>OY757142.1:28222055-29429985 GCA_963583835.1 Drosophila immigrans | reverse complement strand
GTAAATATTTTTAATATATTTTACATAAAAAAATAAACATTATTCTGGTTGATCCTGCCAGTAGTTATATGCTTGTCTCAAAGATTAAGCCATGCATGTCTAAGTACACACGAATTAATAGTGAAACCGCAATAGGCTCATTATATCAGTTATGGTTCCTTAGATCGTTAACAGTTACTTGGATAACTGTGGTAATTCTAGAGCTAATACATGCAATTAAAACACGGACCTTCTGGAACGTGTGCTTTTATTAGGCTAAAACCAAGCGATCGCAAGATCGTTACACTGGTTGAACTCTAGATAACATGCAGATCGTATGGTCTCGTACCGACGACAGATCTTTCAAATGTCTGCCCTATCAACTTTTGATGGTAGTATCTAGGACTACCATGGTTGCAACGGGTAACGGGGAATCAGGGTTCGATTCCGGAGAGGGAGCCTGAGAAACGGCTACCACATCTAAGGAAGGCAGCAGGCGCGTAAATTACCCACTCCCAGCTCGGGGAGGTAGTGACGAAAAATAACAATACAGGACTCATATCCGAGGCCCTGTAATTGGAATGAGTACACTTTAAATCCTTTAACAAGGACCTATTGGAGGGCAAGTCTGGTGCCAGCAGCCGCGGTAATTCCAGCTCCAATAGCGTATATTAAAGTTGTTGCGGTTAAAACGTTCGTAGTTGAACTTGTGCTTCATACGGGTAGTGCAACTTACAATTGTAGTTAGTACTATACCTTTATGTATGTAAGCGTATTACCGGTGGAGTTCTTATATGTAATTAGGTACTTGTATTTTTTTATATATTCCTCCTATTTAAAAACCTGCATTAGTGCTCTTCATCGAGTGTTATTGTGGGCCGGTACAATTACTTTGAACAAATTAGAGTGCTTAAAGCAGGCTTCAAATGCCTGAATATTCTGTGCATGGGATAATGAAATAAGACCTCTGTTCTGCTTTCATTGGTTTTCAGATCAAGAGGTAATGATTAATAGAAGCAGTTTGGGGGCATTAGTATTACGACGCGAGAGGTGAAATTCTTGGACCGTCGTAAGACTAACTTAAGCGAAAGCATTTGCCAAAGATGTTTTCATTAATCAAGAACGAAAGTTAGAGGTTCGAAGGCGATCAGATACCGCCCTAGTTCTAACCATAAACGATGCCAGCTAGCAATTGGGTGTAGCTACTTTTATGGCTCTCTCAGTCGCTTCCCGGGAAACCAAAGCTTTTGGGCTCCGGGGGAAGTATGGTTGCAAAGCTGAAACTTAAAGGAATTGACGGAAGGGCACCACCAGGAGTGGAGCCTGCGGCTTAATTTGACTCAACACGGGAAAACTTACCAGGTCCGAACATAAGTGTGTAAGACAGATTGATAGCTCTTTCTCGAATCTATGGGTGGTGGTGCATGGCCGTTCTTAGTTCGTGGAGTGATTTGTCTGGTTAATTCCGATAACGAACGAGACTCAAATATATTAAATAGATATCTTCAGGATTATGGTGTTGAAACTTATATAGCCTTCATTCATGGTGGCAGTAAAATGTTTATTGTGTTTGAATGTGTTTATATAAGTGGAGCCGTACCTGTTGGTTTGTCCCATTATAAGGACACTAGCTTCTTAAATGGACAAATTGCGTCTAGCAATAATGAGATTGAGCAATAACAGGTCTGTGATGCCCTTAGATGTCCTGGGCTGCACGCGCGCTACAATGAAAGTATCAACGTGTATTTCCTAGACCGAGAGGTCCGGGTAAACCGCTGAACCACTTTCATGCTTGGGATTGTGAACTGAAACTGTTCACATGAACTTGGAATTCCCAGTAAGTGTGAGTCATTAACTCGCATTGATTACGTCCCTGCCCTTTGTACACACCGCCCGTCGCTACTACCGATTGAATTATTTAGTGAGGTCTCCGGACGTGATCACTGTGACGCCTTGTGTGTTGCGGTTGTTTCGCAAAAGTTGACCGAACTTGATTATTTAGAGGAAGTAAAAGTCGTAACAAGGTTTCCGTAGGTGAACCTGCGGAAGGATCATTATTGTTTTAATGCATCTAACCGTTAATAAATTAAATTTGTATTACTTTTAATGTGTATAAATTATGCATTTGGGTTTTACAAAATTTAATGAAAGAAAAATGAATTTATTTTTATTTTACTCAATTATATGAAATGCAATATTGTTAATACATGTATACAATTAATTAGTTAAATTCTGTCTGTCATATTTCCATTGTATATTGTATTAATAGTGTTTCATGTGCTTTGAATGAAATAAATGCGTGTATATGTACCATAATATACATGCGTTGCACAAATGTATTGTTCATATTCCAATGCGCATACATTGTATAAACGCAACAACCTAAATTTAACAATGTTGTACCTGTTTTCAGGTTAACGCTTTACATATGTTGATTATAATAAATATATTTAGCTAATTTATGTTTGTCATGTTTCCTTATTATCATCGATTATGTAAAACTAAGACATCTCGCAACATTTTTTTAGGTATATTAAAAAAATTTATTGAAGGAATTGATATATGCCAGTAAAATGGTGTATTTTTAATTTCTTTCAATAAAAATATTATTGACGTAATGAAATAAAACAAAAAACTTATATCACTCTAAGCGGTGGATCACTCGGCTCATGGGTCGATGAAGAACGCAGCAAACTGTGCGTCATCGTGTGAACTGCAGGACACATGAACATCGACATTTTGAACGCATATCGCAGTCCATGCTGTTATGTACTTTAATTAATTTTAGAGTGCTGCTTGGACTACATATGGTTGAGGGTTGTAAGACTATGCTAAATAAGTTGTTTGAAATTTTTCGGAATTTTAAGCACATGGTATATTATTGGATAATATAAGTGTGAATATAATAATTTTCACTTAAAATATTCATAATATTAATAAATAAAATGAAAGTACTATACTCTGTTGTATGAGAAATTTGAAGAATTATATGTTCTTTATTCATTTCAAATAATACTGAGGAATGTCTAGCATAAAATATGTGATTTTATAAAACTAGAATTGCCTCTTATTAAAGAATATGAAATAAGGAAAACGTTGTAAATATTATGGACCTTCAAAATAAAATTAGTATCTTTCAAATTGTTAAAATAGACAGCATGTTTATATTAACATTTATTGTGTAATTATACAACCTCAACTCATATGGGACTACCCCCTGAATTTAAGCATATTAATTAGGGGAGGAAAAGAAACTAACAAGGATTTTCTTAGTAGCGGCGAGCGAAAAGAAATCAGTTCAGCACTAAGTCACTTTGTCTATATGGCAAATGTGAGATGCAGTGTATGGAACGTCAATATTCTAGTATGAGAAATTAACGATTTAAGTCCTTCTTAAATGAGGCCATTTACCCATAGAGGGTGCCAGGCCCGTATAACGTTAATGATTATTAGATGATGTTTCCAAAGAGTCGTGTTGCTTGATAGTGCAGCACTAAGTGGGTGGTAAACTCCATCTAAAACTAAATATAACCATGAGACCGATAGTAAACAAGTACCGTGAGGGAAAGTTGAAAAGAACTCTGAATAGAGAGTTAAATAGTACGTGAAACTGCTTAGAGGTTAAGCCCGATGAACCTGAATATCCGTTATGGAAAATTCATCATTAGAATTGTAATATTTAATCAATATTATAACGATAGTGTGCATTTTTTCCATATAAGGACATTGTAATCTATTAGCATGTATGGAATTTATCAAACAATTTTGATAAGAGTTTATTTAAATTAAAGTGCTTGCATTTTAACACAAAATAAATTTCAAAAATTTGATAAAGTGCTGATAGATTTATATGAGTACAGTGCGTTAATTTTTCGGAATTATATAATGGCATGATTATCATTGATTTTTGTGTTTATTATAAGCACTTGTATGATTAACAATGCGAAAGATTCAGGATACCTTCGGGACCCGTCTTGAAACACGGACCAAGGAGTCTAACATATGTGCAAGTTATTGGGATATAAACCTAATAGCGTAATTAACTTGACTATTAATGGGATTAGTTTTTTAACTATTTATAGTTAATTAACGCAATCCCGGGGCGTTCTATATAGTTATGTATAATAATATTTATATTATTTATGCCTCTAACTGGAACGTACCTTGAGCATATATGCTGTGACCCGAAAGATGGTGAACTATACTTGATCAGGTTGAAGTCAGGGGAAACCCTGATGGAAGACCGAAACAGTTCTGACGTGCAAATCGATTGTCAGAATTGAGTATAGGGGCGAAAGACCAATCGAACCATCTAGTAGCTGGTTCCTTCCGAAGTTTCCCTCAGGATAGCTGGTGCATTTAACTGTTGTATAAAATAATCTTATCTGGTAAAGCGAATGATTAGAGGCCTTAGGGTCGAAACGATCTTAACCTATTCTCAAACTTTAAATGGGTAAGAACCTTAACTTTCTTGATATGAAGTTTAAGGTTATGATATAATGTGCCCAGTGGGCCACTTTTGGTAAGCAGAACTGGCGCTGTGGGATGAACCAAACGTAATGTTACGGTGCCCAAATTAACAACTCATTCAGAAACCATGAAAGGCGTTGGTTGCTTAAAACAGCAGGACGGTGATCATGGAAGTCGAAATCCGCTAAGGAGTGTGTAACAACTCACCTGCCGAAGCAACTAGCCCTTAAAATGGATGGCGCTTAAGTTGTATACCTATACATTACCGCTAAAGTAGATGATTTATATTACTTGTAATATAAATTTTGAAACTTTAGTGAGTAGGAAGGTACAATGATGTGCATAGAAGTGTTTGGCGTAAGCCTGCATGGAGCCGTCATTGGTACAGATCTTGGTGGTAGTAGCAAATAATCGAATGAGACCTTGGAGGACTGAAGTGGAGAAGGGTTTCGTGTGAACAGTGGTTGATCACGAGTTAGTCGGTCCTAAGTTCAAGGCGAAAGCCGAAAATTTTCAAGTAAAAATTAGATAAATCGAATTTGTGTATGTTTAAAAACTTGAATAATTTTGAACGAAAGGGAATACGGTTCCAATTCCGTAACCTGTTGAGTATCCGTTTGTTATTAAATATGGGCCTCGTGCTCATCCTGGCAACAGGAACGACCATAAAGAAGCCGTCGAGAGGTATCGGAAGAGTTTTCTTTTCTGTTTTATAGCCGTACTACCATGGAAGTCTTTCGCAGAGAGATATGGTAGATGGGCTAGAAGAGCATGACATATACTGTTGTGTCGATATTTTCTCCTCGGACCTTGAAAATTTATGGTGGGGACACGCAAACTTCTCAACAGGCCGTACCAATATCCGCAGCTGGTCTCCAAGGTGAAGAGTCTCTAGTCGATAGAATAATGTAGGTAAGGGAAGTCGGCAAATTAGATCCGTAACTTCGGGATAAGGATTGGCTCTGAAGATTGAGATAGTCGGGCTTGATTGGGAAACAATAACATGGTTTATGTGCTCGTTCTGGGTAAATAGAGTTTCTATCATTTATGGTAGTTTCTTGTTCCCCGGATAGTTTAGTTACGTAGCCAATTGTGGAACTTTCTTGCTAAAATTTTTAAGAATACTAATTGGGCAACCAGTTAGTTCTTTTAAATTATAACGATTATCAATTAACAATCAATTCAGAACTGGCACGGACTTGGGGAATCCGACTGTCTAATTAAAACAAAGCATTGTGATGGCCCTAGCGGGTGTTGACACAATGTGATTTCTGCCCAGTGCTCTGAATGTCAAAGTGAAGAAATTCAAGTAAGCGCGGGTCAACGGCGGGAGTAACTATGACTCTCTTAAGGTAGCCAAATGCCTCGTCATCTAATTAGTGACGCGCATGAATGGATTAACGAGATTCCTACTGTCCCTATCTACTATCTAGCGAAACCACAGCCAAGGGAACGGGCTTGGAATAATTAGCGGGGAAAGAAGACCCTTTTGAGCTTGACTCTAATCTGGCAGTGTAAGGAGACATAAGAGGTGTAGAATAAGTGGGAGATATTAGATTTCGGTTTAGTATCGACAATGAAATACCACTACTCTTATTGTTTCCTTACTTACTTGATTAAATGGAACGTGTATCATTTCCTAGCCATTATACGGATATATTTATTATATCTTATGGTATTGGGTTTTGATGCAAGCTTCTTGATCAAAGTATCACGAGTTTGTTATATAATCGCAAACAAATTCATTAATGAGAGAGTGCATTTATGTATTCTTGAATTAAAAATTTGGTATAACTCCAATTACTCAGGTATGATCCAATTCAAGGACATTGCCAGGTAGGGAGTTTGACTGGGGCGGTACATCTCTCAAATAATAACGGAGGTGTCCCAAGGCCAGCTCAGTGCGGACAGAAACCACACATAGAGCAAAAGGGCAAATGCTGACTTGATCTCGGTGTTCAGTACACACAGGGACAGCAAAAGCTCGGCCTATCGATCCTTTTGGTTTAAAGAGTTTTTAACAAGAGGTGTCAGAAAAGTTACCATAGGGATAACTGGCTTGTGGCGGCCAAGCGTTCATAGCGACGTCGCTTTTTGATCCTTCGATGTCGGCTCTTCCTATCATTGTGAAGCAAAATTCACCAAGCGTTGGATTGTTCACCCATGCAAGGGAACGTGAGCTGGGTTTAGACCGTCGTGAGACAGGTTAGTTTTACCCTACTAATGACAAAACGTTGTTGCGACAGCATTCCTGCGTAGTACGAGAGGAACCGCAGGTACGGACCAATGGCACAATACTTGTTCGAGCGAACAGTGGTATGACGCTACGTCCGTTGGATTATGCCTGAACGCCTCTAAGGTCGTATCCGTGCTGGACTGCAATGATAAATAAGGGGCAATTTGCATTGTATGGCTTCTAAACCATTAAAAGTTTGTTATTTATTTAATAAACGACGATGGATGTGATGCCAATGTTACATATAACATAGTAAATTGGGAGGATCTCCGATCACCTGGTGCCGCGCTAGTTATATATTAAAACATTATTTAATACAATGACAAAGCCTTGAATCAATTGTAAACGACTTTTATAACAGGCAAGGTGTTGTAAGTGGTTGAGCAGCTGCCATACTGCGATCCACTGAAGCTTATCCTTTGCTTGACGATTCGAAAATATATATGTGTTTAAAACACATAAATATATATGTGTGTTAAAAACACATATGTATATCAAAGTATATGCAAATGTTGCATATAGAGAGAGTCCATGGTAGCCAAATGTACGTCATCGCATTAGTGACGTTATGAATATATATGTGGTGAGGGGGAATACTTTTACCCATAGTATTTGACTGAGTTTTAAAGCGAGCCTTATCAAGCTGATGAAACTGCTTTAAAGGGTATTTGACTTTTGACATTCGCTAAATTGAAGTCAGCACTTCATGTACTTAAACTTCATGTGGTACAAAGCTGGGAGGGCAACAATTTAATTAAAAATTACTTTTCGACTCTTTGGATATTTTGGCATTGACGGGGTCTCGAAAATACATTGTCGTTTTAATGCGAATAACACACGGGCAACTATATAATCTATAACAATTTATTGGTTCTTGTGCGAATTTGTGAACAGTAAGTAATTATTGTGTTAAACTAAGTTTAAAATGAGTTTAAAATTAGTGGCACTGTGCACATAAAGTTCCATATGGAATTTGACAAAAAGTGTGCTACATTTTTCTGTTTGTGCAATAGCAACATCATGTTTATTAACAGTATGTTCAACTGCACATTTTAGAAGTTGGAATAAAACAATACACTTCAAGAAATTCAAAGTATTATCTGGCGTACAATTCTGTAAATAAGTGTTATACTTGACGTGTGAGGTGCTAAGCCAAATATATATAAATTATTTAAAAATTAGGTCGGGCTTTTATTGTGACAGCGAGCTGTCAGTGTGCCAATTGCAACACATTAATGGATTGCCAACAGCTGTGGTTGCCGCAAAAGTTGCAGCTAGAATTTATTGTATTTAATTGGTCAATTAATTAACCTAAAGAATTGGAAGAGGCTCGCATTGATGCAGAAAATACATTAAATGGGCCAATGTTTCTATACCAAAAACACTTGATGATGTAAGTATTGATGGTTTATGTTTTAAATGAAATATAAAACTAATCACATTATTCAAATTTTAAATTATGTTAAATGTAAACTTTAAATTATTTTAAATACACATATACAAGCAAAAAGTATCATTAAGCAAGTGTTAATTTAAAGATGATTCTAGTCGACAAATCTTGTCTTTTGCTAAAAGCACATACAAACTTTTTATACCCACTACCCATAGGATAGAAGGGTATTATAACTTAGCAACAGAAAATGTATGTAACAGGCCGGCCCCATAAAGTATAGATATTCTTGATCAGTGTCAACAACCGGGACGATATAGCCATGTCCGTCTGTCTGTCTGTATGAACACCTATCTCAGAGACAATAAGATCTAGAGACACTAAATTTGATACATAGGCTTCTGCATTCATTACGCAGATCAAGTTTTTTTCAATTGTTGGATGCCACGCCCCCTTCGCCCACAATATTTAAAATGTAGAACCAGTTACGTTTTCTTTTATTTAAATAGCGTATAACTTAAAAAGTTCTTAATGTAATGAAGTATAATTTGGTTAGCCATCTTTGTTTGATACTTTTAGAATACCCTGTAATTTTGGTAAAAATCTGATTAGGAAAGGAAAATTTTCAAAAACGATGTCCCTAATGCAAAAAGGCGTAATATGTGTGTGAATGACCTAGAGCTATCAAACTTGGTGACAGTACTCGTGTTAACCATATCAAGTTTGTTTTATATTTTTGTCACGCCTCTTCCGCCCCCGAAAACTGTACAAGCTAAAGCATTGAATTTTTGTATGCATTATAATAATTATAGTCTCAATTCCTGTGAATTTTGTAGTAATCGAATGAATAACGTAGAAGTTATTAAAAAATCTATTTTATAGGGCAAATTTCACTTGCAGCTGTTCTTGCCTTGTTTCTTTAGTTGGCAGTGTGACTAAGTCGGCATATTATGGATTTTTTTCAAATATGTACAACAAAACAAATTACAGTATATTTGTTTGGGGCTTTTTTTGATTAAATGTTTTCTCTCGAAATGGGTTGCGGGTATCTTACGGTCGTGCACTCTCGACTGTAGGTTTCTTACTTGTTTTCAATTAAAAGCGTAAAAATGTCATGTTCGTCAACTTGAAAATCCAAATATATAAAATAGGTCATAGATGCTGAGAGATTTTGTTCATTCAATACCTTCAATCGAAAACAAAATAAAATTACTAGTAGGGATGTGCAAAACATAAATGAGTCGATATTGATGTTTTTTCTAAAGTTTTTGTTCGTTGTTCAGGAATGCAATAATCTTTTGAAAACATTAGACCTTATGGATTTTCAATCCATCGATGGTTTAACCCAACCTGGATATTTTATTTTGAAAGTATCGATAAACATCAATTTACTACAAATTAACTTATTTAAAAAAAAAACAAAAATAACATTACATTTTCAAACAGTGGCTAAAGATAGATAAATTATTTCGAAAAAATCGCTTCTTAGTGGACGCCTAGATGTTCATATCTATGTTGTTCGAAAATCGTAGCATTTAACCGTTGGGCTGTGCGTTGATAGCAGGGCCAGTGTCTACGAACTACTTTATGTATGTACATGTCGGAGGCGGAGAAATTGCATCCATTGTCACTTAAGTTTTATAATTGATGCGACAGCACAGCGAGTTCCGCTCACATTCGTTACCGAAACTAGACTAACTCTACTCTCATCGATCATTATGCTCAACCCTGCTCTCTCAGCATTCTCTCTCTCAAGTTGAGCCTATATCGTCATCTCTTTCTGTCTCACAATTTTCGGTAACTCGTCAACGGACCTCACTCACCAGCAGAGACTGCCACCGTCTATGCTGCTATGCCTTTCGCATGAATTCGGTACATCCCCGAACTTAGAACTTCGCGACAATTCTGTACTTCTCTGAATTGATAGCTTCCCGACACGGCCCTCCTGACCTATCACACGTCCCTATGTGTTGAATTTCTAGATTGCCAACAAATCAGGAAAACATTGGTTATATTGGTTTTCATATTCAAAAAATAATTTTTTTTTTTTTTTGTTTTGTTTTCACAAATTTATACAGAGCCATTCTTAATTCTCAACAATTCATCGTTTGCATAACTTAAATTTAATTTAATTTCATTCATCATTGCCGCGCAAACATATGCACCAGGTCACCAAGACCTCCGCCATAACACTGTTCGACCCTGCGAGACAGCTGCTATACTGCGGTCAACATTTCCCCTCTTGGGACACAGACGCACATTCACTTGTGCCGTCTTCATGCTCTTTCCCCTCTTGGGACACAGGCGCACATTCACTTGTGCCGTCTTCATGCTCTTTCCCCTCTTGGGGAATTCTCCTGTTGATTCAATGATTATCAGTCTGCTTGGTAGCGCTCTCAGAGACTCGTGTGAGTATTTATAAGTTCGCTTATTAACTAATGATTTTAATTCATATCGATCCCCATCTAACACTTTAACCACTTGAAACGGACCCTTGAACTTGGAATCAAGTTTTGTTTGATGACGCTCTTCAGTTTTCAGTAAAACATGATCCCCTACGTTATAACATACGCAATAACTTTCGCCTTATTTTTGTCAAATCTTTCTTTATCGTATCGTGCATTACTCTCCATATTTTCTTTAGCTTTTATTCTAGCATTTTCTCTATTCACTAAATTATCTTCTTCATTTACATATGTTCAGCATACCAAAAAGCCTAGCCTCTTTCCCTATTAGCAACTCTAGAGCAATTTGTAGAGATATTCATACTGACCCTCTGGGGTAACGAAAGCTGTTTTTTCTATGGAGTCAGGGTGGATCAGTATTTGATAAAATCCGCTGGCCATGTCTAAGGTAGAACAAGTAAGAAAGCTACAGTCGAGAGTGCTCGACCGTATGATACCCGCAACCCATTTCGAGAGAAACAAAAATTTGAATGATATTTTAACAACAAATATACCAAAAAAATACTGAAACTTGTATTTTGTTTGTATATATTTTAAAATAGCGGGTAAAAATCCATAACACTGACATGGTCACACTGTCAACTAAACAAACAAAGCGCGAGCAACTGCAAGTGAATTTTGCATACAAAATTGATTCTTTAAT
This sequence comes from Drosophila immigrans, assembly GCA_963583835.1. Lineage (NCBI taxonomy): Eukaryota > Metazoa > Arthropoda > Insecta > Diptera > Drosophilidae > Drosophila > Drosophila immigrans. The sequence continues at coordinate 29,418,802 of OY757142.1, read as the reverse complement.
AACTTCCTCGTTTTTAATTCGATCTCAACCAATGCTCAATGCTCTAGGTCTATTATTACGGCTTTTACAGTTTTTGGGGGTGGAAAGGGGCGTGGCAAAAATCTAAAACAAACTTGATCTGCGTAAGACCTACACGAATACTGTCACCAAATTTGATATCTCTAGGTCATTCACACACTTAAAACGTCCATATGCACTGGGCACAACAATTTTGATAAATAATTTCACGAATAACTTTTGTTCTACTTATCCGATTTGTACCAAAATTACAGGGTATATTAAGAGTGTCAAGCGCAGATGGGTTACCAAATTACACAACATTACACAAAGAACTTTTGGAGTTATACGCGATTTACATAAAAAAAAACTTGACTTTTTCTAGATTAATGCTTATTGTGGGCGAAGGGGGCGTGGCATCCAACTTTTGAAATAAACTTGATCTGCGTAGGGTATAAAGGAACCTTTTTGCCAAATTTGGTGTCTATGTCTTATAGTCTCTGAGATCCAGGTGTTCATACGGACAGACAGACGGACAGACGGACATGGCTATATCGTCTCGGTTGTTGACGCTGATCAAGAATATATATACTTTATGGGGTCGGAGATGCCTCCTTCTGCCTGTTACATAAATTTTCTGTTGGCACTAAGTTATAATACCCTTCTACCCTATGGGTAGCGGGTATAAAAATACTTTCCGCCTCGCAAGCGATCTATCTGATCAGAAATCAATGGCAACGGGTACTTATCTGAGATTGTGTTTGCATTTAGCTCACGATAATCAATGCACAGTCTGTCGCTGCCATCTTTCTTTTTAACTAATAGCATTGGACTTGCAAATGGCGAATTGCTTGGACGGATCACATTGGATTTAATCATTTGGTCTATTTTTTCTCTAACTAATAGCTTTTCATCTGCACTGAGCCGATAAGGGCGCCTTTGAACAGTTTTATTCTCGTCTATCAAACGAATTTCTAATGCTCCTGTGGTTACGCGCTTAGTTGGGATTCCATTTATAAAATTGTCAGAGTATTTTTCCAATATGTTTTTTAGTTTACATTTATAAATTTCACTTAATTCTATGTTGGTGTCAAGTAAATTTTCAAAATTGGATGTATTTTCATGTTTAGCATTAATAATCTTAGTTTTGTAAATATTAAATTTGTCTGTTTCGATCATAACACCAAAACCAAGCTGGAATATTTCTTGTCCAATCATGTTGTCATGCTTTAAATAATTGTCTAATACGACATGAAACAAAATTTCTAAATTAAATTGTGATATTTGAACCATAGATAAAATCAGCAAATGGCTCTACACAATATTGTCGCCAATCCCTCGTAGTACAATTAAATTATTAAATCCTTTTCCAGCAATTTTGTTGCTAAATTTTTCTTTTATCAAAGAACACTCGGCACCTGAGTCAAAAAAAAAATGGAAAGGTCACCCCTTTGATAGAATAAGCCTTTGGACTGAAGAACTTGACATATGTCCACGCGCTTCTCCTTGTACTCGCCGTTTCCACTGGTACTACCTTTGGGGCATACAAAAGCAATATGTCCAACCTCACCACATTTGTAGCATCTTATGCTTGAACGCTCCTTTAACACGGACACGCTGCTTCCACTGTAATTCTTTCCTTTGTGGAGGATGAGCTTGACGAGGATTCATTATCCGAGTCTTTTACCGGACTTTCGGCGAAACGTTTTTTGGCACGTGGCATGTTGATTGAATTTCACAACTCGACTGACTTTTTAATTCATGTCGATCTCTTTTCAATTCTTTCTCACCCTCCAATACACACGCACAGTGTGGTGAGTTATGACAAACACTATCTGTCTCACTCATGCCCACGGCCAAACTACGTTGGCAGAATTCTGTATCTGCCTCGCGCGAAAGAAAGGGGGACCACAAAGAAACAAAACAAATGTGTACCAACAAATAATCGTTATAATTTGAATGTTTGAATTAATCTGCGACACGGCCTTCCTGACCTATCTCACGTCCTCGTGAGTTTACAACAGAAACGTTTTACAAAATATTCTCTTATTATTATTATTATTTTTCTTTTAATACAAATCCAAATTTAAGCCGGTTTCGCAAAAATACATTTTTGTTTCTTCTCAAATCAAAATTGAACAAATTATCTCTTACTCTTATACAACGTTTGCCATGAGATCCAGATTACCACCAACTTAAATCCAAACAATTAAAATTATTCAGCCTTTTCTTTCATAAGGCGATCATATTCTTCATTTCATTTACAAAAATTGATTACAAAAACAAACAATTCAGCCTTTTCTTTCATAAGGCGATCATATTCTTCATTTCATTTACAAAAATCATGCCAACAACTAGCACACAGTCATTAACAAAATAAACTGGCCAGTCAATAAACAAGTTAATTTAGCCCACAGCTTATATCCAGACAAACCGGCCATCACAAATAGCTCGCAGTTTAGTTTATAAGGCGGCCAAATAACAGACGTCCGATCAGCACCAAAATTTCAGTATTAATGCAGCAAATGGCAAACCACATAACTCGGGCGCTCACCTCTACAGAAAGTCATGAAACATGGAACCGATCCGGGCGTTTACAATGTCTTTATTCTATTTCAAGATCACAGCCCTGGCCGGCTTGATCTGTGGCATCTTCATCACTGGCTTCATCATTCAGTTCTGTGATTTCTTCATCATCACACTCATCATCCAACTCTGTGGTAATCTCCTTCTCAGGCATATGTCTCAAAAATTCGTGAGAATATTTATATGTTCTATTATTAGTTAGTGCCTTAAGTTTATACCGATCTCCTTCCAATATTTCGGTTACCAAAAACGGTCCTCTAAACTTAGGGTCTAATTTTGTCTGGTGACGCTCGTCGTTCTTAAGCAAAACGTGATCACCAACTTTATGTCTTACAATAGTAGCCTTATCTTTATCAAATCTAGCCTTATCGTAATTGGCATTCTTTTCCATGTTTTGCTTAGCCATTTCTCTGACTTTATTGATATCAACATCGTTCTTATTTTCAACAACAGGTACGAGACCAAACGGCCTTGCTTCTTTACCAATAAGTAGTTCTAAAGGGCTAACCTTAGTCACTCTATTGGGCGTACAATTAAGAGCCAGCTGAATTTCGCATAAAGCATCTTGCCATGACCCCTGACCTGTCTCAACCGCTGTTAGCATGGACTTTAGAGTACTCATAACTCGCTCTACTTGGCCATTGGCCCGACTAGCTCCCGTGGCGATCAGATGCAAATCTATCTTTTGAACAGAACAGAAATCACGGAATGCTGTGCTAGAAAAACTACGTCCCTGATCTGCGATCAGACGGGAAGGTACGCCGAACAATGATATTTGTGATCTTAATGCCTTAATACAGTTCTCTGTGTCTAGCCTTGATGTATGAGACAAAAAGACAAACTTCGTGAAGGCGTCTATTGACACGATTATGTATTCCTTCTGTTCATTTTTACCACTAAGCTTCCCTGTAATATCGATGTGGACTGTATGCCACGGGATGTTAACCTTCGGTATGGGATGCAATTCGGCTTGTACCCTACCAGATGGGGGCTTTGACAATCTGCATGTAATGCAGTTGCGAACGTATTTGGACATCTTGTCAAACCAATAGTATTCGTACATTTTCTAAAGGGTTTTTTCCCAACCAAGGTGCATAATTGACTCGTGCACATTGTTTACGGCTGACCACCTAAATGGTTTTGGGATGATAGGGAGACAACGAGTTTTTCCATTTCTTTGAATTTTCCTATACAGTGTTCCTGCCCTTAACTCGTACGTTTTGGCCAAATCCTCAGAAAGATCATTGTTACGCAATTTAGAAACAATAGACGGCGTTTCTTCGTCTCGTTGCTGCTCAGCTAACAACCAATTGTCAGTAATCTCAGTCAAATTTATATGTTTTTCCACTGTACCTTTTGACTGGATGCGATCTTTTGATATGGGATTTAGAGACAGAAAATCTACGTGAGCCATTCGTTCGCCTGGCCTATGCCTATGCCTATGCCTATAGACTCTTGGAGTCAGTTCCGCTTTTGTGCGAGATGCCTTGAGCGAATTACAATCGGTAAAAACGATTAAATGTCTATCATGCAAGTAATGGCGAAAATGCTTAATAGAATTGAAAACTGCAAGTGTTTCCAACTCATACGAGTGATAACGCGATTCCGCTGACGAAGTCCGTTTACTAAAGTATTCGATAACTCGTGGCTTGTTTTCGATTTTATGCAACAAAATTGAGCCATAGCCATCGGCACTCGCATCTGTATGAAGCTCTATAGGAAATTGTGGATCGAAGATAGTAAGAACAGGTTCACTAGTCAGGATAGAAATTACATTCTATCGTATTTGCTCGTGCTCTAATTCCCATGAAAATGACATGCTTTTCGAAGTTAGAGCATAGAGTGGTTTTAGTAACTGTGAGAACTTGGGTACAAACTGACGAAAATACGAGACCAGTCCAAGAAATTGTCTCAGTTGAGTCACAGATTGCGGAGGCGGTAAATCTGTAAGAGCTTGTATTTTCCTAGGATTCGGTCGAATTTCACCTGCTCTAACTTCGAAGCCCAAATATTCTACACACGATTTAAGAAAGGAGCATTTTTTGATGTTGAAGGAAAATCCTGCTTCGGCGAGTGCTTGTAGAGTAATTTGTAGCCTGTCAAAAGCTTCCTCCTTTGTGCCTGCAACTATCATTACATCGTCCATGTAAACGATGACATATGTATGAGTCAGATCACCTAGGGCACGATTAATGGCCCTTTGGAATACAGAAGGCGCATTTTTTAGCCCAAAAGGCATAGCCAAGTATTCATACTGCCCTTCTGTCCGTTCAATAGATGTATGTATTGGAATCTGATGGAAGCCACTCGCCATATCAATGCACGTGAAAAACCTGGCACCACTCAACCTAGCTATCTGGTCAGATATAAGTGGCAACGGGTACTTGTCGGAAACAGTATTGGCATTAAGCTCACGATAATCAACACACAGACGGTCTGTACCATTTTTCTTACGGACAAGTAACATCGGACTCGCGAAAGGAGAGGAGCTGTGTCTTATTATGTTTGCTTCCAAGAGCTCTTGAATGGAATGTCTAACCTTTTCTCTTTCTTCCACACTCAATCGGTAAGGGCGCCTCTGAACCGTCTTATTTTGATCGATCAAGCGAATCTCTAACTGTCCCGTAGTCACGCGGCTCTGTGGTATACCATTTATAAAAGAATTTGAATAGCCCTGTAATATTGAGAGCAGTTTATCTTTATCCCGTCCATGTAAATCGGTATCGACACCAGCTAGGTCAGGAGTGCATTCGGAGACTACGACAGGTAATACAGACTTTTCGTTAAACATAGTAAGCGCGCTTGATGTAATTGTCAGGCCGATGCCCTGGCTCAAAATTTCCCGACCAATCAGAGCGTCGTATTTGATATGATTGTCTAAAACTACGTGAAACAAGATTTCGAAAGAACGCTCACAAATTAAAACATTCGCCAATATCTGTAAAGTGCTGCAAACAGAATTGCCACCTATACCCCTCAATGTCACTACGTTGTTTATTCTAGTGCCAGATAATCTCAGTGATGCAGTCTCTTTGATGAGTGAACACTCGGATCCGGAGTCGAAGTAAAATTGGAACGACTCACCAAACTGCAGCAACGTTCCTAAGGGCTCAAGTACCGTGCATATGTTTACATCCTTGATGGTATTGCTCTTGATCGGCGGACGCTTCTGACGATCCGGGCACACAGTAGATACATGTCCAGCTTTTCCACATTTATAACAGATCACGGACGATCGATCTTTTGCTCCAGATTGTTGATTACGGGGCTGCTGACGCTGAGTCGCTTCTTTATTAAAGCGACATTCCGCCTTCTTGTGTCCGAGTTTGCCACAATTATGACACGTGATGTGAGACATAGTCTAGACTCTTTTTCCTTGGGGTGCTGATAAGTTGTCACTCGAATGCTGGTTCTGTCTAGCGTCGAACGAAAAGGCTTTGAGTTCCTGATGCAGCTCGTTTCTGGTTTCGATATCCGTCGTAAAAACCAAACGGCGCAATCGTTTGTCTATCCCAGCTGCGTGTGCCAACGTAACAGATACTGCAATCTGCTCGACGCTAAGTGACTTCCAGCGGGCCATAAGTGATGTGACCATCCTGCTTCCATACAGCGACAAGCACTCTCCTTCGTTTGGGCGTCCATTTAGCAAATTCATAACGGTTGCGGCCAAAGTTTCCGTTCCAGAAAAATATTGCAAAAATAATTCTCGGAACTGTGTCCATGTAATGCCGGGAAAACTTGTCTGCGAGAGCCAGTGAGATGCGGTGCCTTCCAGTGATTTGCTGAGGGACATTACAAGAGCGCTGCCCACTAGCTGGTTTTCAGACAAGATGTAGTCGACCGTTGAACACCAGGAGAGAGCGTCTGATCCTGCACGTTCAGGGTTGAACTTTGGCAGAACAATGTTTTTGGCATCTTTTGACTCATTTTGAGAGCACTGCACTTGTTTTATTAGCTCAGCGAAATTACGATGCATCTCCAAAATTGACAAAAGATTTGTATCATCGGCTGGAGGAGGAGGTAATCCCACTTCTGATGACGAGGATTCATCATCCGAGTCTTTTACCGGACTTTCGGCGAAACGTTTTTTGGCACGTGGCATGTTGATTGAATTTCACAACTCGACTGACTTTTTAATTCATGTCGATCTCTTTTCAATTCTTTCTCACCCTCCAATACACACGCAGAGTGTGGTGAGTTATGACAAACACTATCTGTCTCACTCATGAACACGGCCAAACTACGTTGGCAGAATTCTGTATCTGCCTCGCGCGAAAGAAAGGGGGACCACAAAGAAACAAAACAAATGTGTACCAACAAATAATCGTTATAATTTGAATGTTTGAATTAATCTGCGACAAGCTCTTCATGCGATCGCGGCATTGGGCGTATTTGTGGCCAATTTTTCCACAACAATGGCATTTTACCTGCGACTGCATTCGTGGTTTCTTCTTGTACGAGCTTGACGAATATTCATCATTTTCGTTTTTACGCTTCTTGAAGGCGTAAGCCTGCAGCTGCCGCTGTAGTTCATTACGCGTTGTCACGTTGGTCGTAAAAACCCAACGCAGCAAAGTATTGTCAATTTGTGTCATGTGGGCTAACGCTATTGACACCGCAATCTCCTCCAGCTCCGTAGATTTCCATTTGGATAGTAATAGCGAAACTATGCGACTGCCATATTCAGCAAAGCTTTCTCTAGATCTGGGATGCCCGTTTAAAACATTAATCAGTACGGCAGCCGTTGTCTCAATGCCCACGAATCGCTGGATGAACAGTTCCTTGAATTGGGTCCATGTGATGCCAGCAAAGCATACCTGGGACAGCCATTGCGAAGCACTGCCTTCCACCGCTTTGCTTAGTGCTATTACTAGGGTGCTGCCTTCAAACGCATTATCTGCGAAGATTAAATCGACCGTAGTGCACCATGCTGATGCATCTGCACCAGCCCCATCGGGATTAAATTTGGGGAGTGTCACATGCGTGGTCTTTCCATCTGACCCCGAGGCTATTGACGCCTGCATGGTTTTTGTAATTTCCATGAGATTTTTTTTTTGCTCTTCCAGCGCTGCCATATATTGAGCGGAGCTGTGCTCTTGTGGGTATTATAACTTAGTGCCAACATAAAATGTATGTAACAGTCAGAAGGCGCCATCTCCGACCCCATTAAGTAAATATGTTCTTGTTCAGTGTCGACATCCGAGACGATACAGCCATGTCCGTCTGTCAGTGCGTCCATAGGGACGCATAATAATATGTGTAATTCCTGAAAATTTGGTTGTGTGCGGCTGGAAAACTTAGAAGTTATTCAAGAAACAATTTTATGGGGCAAAAATCAGAAGCAGCTGCGCGTGGTTTGTTCGATTTGATGACAGTGTCATATTTACCAAATATCGTAGTATATTTTGTTCAACATTAATGGATATTTGAACATACAAAATACTTTTTAATATTTTTATTTTTTTTTTTCGAAATGGGTAGCGGGTGTCTCACAGTCGAGCTTCGACTTTAGCTTTGCTACTTTATAATGTTATAACAGTAGTACATATTTGAACTCGTAGCTCGAAACTGTTCAAATCCAACACATTGACTAAAACGTTGTTTTCAATTTCCATAAGTAAGCTAATCAGAAACGAACATAGTTTTGCTCTCAGCGAATTTGTGTGCATTGGAAAACTTTTTGCATTTTGCCGCCAATGTTTATGCCCTCAGCTTATTTTTTTACCTTAAACTTTGTTTATTGTAATGCAAGAATCAGTCTGATAATCAAAACCATTTAAAAGGCAAAATTTTGTTACTAATCAACATCAAAACTGTTGCTCTCTATAACAGTATAATAAATCTGTAAGGGTGGCAATTTGATTCGTAGAATTCGAAAGCGTAGGAAGAGTGTTGTTGTGTTATGTCAAATATTGAGTTTATCTGTGTTTTAAAACCTTTTAATTTTTTGTAATTTATTGATATTAAGCTGTTAGTGAATGAATTAAGTTGTGTAGTTAAATATAATCAAAATAACAATATTGCTTCCAACCCATGTTTATTTGTGTATTCGCTGTGCAGTTTTGTCTGTTGAATTTTACATACACAGACTCTGTTGCTGCGCTTAACTGACAAATTGTTGTGGGTGTCATTATTTTCGCTCATCGGCATACACTGTTCGTTATTTTGGGAATTTCTAACTTTATTGTGCAACCAACCTGTTGTGACTTTTCACCTACAGCACCCAGTCGGGAAAGCAAAAACTTCAATTTTGTGATTGTTCTCAATTTATCGAATGATTTTTTTACAATTATGCATTGCTACAAATTAAATTGGAAAGTCAGAACGTTCAGGTGGTGCGAGAATTTCATGCACATAAAATTTGCTGGCATTACTCGCGCGTTCATGATAAAATCAACGCTACTGTGAAATAAAGTAGTTGCGATATTAAGTTGTCCGGTAATGGTTCAAAAAACTAAATATCCATTCTGCTCACCTAACCTCCTCTATCCGTGTAGCGTATCAATAATCGTATTGAATTATGTAAACTCTTGGCAGGCAAAAATCCTCTGACTGAACCCACCACGAGGGTGCTGGCTGGGCAATGGATACTGCATCGTCTCGGGCGACCGAGAGATGTCAGCATCAGTTGCTCGCTCATGAGACTGTGCAGTTTCTAGCTAAGGGACTGGGCCCACGCTTTTTAGATTTATTCTGGAAAGCTGAGGTCCAGGACCATGGTCAGAGGTACTTGGCAGCAAGTATAAAATGAATCATGAATTCTTGGATTCAAGAATGGAGTCGAATACTGAGGAGTCAACTCGGTGGGAAGTGTGACCGCAAGAGCTCTCTAAAGTTCCTTAAGGGACTGGAAGGCCGCAACCCAGAGTCGTTGAACGAGCGTGAGAGGAAACTGCGCAAGAAGCACGAATACAACGTGAGGGGGTACTTGAGGCTCGCTGGCCTGTCCGGCAACACTCCGCTGCAACGAGTATGAGTGTACGGTGCCAAGGTGACAAGGGGTTTCAGGCAGTAGCCGTAGCCAACCCGACGGAGGAAGTCAAACCTTCCACGTCGAAGTTGGTGGAACCATCGAAGCCCAAGTCAAAAGAAAAAAGTGTGCACCCGGTAAGCTTCCTGGAGAGAACGGTGAGCAAGCCACCGAAAAAGGCCAACCCACATGTTAGCAAGAGGCAGAGGTCGGATGACTCGGCGAAGGCTTCGGAGAGGAAGCGGTTGTGTTCAGGGGACATCCTGGCCAGCTTAAGCACAGGTCGCCATAATCGACACAAGCAACCCGGATGGGAAGCTCTCTTTTGATAACTTGCTTATTGTGGAAGGGTTTATCGACCAGGGGATTGCTGATGCCATCACTTGACCATAGAATCCGTTCGTGGCAGAGTTTGACGGCATCAACTGGTAAAGGGGTGTCTTAGTGGTGGCATGTGCCATGATTGACGTCGTCCCTGAGGACCAAATTCCTGAGCGAACGATCATTAAGGTCTGGATCCCACCTCCCATCCGGGAGGATCGAACCACCCTTATACTGATCAAGAGCCAGAATGCGGACTGCCAAACAGCGGACTGGACGATCAAGAGAAGTCTCGCCCGAGACAAAGGAAACGGCAAGGATCTCTGGATCAGCATTGGTCCAGAGTCCAAAAGCCAACTCCTTCGTAAGCAAGGCCGGCTGAAGATGGGACTGGGTTGCGTTCGAGCGATCGTTCCTGGAGGCGATGGGCGCGGAGATGCTAGGTCGACCGGAGAGAATTCGGGTAGTGCAGATTAATCTGCACCACTCGAGGGTTCCTTCTATAGACCTACTACGGTGGATGGAGAAGGAGAGGGTGAATGTGGCTCTCATCCAAGAACCCTGGATCGTAGGTGAAAGGGTATGTGGTTTGGATGCCCGCGGATACCATCTCCTTGTCCCGAAAACTGTGGGTAAGTCCAGAACCTGTAATCAACCCAAAATGTCACAAACACTCTATGTAAGGCCTTCATCAAATCCTGTCCAATCAGCCGTCCACCGAAGTCAAACTGCAACAAGTGGTGGACTCCGGAACTCGGCCAGATACGGAAGGAAACGAGAAGACTTTACAATAGAGCTAAAGACGGAAACTGCCAGGTAGACTGGAATGCCTACCATCACAGTTTCAATACCTTCAAGAAGGAAATTAAACGGACATAAAGAGATTCCTGGTCTACATTTTGCGAGGAACTAACCAACACCAACAGCCACACCGGGGCTGCTTTGCAACCTGGATGACACATTCGCTAAAGACAGTCAGGAATCTCTACAACTCCCCATGAACGCACACTTTCCAGGCTCCTTACAAGCTGAAGACAAAAATGGGATCCACACCTCTCACGTGAGCCAAGTCCTAATCGACGAAATTATCAACACTGAAAAGATAATCTTGGCTATCAAGTCGTTCCACCCCTACAAATCAGCAGGACCGGATGACATTAGAACGGTCATGTTACAGATGGTATGCGTACACCTGGCGCAGTGGCTATTAGAGATCTTCAGGGGATGTCTCCTTACGGGATACATTCCAAAAACCTGGAGAGAAGTGAGGGTGGCATTCATTCCCAAGGCATTAAAGATAAACCACTGCTCAGTAAAAGATTATAGGCCCATGACTCTCTCATCGTTTTTATTAAAAACACTAGAGAGACTTATGGACCTCCATTTCAGAAGTAAGCTAACACCTCACACATTTAATAAGTCCCGATCAGTCGAGACGGCTCTGCACGAGGTGGTTGGCACAATTGAAAGCACACTGCAAAGGAAGGAGTTTACGTTAGCGGCATTTATCGACATAGAGGGTGTGATATCCCCCTTGTTATGGAACATTGTCCTAAATCACCTCCTTCTCAAACTGAAGTATAAGGGCTGCAGAGTGACTGCTTATGCGGACGACCTGGTTCAACTGGTAACTGGCAGATTCCTGCCAACAGTCAGTGAGCTACTGAATGCCGCATTGAGCGAAACTCTGCTATGGGCAGAACACAACGGTCTTGGGGCCAATCCACAAAAGACCGAACTAGTTCTGTTCACGCGAAGATATAAGATACCGAGCTTCAAGCTTCCGACACTGGGATTAACAGAGCTCAAGCTATCAAAGGAGGCAAAATACCTTGGTGTAATCCTGGACTCCATACTCTCCTGGAGGAGAAACTCGGAGAATATGATGAAGAAAGCATTACAAGCCTTCTTTGTGTGCAAAAAGTCTTTTGGTAAAGGATGGGGACATACGTACATCCATCACTGATTCTACACTGCAATTGTCAGACCTATACTGTATGTATGGTGGGAGGCGGGACACACCGACTCCTATCTCAACAATCTCCGCAAAGTTCAGAGACTAGCATGCGTGGGACTAACAGGATGTATTCGTTCTATCCCCCTAGCAGTGCTGGATGTAATGTTAAATCTGGAACCCATCGGAGTCTTCCTCAAGCACGTGGCAGCAAGGAGTGCGGTCAGGCTTCACGCCCAGTGCCTCCTTAAGCCTGGTGCAGGTCACAACTCCATTTTACGTGTAGTAGAATTAGCTGTGGCTGAGAAACGACTACTGGGTACCAGAACATAAGTGGGATGACAGGTTTACAGCTGAATTCCCTGACAGATCCGATTGACAACAGGAATCTCCTTTGAGGCAGAATGAGTTGTCAATCTACACAGACGGATCAAAGACGACAGAAGGCACTGGATCGGGGGTCTTCTCCGAAGACCTTGCAACCAAGCTTTCCTTTCGTCTTCCTGACTGGTGTAGTGTGTACCAAGCGGAAATCTACGCCGTTTGGCAAGCGACCAAGTTGGTACGGAAACTGGGTGGAAGCCCGAGGGACGTGTCCATCTACGTTGACAGCTAATCAGCGATAAAATCACTCTGATCGAACACCATTAAGAATAAACTAACCCGACACACAGTGATGTCACTGAACCTATGTCAACCACACTCTATCAGACTTGTCTGGGTACCTGTGTACATTGGGGTACCAGGTAACGAGGCGGCTGATGAGTGTGCTGGACTGGGGTCAGCGTCATCAGAAACTCTCGCGGCGAACGATATCAAGAGACCTATTCAGCACGTACTATCGGAACTTAATTGTTCCATGAGAACGGCGGCTGAGAAACACTGGGCAGCATCATCGGGCTGCGAAGTGTCAAAAGCACCATGGCCAAGATACAACCCTAAGCGAACAACCGAGCTCTTAAACTTTAAAAATAACATGATAAGGTTACTGACAAGAGTCTTAACGGGACACTGTTACATCGGCCGTATGGCCCAACGGTACGGTGGATCCCAACAGGACTTCTGTCGCAGCTGCAGGGATGAAGGGGAACCCGAGAGTGTCCGGCATCTTCTCTGCGACTGCCCTACACTTCTTAGAAAGAGGACCCAATTTCTGGGCAAGTCTTTCTTCGTTGAACTGAGCAGTCTTGGGAATATTCGGCTGGAGAAATTGGCGCTTTTTCTTGACCCTACCGGTTGGTTCCAGAGGCTACCGCAGCCCAGCAGGACTGGCCAGTAGCACACAGACATAATAAATAAACAAAATAAAGAATTTTTCCTCCAATATCCCAACAAACCCTCCCAATCCCTTCTGTTCGTACAGTTTATACATATCAGACATCACAATGGACCATTTGGTCTCTGGGTGCTCTCGACTCCTGTCGAGCCGTCTGCTCAACTTAACCTAACCTATCTAAACTCTTAATTATGTTGGACTTTAAGGCTCATAGTAGGCATATTCAAGTGGCCAAAGCGATAGCAAGCCAAAGTTTGGACGAATGACACGAGTCGCATAAAATGGAAGCGGGTAGAATGAAAACACATTTAAATTTATAACTATTAACTAACAATAGGCTAATTATTAATTAAGTAGGTTAGTAGTAAGGTTTTTAGGCAAAATGCAGTGTTAACGCTAGAAAATACATGATGCAATCTATTATATGCAATGCGAAATTCGATCTACGTAGAGGAAGAGCAAGCGGAGTGTGACTACGGGTTAGTTAATCTATAGAAAGTTTTGAAGAATCAATATCAGCATTAATAATATTAAATAAAAATAAAATGCCAATCATTATTCTATGGTTAGCTAAAGTAGATAGGTTAATTAGGGAAGTCTATACAATGGTTATCTAACTTCAGAATTCAAACCGCTCAAAGCAAAAAAAAAGAAATTTTCGTTGCACAGATTCAATGCGGTCTCGGTGCACAGAATACACAGAATAGTGCACCATGACTGAAAAGAGTCCAGATCTCTCTTTATATGACATGGCCAATGCCTCTACTGAAATGTGAACAATGTGAAAAGTAGAGGACCGAGACGGCTGCCTTGGGGAACTCCAGGGGTAAATCGTAATGAATTACAAAGAAAATTATAATAAAAAAAACCTTTCCGGTTCTTGGGCTTAGTTAGCTTGAAATCCAGCATATCAAATTATTAGGAATTCCAATTAAGTCAAGCTAATATAACACAAGAGAATGATTAACTGAGTCAAAGGCTTTAATAAAATCTGTATAGAAGACGTTAGTTTGTTCAATTTTTAAGGAAACCCTTGTCAATGAACGAAGAAAGCTCAAGAAGATTAGTAACAGTGGATCTTTAACATCTGTGCTGGTAGGAAGAAATAATTGATCAAAGGTTGTAAAATACTTGTTAACATCTTCTTATAAACTTTTGATATAGCAGTCAATTTACATATCCCTCTATAGTTTTTGGTGCCAGACTTCCTTTCCTTCTTATGGAAAGGAATAATAAAAGACTACTTGCATATATACGGAAAAGTCGATAATTTCAGAAACGGTCTGCATAAGGACTCTGCTCCGTACCGAAGTAACCATTTGAAGATATCGAATCAGCGACTCCTCACTCACTGAGGGATTGCAAATACAATTCGACCGAGGCAGGCTTTGAGGATAGGGCGTTTGAGTAGCAAGAACAAAAATTGGTGGTTTGAAAGAACGATGCCTTCAGCATTTCAAGCACTTTCATTCTCGGATTACTGTTGCATGAACATTATCAACCTCTGGGGAAGTCACCTCTCGATGACTTTCTTGCAGGTCCAACATAAATTCTCAGTTTGGTTTCATTCAAATTCCTTGTAGTTGAATCCGACAGTGCACAGCTCCATAAGTTTATCTTGTTCAGTTTCATTTTTGAAAATCGAAATATAATCCGATCCACTTTCCAAATTTGCCATTTTGACGAGTATATCAAAGTTGTTCGACAAAATAACTTTAAATAACAAACAGTGGCTCCGAACTCCACCAAACTTCTCCATGCATTCGCTGAAGAAATCAAGTATTTTCTATTTTTTTACAAATGAATTTCATACCTTAACGGCCAACGTGGAATGCTTGTCGATACGTTTTTAGTTAAGTTACTAAAGGGTGATATTTATTCTTTATACCTACTTAGACATATTAGCCTTTATCCCATTACCTATAAGAAATCAACTGATGTGTTTCCACCGAGAGGCATCAGTTTTAAATATCAAAAACTCTATAATGTAATTCTTACCTTAAAAAAACAAATACTTAATATGGAGTTGAAAGCTAACAAACCATTTTGAGAGAATAGAAATAGAATAGAAATAATCCACAAACGGATGGACAGGCGGACATGACTATCGTCTCGGCTGTTGACACTGTTCAAGAATACATTTATTTCATGGGGTCGGAGATAATAATACCTTTCTACCCTATGGGTAGTGAGTAAACAAATTGAACGCCAAATTCCTCTCAACAGCAGCCGCAACGTAATAAATAACTTTCTGCGAATTTTATTGTACGTTTCCAGGGGCATTGTGTAGTTTATGCGAACATGTGTGGGTGCTCGTGAGTGTCTATGTGGCGATGCGAAGTTAAGACCAGTAAGGAAGCAAATAGTAAAAAAAATATATGTTCAGAAGCAGAAATGGCACTGGCACAATGAACATTTCCAGGCAGTTGACCAGAAAAATATTAAGTGGTATAAAAATTTCACATATTCTTCACTTAAATTATATAAAATAGTTATGTACATAATCAATGTAAATTAAGTTTGTTCGGCGAAGTCTAGACGACATGGAACACGATGAAGATGAAGAGATTCAATTGTTCAATTGAGCAATACTAAATGTTATTCGATCCTGAAAGGTTACTTTAGTTTTTGCATTTTAGTCAAAACTTTTCAGGTCTCAACTTATCTCGCATCTTAGTATTACTTGCTACTGTGATTTCAATTTCTTATTTATTCAGCCATTATTTTTGTTATTTATTATTATTATGTTAATATAAAATTAAATAAAAAAGGTTTTTGCATACACAACATAACGCATATGAGTTGTTAGCAAAACATGTATGTATGTACATTTTTTTTTTGAGTGCTTAAAGTAATAAATAACATTCAAATATATTAAATAATATTAAATGCCAACATAAACAAGTAAGAAAGCTACAGTCGAGAGTGCTCGACCGTATGATACCCGCAACCCATTTCGAGAGAAAACAAAAAGCTGAAATGATATTTTAACACAAAATATACCAAATATACTGAAACTTGTTTTTATACCCGCTACCCATAGGGTAGAAGGGTATTATAACTTAGTGCCAACAGAAAATGTATGTAACAGGCAGAAGAAGGCATCTAAGACCACATAAACCATATATATTCTTGATCAGTGTCAACAGCCGAGACGATATAGCCATGTCCGTCTGTCCGTCTGTCCGTCTGTATGAACACCTAGATCTCAGAGACTATAAGAGCTAGAGCTACCAAATTTGGGTACAGTACTCCTATATGTCCTACGCAGATCAAGTTTATTTCAAAAGTTGGATGCCACGCCCCTTTCCGCCCCCAAAAGAATGTAAAAGCCGTAATAAAATACCTTGATTTTTGGTATGCATAATAATAATTATATTCTCAATGATTCCTGTGAATTTGGTTGAGATCGAATGAAAAACAAGGAAGTTATTAAAGAATCAATTTTATATGCAAAATTCACTTGCAGCTGCCCGCGCTTTGTTTGTTTAGTTGACAGTGTGACCATAACGGTGTTGCGGATTTTTACCCGCTATTTTCAAATATATACAAAAAAACAAGTTTTAGTATATTTGGTATGTTTTTTGTTAAAATATAATTTAATTTTTTTGTGTTTTCTCGAAATGGGTTGCGGGTATCATACGGTCGAGCTCTCTCGACTGTAGCTTTCTTACTTGTTTTGTATATATTTGAAAATAGCGGGTATAAAAATCCATAGCATACCGACATGGTTATTTTACTGGCTATTGGGGGCGGAAAGGGGCGTGGCATCCAACTTTTGAAATAAACTTGATCTGCGTAGGACCTATAAGAGTACTATCCCCAAATTTGGTAGCTCTAGCTCTTATAGTCTCTGAGATCTAGGTGTTCATACAGACGGACAGACGGACATGGCTATATCGTCTCGGCTGTTGACACTGATCAAGAATATATATACTTTATGGGGCCGGAGATGCCTCCTTCTGCCTGTTACATGCATTTTCTGTTGGCACTAAGTTATAATACCCTTCTACCCTATAGCGGGTATAAAAATTCGCGTTGTCTTTTGTGGGATATAAAGCCGGACTGAGAGGACTTAGACCTTAGGCCACAGCCATCATTAAGTGCGGGAATTCCAAAATACATTTCACAATATTTTTAAACTTTCACCAAATATAAAAAGAATTGGTATTTTGCTAAAATAATCTTATTGAATAATACAAAATAAAGAAATTCCAGTCTTACCGTATGCTGATAGTATAGTACAATAAGTGAGTGTCGAAAAACAAACTTTTTATATAAAGATTTCTAAAGAATCCGAGCACATACTAATTATTTTTAGATCTTGTTCCCCTCTTTTCGACAAATACAAAACAGTTCGGTGAAAAGATGTGATCGCTTAAATATACCACACAAAAATTAGCGAAAAATGGTTATCTATATATCGAAATTGACTGTATAACACTGTGGGGGAGAATGGGGGAAAGCATACAGGTCAAAGTGTCGTCCACGTGGTTCTCCCTGGATTGTCACTCAACAGCCGTTGAGTGGCAAACTAAAGCGCGCGACGAGAGTCCTAACTCTACAAATTAGGTTTTGGCGTAGGACTTGGAATCCACCCATGTAAAGCACAATTCCAGTGAAGGAAGCAAGAGAAGCCTCGGAAAGAAACCGATCTAATGTTGACGACCATAGCAAGCGTAAAAAGGACAATGATTTGAGAGTATGCACCTGGAATGTACGAACATTGTACAGACCTGGTGCTGCTCAACAACTAGCAGATACCCTCAACAAATGTAGGGCTGACATCACTGCTATCCAAGAAATGCGATGGATAGGAGAAGGCTGCATAAAGAAGAAGAATTGTGACATTTACTACAGCTGCCATCCAGAACGGCATGAATTTGGTTGTGGTTTCGTTGTAGGTGCCAGGCTGCGGCGCCGAGTCTCTCACTTTCCGCCAACCAACGAGAGAATTGCAACGATCCGAATTACTGCCAAATTCTTTAACATCAGTCTGATATGCGCACATGCCCCAACGGAGGAAAAGGACGATGCCACCAAGAACGCTTTCTATGCGGAGCTCGACCGAGCTTATGGCCGCTGCCCTTCCCATGACATTAAAATTCTCCTCGGGGATTTTAATGAGACCATTGCTCGAGGTGGTGTCATGTAGACTTAATCGCCCGACGGTGGCACCAAAGATGTCTTCTCGTCCTACCTTGGCACCGTCGGGCGATTTAGTCTACATGACACCACCTCGAGCAATGGTCTCAGATTAATAGGCTTTGCAGCTGCGCATAATATGGTAGTTCGTAGTACTGGATTCCGTCATTTGGACATCCATAAGGCATCTTGGCTCTCTCCTGATCGACTGACCAGAAATCAGATCGATCATGTTGTGATCGATGCAAGGCACGCATCTAATGTACTCGACGTGCGATCCTGTCGGGGTCCCAACATCGACTCCAACCATTATCTTGTTGCAGCTAGGATTCGCACACGGCTATGTGTGGCGAAGATTGCACGTCGAAGTACGTTAAGAAGGCTGGAAATCTGCAATCACAACAGGCGAAGAATGCATTCTCCACTCACGTCTCGGTGCTATTAAGCCGAGCACCCTTAATAACTTAAGACATAAGCGATATGTGGGCGCTCATATCCTGCGAACTTCGGCAGAAGAAGTGCTTGGATTCCAGCGTCCTCTAACAAGGAATCCATGGTACGATCAGGAGTGTCATGACGCCACAGCTGCAAATTACGCCGCCTATAGAAGAACACTGCAGGCTGTGGCGACACGGACTATTATGGATGTCTACAGGTCGAGAAGAAGAGATGAAAAACGACTTTTCAGACGCAAGAAGAAAGAACAGGAAAGGCGAGAGTGTGAGAGCATAGAGAGCAGCAGATGCAGGAATGAAGCTTGTAACTTCTACCAGAGGGTCAAGCGTCTGACCCAAGGATTCAAGACTGGTGGAGCGGCGTGCAGGGACGATGATGGAAATCTTGTCACAGAAGCAGAGGTCGTGCTGAGGTTATGGAGGGATCATTTCTCGAGTCTGTTAGCTGGCTCAAGCACAGACTCTGAAGATTATGATCCACGAACCCCAATCTATGGCACTGATATTGAAGTGCCAATCCCAAGTCATATCGAAGTCAAGGATGCAATCCAACGGCTTAAAAACAACAAGTCTGCAGGTGCTGACGGCCTGCCGGCAGAATTGTTTAAGGCAGCTGGTGATATGTTGGTAGGGAGCATGCACCAACCAATCAGCAAGATATGGCTTACGGAGAGCATGCCCGAAGATTGGAACCTCAGCATGATCTGTCCTATTCTGAAGAAGGGTGATGCCACGGTGCGCACCAACTACCGCGGCATTAGTCTTCTTCCACTTGCATACAAGGTCCTAACGAGCGTATTGTGTGAAAGACTGAAACCCCATGATGAAGCACTGATTGGACCTTATCAGTGCGGGTTCAGGCCTGGCAAGTCCACTGTTGACCAGATTTTCACCTTGCGCCAAATCCTGGAGAAGTCCTACGAAAACCAGATCGACACGTACCATCTTTTCGTCGACTACAAAGCTGCATTTGATAGGCCCGGCGAGATCGCCTATATGCCGCCATATCTGAGCTTGGTATACCAGCAAAGCTGACTAGACTTTGCAGAATGACATTGAGCAACACCATTAGCTCTGTCAAGGTAGGAAGTGGCCAATCCGAAACCTTTACTACCAAGTGTAGCCTCAAACAAGGTGACTCGCTGTCTTGTATACTCTTCTATATTTTAATGGAGAGTATTATAAGGAAGGCTGGTGTGCATCGGACGGGCACGATATTAACCAACAGATGTGTCCAGCAGGTGATGATATTGATATCATTGGCAGCACCAAGCGTTATGTCACAGGAGCCTTCAGGGCTATTGAAAAGGAATCGGCAAAAGTAGGACTAGCAGTGAATAGGGAGAAAACAAAGTTTATGGTGTGCTCTAGCAGAGAATCGCGGCGTCTTGATTCTCAGCTGACTGCAGAGAACTATAGCTTAGAGTCCGTCAAGGAGTTCATCTACCTAGGCACTGCTATAACAAGCACAAATGATGACAGTCTGGAGATTAAGCGAAGAATAACACTTGCCAACAGGTGCTACTTTGGGCTCAGTAGGCAGTTCAATAGTAGAGCTCTCTCTCGACGCACAAAAACCACACTCTACAAGACGCTCATTCTTCCAGTACTCCTATATGGTGCGGAGTGCTGGACAGTGACGCAGTCAGATGCAGCTGCTCTTGGAGTGTTCGAGAGGAAAATTCTCCGCAAAATCTTCAGTCCAATCTGCGTGGACGATGTTTATCGCATCAGATACAACCACGAGCTGTATGAGCTGTACGGTGATGTTGACGTAGCCAGTCGAGTGAAATCTCAAAGACTTCGCTGGCTGGGCCACATTGCACGTATGGATGAGGATGCTCCGGCTCGTAAGGTGTTTGATGCGGTAATTGTTGGGACACGGAGGAGAGGACGAGCCCGAACGCGTTGGCAAGACCAAGTAATGGAAACCCTGTCCACACTTGGTGTTGCCAACTAGCGAAGGCGCGCTCAGGACAGGGACGCGTGGAGGCACATTGCGCTTCAGGCCGAGACCCGATGAAGGGTTGTCATGTGCCATATTATATATATGTATACCACTGTGAGATACCCATTTGGAGAGAATACAAAACTCTTATCACACAAATATACCGAGAATATTCGAAAAATAATATTTGGTATTTTAATATATATTTTTGTTATAAAAAAACCATACTCGGTCACATATGCTAGTTCGGTCTGTTGCATCTAATTTTTGCCTAAAAAAATTGTTTCTTGAATAATATTTTGATCTGATCGCAACCAAATTTCAAAAATCATTTGCACTCTTTATACCCTCTACCCATAGGGTATTATAACTTAGTGCCAACAGAAAATGTACGTAAGTAACAGTCAGAAGAAGACGTCTTCTACCCCATATAGCATATATAGTCTTGATCAGTGTCAACAGCCGAGACCATATAGTCATGTCAGTCTGTCCGTCTGACTGTCTGTCTGCCTATGAACACCTAGATGTTAGAGATTATAAGAGCTAGATCAACGAAAATTCTTGTAAGACACGTGTTATGCAATCAGATCAATTTTTATACCCGCTACCCATAGGGTAGAAGGGTATTATAACTTAGTGCCAACAGGAAATGTATGTAACAGGCAGAAGGAGGCATCTCCGACCCCATAAAGTATATATATTCTTGATCAGCATCAACAGCCGAGACGATATAGCCATGTCCGTCTGTCCGTCTGTCCGTCTGTCTGTCTGTATGAACACCTGGATCTCAGAGACTATAAGACATAGAGACACCAAATTTGGCAAAAATGTTCCTTCATACCCTACGCAGATCAAGTTTATTTCAAAAGTTGGATGCCACGCCCCCTTCGCCCACAATAAGCATTTATCTAGAAAAAGTCAAGTAAGCCATCTGCGCTTGACACTCTTAATATACCCTGTAATTTTGGTAAAAAACGGATAAGTAGAACAAAAGTTATTCGCGAAATTATTTATCAAAATTGTTGTGCCCAATGCATATGGACGTTTTAAGTGTGTGATTGACCTAGAGATATCAAATTTGGTGACAGTATTCGTGTAGGTCTTACGCAGATCGAGTTTGTTTTAGATTTTTTCCACGCCCCTTTCCGCCCCCAAAAACTGTAAAAGCCGTAATAATGAACCTAGAGCATTGAATTTTGGTATGCATAATAATAATTATATTCTCAATGATTCCTTTGAATTTGGTTGAGATCGAGTGAAAAACAAGGAAGTTATTAATGAATCAATTTTATATGCAAAATTCACTTGAAGCTGCTCGCGCTTTGTTTGTTTAGTTGACGGTGTGACCATGTCGGTGTTGTGGATTTCTTCCCGCTATTTTCAAATATATACAAAACACAAGTTTCAGTATATTTTTGGTATATTTGTTGTTAAAATATCATTAAATTTTTTTTTTTCTCTCGAAATGGGTTGCGGGTATCATACGGTCGAGCACTCTCGACTGTAGCTTTCTTACTTGTTTTTTTTTTAAATTTGCCATGACACTTTTCGCCCCCTCAAATCGAAAAAAAATACTGTAAGTTAACAAGCGTCACCCGCTAGTAACATCAAACTACCTTCGCATGCTCGCACCACAAACATATAGAGCAACCTACGCGCATGCAACAGATCGTATGCCGCAATGCAGAACTTCGTGCTTATGACGTATTTTGCTGAGCGAGCATTAACGGAATTATTGGAGAGTCGCTGGTCAATACTTTTCCACTGGCCACGCTTAGCTACGACGGTACTTCTTAGTGCTTCATAAGTTTAGTTTTATATTTGAATCAAACGAGCAAAGTCTTGAAATATATTGCTCCGGCCGATTGCCGCAACCCAACATCATCACCTTTTATTATTGCTTATGCCACACGGCAAGCATATCAGGAACTAACAATTCCTCATCCTAATCACCATCTTCTCTGGATCACGAAGCTCTCTCTAGTAACCTGGAACTGGCGACGATCTGGAGGACGAGATTTAATAACTTGTACACATAAAACTAATACAAAATTCACATATAGCAGCACTCGCTTTGTTTGTTTAGTTGATAGTGTCACCATGTAAGTATATTATGGAATTTTTTCAAATACATACACAAAAAAAAAACAAATTTCGGTATATTTGAATGTTATATTTTTTGCTCAAATATCATCTAAGTGTTTTGTATTCTCTCAAAATTTGTAGCGGTTAGATTTTGATTTGGTGTTTATTTTGTTAACAGTATATGCCCAGAGTATAATAATGGTAATATAAATGATTAATTAATCATTTGGTTAGGTTAACTTGGCTAGAATTTGTAATTTTGAAAATAAGGCGCGAGGAAAAGAGGTAAAATTCCAGAAATAAACAAATTTTAAAAATGTTGTATATTTAACTTAACTTACAGTATATTCAAATAATATTTTTGTTTTGTCCAAAGATGGGTATAAAGTATTTGGCAGTCTAGACGTCACTTAGTTTTCTAACAGAGTTTTTTAATGACATTGGCAAATGTCTACCAACAACTTAAATTTAACAAACTAACAAAACACAAATTAATTACAACCAATATAATAAAGCTCGTTGTTAATCGCTGATGAGGTTTAATTGTTGTGTAAGTGCAAAATGCTTCAATTGAAACTTCACATAAAAAGAAAAGCCGTCATGACTTCAAATATTTTATATTTACCAGTCATGGCGCAAATAACCGGAAATCAAACAATCTCGACAAGTGTGATATGCTGATACAAAAACATATGTATATATAATTTATAATGTCGGACGACAATCAATCAACATTTCCAATGTTTACAAACTATACGGCAAACAAGATATTCTCTCCAACATACATCGAAGTGCCTTTAGCATTGTTGGTAACTTACTGATAGTTTAAAAAATATATGTAAATATCATTCGAGTATCATATTGTAAAAATTATGCAGAGTGGAATTATTTAATCACTAATTATAATAATGAAAAAGTTTCAAGCTATTTTAAGTGCAAATAAATCATGCATGGTTTTGACCAAATTATATTTATTTGGTGAAGGACAACAATACGATAAAAAGATATTACATAACAATCAGCTGACTCGTTATTCGCAACTAACAACAATACAACAAACACACAAATATATGTTTGAACTGGAGAATTATGCTGAGAACTCACTGATTATACCTATGCGATCGCAGTAATTTATTGTAAAAAAATGTAGAAAATGTATGGTTAAATTGATTATATTTTGTTGAAGTGTTTAAAAGAATTATTTATTCAATGGATCACACTCCAGCTCCATTAAGAAGAAATATATATATTGGCTAAACAGATTTTCCTTAATTTAATTAATATATTAATTAATTAATATATTTCGCACATATAATATATAATCGCACATATAATACACATTCCTTGGGATTTCGCTAGCAGCAAATCATTTGTTGTCTGCCTGAATTCAAATGGGCTTAAACGACTAAGCGAATAAAAATAGATTTGAATTGTAAATCAAGTATATTTACTTTTTAAATAAATTAAATTTGAATTTTGCATTATCTTGAAAACCCATGTTATTCATGGAAAATTCTGTCGCAGTTTTGTAGATACTGAGAAAAAGAGTTGATGGCTCACATTTGTGTAAATAACAAATTAGAGTTTATGTAATTTTAAAATGTAGTTTTAAAACTTTGAATACAGTTTAAACGTAAAGAAAAAGAATAAGCAAAATTTTGTTATTGATTTTGAGTCAAGAGGAAAAACCACTTTGATTGCGTGCATGATTTCACTGGAACAGCAGAATTCAAAAATTCCAATTGGATTAGCAAGAAAACATATGCAAAGAAGATCTTAACCGATTTTTAAAATCCTTTTTCATGCCACTGCCATATTTGTAAAGAATAACATATACAAATTTCTGGCCGCTCGGATTAGAGTAACAATTCAATCCAGATGCGACAACACTGTGTCGGAAAAACGTATTCAATGTTTTGATAAACATTCGGCGTTTCTGTTAGTGTTAGCGTTCTACATCGGTGGAATCTTCAAACCATTTGAAATTCGTTCGATTAAGATAACAACAAAAATTATTTACGTTTAAAATTTAATTGTTATTACAAAAATCGATTTTACTTTGTCATTTCGAAATAATTGTCATTGGCAGCGACTACGAGTAGAATATATTTTATTTTAAAATCATTTACTTCTTACTAGGGAGCTTGATATCTTTGATACAGATTTCCTCCTTCCCTTCCTTCTTATAAAATTTTATTTTTGCCTAGAGACGTAATTGTTGACTTAAAGAACTTAATGATTTCATAGTCAACTCTTGAGGCAATTGCTACTGCATTTAACACATGTTATTAACAGCTTTGTGTTCGTTTCTACTAAACTACCTAGTTATCCACATTCTCCTCTTTTTTGAGAAAAGAAAACATTACATTACAAAACAAGTAAGAAAGCTACAGTCGAGGGTGCTCGTCCGTAAGATACCCCCAGCCCATTTCGAGACAAAACCAAGAACTTAAATGATATTTAAACAAAAAATATATTAAAGAAATATATTGTAATTTGTTTTTTTGTATGGTCACACTGTCAACTAAACAAACAAAGTGCGAGTGTGAATTTTGCCTATAAAATTGATTCTTTAATAACTTGATCTGCGTAAGACCTACACGAATACTGTCACTAAATTTGCTATCTAGATCATTTACACACTTAAAACGTCCATATGCATTGGACACAACTATTTTGATAAATAATTTAACAAATTACTTTTGTTCTACTAATCAGATTTTTACCAAAATTACAGGGTATATTAAGAGTATGCAGCACAGATGGCTTACCAAAGAAAACATCATAACATTAAGAACTTTTCGAGTTATACGCGATTTACATAAAAAAACGTGATTTGTTCTAGATTTATGCATATTGTGGGCTAAAGGGGCGTGGCATCCAACATTTAAAATAAACTTGATCTGCGTAATGAATGCATAACGAATGAATGCATAACTACATATGTACTACTACTGTATATATAATAAACAGGCATTACTGATTCTTATTTATTGTTTGCGTCTTTTTTGCTCCAGTTGCCATGTTGTTTTTGACACGAGCAGATTTAGTTAGTGAAACTTGGTAATTATATTAAACTCGCGTTAATTTATCTAAATTGTATATTTATTTACACTCATTGTTGTTTTATTTATATAAATTTAATTTTCATTTACATTTATTGCCGTATGCATATATGTAACTAATTGTTTTATTTATGATTCACTTATTGATTCCGTTTAATTTTTCACTCATATTTTTTACGTAAAACAATAGAATTGCAGTCCGGTCGCAATGGTCCGCACCATACAGATTATCACCGGCTTCTGGCTTTTTCAACAGCAAGCAATCCCCAATAGACTTCCTTTTCGATTTCGAAACTACTGTTAAAAATGCATATGTGTGAGTGTATGCATATGCAGCCGGCATTTTTGCAGGCTACGTTGATGTTAGTAATGTACTGTTTTCGAAAAAACATCGCACGCCCATCATTATGGGGTGTGTTGTTGGGTAGGCTTGTCTCATGTACATAATCCTATTTATTTTTATACCCGCTACCCATAGGGTAGAAGGGTATTATGACTTAGTGCCAACAGAAAATGTATGTAACAGGCAGAAGGAGGCATCTCCGACCCCATAAAGTATATATATTCTTGATCAGCGTCAACAGCCGAGACGATATAGCCATGTCCGTCTGTCCGTCTGTCTGTCCGTATGAACACCTGGATCTCAGAGACTATAAGACATAGAGACACCAAATTTGGCAAAAAGGTTCCTTCATACCCTACGCAGATCAAGTTTATTTCAAAAGTTGGATGCCACGCCCCCTTCGCCCACAATAAGCATTTATCTAGAAAAAGTCAAGTTTTTTTTTATGTAAATCGCGAATAACTCCAAAAGTTCTTTGTGTAATGATGTGTAATTTGGTAACCCATCTGCGCTTCACACTCTTAATATACCCTGTAATTTTGGTACAAATCGGATAAGTAGAACAAAAGGTTTTCGTGAAATTATTTATCAAAATTTTTGTGTCCAGTGCATATGGACGTTTTAAGTGTGTGAATGACCTAGAGATATCAAATTTGGTGACAGTATTCATGTAGCTCTTACGCAGATCAAGTTTGTTTTAGATTTTTGCCACGCCCCTTTCCGCCCCCAAAAACTGTAAAAGCCGTAATAATAGACCTAGAGCATTGAATTTTGGTATGCATAATAACAATGATAGTCTGAATGACTCCTGTGAATTTGGTTGAGATCGAATAAAAAACAAGGAAGTTATTAAAGAATCAATTTTGTATGCAAAATTCACTTGCAGCTGCTCACGCTTTGTTTGTTTAGTTGACAGTGTGACCATGTCGGTGTTGTGGATTTTTTCCCGCTATTTTCAAATATATACACACAAAACACAAGTTTCAGTATATTTTTTGTATATTTGTTGTTAAAATATCATTTAACTTTTTTTTTTCTCTCGAAATGGGTTGCGGGTATCATACGGTCGAGCACTCTCGACTGTAGCTTTCTTACTTGTTTTACTTTAAACCAGAGTTATTATTTTCGATTATTTTTTTTTAATTGCAATGTATATATCTTATGTTGACAAAATATTTTGTATATTGTATTCCAATTGTAATGAAATTTCAAATATAAATTGAGTATTATTTCAAAACTAAAAATACATTTTAAAGTCGTTGAAGTCATTTTAATTTCCTATCCTTCGATAAAAACGCTTTAAAAGCACAGCCATAGAGAACATGGTTTTTGTCACAGCTAAGTCCACATTGTTGTAGAAATGTTATTAACAGTGCACTTTAGTGGTTAAGCAACTTACGGACAACATTAACATTTATATGCAGAAATACCTTGACTACTTATAAACTGTTAACTTACTCGAGTGTTTATTGCCAATCTCGCGGCGCATTTCATCAGACCGATTTGAGACGTTCGATTCAAGTGGATATTGGGCAAATGTCATATTCTCATTGCGCATTTGTTTTCCAAGCGACTTCATCATTAGAAAGCAAGTGTGCAAACCGGCCACACTACGCTGCCCATCGCGTTCGTAGTAAAAAATGGAATGCGTCCAGTTGTGCCTGGGTACAGAAAGAGTCTACAATTTTTAGATAGTGACAAAGAAAAGATTTCCTACTTACTGTTTCATCACATTGATGGTTAGCTCGGAGATGGACTCAAAGCTCAACATTCCCGAGCGAAGCAGCATATAAAACTCATCTCCACAATCAATTTTCTTCTTTACAAAATCATAGGTAGAGCCACCCACCGTTATAAGTGGCGTTCCCTGACTATTGAAGTACTTGGTTATGCGGCTGACAGCAGCTGGCGATTACAATTATCAGATCAAAATTCGAATTACAGTATTAATTCGTTACTTACCTAGTGAATAGTCGCAAACTGGTCCGAAAATGACCTGGGCACACTGCTTGATAATGCCGTCCATGGCTCGAATGACACTTAGCGAGGCATCGCACTTGGTGTCGTGGGCCAGCCACTGAATGTCAATGTATGATGG
Source organism: Drosophila immigrans (assembly GCA_963583835.1). Lineage (NCBI taxonomy): Eukaryota > Metazoa > Arthropoda > Insecta > Diptera > Drosophilidae > Drosophila > Drosophila immigrans. The sequence goes on along the minus strand of OY757142.1, from coordinate 29,390,559 downwards.
AATTACTGCCGAAAGACGTATCTGCTGTTCCGCCACCTTTAAAATAGGTAAGACGCGCTGCAACGATGCCTCGTATTCATCATCATTTGGTAGCAGCACCAGTGCTCGAATGGAACAGTTTTTACCAAACGCATCGCAAATGGCTTCACAATCTCGAGGCGGTTCATCGCGGCACTTGGCCTGGCAGCTGGCCAGACACAGCATCCACAACAGCACAACAGGTAACGGTAATGATAGCTGCCTCTTGCGTGCATTAACTGCACCGTGACATTGACATTGGAAGTCTCTGTAGTTCCGCTTTAAATTCACGATTAGTTTGTTTAATTTGCATCTGTACACCTTGACAGCTGATTTGTCAATTGGTTTAGTTTGCCTACTTCCGTCGGGTTCACTCATTGCCCTGGCGTCAATGGGCTCAACTGTTTCTGTTTTCCTTATGCACCGCAGACCACTCGAGGTTTTGATTCTCTTTCTAATTAGCTCTTCGGTCTCCAATTGAATTTTGCTTGGTATAGGAGCCCGCACCTAATTAAATTCCATTGATTGCCCGCACGAGAGAAATCTAAAGGTACGCAAGGAGGATTCCATGATGACCTGAATTCACAAAAAAAAAGAAATTTTAAATAAAATAATATGTTAGATTTTTGGATTGAAAAAATTGATTTCACAAAATGCAATGCGATGATATCTAAAACGGTCGTAAACTGAAAATTCCCTTTAGTAGTACTTATATATGTAGTGCCAACAGCAAATGTATGTAACAGACAGAAGGAGGCATCTCCGACCCCATAAAGTATATATATTCTTGATCAGTGTCAACAGCCGAGACGATATAGCCATGTCCGTCTATCCGTCTGACCGTCTGTATGAACAGCTAGAGCTCAGAGACTATATGATCTGGATACAATTGGCTCCTGCATTCGTTACGCAGATCTAGTTTATTTCAAATGTTGGATGCCACGTCCCCTTAGCCCACAATATGCATAAGTCACGTTTTTTTTATGTAAATCGCGTATAACTCGAAAAGTTCTTAGTGTTATGATGTGTAATTTGGTAAGCAATCTGTGCTGCTTACCCTGTAATTTTGGTAAAAATCAGATTAGTAGAACAAAAGTTATTCGTTAAATTATTTTTCAAAATAGTTGTGCTCAATGCATATAGACGTTTTAAGTGTGTGAACGACCTAGAGATATCAAATTTAGTGACAGTATTCGTGTGAGTCTTACGCAGATCAAGTTTGTTTTAGGTTTTTTCAACGCCCCTTTCCGGCACCGAAAACTGGAAAGCCGTAATAATAGACCTAGAGTATTGAATTTTGGTATGCAGAATAATAATTATAGTCTTAATGATTCCTGTAAATTTGGTTGTGATCGAATGAAAAACAAGGAAGGAAGAATCAATTTTAAAGGCAAAAATCAATTGCAGCTGCTCGCACTTTGCTTGTTTAGTTGACAGTGTGACCATGTTGGTATGTTATGGATTTTTTCAAATATATACAAAAAAACAGTATATTCAGTATATTTCTTTGATATATTTTTTGTTCAAATATCATTTAAGTTTTTTGTTTTTTCTCGAAATAGGTTGCGGGTACCTTACGGTCGAGCACTTTCGACTGTAGCTTTCTCACTTGTTAAACATTGATTAAAAAGAGTTGGGGTAATTATTTTAGAAAAACGAACCTTAGTGGGCGCCTAGATGTTCATATCTACGTTGAGTGAAAACTTCAGCATCGTAGCTTTTACCATTTGGGCTGTGCGTTGATATTACTATAACTGAGTCAGTGTTTACGAACTACTTTATATATATGTATGTATATATAACTACTTTATATAAATAGATATGTATGTATATACATATGTAGATATAGATATTCCACAACAGAAACTTGATTTCGTATGTTAATAACAGGTAAATGAATCTGAAAACTCTGATCAATTGACATATCGATTACAACTACACCACCCAATTGATTTTTGTCATCTTGCATCATACCTGATGTACGGCAGACATGTCAGGCTGGAATCACAGGCTTCTACTTCTATTTCTTTGTATTGTTCCTAATATGCGGGTCGAAAATTCATTCAAAAATTCATGACGTTCCGCTACGATTTTTAGGGGCAAAACAGTTTTATTCCGTATTGGTGCTCGAATTTTCTTGTGTTAATCACCCAAAATTGCCCGCGCTGGTTCGACCCAAGGTTAGGTGGGGTTAATCAGACGGCTCGACAAGATTCGAGAGCACCCAGTGATCGAATGGTCCATTGTGCTGTCTGATTTGGAAAAAAAGGAGGAATAGTTTGGATTGGGAGTGGTTGCTGGGCTAGTGGAAATAAGAAGGGTCCAAGTCTTTTCATCTGGAAACTACTGGTCAGTCCTGTTAGGTTGCGGTAGCCCGTGGAACCATCTAGTAGAGTCAAGAGATAGTGCCAAGTTCTCCATGCGCATGCCCAGTTCACTCTATGTTTAATAAAAAATTAAGCTGAAATCTAGTATTTCGCTTTAGTTAATTTATTGAAATTTCGTGTTTGGTTTCAGCGGTACTATACAAAATGTATTCATTACGGTTCCTCGAAGTGCTCTTTCTATGATCAAAGACAGGCCGGACATTGTTTTTATTGGAAGTTCGGTTTCCTCCTGGATTATAAATAGCAACTCGCTATAGTCCAAATTATTATCCTTTGAAAATGAGATTAAAACATTTTCATTAATTTTTTACTCATATTTATATAATATCTATTTAAAGAAATTCAAAATAACTCATTATTATTTATTATTAAACAAATATCGCGAAGACAACACTCACAATACTTGTAATGCACAAAACTGAACATATACATTCCAAAGACGCTTCCATTTCGTAGGAACTTATATAGATTATTAAAGCAATTATTGAATTTATTTCTACTAAATAACGTTTACATGGCGTATGCTTATATCACACTTGTCATTACATTCATCCGTTTTTCGATAAAACTAACAAAACTCCTTGGGTTTTAAAACAACTTTACAATCGTTAGAGTCAAAAGTGTTTTTATCCTATGCATAATTGCCCCCAAGCTCTACAGATGGCTATATGGTCCCTACCGTTGACCCTGATCAAGAATATATATATGTATATACTTAATGGTTTCGGATATGCCTCCTTCTGTCTGTTACATACATTTTGTTTGGCATTAAGTTAAAATACCCTTCTACCTATAGGTAGCGGGTATAAAAATTAATTATAAGACAAAGAAATATCTCTATAAAATGTACGCTTGATACTTGTTAATTGGTAGCCACTTCAATTACCATTTACGATTGCTCGTATTTCCGGATACTACGACACATATTCATAAATGTGTTCATGTTATACGATATTTATTGCTATGGTGACGTATAAAATTGAATGGCTATTTATTAATGCGATAGATGATTCATACTGTCAAAACCAAAAGCAGCAAAAACATTTTGTTTTGTTTCATTGCATTAGCAGCGAGCCGCGTATTCAGCGATAATAGAAAGATAATTTCGCAAGAATTGTTTACATTAAATAAACCTATTCATTGATAAGAATTCACTGGAATGAAAATGGAATGCAGTTTTTTCTTCACTTCAATTGAAATTTAAAAAAATTTGCTTAACTATATATACTCTAACACTAAAAACATATCGAAATGGGATGGTAAAGATTTTATTTGTTGAAATAGATTCTATCTAAAAATAAATAAACCTCTTAGGGTTGACACTGCTACTTGCTTGTAATCTTATCAAAATACTAGCGAGGTTTCAAATATGTGTGTCTTAATTGAATACACCAATCAACAAATATTTTGTATACCCGCTATCTATAGGGTAGAATGGTAAATATATATATATATATATATATATAGATTTTATATAGAATTTTGATATGTATAATAATAACTACACTATTAATGACTCCTTTGAATTTGGTTGTTATTATTCAAGGCACAACTGTATAGGCAAAAAAAAATCCACATGGTGCCGCCCACGCTTTGTTTGTTTAATTGACAATGTATACATTTTATGTTCAAATATCATCTATGTGCTTTGTATTTTTACGAATAGCTCTTAGTTTACAGTCGAGAACACTCGACAAATACAGTCCGAATATCCACAAAATAACTTTTATTGCAACTCAAGGTATTTTTAAAAGGAATCAATTCGTTTTGTAATGAATAATTATAATTATATATCGCCCCAGTTTTGTGGAGGTATAATGAATCAACACAATGTTGGCGAAAATTCTTGAATCAATCTAAATCATATTTGAAATTTTGATTACATTATTGTTTGAAAAACTTTTTCTTAGGGTATTGAGATTGTGAATATTACCGTAAACGTTGATAAAATTATAGATTGCATTTACTTATCGTAGTAGAAATTTCTGACAGGTAGCTGGAAGTGGTGCCTGAGTGGTTTGGTTGGTTGGAGTATGAAATTTAAAATTTACCCTCAAATATTAGACAAGCAAAATATATTGTAAACGAAAAAGAACCACATTCCTATTAAACTGGGAATGCATAAAGGGTAAGCTCACATATCATAATGAGATGTAATAATCGGAGGCGCATAGAAGCAGCCGTAGATATCCGAACAGAACTTTCACAGTTAGCAGTAATTAATAAGAATGCATCATAAATATTTGACAGTGCAAATAGCAGTGAAGGAAGTTTTTGCAATCTAAAAACCGAAATGTCAATGATACCAAATATCAAAACTGCTTGGGTCATGTGCTTCATTTATATCACAACCATTATTGAACGATTGAGAACTTTTCACACTGACAAGGCAAACTTCGCCGTATCATTGGCAGCGTGATATTTGCATTAAAAATTTACAATACACAAAAGATAAAGCTATAGCTGCAGTCAACAAGAAGAAACCCAATGATTCTAAAACATTTTCAGGTATCAGACGAAATATGTAAATTATCTTTAATTGAATAATTAGTTATTGAATTTCAAAAATTAATTCAAATCCCCTAAATTCCCTAAATATATGAATGTATAGACTTGTTAATTTCTCGATCGTGAGTACTCTTTGTAGTTATAAATAGCTTGTCGAGGTAGTCTCATTAAAACAAGTGGAAAATTAGAATCAAATAAATTAATAACAAATTGGCTGGAACATTCAAACTTTTATCAGCTTGTGGCAAGCTTCAATTTATTTTTAGGCCGTTAACAAAATTAAATAAGTGCAGATTGATTACGATCGGTGAGGTGAAAGAGGCCCACTCAGGCCACTTTGCTTTCGACTACGAATTGCAACCTGGTCGAATCAATCATGTTTACTCATGGCAGTATGAGTACACACAATAGAAATACATACATACTCGTTTGTACATAAGTATGTATTTACGCACACTCGTATACGCACAACCAATGTGGTCTGCCACTTATGCCAGCTTGTCATAAGCCCGCCAACCAAAAGCTGGTACTCAGACACCTGGACACATGTCCACAATTTGTAAGGGTGCTGGTAATATTTGCGCAAATATTGTACTATATGTATGCATATTTGTGTGAATGTATACAACAAATATACACATACAGATCTATATATGTATAAAAACCAAAGTGAAATGCATTTAACCGCGTGGTGCTCTCGTATTTACGGTGATTTGTTGTACTTGCTCATAGCATGCTTTTTTATCAAGCACTCAACTTGTACTCATAATACCAATAAATGCGAACTATGACAATTGGGAATTGGCTTTTAGCTTTATAGAGATTCATTGAAGCTTAGGCTTGCTATCATGTGAGTATGCCATAAAAGTTTAATTTTTATTCGACTTCACTATTATATAAAAGGATAGGATTTATTACCCTGTCTGTTAATATAAGACAGAGTCAACGCTTTTGCCTCTTGATTAATTTGTTTATTTAGTCCTTCACTTGCTTGGAGACATTGATTAAATTATTAAAACTTGCTATACATGAATCCAGACAAATTCACTGTTTAAGCCACTTTAAGTTCACAGATCAAACAGTTTTTTGAGACAAGGAGCTCTAATTAAAAGACAAGACGTATAACTTTTTCGCCTATTTTTATGAATTTGTCTATTTATAGTTTCCAATCAATGAGCCATGCTGTCTGATAAGATTAGGTAAAGTCCACAAATTTTTGCGAATGCATATGGGTAATTTCATATAATAGATATCAAGCCAGGATGGCTCAACGCAAGTTAAGGTATTTCTATACCTTATATAAATCACAGACACACTAAGTATATGATTTCCATTTAACAAATGGATTTTAAATCCGGCAATTTGCATGCACTTAAATTTCCATTTATCATTTTTTTAATGCATGCATAAAATAAAATTGTTTAATGATAAAGCCGTTAATAATTATGTGGTTTCTTCAATTTTTACAATGCCCTCTATCTTGACTCTTGATTTTCTTTCCAAGTTTTTGTCTTGAAAATTGACAACAATTTCTGGCATAGATGGATTTTCCCAAAATCACAAGAAAGAAAACTGCAGTCGCGTGATGTCGACTGTGAGATATCCGCTACCCATTTTTAAAGAATACGAAACATACTACAAAATTAATTTAATAATATTTTTAAAAATTTGTTTTGTGTGTATATTAACATTCTATCGGTGGATAATAAAAAAAGTGTTTTTCAATTAAGGGAGGTATTCACTGGAAGATGTTTGAAAGAATGGGAGTCACCATTCTGGGGTGGATCTGAGAATTTTGATCGGTTCGGAAAAACAACTGCAAAATTATTCAAGAAATCAATTTATAGGTTAAAAGATGTAGAAGCTCGCGCTTTGCAGGTCTTGTTGACAATGTATTCTAAGTTTGTTGTATATTTTTAATACAAATGTATTTCGTATACTCTTAAACTGGGTACCGGGTATCTCACAGTCTAGTCTAGTCTCAATGACTCACGTTGAGTGCAACCGGACTTGGTAATTATTGAGTTTAATGAATTTAATTATTTAATTATATATTTGTTTATTTGATTGTATTGAAGAATTAAATTACTCAAGTACAATGTTGTGAGCCAGAGCAACTTAGGCTTTCAGGTTGAGGATGTAGCCGTATGGAGCCAAGGGCATTATTTATCTAAAGGCCTTCTCAACTGATGTGATATTATGTTACGTCATAGTCTTGAATAAATATTAAATTCTCATTTATAAAAATTCTATTTATTTATTATCTACATGTTAGCTTGCATCTTTATTTATCGAATAGCTTCAATAGAATAGAACAATTTCGAAATATTTTTAATTGTAAACAAATGGTTTAAAGAAATTCCCCAAATGCAGATACTTGCTTATTGGGAATGCGTGCAGATAAAATAACTAAAGTTGCCCGGAAAAAAAAGCAGAAAGTACTTTAAATAGTGCTAAAATGCAGTACAACATTTCCCATACGCACAATGAATCCTCAAAGCAAAAAAAGAGAGAAAGAGAGAGTGGCTTAAGTCATTCAGTAATGCTGCATACTTCAGTTGGTTGCTAGATGTCACATCCCATTTACCGGATACATTGATTTTAGAATATATTGTTAAACAGTTAAGCACAAAAAGTCAACGTTAAACTCTGAGTGTCACTCTTGTGGATGGACAAACAGCAGCTGCAATTAACAAGCTGCTAAGAAAATTATAATAAATGCCAGTTGTAAAAGAAATAAAATATGTATATTGAAAGATAATATAATTTATTTGAATATTTATGAATGTGAAGTGAGCAGTATAGATAATCATGGCAACTAAGTTATTATACTTTTGTAAAACATTCAATCAAAGGCATTTTTAAGGAACAAGTAAGAAAACTGCAGTAGGCTCGAGTACGCTCGACTGTAAAATACCCTCTACCGAGCTTGCAAGAGCCTTAAAATATTTTGGAGACCTTTCAAATGTACTCAAATAAGAAAAAAAAATTCTTTTTGTAAATGTCAAAAATGTTATAAGCTGGTCTCGAACTTTGGTTGCTCTAGCTTTAATAGTCTCTGAGATCTAAGTGCTCATACGGACGGACAGACAGACGGCCATGATTTTGTCGTCTCGGCTGTTCATGCTAATCATGAATTTATATACTTTATAGGGTTGGAGATGGCTCCTTGTGCCTGTAACATACATTTGCTGTTGGCACTAAACTATAATAACTTTCTACCCTATGAGTAGCGGGTAAAAAAAGCAAATACTTTGACGTTAAGAACATACAAATAGCATCATTTATGCATGATTTAAAAGACATCTTCCGAGATGAATGTGATTTCTCATTGCTTCATAATATAAACAAAACATTGCTTATATTGAATTTGAGCCAAAAAGCTGTCGCTGAGCATCACTCTCGACTGAATTTGAATTAATCAATGAGTAAGAATATTTTTCACGATATTTTATTTCGAAATCAAAGAAATGACCCGGCAAAACGAGGAGGGATTCATTCACTGCAAAGATTCTTTTGGTAAAAGCCTGTTTGTGAAGTCATTGAATACTTGGCGACAGCTTACCTCTTTGCAATAAGCCTGTTGTGGCTTGCAAAATTCCTTTGAATTTGTATGTTCAGATCTTATTGTTATACAATGCTTTTAAGTTAAAACAGCTTTTTGCTCGGAACTCATTAAATTTCATTAAATTTAAAAATTTTAAAACTTCAAATTGGTTTAGCACTCTGCAAATACTTCACTCCCATAAAGTCCATTAACAAACGCATTGTGGTTCGTCAAGAGTTCATAAAACACAAAAAAACTGATATGCACAAATATTAGACACAATGTTACGCCGTGGTAATGACCCGAAACGCGCGCTTTCGGTTAAACAATTATTTTTCGACTATTATTGGCCAAGTGTTAGAAAGCTTTGTGACACTTTTCCTAATCAACAGTCGTGCACATTTCACCAACGCAAAAACTCACCAATTGGCCATGTTAGTGATAAGACAGCTCTCCGATAACTAGTAACAGCCAGGCAGTTGGCTATATTATCTCTGTTGATAATTTAGCATTGGCACTGTTAAGTCCCTGTTATCTGCATGTTTAATGTTGATATGTTTTCGCCTGATTCGCATAAAATGTTGATATTCAAAATGTCTCTCTAAACTGATTAAAACTGCACTAGTCAACATAAGTACAATAGGTACTCATAATAATTATTATTATTATGAATCTATAGATGAGAAATATTTAAGCCAATGTTGTTCATGAAATATCGCAGGGTTGTCCCTATCCTTTTTCATTAAACATAAACTTAAAACATAACATTTATATTAATTAAAGATATGAATATTAGTTTAAAACCTTTAAATTTATGGTTTTTGTGTACAAAATTCCAAAGTGCTACAAAAAACAAGTAAGAAAGCTACAGTCGAGAGTGCTCGACCGTATGATACCCGCAACCCATTTCGAGAAAAACAAAAAACTTAAATGATATTTTAACAAAAAATATACCAAATATACTAAAACTTGTTTTTTTGTATATATTTGAAAATAGCGGGTAAAAATCCACAACACCGTTATGGTCACACTGTCAACTAAACAAACAAAGCGCGGGCAGCTGCAAGTGAATTTTGCATATAAAATTGATTCTTTAATAACTTTCTTGTTTTTTATTCGATCTCAACCAAATTCACAGGAATCATTAAGAATATAATTATTATTATGCACACCAAAATTCAATGCTCTAGGTCTATTATTACGGCTTTTACAGACTTTTGGGGGCGGAAAGGGGCGTGGCATCCAACTTTTGAAATAAACTTGATCTGCGTAGGACCTATAGGAGTACTGTCCCTAAATTTGGTAGCTCTAGCTCTTATAGTCTCTGAGATCTAGGTGTTCATACAGACGGACAGACGGACATGGCTATATCGTCTCGGCTGTTGACACTGATCAAGAATATATATAGTTTATGTGGTCGGAGATGCCTCCTTCTGCCTGTTACATACATTTTCTGTTGGCACTAAGTCATAATACCCTTCTACCCTATGGGTAGCGGGTATAAAAACCATAAAACAAATTTATTATTTCTTTTACGATTTTAATTATGCCCATAATACATACATATGTACATATGTATTCAAAACTTATTATATGGCCATGACAACCCTTCATCGGGTCTCGGCCTGAAGCGCGATGTGCCTCCACGCGTCCCTGTCCTGAGCGCGCCTTCGCCAGTTGGCAACACCAAGTGTGGACAGGGTTTCCATTACTTGGTATTGCCAACGCGTTCGGGGTCGTCCTCTCCTCCGTGTCCCAACAATTACCGCATTAAACACCTTACGAGCCGGAGCATCCTCATCCATACGTGCAATGTGGCCCAGCCAGCGAAGTCTTTGAGATTTCACTCGACTGGCTACGTCAACATCACCGTACAGCTCATACAGCTCGTGGTTGTATCTGATGCGATAAACATCGTCCACGCAGATTGGACTGAAGATTTTGCGGAGAATTTTCCTCTCGAACACTCCAAGAGCAGCTGCATCTGACTGCGTCACTGTCCAGCATTCCGCACCATATGGGAGTACTGGAAGAATGAGCGTCTTGTAGAGTGTGGTTTTTTGTGCGTCGAGAGAGAGCTCTACTATTGAACTGCCTACTGAGCCCAAAGTAGCACCTGTTGGCAAGTGTTATTCTCCGCTTAATCTCCAGACTGTCATCATTTGTGCTTGTTATAGCAGTGCCTAGGTAGATGAGCTCCTTGACGGACTCTAAGCTATAGTTCTCTGCAGTCAGCTGAGAATCAAGACGCCGCGATTCTCTGCTAGAGCACACCATAAACTTTGTTTTCTCCCTATTCACTGCTAGTCTTACTTTTGCTGTGACATCACGCTTGGTGCGGCCAATGATATCAATATCATCAGCGTAACCGAGGAGCTGGACACATCTGTTGGTTAATATCGTGCCCGTCCGATGCACACCAGCCTTCCTTATAATACTCTCCATTAAAATATATAAGAGTATACAAGACAGCGAGTCACCTTGTCTGAGGCCACACTTGGTAGTAAAGGTTTCGGATTGGCCACTTCCTACCTTGACAGAGCTAATGGTGTTGCTCAATGTCATTCTGCAAAGTCTAGTCAGCTTTGCTGGTATACCAAGCTCAGATATGGCGGCATATAGGCGATCTCGCCGGGCCTATCAAATGCAGCTTTGTAGTCGACGAAAAGATGGTACGTGGCGATCTGGTTTTCGTAGGACTTCTCCAGGATTTGGCGCAAGGTGAAAATCTGGTCAACAGTGGACTTGCCAGGCCTGAACCCGCACTGATAAGGTCCAATCAGTGCTTCATCGTGGGGTTTCAGTCTTTCACACAATACGCTCGTTAGGACCTTGTATGCAAGTGGAAGAAGACTAATGCCGCGGTAGTTGGTGCGCACCGTGGCATCACCCTTCTTCAAAATAGGACAGATCATGCTGAGCACCTGCAGACTTTTTGTTTTTAAGCCGTTGGATTGCATCCTTGACTTCGATATGACTTGGGATTGGCACTTCAATATCAGTGCCATAGATTGGGGTTCGTGGATCATAATCTTCAGAGTCTGTGCTTGAGCCAGCTAACAGACTCGAGAAATGATCCCTCCATAACCTCAGCACGACCTCTGCTTCTGTGACAAGATTTCCATCATCGTCCCTGCACGCCGCTCCACCAGTCTTGAATCCTTGGGTCAGACGCTTGACCCTCTGGTAGAAGTTACGAGCTTCATTTCTGCATCTGCTGCTCTCTATGCTCTCACACTCTCGCCTTTCCTGTTCTTTCTTCTTGCGTCTGAAAAGTCGTTTTTCATCTCTTCTTCTCGACCTGTAGACATCCACAATAGCCCGTGTCGCCCCAGCCTGCAGTGTTCTTCTATAGGCGGCGTCCTTTGCAGCTGTTGCGTCATGACACTCCTGATCGTACCATGGATTCCTTGTTAGAGGACGCTGGAATCCAAGCACTTCTTCTGCTGAAGTTCGCAGGGAGTGAGATATGAGCGCCCACATATCGCTTATGTATTCAGTTATTAAAGGTGCTCGACTTAATAGCACCGAGACGTGGGTGGAGAATGCATTCTTCGCCTGTTGTGATTGCAGCTTTCCGATGTCCAGCCTTCTTAACGTACTTCGACGTGCAATCTTCGCCACACATAGCCGAGTGCGAATTCTGGCTGCAACAAGATTGTGGTCGGAGTCGATGTTGGGACCCCGACAGGATCGCACGTCGAGTACATTAGATGCGTGCCTTGCATCGATCACAACATGATCGATCTGATTTCTGGTCAGTCGATCAGGAGAGAGCCAAGATGCCTTATGGATGTCCAAATGACGGAATCCAGTACTACGAACTACCATATTATGCGCAGCTGCAAAGCCTATTAATCTGAGACCATTGCTCGAGGTGGTGTCATGTAGACTAAATCGCCCGACGGTGGGACCAAAGATGTCTTCTCGTCCTACCTTGGCATTTAAATCCCCGAGGAGAATTTTAATGTCATGGGAAGGGCAGCGGCCATAAGCTCGGTCGAGCTCCGCATAGAAAGCGTTCTTGGTGGCATCGTCCTTTTCCTCCGTTGGGGCATGTGCGCATATCAGACTGATGTTAAAGAATTTGGCAGTAATTCGGATCGTTGCAATTCTCTCGTTGGTTGGCAGAAAGTGATAGACTCGGCGCCGCAGCCTGGCACCTACAACGAAACCACAACCAAATTCATGCCGTTCTGGATGGCAGCTGTAGTAAATGTCACAATTCTTCTTCTTTATGCAGCCTTCTCCTATCCATCGCATTTCCTGGATAGCAGTGATGTCAGCCCTACATTTGTTGAGGGTATCTGCTAGTTGTTGAGCAGCACCAGGTCTGTACAATGTTCGTACATTCCAGGTGCATACTCTCAAATCATTGTCCTTTTTACGCTTGCTATGGTCGTCAACGTTAGATCGGTTCCTTTCCGAGGCTTCTCTTGCTTCCTTCACTGGAATTGTGCTCTAGATGGGTGGATTCCAAGTCCTACGCCAAAACCTAATTTGTAGACTCTAGTCGCGCGCTTTAGTTTGCCACTCAACGGCTGTTGAGTGACAATCCAGGGAGAACCACGTGGAGGTAGTGCGTCGGCTTGAAGAAAGCAGTGGCAGGAATCATGCTGGCATTCACCAAGTTGAATGCGATCAGACACTTTGACCTGTATGCTTTCCCCCATTCTCCCCAAAACTTCATGTGAGTTAAAATTACCCTTCAGTACGCTAGAGTACTCGCGCACTACCGAATTCGCTATACCCAATGGCACCACCACTACTTACTTTGCTAACCCGTCTAACATGCGTTTGCCTATGGAGAATTTACATTGCATGTCATTGGAAGGGGACAATTGACACGACGTCGTTTACCATTGTAGTACCTACTTCGCTACTCTAATTCGAGTACCTATTTCGGTACTCTAATTCGAGTACCTATTTCGGTACTCTAAATCGAGTAACTCTTTCGATACTCTAATTCGGGTTTAAAATTGGGATTAGTACCCAATTGGGATTGATACTTTGTACTCATTGAGTACTTACTAGTGTTGCAAAGCATAAATACGAAAAAACACGTGTTATTTTATTGTTGAGCACTTGTCGTTTTATTCATGATTTGATTGATTTATATATTAATAATTATACCCGCTACCCATAGGGTAGAAGGGTATTATAACTTAGTCCCAACAGAAATTGTATGTAACAGACAGAAAGAGGCATCTCTGACCCAATAAAGTATATACATTCTTGATCAGCGTCAACAGCCGAGACGATATAGCCATGTCCGTCTGTCCGCCTGTCTGTCCGTATGAACACCTGGATCTCAGAGACTATAAGACATAGAGACACCGAATTTGGCACAAAGGTTCCTGCATTCCCTACGCAGATCAAGTTTATTTCACGCCCCCTTCGCCCACAATAAGCATTTATCTAGAAAAAGTCAAGTTTTTATACCCGCTACCCATAGGGTAGAAGGGTATTATAACTTAGTGCCAACAGAAAATGTATGTAACAGGCAGAAGGAGGCATCTCCGACCACATAAACTATATATATTCTTGATCAGTGTCAACAGCCGAGACGATATAGCCATGTCCGTCAGTCCGTCTGTCCGTCTGTCCGTCTGTATGAACACCTAGATCTCAGAGATTATAAGAGCTAGAGCTACCAAATTTGGGGACAGTACTCCTATAGGTCCTACGCAGATCAAGTTTATTTCAAAAGTTGGATGCCACGCCCCTTTCCGCCCACAAATGTCTGTAAAATCCGTAATAATAGACCTAGAGCATTGAATTTTGATATGCATAATAATAATTATATTCTCAATGATTCCTGTGAATTTGGTTGCGATCGAATGAAAAACAAAGAAGTTATTAAAGAATCAATTTTATATGCAAAATTCACTTGCAGCTGCCCGCGCTTTGTTTGTTTAGTTGACAGTGTGACCATAACGGTGATGTGATTTTCACCCGCTATTTTCAAATATATACAAAAAAACAAGTTTTAGTATATTTGGTATATTTTTTGTTAAAATATCATTTAAGTTTTTTGTTTTTCTCGAAATGGGTTGCGGGTATCATACGGTCGAGCACTCTCGACTGTAGCTTTCTTACTTGTTTTTAAATGTAAATTGTATATAACTCCAAAAGTTCTTTGTGTAATGTAATTTGGTAACCCATCTGCGCTTAACACTCTTAATATAACCTGTAGCTCTTACGCAGATCAAGTTTGTTTTAGATTTTTGTCACGCCCCTTTCCGCCCCCAAAAACTGGAAAAGCCGTAATAATAGACCTAGAGCTCTGAATGGTATGCATAATAATAATTATATTCTCAATGATTCCTGTGAATTTGGTTGAGATCGAATGAAAAGCAAGGAAGTTATTAATGACAAATTTCAGTATATTCTGTGGTATATTTTTTGTTAAAATATCGTTTAAGCTTTTTTGTTTTCTCACGAAATGGGTTGCGGGTATCATACGGCCGAGCACTCTCGACTGTAGCTTTCTTACTTGTTTTCTTAATAATTATAATTACTTTCTGTAAATGATACTTTTTTTGTGATTATTTGTATGGTATTTTACTAATGGTACTTGGTTTCCCGGAATTGGTAGTCTGCCGTGCCACATAATTTTCTTCCAATGCAATAGAATCTGCAATTATTAAACACGTTTATATGTACATATATACATATATATATATATGTATATGAAATATATCTATTTAACTTACCACTTTGTAATATATTACGTCAGGGATCACCACAAAATAAACAAATGTATGGACAATTCCGCCACTTCACTTTTTATATCCGCTACCCATAGGGTAGAAGGGTATTATAACTTAGTGCCAACAGAAAATGTATGTAACAGGCAGAAGGAGGCATCTCCGACCACATAAACTATATATATTCTTGATCAGTGTCAACAGCCGAGACGATATAGCCATGTCCGTCTGTCCGTCTGTATGAACACCTAGATCTCAGAGACTATAAGAGCTAGAGCTACCAAATTTGGGAACAGTACTCCTATATGTCCTACGCAGATCAAGTTTATTTCAAAAGTTGGATGCCACGCCCCTTTCCGCCCCCAAAAGACTGTAAAAGCCGTAATAATAGACCTAGAGCATTGAATTTTGGTATGCATAATAATAATTATATTCTCAATGATTCCTGTGAATTTGGTTGAAATCGAATGAAAAACAAGGAAGTTATTAAAAAATAAATTTTATATGCAAAATTCACTTGCAGCTGCCCGCGCTTTGTTTGTTTAGTTGACAGTGTGACCACAACGGTGTTGCGGTATTTTACCCGCTATTTTCAAATATATACAAAAAAACAAGTTTTAGTATATTTGGTATGTTTTTTGTTTAAATATAATTTAATTTTTTTGTTTTTTCTCGAAATGGGCTGCGGGTATCATGCGGTCGAGCACTCTCGACTGTAGCTTTCTTACTTGTTTTATTGTTGATTTCACAATACACACCAAGCAAAGTACGAGATGTAAACTGTGTGTTTTTGCAATATTATGCGAGTTTCGTCTAATCGGATGGTCATATTTATTCTCGTTTGACGTACGATGTCTATCAATCAGAGAGACGTTGCATTACCACTAGAGTGACGAAATCTGTATACCGAATGGGTACAGTAAATTCGGTAGTCGATTGTGGCAATTGCCACCAACGTATACATATTATTTTCGGTATATACATACACCTGACAAGTTTTTTTTACCAACAAAAATTTTTAATTTGTTTATCTAATAGGCGTCAACATCGATCGTTGAAGCAGACTTTGCTAATGTGTAGTGAAAAACTAATTTGGTTTTACGCGCTCGCATAAGAGATAAAAAACGACCAAAGCAACCAAAGAATGAATGAGAATAATGAAATCCGTTGATTATATGCACATATCTAAGAAAATACGATGATGAATTGTCTGTGTCTTGCTTATTGTGGTGTCTGTTTTGTGAAGTAACAGGAAATGGTTTTCGAGTGGGACTGACACTTATTCATAATGCGTTTCATCCATATACTTTTGCACTTACGTAAACAATTAAAACACACGTGTTCAAGAATAATTATGAATCGTAGAAATGAATATAATAGTAACGTTCGTATGATTTGTAAAGCATTCTTGATATAGTATTATGTTGAGAGTTATTAAAGACACTTTCAGACACAATCCTTACAAATAAATTTTCGTAAATAACATATACAATTAAAGTAAAATATACTTTTCTACACACATCCTTCCCTGAAATTATTGTGATTCTTATACTTCATTATTGCGAACAATCTGCAATTCAATTAATTAATATATATACATATATTAATTTATAAATATGACAATAAGATACAATAATAAATAATTCATTATACCCGCTACCCATAGGGTAGAAGGGTATTATAACTTTGTGCCAACAGAAAATGTATTTAATAGGCGGAAGGAGGCATCTCCGACCCCATAAATAATACATATATTCTTGATCCGTCTGTGCGTCTGTCCGTCTAGCTGTCTGTCCGTCTGTATGTATGAACACCTAGATCTCAGAGTCTATAAGATCTACGAATTTTTTTTTTAAAACATTTGTTATGCTTGCACGCAGATCAAGTTTGTTTTATAATTTTGTCTCGCCCCCAACAGCTTTTAAAAAAAACAAACTTTTAAAGAGTTGCCGTATAGCTGTAATTGTGATTTTTGGTACACTTATGAAATAGATCAACATGGACGTTTCCTGAGTGAAATCGCGTAAAAAACATGGAAGATATAAGCCAAAAAAGATGTCATATTAAATGCGCCTTTCTTATGCCTACACGTGTGAAAAAACTTATAGCTAAGCAGACAACAGCGGTTCGAGTGACGCTCCAGACTATTTTTCTTGTACTATTTTTTTCTTTTTAAAATTATGTTTGTTATTTATAATGGATTTAATAGTTGGAAACACTGTTATAAATTGCCTAGTACTAAAATAAAGTTAAAAATTAAGAAGAAAAAATGCACCCAAAGTATGCAGCAAGTCTTCCAATTTCTAAACGAAAACTCAAACAATAAGTACTGGGACACTTTTTCTTATTAGAACGCTTAACACACAGTCGTTTGGTGGCGCAGTGGTTAGAGTGGACACAGGCGTGTCGCAGTGTTCGTCGGTTTTTGACATGGAACTTTTTATACCCGCTACTCACAGGGTAGAAGGGTATTATAACTCAGTGCCAACAGAAAATGTATGTAACAGGCAGAAGGAGACATCTCCGACCCCATAAAGTATATATATTCTTGATCAGTGTCAACAGCCGAGACGATAGATCTAGATCTAGAGCTAGAGCTACCAAATTTGGTGACAGTACTCTTATAGGTCCTACGCAAATCAAGTTTGTTTTAGATTTTTGCCACTCCCCTTTCCGCCCCCAAAAGCTGTAAAAGCCGTAATAAAAGACCTAGAATTTGAATTTGAATTTTGGTATACATAATAATACTTATATTCTCAATGATTCCTGTGAATTTGGTTGAGATCGAATGAAAAACATGGAAGTTATTAAAGAATCAATTTTATATGCAAAATTCACTTGCAGCTGCTCGCGCTTTGTTTGTTTAGTTGACAGTGTGACCATGTCGGTGTTATAGATTTTTAACCGCTATTTTCAAATACATATATACAAAAAACAAGTTTCAGTATATTTTTTGGTATATATATATTGTATTTCTTTGATAAATTTTTATATCATTTAAATATTTTGTTTTCTCTCGAAATGGGTTGCGGGTATCATACGGTCGAGCACTTTCGACTGTAGCTTCCTTACTTGTTTTATTTAATTTAGCAAATTTAACAAGTTTTCTTAATATTTCAAAAACATTTTCATGATCTACAAAACTGGGTAGTTTGTATTTTACAGTCGAGCACACTTTCATACTTGTTTTAATTATAATAGCAAATAGTTATGACATTAAGTTGTATACTTACTTCAATGAATATTGAATTAAACAATAGAAGAATTCCACAAATGTTTTCATACGGCTACAAGCGAATTTTTTATTTTTATAATTTATTGCTTAAGGCTGACAATGGGTTAAAGCTTTACAGAGCAATGTGCAACTGCGTTAGTGTCTTGAGTATTTGTGAGGATGTATATGTGTATGTAATGTTTTGTGTCTGGACTTTTACTCACAAATACAAAATGAAAATAGCTAATATTTATTATTAATTGTTTACTTAAAACTACGTAAGCCGTGCCTTGCATTATGAGCTACATTCTGTCACACCCGTCCCTATTTTAGATTTAGATGGCATCGCCATCATCATTAATGGCCTTGAAGATGATATCGTAGACATGATCCACCAGTTTGGCCCACACAAGTGCTTGACTCTCACTCAGACTGCAGGCAGCGGTAAGCACTTCCAGAATTACCTCCTTGAGTTGCTGTTTATAAGGTTCAATGACAAAAGATCCGGGTGATACTATTCAAAATACTTACATTATATGACTCTTTGGAGATTTTGCGCGGTATATGGCTAATAGCCACCTTAGTCCAAATCTCATCGAGCTTTTCCAGGTCACCATCTTTTCCCAGCACCTTAATGGAATCATCGAATACGCGAATGATGCGGCCAGCATGCGCCCTAAAACGTGAATTAGTCTGCAACTCAAAATTAATTAAATTAGATCTCAAGAGTTAATTCATATGACACTCACGCTTAATTCGGCCAGTGGCACATCACGGAATGGAAATTTCTCCAAGTTGGACGGATAACGGTTGAAGAACAATGTGAGTATAGCAGCGCCCGAATCCGTTGGAGTCGCCACAGGAATCTCCCATGTCTTTTTGATTATTTGCACCTCATCACTGTTCATGTTTTCGGCTGAAATAATCGACTGCTTCTGCTGCCCTTCAAAATGTAGCCTTGCTTTAAATCTTAAGCTGAAAAATTAAAATTTTAGAGCGATTAACATTAATAGAATTTATTTTATTTTCTCTCTCTCTCTCCCTCTCTCTCTCTCTCTCTCTCGCTCTCTCTCTCTCTCTCTCTCTCTCTTTCTGTCTGCTACTCTTGCTTCCGCTAATTTCCTATCTGCCATTCCCCGGTAGATAATAAAGATTGACAGTTTTACACTGCAATTGTCAGTTGCTATTCGCGTTGGGCCCGGAAAACAATGAGAGCGCTCGAGAATAACGGTGCCAACAATTGAAAATCAAAATAATAATACCGGTCATCACCATAACAGTATGTTTCATAAATATGCGCACACCACGTGCTAAAAGTTAATATCTCCACCATGGCATAGTAAATACATAAATTATATCAATTAATACACAAATTAGCATACAAATACATGCGTCTAATCGAGAGATCTGAAATCAAACAATGTATCGAACAATAATAGCTAATCAGTGGACCTTTCAAAGTAGCAACATCTCCATTCTATTATCGAAACGCTTTGATGTGCATGTGACAAACAGATAACAGATCTTACACCAAGAACTTCGCAAGTTATACGCAGTTAAGTAACAGCGCTCTAGTCGAGAGTGCTCGACTACGATTAGTAGTCGTTCGTAATTATATTTCGTTTACGCACAAACTCTTAACATTATAATCGTTTACAGGGTATTATAAGAGTATAGTGCACAGGAGGCTGCAACTTACACATCATTTCCTTCTGAACTACTCAAGTCAAATGCAATATACACGAAAAGAATAAGACTAGTTTTAGATTTTCCTAATTTGCGGGCGAAGGGGTGTGACATCCAAAATTAAATATAAACTTGATCGCCATCGTAAAAGCAGGAAGCAACGTACCAAATTTGGTGTCTGTAGCTATTCTAGTTTGGCACTTGCACAAACATTCAGACATACGGAGAGACGAACATGGCTAAATAAACTCGGCTGTTGATGTGGATCAACAATATATGTATATAGTTTATAGGGTTGGACATGTTTCCTTCTGCCTGCTAAATACATTGGACATTTGCACAAAATCACTATTCCCTATCTCCCATTTTTAATGGGAGCAGGGTATAAACACACGAATACGTTAATTTAGCATCTGATTTGTACCCTAAAAATTTGAAGAACATATTCTGGTAACATTCAGAAAGAAGGAAGTGTTTATATGAAAAACAAAAAAGGGCGCCAATTATTACTTTCAGTTTGTTACATTAAAATAATAATAATGAACAGTATATATAATCGACAAACTTCGTAATCTTAATCTAGCGTGTTGATTTTTAACCCGCTACCCATTGGGTAGAAGGGTATTAGAACATAGTGCCAAGAGAAAATTTATGTAACAGGCAGAAGGAGGCATCTCCGACCCCATAAAATATATATATTCTTGATCAGTGCCAACAGCCGAGACGATATAGCCATGTCCGTCTGTCCGTCTGTCTGTCGATATCAAAAACTATAAGATCTAGAGACACAAAATTTGGAACATAGGCTCCTACATTCAGTATAAACTTTATATCAAATATTGGATGCCACGCTCCCTTCGCCCATAAATGTAGAAGAAGTCACGTTTTTTAAATAGCGTATAATAAAAGGAATTTGTTGAATTATTTATCAAAAAAATTGTGCCCAATGCAAATGGACGTTTTACGTGTGTGAATGACCTAGAAATATCAAACTTGGTGAAAGTACTCGTGTAGGTCTTACGCAGATAATAATAGAACTAATAACCGTAATAATAGAACTAGAGCATAATATTTTTATATAGTCACAATGATTCCTGTGCATTTGGTTGTGAATAAAACATGGAAGTTATTAAAGAATCAATTTTATGGGGCAGCTGCTCGCGCTTTGTTTGTTTAGTTGACAGTGTGACCATGTCGGCATATTAAAAAATCAAATTTCAGTATATTTGTTTGGTATATTTTTTGTTCAAATATTATTTGAGTTTGTTGCATTCTATCGAAATAGGTAGCGGGTATCTTACGGTCGAGCTTAGCTTTCATACTTGTTACACAAATGAAACTGCAAAAAACTTTATACCGATATTTTGTATACACACAAAAGTAAACTATAGCGTAAACATGTAAAAACCAATACATATAATCAGAAAATATTGAAATTCAATGAATACTATAAGGTTCTTAAGATAAGCATTCTCAACTGTAAGCTCATTCGCCGGTACATCTATTTACATATGTACATACATATGTACATAAATACATTTGTGTTTGGCTCTTTGCCCCACGCTACCATTCCCTTTCCGTAATGAACGTAACTCTTTCGATTCGCTCCTGTTGAGTATTTGTTGTTCATTCCTTCATTCTTTCAGAGAATATGAGAGATTGCGAAAGTGAGATAAGCATTTCGGTGTCATCGGAAAAGCGGAAATGTGAGCAAGCCCATGAAATGTGTCTATCCATTTATTATAAGCGAAGATAATGTTAATGGCAAAAACAATTGAGTTGAGGATCAAAAAAGAAGGTAGTTCAATTCTAAAATAAAATATTGCATTTGTATAACCGTTTATTTATCTAATAAATATCAATGATAATTACATTTAAGTCACAGGAACATTTGGAATATTCAGAAAATGATGAAACAAATTAATTTTATTTAATGATAAAAGCACTTAAGCAAATGCAGCAACAATAACCAGAATAAAAACAACAAAAACAAGAAAGAAAAAGCCAAAAGACTCACTTAAGCAAATGCAGCAACAATAACCAGAATAAAAACAACAAAAACAGGAAAGAAAACGCCAAAAGGCAAAATGCAAAACGAGAACAGCAAAAGTAAACCAAAAGTTTATTAAAAATTTACAAGATGACAGACCAGCCGCAGGCAATGATATACATAGATACACACACTCACACAAAAAAATATAGATAGACACAAAAAGGAAGAGAAATGACGGTCAAATAACAAACAGATAGCATAACAGTGAAATGGACTCAAGTGCAGCCGCAGCAGGTGGCCGCCATGTTAGTTTTACTGGAATGGGCGGGTTGACTGGGGTAAGACAAACTGGTGTATGAGTATACCAAGCACGACAGCTGGTAGCCAAAATAAGTCGACAAACGCACACCCTTCTTGTAAATATTTTGCAGTGATATAAATTCAAAACAAACTTCTTATTGATCGTCCCAAAATTCCATTTTAGATTCGAGGATATTAAATTTGATTGATTATTCTATACTACCCACATATCGATTGTAAAAAGGGTAGGGTATTTCAAATTTGCCATCTCTCGGTAACCTTGTCTCGTTGCCCACTTCGGGGCGCAAATGTTGGAGCAACCGTCATCAACCACAACAACAGCAACAACCCCAGCAGCTGTAGCAGCAGCAGCTAACGATGTATGGACGTACATACATACAAGCATACATAATATCCTTCATGGCAGAATGTTCTGTGGCTTTTGTAGTTAATGTCGTTACAGGCCTGTGCCCCAGTATACGAGCACATACAAACACACACCTATCTGTTGTGTGTGTTGCAGTTAAGAGTAAAATAGCAAAAACAAATCAAGCGTTGCCTCGCTTGACTTGCGTATGTTTGCCGATGTGTGTGTGTGAGTCGCCTGTGAGGACATTGAGAGCTTAATTAAATTAAGGCAACTTGATGGACAGCTACCAGACAAAAAGACGCAAGGGACTGGCAGCAGTTCTGACAGTCACAGCTAGAGCTACCAGCCTTCTGCCACATTTCGAACAACATTAAAGCCAACCAATCAGTCAGGTGTTGCTGAAGTACTATTCTAGCCTTTCCCAATAACTACCATAAGTATATTTATGTTAATCTGAAACGTTCTCCAAATTTCCAATTCCAATTCTATTCTATTTATATTATTTTATTTAATCGGAAAAAATATTTGAAATTCGATTTTTTCCGCTTTCATATTAAACTATTAAACTATTTGCTAAGTTTTGATAATGATGGTTATTTTAATGATGATTAATCAAATATTTCAAAAGCATATTTTTGAATATAGATACATACATACATATATACATACATATACGCTTAAACCTTTATTATGATTATTCTAAATATTTTCATAAATATTTGACCGAATATCAAAGAAGTTTAAGTCCTTAAGAAAATGAAAAAAGAATTACAATAGAAATCGTCAAATTATATTTTCAATTGTACAAGCATAAATCAAAACAGCATTTTAAAAGGGAACTAGTACAGTTAGTAAGATGAGTGAATGAAGTGCCTAGAAATGGTCTGAAACTCGTCCAGGTCTAAACTGAAAACTTGATTGTTTGATTCGTACTTTATCAAGCACACACGCACCTACGAACATCTATAAACCCAACCACACTTATGCAAAAGCCATTGGCTCATCGAAAACATAAACGATAATGACAACAACAACATTCGAACGACACTTGCTCGCAAGGACATCCGAGAAATCCATAAATTTAAAGCTGGGTTTCGGCACTTTTATATGTCTTTTGACAATGGTGCGCAAGGAACACATAAAACAATCACAGGAACAACAAAAAGCACGCAGGCAATTTTAAATCAGCTGTAGCCTGTTGAGCGAGCGCGGTACTTTGTAAGGATTTCACGAAACTAATGCTCAATTGATTAATATTCATTATTCACCCAATTCTTTCATAATTCCGCAAACAGGATAGCGGACTTCCGATTGTTTTAATGTTACGCCTTCAGATAAATATTCTTTCGCGCTGCTACTTGTTTTGGTTCTTTACTTATAATTTTGTTTTAATTTGGTTTATTTTCTTATTATTTATTCTCAGCTCGATAAACTCCGTTGACGTCGTCACAATCGTCACCGTTTGCTGCAAAACAACCGCGCGCGTTGCGTTCGATTCAAACACTGAAACCAGAGACCAGACCTGAGGTCTGAGCGCAATCCAAATGAATCGTTTCCAGCGAAAGCAAGCAGAGAGCACACACTCTGCCGGCAAGTACAGATTTGCACCGTACAAATTATTGTTGTTGTCTGCGCGCCAAAAACGTGCAAGCGTAGGGCAAGAGTGAGAGCGCGAGCACAGTGGCGTCGCTCAGTAGGGACTGCGGTATCTAATTACGCATTACTCAATTATATTTGTCGACAGTTTGATATGTAAGTCACATATGGTCGGTATCTAAAATATGGTAAGTACTGCACCTGCAACCACATGCTTAAGAATTAAAACAAATGCAAACATGGCCAAAGGCCACCTGTAGACCGCATGAACCAAACTCTCAGGAGAGCTAAAGTTCTGCGAAAGCTAAGAGTGAAGCTTTGGCGCCGGTCGTTAACTAAAGCTGGTGTTCTTTAGTTCAAAAGCTGTGTACTTGAAAATAACTTTTAAAAACGTAAACCATAGTTTAAGGTGTTCTGTGAAGATACTTGTTATTCTATTAATGAGTTTTTATTTTCATCACCTAAAATTTTAATTCCACTATGAAATGCATTTTATTATCTAATTTTGTACGTATGTATGTACTATATTAATTACATTTCAATTTGACACCTTTGACGTACATACATATATTGCATGGCAACTTTGCTATCTATGGAAGTGATACGTTATTTCTAGATTTGCACTTAGTGTCAACAACAAAGGTGGCAAAAACCAAAAATAGACGACAAAAGCTTCTCGATAATGGGCAACAACATGATTTCATGTCTAAACAAAAATTTATATTTAATTAAAAGTCGATTAAGTTGGAAAATACAATCATAAATTCTACTCTTATTTATACACAAATTTATTACATAATCAACGATGATTAAAATGTTTAACGTTCAGAACTCACACAACTTAACAACACGACTGAAGTCCACGCCGTTAAAATTCAAACTGACCAGCATCGCTGACCCGACCGATTATTTAACTGATTGCCAAACCGCACGAACACAAAAAAAAAAAAAAATAATAAAAACGAATCGTCGACTTAAACGAAGAAGGGAATGTGATAATAACAACAAACAGTGTTGTTCGTTATCAATATTACCATTCATGTCAGAGAGGTGAAAAGTTTTACGCATTAATCGACTATTTCAACAGATCAAGCATTTATTGCATGTTTCCCCTTAATATTTAAGCTTGAAATAAGCCACGAGGGATTGATGTCGACTAGAAGATACCTCGCTCCAAATAATACACACACGTATGAAGTATACGTATACATAAATATAAATACAAAACATCGTTTTTTATTGAAGTTAATTGAACATTTGTATTTAAATGTGAGCTCGTTTGCATCTTCAAAGTTAATTTTGAATACCTCTATTGTTAATGTATAGTAATTAAATACACGTGCTTCACATGGTATGTCAAAACATTTGTTTAGCTATTTATTTTTGTTTGTATAGCCGCAAGACATTTTCTTTAGTTATAATTATCATTTCGCATGTTCTCAATGTAGCTTCAACTTTAATAATGATGAATTTCTAACTAAAATAGGTGACTTTATTTC
Source organism: Drosophila immigrans (assembly GCA_963583835.1). Lineage (NCBI taxonomy): Eukaryota > Metazoa > Arthropoda > Insecta > Diptera > Drosophilidae > Drosophila > Drosophila immigrans. The sequence goes on along the minus strand of OY757142.1, from coordinate 29,364,731 downwards.
CTGCTTCTCATCGCAAAATTTAAATGCGTAGCTTCTAAATTGTCTTAGATGAAATCTTTTTCGATTTTGATATATTATACGTGTGTAGAAAGAGTATTCGCAGAAGTAACATGCAGCCCAAATAATACTAATTTTTCGTCGTATTCACTTAATATGCATGAAATTGCCAAAATAATTAAAAATTCTAACAACATTTTATGTAATATTTTTATAGTATGGTCATCAAACTTTTGTCACGTCATCGCTTCCTCTGGTTTATGGAGCCAATTGTTTTTGCCAAAATTGACTTTCATTATAAAGCAGTCGAGACCCAAATATTAATAAAAATATGTGAACACAAAGCAAGAAAACCAAAAACAAAAAGTATATGGAGTATTCTAATTGTATAATATGAATAGCTTTTGTTTGTATGTCGAAAAAAATATGCTAATATCACTGCCTTCGCTGCCAGTCACGTTGGATAGTCAGTTATTTCACATTCAAAGCTATAAACATTTTATTATTCAGTACGCTTATGTTATTGTTTGCTCGTAGTCGTCCAATACTTAGAAACTGAACGCGCCTGGATACTAGATCGCAAGTATTTCGTATGGCAAACACAAACAATGGAGTGCTTTGTCTGTTATGGTCAACTTACCACCTGTTATTTGCTATTTGTAATGATTAAGTTTATTGGAAATACTATTTTTTACTCGTATGCACACGCCACATAAAGCACTGAAATGAACAAAACACAAAAATGACAGATGGATGCTCCCTTGAGAGCGAAGAAACACATTCACAAAAGGCGCTGAATCAAGAAGAGAGACAGAGAGAGAGAGAGAGAATGTGTGTGTCTGTGAAGAGAGACTGCAAGAGCGAAGCAGCTTAGATATGGGAGAGAGTACGCAGTATCCAAATTTCAGTCATATTCAGCTAGAGAGCTAGATCATAGCTGAACCAGAGTGTGTCGCCTACTCTTAGCATTCGCTGTTTTGACAGTTGGGTTTGGCTCGTTGGGCAAGCAAGATAAAAGGCATCAGACAGCAAAGTGTGGAAAACCAAATGTAATTAGATAATTATGAATATAGAAGAGCAAAATCAACAGCCCCAATCAAGCAGCGGCAACAGATGTGACAGCGAGAAATGTCAAAAGCTTAAAAGATTTGTGATTATTGCCCTTCTGATCACCATTGGCATTTTGAGTTGGCATTTCTATGGTGCGTAGATGATGACGATGATTAACACTGACCCTCTACTGCCACCAGTCTAACTAATAAAACCACGTTTATCGTTCTACATATACAGAGTACTTCCACAGCAAGCCTCTTCCAAAGACCCCAGATGACGTACTGGCCTTATCGCGGACTCTTTTTGCTGAAGAATCGGCATCCAGTGAATATCTGTTTAAAGTAAACTTGCAAGGCAAAACAAGCTCTGGGGCACGCGATGATCGTGCACCACTCCCGTAAGTACAAGAACAATCTCTGAGAAAGTTATATGAATACAAATCTGGTCTTTCTATATTTAGTCTACTCGAGCTGCATAACGATTTGTTAGCCAGAGACGCGAACTCCACCACAAGCCTATTGCTACGCCTCTTCAACAACTACGAAATCGACGTAGGCGTGCCCGATCAGATCACTGAAGAGCATCAGCATGAGCAACTGGAGTTTTTGCGCGCTGTGATGAACACACGAGTCATGAAGCTCTCCATGCGCTTTCTTGTGAAGAAGAGTAAGCATTTATGTTGCATTTTTAATGGCCTTTGTTTTGGCTTTACTGGACTAAGTCGAACACTTGGTCCGACAATAACGTGGGAAGTTCAAGTGCACGACTCTGCCTTACCAATCAGTTTATAATATGTATTTAAACAATCCCAAGAAACGTTTTATTAACTTCAGCTAGTTATTAAAAATACACTTGCTGATGTTTACCTTTCTATGTTTGCCATTGTAGATAAGTTAATAGTTTTTATTAGATAACAGATGATTGTGTGTTTATCATTGGAACTTAATGTAGTTAGATAAACACCGTAATAACCCAAAGATGCCCGTTTGACTATTCGCCTATGTGATTCTGATTTCTATGCCTGCTACAGCAATTGTACTTAACAGTCAGTAGAAGGCATATCTGACCCCATAATTGATTAGCGTCAACAGCTATGATGTTGTTTACTATTAACTATATGGAACTTGGGTCTTATACTTTCAAAAGGTAGTGGCCAGATCAATCGAAATTTAATCTCTTTTCATTGGGCGATTATTAAATACTTTTATAAACTTTTTTTTGTATTATTTCCTACAGATAAGGTCAGCGGCGAGTATGAGGATCAGCTTAAACTACTCCAGGACCTTTGGTTCACACCATATTCGCGAGGAAAAGGTGTCGTAGGCAGCTCCAGCTTTGAACACATCTTCCTAGCAGAAACTCGAGAACACTCCGTTCTCGGTCTGCACAATTGGCTGTACTTTGCAGAGCAAGAGCAGCAGGGTCATGTGGACTATAAAGGGTGGATAAAGCGTGCTGATACGGGGAGAGTACGTAATATTATGAAGTTAAGCGCTGTTGAATACCAACAACAACAATTATCAAAATAATTCAATTTTTAGCATAATCAATTCGTATTGTCATTCCGCTTTGCTTTCTTCGGTATACAAAAGCCATATAGTAGTTTCTTGGTTGGCACGTCAGCAGAGCTGGAGATGAGTTTGTACACTGTATGCTTTTTGGTCACTCCAGAAAAAGAACCTTGCGAAATTCAACTTGGCCGTGCTAAGCTAAGTATCGTGTCTCATGCGTGGAGTTGGAAGGATAAGCGGCTGATAGCTAGCGCCTATGTTGCAATTCCGTAAAACTAATGGAATGCATAGCATAAGCTTAATGTTAAGTAATAATCACTTAGAAAATAGTTTAAACACCTAAATACCATTTGTACCAAGTATCACCGTTCTAGTCAAGAGAGCTCAACTATAAGATACCTAGTACTCAATTTCGTAAATTCCCCAACTTGTAGTAGCACTTACTCTTGCGAACAATTGAACCACATATCATTTACACTCAAAACTCCTTTTTAGATTTCACCCTGAAAGGTAAGTTAAATTTGTTAAAGTGCATTGGTAAAGAAGCATAAACAGTCGAGACAAACATTTCAATTTGACTATCTTGAAAATTTCTTATTGTTGCGTATAACTTCTTTAGTTGATTGTGCGTTGATGGCATTGTGGGTTATTATGAACTTGTGACGTCTAAAGTGCGTGCCACCGTCAATTTGTTAAGCTGTCAGTCTCCTGTCTGTCTATCTTTTGTCAGATCCAACCAACAGTTTGTCTAAGTTGTTTTGACAGTTTTGCACTGGATTAAGACTTTTTGTTATAGTGCCTCCTTCAATTTTATTAACTTGTTTTCAAGCTTACGTTAATGGATATTTTTAGCACTGACATAATATTATGACCTCTGCATTGAAACTTGACACTAAACACGTAAATATTTTACACGCGATAAAGTCTCTATTAATCGATCAAAATTTATTCGAAATGAATAGCATTTTGCCAAGAGCACACCATTATTATTTATTACTTTAAGAATATCAAGATCTTTCATTTCTTAACAAATTGATACCAAGTAATACCAATTTTATTGTAAAATTGTATAATGGAAATTCAAAACGTACGTATGTATATATATTAACATTTATATCATATTTGGATTTTCATATTTTCAAACATCAGAAATAAAATAGTCTGTACTAAAACAATCTGCCTTCTGAATCAATTAGTGCCGTAAACAAAAATAAATAGTCACCATTACATAGTTTTTATATATTTATCAAAGACTTTCTTTAGGGGATCAACAAATTATAATAAACAAGTAAGAAAGCTACAATCGAAAATGTTCGGCTGGGAGATACCCTCTACAAGTATTTAAAACAAGTAAGAAAGCTACAGTGTGTGTGAAGTGTTCTAATAAGAATAAAGTTTCGATCACTTATTGCATGAGTTTTTCTTAAGCAATTGCAAGATTTGAAGCATACTTTGGGGTAATTTTTTTTTTCAAATTTTAAGTTATTTTTATCACTAGACAATTAAAAAAGTGTTTTCAACTATTATATCCATTATTAATAACATACATAATTTTAAAAAGTAAAAAAAAAAGTTGTTTGGTGCGTAACTTAAATCCCTGTTGCCTTAGCTGCTTAGCTTTTCAGTTGTACCATAGGGTAGAAGGGTATTATAACTTAGTGCCAACAGGAGATGTATGTAACAGGCAGAAGGAGCCATCTCCGACCCCATAAAGTATATATATTCTTGATCAGCGTCAACAGCCGAGACGATATAGCCATGTCCGTCTGTCCGTCTGTATGAACACCTAGATCTCAGAGACTATAAGAGCTAGAGCTACCAAATTTGGGGACAGTACTCTTATAGGTCCTACGCAGATCAAGTTTATTTCAAAAGTTGGATGCCACGCCCCTTTCCACCCCCAAAAGCCTGTAAAAGACGTAATAAAAGACCTAGAGCTTTGAATTTTGTTATGCATAATAATAATTATATTCTCATTGATTTCTGTGAATTTGGTTGAGATCGAATGAAAAACAAGGAAGTTATTAAAGAATCAATTTTATATGCAAAATTCACTTGCAGATGCTCACGCTTTGTTTGTTTAGTTGACAGTGTGACCATTTCGGTATGCTATGGATTTTTGACCCGCTATTTTCAAATATATTCAAAAAACAAGTTTCAGTATATTTGGTATATTTTTTGTTAATTTATCATTTAAGTTTTTTGTTTTCTCTCGAAATGGGTTGCGGGTATCATACGGTCGAGCACTCTCGACTGTAGCTTTCTTACTTGTTTTTTTATATATTTGAAAATAGCGGGTAAAAATCCACAACACCGACATGGTAGCGGGTATAAAAACTATAAAGAATTGCATATAGCTATGTATGTAGGGATATGTATATCTAAAACTGGAACTTCAGTTTAAGTTATTATATTTTAAGTTTGTTGAATTACAATTGTTAATATCAAATATGGCTTATTTGTGAAAACGAATCGAAAAAATATGACTATGCAGCAGCATAATATTGGAAGTCTCCCCAGTGGAGGAAGTTGTTCTTTCAAATGGAAAACTTGTGCTTAGAACTAGTCATGCTCAATGGCCATCCTTTCATGAGCAATATCAGTTTGATTTTGATCATCCTTCTGAAATTCCTGTACTAATAATGTCGTGTTGGTATCTATTATAGGTTGCACCACCGCCGGAGCACTAGACCGTCGCACGGTGATAATTGTGGTGTGTGCTGGCGATAGACTGGCATCAGAGTCAGCTGCATGTAGAACAAAAGTCTCGCTTAAATCACCAAGAGATTCATCATCTAGATTGGAGGTATCACTCGAGCGCATTAAACTGGGACTGCTGATACTGAGATCGGTCGACTCTGGACTCCAGCTACTTCTTGCCGGGGGCTGGCGTGGCAGACTGTTGTGGCATAGTGGATCTGCTGCCGCCGAGTGTTCCAGATGCAGCTGCTGGTCCCACAGTTCCGCTGCCCGAGCGCGGTTGTGTGCGGCTCGCTGCGGCACTGGAGACTCCATTCGCGGATGTTGTTGGTGCTGCAGCTGATGCTGCTGTTGGTGATGTGTCAATTGCTGGCGTCGTCGTCGGTGGTGACGATCGGTTATAATCTGACCCGGCTCCTTCTGTTGACTGATACTGTCCCTGGCCCTGTGGCTTCGGCTGTGGCTGTGACTGTTGGTGAGTCTGCGGCTGTGTTTGATTAGTTGTGGTTGGAGCTGCTTCTGGAGCTGCATCATATCCATAACCGGACTGGGTGTAATCCGTGCCGTTATAGTCGTAGCCGGCGTTGGCATCATAGCCATACTGCTGAGCATCGTATGGCTGCTGTGCGTAGACACTGAGGTCGTATGCACTGGCATCATACTGCTGCTGATCGTAGGCACTGTAGTCGGTGTTGTAGGCGGCCAGATTGGCACTGCCGGCATTAGAAACGCTGCTGGTATCGCCGAGTTGCTGCTGCTGCTGCTGTTGCGCTTGTTGCAATGGCTGCTGCTCACCGGCATTGCTGTAGCGGCGGTTGAGCTGTGCCTGTTGCTGCTCTGATTGCTCACGTTCCCGTTCACGTTTCTCTCGCTGCTCACGCAATTGTTGCAGCTCTCGATCTCTTTCCTCGCGTTCACGTTCACGTTCGCGTTGTCGTTCACGTTGTTGTTCCAAATCCTGTTGTTGCGGCTGTTGCTGTTTCTGCTGTTGCTGCTGCTGCTGCTGTTTTTCGCCCATGCCAAGGTTGTCTTTGAGATTTTCGTCATCGTTATCGTTGAGTCCATAACGCTGGCTGCTGTCGGACAAGATATTGGCGTTGCCATTGCTGACGCTGCTCTTGCGTGTTGTTGCAGTTGGTCCAGCAAGTGATTTGCTGTTACCATTGCTGGTGACTCCGAGGATGTCTGCTGCTGTTGCTGCTGTTCCTGCTGGTGCTGATGATGCAGCCGAGGCTTCGTAACCATAGGAGCTGTTTGGCTTGTAGTCATCGTCAGCGTTGTTGTGTAGTTGTGGGGTGCTTTGTATGGGTTCAATTGTTGTGCCATATGTGGACGGCTGGTATTCGTATGCGGCTGTAGTCACAGAAATTTTGATTAGTGTTGCAAGCCAATTCAATTCAAGGAAATGAGTATGCACATCTAAATGTATTTATTTTTGTTTATGATCAACTGAGCTGACTTATTGCTAGATCTGTTACCAGTCCTGGGTAATGATAAGATGGATCGTGTATTGTATTGTATTGTATTGTATTGTGTGGGTGTGTGTAGGTATGTGTGAATGTTGTTCATGGCCTGCTAGGTAAGTCGAAGTTCAAGATTTACCTTTGTCTGTGCCTAAGCTAGTATAATCATTTGGTGTGGTATCTAATTTACTCATGTGCTCTTCGTTGCTCAACATTCGATTAGACAAATACTCTAGATTCGATTGTAAAGCAGATATTTCCTCTCTGAAGTCATAGTTGAATTGTTAAAAAAGAATCAGAAATCACACAGGCAGTACAGAAAATGAGAACGAGAAAGAAAGAGAGAGGCAGAGAAAGAGAGAGAGAGAAAAAGAAAGGGGAGAGGAAGAAAGAAAAGAAATATCCACCGATTAGTCAAATACAGGTTCGCAATTAACAATTACCTGAAACGGCTCTAAGTTGTGCACTATGGGTGAGTAAATGCGATCATTATTTGCAGTTCCCTCCGCAGAACTGATCTCATTAACACTATTGCCAATGTTAACTAATTGAGCTTTGTATTTAGACCAAATTTGCCTAAGTCGCGCCATCAACTGTTCATTTGTAGCGCGTAGTTGTAGCTTATCTTCACTGGGAAAATCAACAATAAATCAGTAAATTACAATATTGAAATCATGTTATAATGACCTAAAATTGCCATTGCCATCTGGCAGTAAACTATCGACGGTAGTTTCAACAGTTTAGTCGAGCATGCTCCACAGAATGACACGCCGTGCTCATTATTTATTAATTAAATAATTTTGTGTTTCTTAACCAACCGATTCATCACTTACTCGATATTATGTTTAACAATCGGGAATAAAAAAAGGAAAAAGGAAAAAGAGGCGGGAATTCCCAAAAGATCAGCGGAACAGATGTAGAATACATATCGTTTATCTAGGTCCTATAATGGATATGTATTCTGCGTCTGCTTAACTTAAAAATAATATTATCGAATTTAGTAAAGTAAAATTATTTTTAATAAATTTATATTTAATTTGCAAAGATATTCGTCTTCTATTTGAAATTTGCATGCAATTCGCATATCAAAATAAAATATTTTTAATTTCTCTAGCTAAAGAATAAGTAGTTTTGTCGTATCTCATTTTAGCAAATAATTAGTAATTCTTCTAAAGCTATTAAATAACTAACTCATGCGTTTGCTTCGTATTGTATAATATAATTAGAGAGTTGTTTCCTTATTTCTTTAGGATATTAACATATTCAGAGTTTTGTGGTTTTCTCCTGGTCATCGTCATCGACAACCGCATTCTCGAATTGCGCCAACTGTTCATCTATAGCCGCCAATTCCGGAGTGTTATCCATGACGAAAGTCTCATTTAGAGCATTTGCCATTTCGTCCAGTTCTTTCACAAATGTCTCATTCAATGCACTGACTTTTGGCTTGGACTGTTTGGGCACCAGACGTACGTTTACATCGACTTTGACTGGAGCACGTGGTTTCCTAAAGCAGCCATCGCTCTCCAATAATTGCTCAAAGTAATGTTTCGGCTTAATACTGGCATTTAAAGCATTTCTGCTGCGACCTTTGCATGTTGCTGATGACGTGGCTACGGCTGTTGCTCCTGCGTCAGCATTCACCGTCAAATGCGATGTTTGACATGGGGGCTGACAGCTATTGGCACTGCTGATTGTCTGATTTAAAACCAGATGCTGTTGCAAACAAGGCAACAGCTCCGTTTTGTAAGGATGACAGCAGGTTGTCGATGCAGTTGCACCCATTGCTGGTGCAGTGTGATATTGTTGGTGTGGCAATTGGTGTTGCATGTGGTGTTCGTGGTGCGTGTCTGTGGTGGGTCCATGCATATGGCAATGCATGGTCTTGTTGTGAGTAGTTTGTGCACGCGTTGGCTTTCCACTGCGACTGTGAATGTTGCTGTTGCTGTTGATGTTGCTGCTGCTGTTGTTTTTGCTGTTGCTACCAATCGCATAAATGTGTTCATGCTCATGCTTGTGCCGCATGAAACTTGGGCAAAAACACTTCGACTTGTTGCCCATCGTTGTGACTGTTCCTGTTGCTGTTGCCTCCAGTATACTGTTGTTGCTGCAATTTGTGTTGCTGTTGTGCGTTCTATACTTCTTGTAGCTTGATAGCTTTGGCAATGGTGCCATTTTTGCTAGTTCCTGGGACAAACGTTCGTTGCTTTTGATAATGTTTCTCAGTATCTCATCACGATTATCGTTATCTAGAGCAACAGTGTTAGTCTCAACGCTAGGTCCAATATCATCCAAAATATCCAACTTTGGTGGCAAAGTGAACGCGTTTGCGCTTTCGGTTGCTAGTATTGCAGTTGTTGGCATTGGTGTCTCCTGAACTTGTTGCTGCTGAAAGGCCAAAGTGGCGCATACTGTTTTTGAAAGAGTGGCTGCTGTTGTTGTTGTTGGTGTTGTCGAAGTTGATGTCAACGTCGATGTTGTTATCGTTGGATTCGCAAAATTGCACATCGGTTCTACATACGTGTATGAGAACAATTAAAAGTGCACAGTGCACACAGGCAGGCAGCACGAAAGAAGTTTGAAGAAGTACAGCGTGTTAATCCAGTGTCAAACTCTAGTTGAGTTCAGTTTGTTTGTGAAATCTCAAAATAAATAAAAATTGCACTGCGGGTGGGCCAAGTGTGTTTGTATTGCAATGCACTTAACATAATAGTCTTGGCCATGAATTTCATATTGCGTTATGTTGATTTCAATGAAAAATTGTTTTTTCTTTTTCTAAGGATATGTAGGTCAGTGGAACAAAGGACAGGTCTAAAATGCATTTCTGATCATCATGTGATGGAGAAACACTTGAGTTGAGTTGCTGAGGTCAACTGAAGTTTCGATAGAGGAATAATACAAAAATGATAATTACTTGTGCTTATATGATGTATCCTCTAATTTGCCAGTTAATGTTTTGCACTCATTCGTCAGTTTATCCATGAGTTGCTTCTGAGATGTTATCATTTCTTCGAGCTCATTCACCGTTTCCGCTACAAGAAGTAGACAGACAGACAAATTGTTGTTGATTTATTAATAAATAGAAGTATGAGTATATAAATATCTTTAGGCAAAAGAACTAACTCATGGATAAACTATTGACGTTTCTAGCAAACCGAATTACGGATTAAAGATTTTCGGATTTGGCTGAGGACAAGGAGGACAGGAAATCAAGAGACACTTTTCGAACATGCGCACAATATGGAAATCAATAGCTTAACCAGAGTTAATAGAAAGTGAGAGAAAAATTCTTCTGAGTGGATAATAATTGCATTATAAGTGAAAATAAAATGTGTGAGAGTAGAGTATAAACTAAGAGTATAGTTGTAAATGATAATGACCCTTGACTTACCATGCTTATCCTGCATTTCGGAAATTCTCTTGTCCAAGTCCTTTTTGGTGGGTCGAATTTCATTCTTGAGTTCCCCATAAGCGAGCTGAAAATACAAAATGCAAAACACTTTCAATTATAGGACTTTAAATCCAGAAATTAGTTGTAATATTAAAAACCTCCTTCTCCAAATTGGCAATTTCATCATTCAACCGCAAAACCTCTCGCTTCGAATGCAATAGATCCGCATCACCGCGATCCAAACGTTGGCGCAACGAATTGATTTCGGCATTTAGACGAGCTGCCTCTGTCTTGGTTTCACGTCCTGCTCGATCCAACTGCAGACGCAACGATGTAATTTCCTGTTCCAGCGATTGCTTCTCCGCATTGACCTGTGCCATGTCTGCCAGAAACGTGGTCCGATTGCCACGCAACTCTAGTTTGAGTTCCTCGATTTGCGAATTACGATTGGTGACGTCCCGCTTCAGATCGGTTTCGTAGCGCTTCTGACGCTCCACCTCCAACTGCAACTTCGTCACCTGCTCCCACTGGCTGCTCAGATCCCCGCCCAGCTGATCCACCTGGGTATTGTATCGTCTCTCAGCGCTTGCTCGCTCGTCCGCCAAACGACGGGCCATCTCATGTTGCAACTCTCGCACTCGCTCGTGCTGCCTGTCCAGTTCATCACGGAGATGGCGAACTTCCAGCTGAAACAATAAATTGATTGTATAACTGTATAAGAATGTTATAACAGGCCAAGATTCTCACAGACAATCTGATATGGAAGCACTGTATAAGTTACCATAATCAAACACAAATCAATGTAGCGCCCTAAAGCTTTTATGTGAACTTTGTGCTTGAATAGGAGAAAAAGAGCATTGCATTATGGAAAGTAAAAGTCGGACGGCATCACCACGCATAATATAAAAATCGATTCACAAGTATACTTAAATAAAAATATGTTATTACTTAGTCAGACAGCTCTACTAAAATAATTACAGAAACTTCAATCCATTAATTTACACGCAAATGTCTACATATGATCTAGTCAGATTTTGTATTATGTACTCCTTAGGATTCTAGTACAAAATGTATGAATGTCAATTTAAATCCTCATAGCCCTTGCCTATACCAATATCAGTTTTCATTTAGTTTCAGTATGTTTTCTTACCTCTGCTTGAGAACGCTCCATTTGCACGAGATCGCTAATGTATCGCTTGGAGCTGGAATTATTGTGATGCTGCGATTTTGCATCGTCTAGCATGCGTTGCAGATGACGCACGGACTCCTCGAGTGCAGATTTATCCTTTTGCAGTAATTCCAGCTGCTTGCAATGAGCCTCACAATTTGCACTGCCCAAGGTGGCAACAGCGCTGAGCGGATCGGTGTGAGCCAACTTTCGTTTCAGATCCTCATTTTCGGTTCTAACGCGTTTCAAATCGATGTTAGCCTGCATTAGTTCGGCTTCCAATTCGCTGATACGTGCCTCGTAGACAATGTTGGGCGCACTAGCATACCGTGGGGATTGAACTTTCACATTGGTCTTCCGTGGAGTGCTGGGTGTCTTCCGGCCCGCGAACAAAAAGTGCTCATCGCTATCCGAGGACAGACTGGTGGTAGTAATAGGTGCCGGTTGGCCCAATGGCTTAGAAGTGCCACTGCCAAGATTTGCCAGCTCACTGCGCGCATTTTCGGTAAGGTGTTCATTCTCGTTGATCACATCCTTAACCTTGCCAAGTAAATTGGACAACTCGTTGCGACAGTACTTGGACTCCTTCTCCAATTGCTCTATGTAGTCCTCTTGCTTCTCGATAAAATTAAAAATCTCGACTGGAGCTTGAACGCTGTCCGTGGGAATTGTGGTCAGCGGTCCGCTACTGGGAAATATAGTGGGTGCACTGGCTAGGTTCTCTCTCGAAGCGGACAAATACCCCGTAGAATAGGTCTTCTTCGGACGGTACGTGCTCATTCGCGACTTCTGGGTGGGAGACAGATACTTAGAAATGTCCGAGAAGACGGGACGTTCAATGACCTATATGGATAAAAGTGTACTTTCAGCAAATAATAGTTGATTTTCGAAAAATTGTTTGGTTTACCGATAAATTATCCGAGAAGTTATCGCCTGAGTCCTCATTGAAGTTACGCAGGTAGCCGGCAGCACTGCCTATCATTTTGGGCGTAGCCACATTTGAGTTGTCCGCCAGCATTACCTTCAGGCGACCCACAGCCTCATTATACGCATAATTGGTATAATCCATGGTCTTGGACTTCTTACTAATGCCCTTGGAGGACTTCATCGAGAAGTTCCTAAAATCGTGAATAGAAATACGCGAAAGATAAGCACTTCACAAGCATTTGAGATCACATCATAAATGATTTGGATTCAGTTCGTGCCCAGTTAAAAAATGTATCTCGTGTTCGAGTTGGACAGAAACTGAAAATGAGGCTGCCTTTTCATTTGGGGTAACAAATGCTAGACTTCCAATTGCAATGGGCTTCGTTCTGTTACCCTGACAACAATTTGGCCAAAATACAAATATGTTCAGAGTTTTAACCCTGCAAACGTTCCGACAACGACACACTAATACGACCATGTGTGTCATGGTTCACCTGTCTCGCATGCTTGTTTTATACCCTGTGTCGATCGAAACTGGTCGACGAGCATTAGCATACTTTGATCAGCATCAACTCTGAGTCCCTTTAAACTTGCAGTCAGCGGTTCCTGCTTTGACGCGATTCGATAAGAATTTATAAATCCTTAATGTGCCTTATTGCTTTTTAATTTCAGTGCTGACTACTTGGAATGTTGATGTTAAGCAATCTGAACTATAAATAAATATAAGTAATAAAATAAATAATTTGTTTCTACACCCACAACCCATAGGGTAGTATATTATACCCGCTAACCATAGGGTAGAAGGGTATTAGAACTTAGTGCCAACAGAAAATGTGTGTAACATATATATAAAAATATATGTATACAGTATATATTCTTGATCAGCGTCTGTCCGTCTGTGCGTTTGTTTGTCTCTCGTTTCTACGAACACCATGATCTCAGAGAGTGAACGACACCAAACTTGGTGACAGCACACGCCGCCTTTAATAGGGCAACAATTAGTACTCGTTGTGTGTGTTTACTAAAGATTTTTGCCAACGTAAAATTATGTTCGTACATACAACTTACTTTCGGTATATGTAGGCATATTTTTTTAAATATCTTATAAGAGTTTCATATCTGTCAAATATCTACTATATGCTATTTAAAAAATGCTAAACGTAATATAAGAAAAATGAACTCAAAATCATAACAAAGTTGTTTTAGTAAAACAAATTAAATATTCGAATTTTAGAATAATATAAAATAAGTTTATATTCAATAAAAGGCGATGCGAGAAGGGGGTTCTGTCCTATTAATTAAACAAGTAAGAAAGCTACAGTCGAGAGTGCTCGACGAACACAAAAAACTCAAATGATATTTGAACAAAAAAATACTCCAAAGAAATATACTGAAATTTGTTTTTTTTTTGTATGTATTTGAAAAAGATATATACTGACATGGTCACACTGTCAACTAAACAAACAAAACTATAAAATTGATTCTTAATAACTTTCATGTTTTTCATTCGATCTCAACCAAATTCGCAGAAATCATTGAGACAATAAATATTTTCATTCATACAAAAATTCGAGGCTATAACTCTAGTTTTTTTGGGTCTGAATGAGGCGTGTTAAAAATCTAAAACGAACTTGATCTGATAAAGACCCATACGAGTACTTTCACCAAAATGTCTATCTCTAGGTCATTCACAAATTTAAAACGTCCATTTGCTTTGGGCACAACTTTTTTGAAAAATAATTAAAAATATAACTTTTGTTCTACTAATCTGATTTATTGCGTATATTAAGAGTAACGAGCACAGACGGCTTACCAAATTACACATCATTATACCAAGTTAAGTTTAAGTTTAAGTTATACGCAATTTACATAAAAACAAACGTGAATTGTTCCACATTTATGAATATTATGAGCGAAGGAGGCGTAGCATCCAATATTTGAAAATAACTTGAGCTGTGTAATGAATGCAGGAGCCTATGTATTGAAAGTTGGTGTCTCTACATCTAATAGTCTCTGAGATCTAGGTATTAATACAGACCGACGGACATGGGAATATCGTCTCGGCTGTTGACACTGATAAGAATATACCATGGGGTCGGAGATGGCTCCCTCTGACTGTTATTTACATTTTCTTTTGACACTAAATTAGAATACCCTTCTACCCTATGGGTATAAAAAGTTATGTATAACATTAACGAAAATAAAATGTCCTTGAGTTTTTGTTGTTATCGTGTTTACTAGTATCGATGCAGACCATGCAAATTTTAATTATGTTTCCATGAGTATAAAAGTTTCTAGTTTTTATGTAAGAAATAAAATATTTTTGTATAAGTTTAAAACTTTGTTCTATGCAATTTTGAACAATAGCTAAAAAACGTAGAGCTTACACATTTCTTATGTTTCCCTGGCATTTCAAAACATATGTATGTACATATAATCATTTTATTACTGTTGGAGTTGGAAAAGTAAATGCTATGGAATCCTTAATGAAACAAAAAATGTAAGCGTTTGCGTTTACCTGGATCGACGCTTAATCCGGCCAGCTGCGCTGCTGACGCTACAGATGCTCTCCCTATCGGAATACCCGGATCCGCGGTTTGTCGTCAGAGTTTGCAAATTATCAGTTGTCAGCAGCGATGTCAAATTAGCGGTGCCTACACTCTGTGGCTGGCTCTGCGAATGAGCGCGAGTACTTTTCAAGTTGTACAAAGGGGCGCTATACTTGACAATACTTTCAGTTTTCATTTTACACAAGCGCCGAGGAGGCCAACATAGGAATACAGGCAGCAGCAACAACAAAAATAGTCTAGGACTTAAAATAGGAGAAGAACCAGAAAGAGAAACAGAAGAATACGAGTCTTGAAAACTGTATTGCGTTTTTGTTTCGCAATTTGAATGTTTGACTGCTTAACTGACATGCAACGTCAAGTGAGGGAAAGCACTTGTGGTATGCACTTCCTTCCGCTTTGCGGTTATGCTTAAATTGTTTCTTTGAGTAAGCCACCGGGTACGGTTAAACGTGGCCGCGACAGGGCGAGACAGGACGTTGAAACGCGTTAAAGTTGAACTGAAACGGACAAGCTCCGAAGTCAAAGCTTTTATAGACTCGGGTTTTCAGCAGAATCACTCGATACATAGTAGCTGACAAGCAGTGTAGTGACAGGGTTGGGGCGTCAGGAGCGCCTGTGCGCATACATATATAGTTTAGTGTGCCTTTAATGTGTTCGGTACCATGACGTGCCCAGCCTGAAATTCCATAGGATAATGTTAGCATTTCTGTTGCAAACGATTTGCATTGACAGTGGTCCGACCGAGAGGGGTGGTATGTGCGCCGCTGGGTAAAGTTTTACGGTTCCACTGTTTGATCGATAGCTCAAACAGTGGACGTTCGACGTTTGTCGCCACCAATGTATCAAAAGCACGCTCAGACTTTTGTGCCAATATTGAATTGTTTCTGCCAGCCACAAAACTCTACACCGGTTGTTCAACTCGAATCGGAAATGAGGCCAAACACGTTTTTCCCAAAACAACAAAACAGAAAAAGTAAGAAAGAAAGTCGAGCACACTCGACTGTAAAATACCCTCTACCCATTTCGAGAGAATACAAAACACAATGTTTTTCATTCGATCGAATTCACAGGAATCATTAGTGTATTTATTATTACACATACTAAAATTCAACGATCTAGCTTTATTATAGCGGCTTAAACTTTTGATTCGAGGGGGCTGAAAGGGGCGTGGCAAATTTCTAAAACAAACTTGATCTGCGTGCAAGCATAACTACTGTTTGAAATAAATTTTGTAGCTCTAGCTCTTATAGTCGTACAGACAGCTATACCGCAACAGCTTAAAAGTATTTTTTTAGGCGAAAATGGACATGGACGAATTCGAAGACAGACCGACAGGCGGACATGGCTATATCGTCTCGGCTGTTGACGCAGATCAAGAATTTATATACTTACTTTGTACATATGCAGGTTTCCGCAGCTAACGTAAACATTTTTTAATCTTGAAATTACCGAATAACTAGATGTAAACTTCATTTGAGGGTACAACACTCAAATCATTACCTAAACATTGTAATGTAACAAAGATGTACACGAAACACAGCACAAATTATTTTTATATTTTTCGGTTTAACTAAAGTAAAAACCTTTATGTACAATGTTTTATAAAATACATATTTAAATTTTTAAAATTCAGTATGTTGCTGCGCAATTGCAAAGACATTAATAAGTGCTCACTCTTGTTTTTTTAAATTCCCCTTAGAAATGTTCCACAAACTATGTATATTGCGTCTTAAAGTTTGGTCAATAAGCTGAACGAAAAATCGATTAACAATTTATAAAAAGGAGTTACTCTAGTTTTTCATGAATCAAAAAAATAAATGTATTTCAATTATTAAAAATTAATAATAATTAAACAATAATTAAAAACAAAAATATGAAGCTTTAGGTTTTACAAATATCTTCTAATAATTCAAATGGAGATGCTAATCATTTAGATTTATCTATTTAGGTAGCATTCTTTGACCTGTTATAAACGGGTCTGATCTCAAAAGAAGTGTTTTAATTAAGTCTGTATTTGTTAGCTGATAGCTCTCCAATCGACAGCAACGCATGCTTTATAACCTTAGATCCATAAATTACAATTTCATCCACTGTTGTTAGAAGATAGTACCATTTATATTTTTCGATTAGTTGCTTAGCCGTATTCAATGTATATGTTTCGAGCTGTTTAACATTAATTGTGTTTCCTGATGCTTGTAAAATCGTTGCGCATCGGATTATCACTGATACACCAATGCCTGTAATTTCAGATGCCAAACTCGGATTGCAAAAAAATTTCCTGTATTTCTATCATTTGAAGTTCCTCTGTCTCCATCATTGGCTTGTCAACAATAAGCGCCATTTTATTACTAAAGTCTGTTCGAACTCTCGTCTTTGATCTTGCTTGCCACTCTTTAATTTCAAATTTATATAAAATGTGCAAAAAATACTCAAGAAGAACGCTTATCGCAGAACGCTTCGTACTCGGCTGGCTTAAGGTCGTTTATTTTTTTATTCTTAAAGTACTGCTCTTTTTCAACGAATAATGTAGTGGTCTCTCTCCTTTTTAAATTGATGTCTGATTGACCTGGAATAGCTTGTAGATGATGGCCCAGGATTCTTCAATATTACTTTAGAATCACTTTTAGTCATTAACTGAATTGGAACCAATAATGTTACAAATAGACTTCTGTCAATGATTTTCTGCAAATACAAATGATGAAAACAAAAAGTAACAACCACACAAGCTCAGGAGAAGCAGTAGAGTGCGTCGCAAATAGGACGATTTTGGTTTATTCGTGAATACAACCCACTAGGCAACTATTGGCAGGTAGACAATTAGACGAAGCACAATCCAAATAGAAACGCAATCATAAAACCCGAAGGCAGTACGAGACTGCGTTATAAAAATATTTTATTTAAATAACTTACAATGCATTTTTAAATATGTTTCGTTCAATTCTCTACAGAAATACAAATACGACTATTTACTATTTACAATCTCGATAATGTGAGATGGGCTTTACAAAGATATGAGTATTTGATTCACAGGCGTTCATATTTAAAGATTACATAGGCTTATATAAAATATACATTTCGTTCAATATGGTTTGATGACAATAATGAAGAAATATATTAGTTGTGGCCATGCTGTGTGACAATAAACAAGTAAGAAAGCTACAGTCGAGAGTGCTCGACCGTATGATACCCGCAACCCATTTCGAGAAAAAACAAAAAAATTAAATTATATTTAAACAAAAAACATACCAAATATACTAAAACTTGTTTTTTTGTATATATTTGAAAATAGCGGGTAAAATACCGCAACACCGTTATGGTCACACTGTCAACTAAACAAACAAAGCGCGGGCAGCTGCAAGTGAATTTTGCATATAAAATTGATTCTTTAATAACTTCCTTGTTTTTTATTGGATTTCAACCAAATTCTCAGGAATCATTGAAAATATAATTATTATTATGCATACCAAATTTCAATGCTCTAGGTCTATTATTACGGCTTTTACAGTCTTTTGGGGGCGGAAAGGGGCGTGGCATCCAACTTTTGAAATAAACTTGATCTGCGTAGGACATATAGGAGTACTGTCCCCAAATTTGGTAGCTCTAGCTCTTATAGTCTCTGAGATCTAGGTGTTCATACAGACGGACAGACGGACAGACGGACAGACGGACAGACGGACATGGCTATATCGTCTCGGCTGTTGACACTGATCAAGAATATATATAGTTTATGTGGTCGGAGATGCCTCCTTCTGCCTGTTACATACATTTTCTGTTGGCACTAAGTCATAATACCCTTCTACCCTATGGGTAGCGGGTATAAAAATGTTCTCATTGAGACTAATTTGTAATTTTTCAAACAGACAAATCAAATTCAATTCAATTCTTTTGAGAACTCACTTCTCTTTATACAACTAAAAACATTAATATTTGTCATTGTGTCATCTCACTATAACAGATTCAAATCTAACGTGTGCATTTATCGATAAGGTCACATTTTTAAGGCACTAGTAAAGGTCACTTTTTAAAGTGGACTTTTCACACCAAATATTCGAACAATTTATTATTTGTCACATTTTGTTTGTCTACGCCGAGCTCCAAATAAAACCACTTGAAAAACTATTGGTTTATGTATGCCTATATTCTCATTGCCAACATTCATCAAAAGTACATACATAAACCTAACTGGGGAGAACATACACAAAATTCGGTTAGACTCTTTTGACTAGCATTTAGGCGCCGCCTTCGCCAAATAAGATCCATTTTATGGTTCGTAAAAATATACACTGGGGGACCAAGGCTGTTGGGCACCCACAAACATCTCTGGATGTGCATTGATAATAGCATTACAGTTGGCTCTTTCCTCTCCGGGGAACTCCTGACCGATTGCCTGTGCTCGCAGAATAATTTGATGACGTTTTGACACGTCCACATTGCTAATAACGCCAGCCTCATGCCGATGACTATAGAAGCGGTTTGTAAGATGACCATCCATGTAGATCTGTTTTGGAACACGTCCGTTACTATCTCACATGGAGAATTGTTCAATGCTGATCAACATACCTCGTAACCTCCAACGCCACTACAGTCCTGCAGCTCCCAACGCACATAGAGCGCTCGACAACCGAGACTCGAAACATCAGTTATGGTGACCGGAAAGCTTGAACCCGGTGCATTTCCCATACATGGCGATGGTTTTGGACTCTGCAGGGCGATACACAATAATTTATTGACTTTGAAAAATTAGCTAAGAACTTACTTTTGGATTAATTTTATTTTTATTCATTACATGCTCCATTGTTTGCAGATCGAATACGACAGAATCAATAAAAAATTTCTGTAAAAATCAAATCGAAATTATATTATGATCTCAGTATTCTATATATTTATGCTTACCATTTCAGCAACGGGATCGTACATTGCAGAATCTAGCGCCTTGGAAACTGTCTTGCATTGATTGTCACAGACTAAAGCACGACAATGACAGCAATGGCAAGACTGATTTGGAGACGGGCGATCTCCATGATCACCTTTGCCATCATCTCCATCTCCATCCAGTTCTTGATCCTCATCACATAGTTCACACATTCGTCGCAATAGATACTCGCATAATAGACGCTCTCGATCAGTTAATGGACTTAAAGGATCACTCGCATCTAGTTCGCACAGTCTACATGATTCTCCTGTACTGTTTAGTCCCTGAGCCGTTGTTGGACAAAGCTCGTTACCACACGAAACTCCGGAATCGGTGTTAGCTTTAGGTTGTGGTGACTGTGACTGTGACTTCGACATTCGAGAAGAGTCGTCAGGTCCCGCACTGGGTTGTGTTTCTGTCTCAATCCCGTCGCTAGGACGAAGTGAAGACTTCGTTTCCGTGCCACCGTGCATTAGTGCAGGTAATTCGCTAGGCTGGGGAGTCGACTTGGCCGAGCTGTTACTTCGTGAAGCATTCGGTTCTGCGCTGGGTGATGATATAGATCCCAAGCTGACTAGCGTTGTATTTTCCAATGTTCCTATGGCCTGAATTGATGCTTGAGGATCGCTCGCTTGTAAAGATACATAAGGTGTTGCACTAATGCGTGATTCAGATGCAACATTAGTCGATGCAAAATCAGAGACGATATTATCTGAAACTATGTCTGTTTTAATCGATCCAGAAAAGTGACTTTCAGGATCCTTCATGGATGCTGAAATGCCGGATGCTGGAGTACCAGCAGAGCCTCGATTGGGTGTGAAAGGTTTGGACTCATTACCTTCAGTGTAACAACTGCCCAAATATCGCGTGTCTACTTCTGTATAGCAACTTGCAAACTGGACGACTTCTCGAGCTTCATGTTCGTTTTCACTTGCAGAACTCACGCGACATGGATTAAACTCAGGATCAATCTCAAAAGCCATTATTTCTGCCTCCTGAATTGTTTTCGCTTCTTTTGTTGGAAAGCACGTCTGCAGATATTGCTCCATTCGATCTAAGCACTGCAAGCGATTGACATCAACCTCGGGCTTAAGTTGATTTTTAACGGGTTTACCACTCGTTTGCACGATTTCCATACATTCTTCGTATGACAATTTCGGTGTCTTCGATTCCTCTTCCTCTTTTCGTAGCATTAGGGTTAATTCACGAATTATTTGCTGTGCCACATCATAACGATTTACGCCTGGATCCCTGGTGTTGGTTACCAAATCAACCATATGGAACAGACGATTTCTAGGGAAGTTTTGTGTTCGCGATGATTGGGTGCCTTCATAGGTACTCGATAGTTTGTCGAAAGTGGTCTTATCGACACATACAGTGGTATTGCAGTTCATAACGACACCCACGCTTTCCGTTTCCACGTCACAGTCTTGCATTGAAATATCATATGTAGAGGTCTTGATATTACATGAACATCGGGTTTGCTCAGAAACTGTTGATAAATAATCCGTTACCTTCTTGTCGCAGGCGCAACAAATGTTGCTTTTCATTGAAAACTGCTGCGTTCTCGATTTAGATTTAAATGCGCTAGTCATAGCTTTGGGACACACACAGCTAATTGATTTTGACTCCTTCGTCTTATTTTCAACCAAGCCGCGAGGTGATCTGTTCATTGATTCATTATCATATTTATCAGGAAATATCGAGATAGAGGTATTCGAAGTAGATGGACAATCACAGAATCCATCAGCCTGCATGTAGACAACTTTTGTGACTTGCGATGCCCTACTCATACGACAGGAATTGTTGGTTTCATCGTTTTGACCATTATCATCGGCGATTTCAGTTCCGGAGATCAGACAGGGATTTGCTGCATACACCCCACATTCAAGGCAGCTTTCTTCCATCCTAAAAAATGGAGGTCCATCGTCTGCCTCGCGAACCGTTTCACCCAGCATGGCACGTTGTTCGGGTGAACATAGACACGTCACCTGGGCCATGACTGAACGGGAACAGGATGTTGTCGCCTCAGTGTTCGACGACTTACTGACGGGACCCTTATCGGAATTAAGGCTAGCCCATGCAATTGTCGTTGGATTACTTTTCGTGATAACCGAAAAAGTCTCCGAATTCGAAAACTTGTTACTAGGACCAGCAGAACAGTTATTATTAGATGTCACATACTCCCATGCAGTCGTCGTTGGATTACTTTTAATTAATCGACAAGTCTGCGATTTCGATGATTTATTGATAGGCATTCTATTATCAGGGCCAAAGCCACAAGGCTTGCCACGACTGTCCCCAGCAGTTGCTGGATTACATTCAATGGGAAAATTATATTCTCTCTTCATTGCATTTGAATTGATTGTTCCAGGAATACTTGTGCATATATTGTATGGAGCGATTGTATTTTGGTTACTCGGATCACAAACACACGACTTCTCACCGTTCCAAGCAAACGTATCCGCTGGCCCCGGAAGACTTCTTTCTTCAAGGTAACATATATGACTGTCCCCAGCAGGCGCTGGTGTTATTGTATTATGGGATTTCGTAGTGTTTATAGCTGTTGAAATAATTGTTTCTGGAATACTTGTGCATATATTGGATTTACTGATTGTATTTTTGGTACTGGAATCACAAGCACATGACCTCTCCGATTTCGTACTACCTGTGCCTATAATACCACAGGACCTATCCTTTTTCATACTTTTCAATGCAGTGGCATTCACCGCCCCTATATTACTTCCCAGGACGCCAGTACCACATGCACAGGAGTCTGACTTTGCAGAAGCATTTAGTCTCTCTGAAGTTTCACAAAACTTTTCGGATTTCACACTTTCCCAGGCAGACACATGTGTTGTCCCTGGAACACTAGACATGTAAGACGAACACTTATTAAATGCATTGCTGGTCGTGTTCTGGGAACTAGGACCACAACAACAAGACCTCTCAGACTTTAGACTTTTCCACGCAGTATCATTGGCTGCCCTGGATATACCATGGGATTTATCGGACTTAGAACTGGTCCATGCAGTTGCATTCGTTGATTCAGGAATACTCTCCATTTCATTTGAACATATATGAGATGCATTGCTTATTATGTTTTTGTCGCGAGTATCACTAATGCAGGACATCTGGGATATACCACAGTATTTATCAGATTTCGTAGTGTTCCATGCAGTCTTATTCGTCGACCCTGGAATACTGCCCATGACAGTTGAGCATATATTAGATGCTTTACTGATTGTGTTTTTGTCACTAGGATCACATGTGCAGGACCTCTCAGATTTAGTACTGTTCCATGCAGTCACATTCGTTGTTCCTGGAATACTCTCCATATCAATTGAACTTATATTGGATGCTTTATTGATTGTGTACGACCTCTCGGATTTTGCACTGTTCCATGCAGTATCATTGCCTGTCCCTGAAATACCACAGGATTTATCAGATTTCATAGTGTTCCATGCAGTCTCATTTGTCGTCCCTGGAATACTGCCCATGACAGTTGAGCATATATTTGATGCTTTACTGATTGTGTTTCTGTCAGTACACGCGTCTGTGTTCTTTGAAGACTTCAATTGCATATCACATGGATTGGAGCGGACACTCTGCCAGTTGGTACCATCGGTGGCAAAACTAGAAACTTCCGAATTAAACCCTTTTTCAACATCGATTTGCATTGGCGCCTCGGCATAATCTCGCATGGGGCAATATACAACAGTCACGTTGCGACCAATCTTATTCTGACCACAACTACCTGGCATAGATTGTGACCTTGCCTTTCCCGGGGACTTACAATTGCAACTCCTTTGTGAAAATTGTGTGGTGGACTCGCAATCGATATCCAAAGCTGCATACCCTGAAAGCGTCGCCAAGGCCGTTCTGTATTTTCCGCGATCTGTAGATGAATTACAGCTGCATTTTGTTAATGAAAAATGCGTTCGTATTAAATGCATATCGCACTGACATGGTGCAATGGTTTTAGCGACAGGTAAGCGACTGCCACATTTCCTTTGGCTAAAGGTATTGGACTTCATGACTGCTGAACAAGTGGGAGTACTAGAATCGGATTCCAAGCTGTACCATTGGAAGGAGTCGTGGCTTTGGGCTGCACATGACTGACATCGATCACACAGCTGAGAGCTGGTAGACTGCAAAGTACTCGATCGACCCACGGTGGGTAATGATTTAGATTGACTTACATTCACTTCAACTGTCAATGGAATAGTTGGCTCTAATTGTAGACTGGAGATATTTTGCGGAGAGACATCTTCCGTTCTGCCGGGGGAATAGTTGGTAGGGTAACGTATGTTACCCATGATGTTCAGATCTTTTTTCACGTCTGTTTGCGATGGTGTGTCCTGTGTCTTGCCCTCTCCTCGCGAACGTATATACTCGTCATATAGGAAGGATGCGTCTGTCTGAGATGGTTTAGTTGGAATAGACGGCTCGCCCCGTTTACTTTGAATATCGGTTAGAGATGCATTTACGCTAACATTGTTTGATTCGAGCTCAAAATCGTTTCGGTTTGGTCGCCACTTATCCTGTAAATAGGATTCATCGGTCTGCATTTTCCGCGAAATATTTATATTATCATAATTGGATGCAGCAGAAGCATCAGGAGGGGGGGCGCTCTGAGGAGATGGTCGCTCGTCCCGCATGTACATCAGAGCTAGGCAAGCTGTGAAGAAAGGAGAAGGAGCCTAGATTATATACAGTTGCAAATACGTTGCCCAACTAAACTTTATTCCGAAAAATACAAACACATGAAGTAGAAGTAGAAAGAAAGTAGAAAAAAAGAAGAAAAATTAGGTCATTTGGGCAACAAGTAGCCCATGAGCCTTGGACAAGGAACAGAAAAAAATGTTAACGGATCTCGTGTTAACGGGACAGTGGTTGTGTTGGAGTCATTAGCTCCATGATTTGGTCTAGCCGAACTTCAGGACCACGAGTCGCCGTTGGCGATGACCACATCTCACAGTTGTATAACTCGAGAAATTTGGCCTCGGCCTTCTCGCGGCAAGGACAGAAATCGAATTCGGATATCTGACTGCAGTTTTCCCTCTGGTTGTAGCTGGTGAAGATTGTGCCACGCTGGACACAACGGCAGACTTTAATGTTTGTATGTTCGCGATTGTCGTTGAACGAACGCTTTTTCCATGCACACTGACAGCAACCACAGTTGCCGGGACAAAATATATTGCCCTCCTCGTCCATAATGGGACTGGGATAAAATCGGCATGGAGAGCAATTTGAAAAATCTCGATGCTGCGGTAACGCCATATAATAACGCTTAGCGCCGAACGTTCGTGTCTGAGGTGCCGAATCGTCCTCCATATTGGACTTAAATGATTCCTCTCTAATTTTGCCGATATCTCTGGCTATGGTTTCTTCGTTATCATAAATCGAAGGCAGAGGTTCTGGCACCCATTCTACTTCCGTTGTGAACTCTGAGTCGTAGTCATAGTCTGATTGTGGTTGCAACTGCTTCTCTTCCCACACTTGTGGCGGAGGACCCGCTACTGGTAGAGGAGCAACCACTGGGTTTATGCTTCTGCTTATGTGTGTTTCATGAGAGGAAATAGGACCCGTTGGAGTACAAGTGCCAACAAATACATCGGATTCGTATGCATTAAAGCTTGACATCGGATATTTTTTTTGCCGTAATCGAGAGCAAACCATACCTGTATTTGAATTAATTGCTTGCTGGTTACTGCATTGTTGCTTGCAAGTTCCATGTCTTGAGGACGTTGCGGATTTGGTACCCAATTGGCCAGTGCTTGGATCGAATTCTAATGGCATTTTCATTGTTACCGGCCTGCCCTGAAATTTACAATTGGGGCCATCCTCCTTGGCGTCCGTTATTAGACGTGCGGTAATTTCAAGGGTTGCATTGCAAGGTTTCCGGCATCCATTCTTCGATTGTTCAAAGTTCTTTAGCATCATTTGAGTGCCATGGGCGATACGTTCCAGGGCCTCCCGTAATGCCTCGGGATCATCCAATCTTTGGCTCTCGCTCGCCGAGACCTTGCTTGACTTACAGCTGCGCATCTTTTTGCTGGTGCATTTGCAAGTTTTAGGTTCGCTATCGCCGATGCTCAGGCAATCAAAGAATTCGTCCTCGCTGCGATTCGGCTGGAAATTGTCAACAATATGCAGCACCCGAGTAGAATTCTTTACACCGACCTGTGGTTGTTGATGCTGCAGCAGGGATTGTAAATGAACGCAAGTGACTGGATTCCTGCATTTCCCTTTTGAGGATTTTACATTTGTTGTCACATTCGAGTTTAATTTGCTTCTGTCCTTGTCCATTGCTAAATGGACTAATTAGTCCAAATGTATTCCCAACTAATATCAGAATTTACATGAAATTTTTCTTGTGTTGTTGCCTACTCAAATAATTAAAACGAACTGAGATAAAGCTCTCCATTTCTGGCAAGCTATAAAAAAAATACAATGCCTACTGAATATTTCCTTATCGCGATATTATCGTGAGTCTGACAGCAGCAATAATCAAAGTATTTTCAGATTTTTGCTAGATGGACAGTTACTTATTTACTAAGGAAGTTTTAATAAGATTACTGCGAAAATTAAATGATTTTTTACCCCGAGTCGCTGAAGTTATGTGTGCTGCTATATACATCTCTCAGTGAATTGATAGTTCAGTCAGTCAGGTGATATATCTAAATGTACACGTAAAGTTGCTTGTCCTGACTTGCTATTAAACTACAACCTGAACGGTAACAACTAGAAGGTTAATTCCTTCATAATTTTAGGCAAATTACGTAGACGCCAGGCAAAAATATAATTTTAGTTGTAAAGTATTCGAGAACTATGTAGGTGCTCATACAGACGGAAAGACAGCACAAACCGACTTAACTCTTTTGCCTCAGCTGATGTTATACACAATGTTATATCTTCTATCGGTAACGGTTTCATTATTTTATTTGACAACAAAGCGACCATAATGTAACAAATGACTTAAATTATTTTCACAATTTACAAGATGTCCGGCCAACGCACCTTACGTCCACCTTTATGGACACAATCATGCCGCTGTGTATAACGTCTTATACCACCAGGTACGAAACCGAGACCAGGGCCGATACCAGTGCTGGGACGAGATACAAATGGGCGCCCAAAGCCGCCTTCGGATCCGATGTCAAGATCAGTTTCTGTTCCCTCGGTGATTTTAACACCCGGTTCCTCTCCCGGTTCTGTTCCTGATTCGACATTTGACTTTCGCCGGTCACCAGCACCACCGCAATGGCACTCGCCGCCCACAGTCAATGGCTTTTGACCGTGCTGCAATATTTGCACATTGACTTGCCCGCTGAACGGATTGAGCTCCACGGGAAGCTGCAGTGTAACCGGCTCGCCACGCAAACGGCACCGACAATTTGGAGAACATGCACACGACTTATCCGTAAGCAGTCGAGCGCATATCTCCAATGTAGCCGGGTAAACAAATGTACTCGATGTATGTCGATCCAAATGCCCCAAGTAATCGCATTTGCCACCAACGGTTCGAAGGAGCAAAAGTGAATTATTCGCAACACGTTCCAGTGCTTGACGTATCACAAGCGGATCATCGAGCGGACTAAAGCCGCCAACGGCCCGGATGACCTGCTCACAGTTATTAGACCCGAGATCCTCAACATCACTATCACTACCGCTTTGGCAATCATAGAAATTATCCCCCAGATAATCGGCCATTATATCCCGACTTGCTGTTCACTTTATCTTCTGTACTTTATTTACACACGCCCCACACACGTAATTTAGGAAGTATGGAAATACGTATTACATAAATACATTCCTATATCGAAAATGTGATTAATCAAAAAGTAGAACCCAACTTGTAGAACTCTAGGTAACTCTAAACATAACAAGCATGGCCAGCTGAGATCAACTGACATCAACCCCAGGCAATGTCTAAATATGAAAAGGGAAGTGAAACTAGATGTCAAGTCTCATTCTGATCCAAGTGCAGAGGATTGGGACGTTCCACCGGTAAGTAAATGGTGCAGTAGAACTCCGACTCTACCTTTTGATTATGATAACTGGTCAGACGCTCATTTATTCGCTGCTCCAGCTGCTGCAGAACAGGTGAATTGTTAGGCTTGAGAATAAATTGAAGAGCACGCACACAACCCAATACTCCAACAAATATATCATAGCTCTCAAGTGGATAAGTGGCATCCCATAGCCGCAACCGTTCTCGAGCACCTGCATTTTCCGTGCAAAGATCCTGTAACAGCTCAATATGTTCGCGAAATTCTTCGCTTCCTTCCCAGAGCTGCAGCACACTGAAACGGAAAACTTCCTCATCAAAGTCGGCAACATCTGCGACATTGGACCGCAGGAGCTCAAGAAATGCACGGGTTCGCGCTGGCAGCAATAGCATACGCTGCTCTACATTGTCCGCCTGAATGCCGAAGTCGATTGTGGTGCACTGCGTCTGTAGCTCCTCATCGCGCATCTCTGGCGACGCTTGCACCAATTGGCATTGCGAGCTGTTCGGCTCTGTTTGAATCAATCCATTGAACTGCGGTTGCTCCCAATGCCCTTCAATGATCTTCACGTGTTGTGCTCGTGATGTTGTCATTGTCTTATCCGAATGGGCCGTGTGCATCGTGGCCACCGAATGGAAACTTACAAACGATCTGCTGCGACGGGTTTGAAGCTGGAAAGGACGACATCTGGCGCCGCAAAGGCGAACACGGCCCCGAAAGATGCGACGATTGACAAATCGTTTGCACTGCCGACGCTTGCGGAGCACATCGGCCTTCATTGTCCTGTCTAATTGCACATATTTTCTCTTCTTCTTCGGGGGAATCTCGTGATCCTTTTCGCCATTGAACAACATGCTGCCAGAAACCAGTCGTCTCAATGTCGTGGGCACCTCTGCGATCTGTTTCTTTAGCTGTTTCCCAATGAAACTGATGCCCAGACCAAGGCCTCCCGATTCTTGCGCCCTGCGACTAAATCCGCCACTAACTCGGTTCTCAATAGCTTTTTCAGCTTCAGCTGCATCTGCGTCCGAAGCCTCTTCTGATGGTTTCGCATAAGAAGGTGATTCGTCCTTCGCCTCCACTTCTTTTTTTTTCCCCTCCTCCTCTTCTTTTTGTTCACTGTCTTCCTTATTTTCTCCTTTCTTCTTTTCACCCCCTTCATTCTTGTCGCCCTCTTCCTTTAATTCCTCATCCCTCTTATCATCCTTACCCTCCCACTTCTTATTGGAAACTTCTATATTTTCCTCCCCTTTTTTAGCCTCTTCCTCCGCTCTCTTTCGCTTCGTTTTACAAATGGGAATGGGAACTGGTTCGGCTCCCGCGCATTCACATGGACTCACCTCGGGATTCTGGGCAGAGAGAATCGTATCCGCCAGTTGCTTAACACTGCAGGCTATGGTCTGAAAGTCCTTGTGTGTGGGTAGCTCACGTTCGCGACGCTGTACAAGACGGGATTCGATTTAGTGAAATACTAAAAATAAATGTGAAACACTTACCTCCAGGTCTCGCAGAGCACAGCCCAAACCCCGACTCGCCGCCTGCAAATCATTGATCTCACCACGTTTGGCCCGTTTCTCTGGACTGTCGTAGAGCTCGTCCGCCAAACTGTGTCCTTCGGGACAGGTACCCAGTCTACGCTCCATGCGCTGGATCTGCTCATCTTTGGTGCGCAGCTCATCTTCCAGGCAGCACGCGTGTTCCTCGCAATCCTTTAACTGTTGCTCCAACTCGGCTATCTTGGCTTCGAGTGTGCCCACCTCCTCCTTCAGCTCGCCATTGGTCACCTCAATGTGCATGAGTTCCTTCTTCAGATCATAGATCTGCTGGCGCAGGCAATCGGTTTCAGCTTTCAGCTGCTCCTCCATGCTCTGCTGTAGCTTCTTGGTGAAACTGAGATCATCAATCAGCGCTTGACTGCGCCGCTTCTCATTTTCCAGCTCCTCAGTTACGGGCTGCAGTTGATCCAATGCCTGCCGTTCCAGGGCCGCTCGACTCTCCATATCCCTTTCCAAGGCGCGATTCGTTTCGATGAGATCACGATGCTCCTTGCTTAAGCGGACCAAGCATGTCTTTAGACCATCCTCAGACTCCTCCAGCTGTTGGATCTTCTCAGCAGCAGCACGTGAATCATCGCGCAAGCAATCCTGCAGCTTGTTGATCTTTTGCTTCAGACACACCTCTTTGGTTCGATAGGCATCCTCTCGCGCCTTATACTCTCGCTCCAAGTCCACCCAATGCGAATCGGCCGTTTCCATGGCTTCATAGTGTCGCGTATTTAACTCCTGGAGCGATGTGCGTAGATTCCTTACCTCCTCCTTCAGATAATTGACCTCTCGCGAGCTACTGGGTCCTTGTGGTGGTGGTGATGGGGATGCATTACTAGACTTGTTTGGGTTCTTCTTGCACGGGTTGCACTTGCAGGCGCCAGCCGATGTCCGATTAGCTGCGGGAACATGCACTGACTGCTCATTGCCCATGCTACTTGATCTAGTTCTGGCTAACGCCAGCAGTCGACAGATGAGTAACAAAGGCAATGAACGACGTAAGCTTTCCAGTTGCTGTCTGGCACGTTGGCGCTCGGTCTGAAGATGCTCCAATTGGGTCTCGGCAGCACACAGATCCTCCCGCAAGATGAGACACTCAGCCCTGCATTCACGATACTTGGCGCCCAGTGCGTCCTTTCCAAATTCCAACTCGACGTTACGCTGGCGAAGTATTTCCAACTCCTCCTCGTTGTGCTGCAGATGAAGTCGAGTATCGTTTTCGGCCTCCTCAAACTCGCATTTGGCCTCGTCCAATTGGGAGTTCTGTTCAACGAGCAACTCCACACGCTCGATCAGATCCTTGACCTGCTTGTTTAGCTGCACCTCGCGCTGCAATCGTTCAGCCAAATGCTTTGCCCGCGCCTCGCCGCTGCTCTCATAGACAAGCAGCTTCCCCTCCAACTGGACCAGTCGCTCCTGATAGTAAACTAGATGTGGATGTAGATGTGGATGTTGTTGCGGCTCAATCAGTTCCCTATCCGTGAACGCGTCCCTTTCCGAGTCGCACTCGACGAAAACGCCACTCTCGCTGAGGCTGCTGCTCTGCCACGCTATGTTGCTAGAACGCTGCTGTTTGTTGGGCGTTGGAGGAGCACTGGGTGCAGTACTATTATTGTACGGCTGAATAGTGGCTACAATCCGACTGCTGTTGTTGTGTCTCACACCTCTTTCCGACTTTGTCTGCAGATTAAAAACCAACACTTGAATTTATTGACAGTTTTTTGCTTTCTTAAACCTAAACAAAATGTTACGGTTTTAACTGTTGGAAATTAAAAATGTAAATTTCAGAAGAATCAATGTATTATTTCTGTCTTAATGATTGTTTACTGACTTTATACTGATTGACTAATTGATGTTTTTATACCCGCTATCCAAAGGCTAAAAGGGTATTATAACTTAGTGATTTCAGGAAATGTATATGACATCTCCGACCTTATAAAGGTGATATATTGTTGGTCGGTGTCAGTCTCAGAGACTATAAGACCGTCAAACTTGAGATAAGAGACATCAAACTTGGTGACAATATGTATAAACGTCTTACGCAAATCCAGCTTGTGCTCACAACGCAAAAAACTGTACACGCCGTATTAATGAACCTTGAATTAACGGCTAATAATAACTAAAGTTTTACTGATTTAATGATAAGCAACTTTATAGGGAAAAAATCAGATACAGCCGCATAAGCTCAGTTGGTTTGGCTGACAGTGTGACCGAGTATAGTGGCTTTTATTCAACGTGCAAAGGATATTTGTAGACTAAGTAAACCATTCAGTATATTGGTATATATTTTTAATTTTTTAATCATATATTTCTGTATCATATATGTATGTAGATGATTTGTATTCTATCAAAATGGATAGCGGTTATTCCACAGTCGAGTGCTCTTGATTCTCTCATTTCGATGGATCTGATTTATAGATAATTTAAATAGCAGAACAAATCTACGAAATTTGGTTTAAATATGACTATTATTTCGCTACCGTTGAATTTTGTATTTTCTGATTATTCTGTTATGTCGAAGATAGTTATTTTATTCGCTTAACAATGCATTATTTACATTCTACAAATTCAATGATTGTACACAGCATTCCTGCAGTATTATACCCACCGATGATTGCCAACCATCCTGTTCAGTCAAAGCGTCCAGATCGAGCTGTTGCACGCACTGCAGCAGCTGTTGCAGGCATCGTTTATCCTTATCCTCCAATTGATGTTCACTTTTACGCAGAAGATTTTCCAAACGCTGGCAATGCTCCTCGCAATTGCCATCCATCTTGAAAATATTTTGATAATAAAGATTGTTAGATTGTAAAGTCAGAACTTTTTCAAACAAGTGCAACACCGTTTGGTGCAGTTATTTCCACGCCAAATGGCACGACAACTGTTTTCTGTATAATTAAAAGGGGGATAATCTTGCTCATTCATTCATATACACTTCTTGAAATACACATAAAGTAAGCTTTACCGAGTTACAGTTATTATTATATTAATACCATGCTTTTTGTTTAAATTAACACAGACTACTAAATAACAAATTGTACATTAGCATTCACTTAATGCACCGCTGAGTAACGATGCTTCTCGACTTATTTTCACTTAACTCGTACAGTCGGCTCCCCTTTGTGGGTACATTGTATTTGTGTGGGTAATAAATAATTACTTTTGGCTATTGCAATTAAGCAAACGTTTTAGATTTTCAATCTGAGCGACTTTAGCAGCGTTCGGCTCTGAAAATTAATCGTACCGAAACAACCCAAAACAAACCAATAATAATAATAACAAGTAAGAAAGCTGCAGTTAATAGTTTTCGACTATGAAATACCAGGTACCCATGATGAGAATATTCAAAACACTTATGATAGTTTACTAACAATAAAGCTTAATACACCGAAAAGTAAATATTGAGTACTATAGTACACCATAATTCACTTTTCACGGTCACAGTGTCAATAAAACAAACTAGGCTTGTGCAGCTCCTTTGTATACCCGCTACCCTTACGGTAAAAGGGTATTAGAACTGCGTCAAGTGCCAACAAAAGATGTGAGTAACAAGCGGAAGGATGTACATATATTCGATCACATTTTTAATAAATTGGTTCTTGGTTGGCACTAAGTTACACCCTTCTACACTATGGCTAGCGAAAATACAAAGACGTGAGCAATCAATGCTAAAAAAGGTGTGTATGGTGCATGAGTAATATAGTTTCAGTACGCAAGGAAAGGATAGCACATGGCTGACAGCTTAGGCCCTTATAAGTACTGTAATACGAATTCAAATCCAATTTGGAAAAAACAACTTGTAGACCAATTTGTAAAAGCCCCTAAGAAAACGTGGGTTTCAAATTTGTGAACAGCCATCAACTGGAATTTTCATCAAACTTGGTCAACACTTCAAAAAGTTTATAACACTCTCGTGGTTGCTACACATCAATAGCAATTTGCACTTGTTTAAAATGTGTGTTTTAAATGTTATGAATTTAAATTTCATTTTAATGTATGTAAGTATTTTTTATTTTTACAATTAAATATTGCTGCTCCAGTTATATAAATCCAGTTTTTAATTCAAATTAAATTTGCCGTTAAACCAAATAATTTCCGCACTCTCTAAGACGTCAAACAAAACTAAGCCGCACCATTGTTAGACAAAACTCAAGCAGCTGGGCAGCTACACATGTGTACACACTCATTTACTCAAACTCATACTCATACTCTGAGACACTCAATTCATTCATAAAATCGCGATCCACTCTTTGAGTGCTTTTCAAACTCGTTTCGCCCTGTCTCTTTCTCGCTCTCATTATTTATCTGCAAATTTGTTCACCTTATCATCCTCCAGCTCGAGTATACGAAATTCGAGCAGTTCATTTTGTTCGCGCAGTTCGTTTGCCTCGTCGGTGAACTGCAGCTGCTGCTCCTCTAGGTCCTTGATGCGCTGCAGCAGGTCATTGATATATTTGTTCTTGATGCTGGTGGATAAGGCAGCATTTTCTGCATTAAGCAATTCCTGTTTCATCAGCTGCAGCTCCGATTGCAGACGCTCATTTTCCTTGTGATAGATTTCCAATTCCTTTTGTAACTTGTCTAGGTCCTGCATCTGCAAGAATAGTGAATGAAATACAATTTGTACGTGCATAAAACCAAACAATTTGCACAAAACCCATTTAATACCTCGTAAAGAAAATTACTTACTGCCATCATCTTGGCAAATGTTTTATCAAAAAAATTTTTGCAAATAAGCTATTAATTCTGTAATGACAACTGGATAAAATAGTAGCGATATAAATTATATTTCTACAAAATACAAAAGACCAATAAACAATTGCACTGCAAATTAGAATACTGCGATTAACGGTTACTTTCACCAAATAAATAAAATATTTTTATACGAAATTCCAAAAAGTAATTTCAGCATTAGAAGGGTTTTTATGGTTTAGTTCAATGTTGCTTAGCTCAAGATCTTTTAATGTAGATACGATTGTTAATTGTCAACATAATCGTCACTTGTCCAATGTGAGCGTAAAACAAACAATATGTCAGTAGCTATCACAACTTACAGCTTGCCACATGACTCCGCTGTCGGCACCGCTTGATGGCGGCTGGGGACTTATCGATGGCGGTGCGGACGACAGTGCTGAGTCCGTGTCCGAGCTGATGTCCTGCGGACAATAAAATAATGGGAGAGTGTCAGTTAATGGTGCAAGATTATATGGAGATATGTATATTTCACCTTCGATCGGTATTCACGTAATGTTGGCTTTGTGGCTCTCGCACTGCTGCTGTTAAGCAGTGTTTCCATCCATGTTGTTGCTGCCGCAGCTACTTCTGCCGCAGCATCAACTTCTGATTGTGTTCCTTCTCCTATCATGAATTCTTCTTGGTTTTTCTCCTCATGTTTTTGTTCATTTTGTTGCTGTTTTGCTTTTGTCGTACGCATTTCAAGCGTCGATTTATGCACATTCTTCGTATTGTTGATTAGCTCAATATTCTTGAGTTGGGTTATCTGTGCGTTGGATGAGAATGAAAGAGGGATTTTAAATTAGATTGTTTGACCATGTGTTGTTGTTGCCCCATTGGGATCTTGGTAAGCTTGCGTGGCTTCTTAACAACAAGTGCTTCAAATAGATGTTTCGCTGTCAGCAATACAGTTATGACTTGATTTCTTGCCCCAAAATGCTACAAAATTGGCAATTCATTGCGTTAGACAAAAGGTTATTGACCCAATGCTGCCTGCCCAACAACAATTCTAACAAAGACAGGGGGGAGCCGGAGACTCTATTGTTGCGAGCAGCATTGTTCTGGTCGCTGGTAACATGATATTGACAACTAAATTCTACCCATGTATCGTATGTACATAATACATTGTAGAACTCTTGCCCAATACCCTGCACTTATTGACTAATAAACAACAAAAAACAAGAATGGTACAGTCCAGTGTGCTCGACTGTGAGATACCCGCAACCCATATCGAAACAAGTAAGAAAGCTACAGTCGAGAGTGCTCGACCGTATGATACCCGCAACCCATTTCAAGAGAAAACAAAAAAGTTAAATGATATTTTAACAAAAAATATACCAAATATACTAAAACTTGTTTTTTTGTATATATTTGAAAATAGCGGGTAAAAATCCACAACACCGACATGGTCACACTGTCAACTAAACAAACAAAGCGCGGGCAGCTGCAAGTGAATTTTGCATATAAAATTGATTCTTTAATAACTTGTTTTGATTCTTTAATCCTTGTTTTTCATTCGATCTCAACCAAATTAACAGGAATCATTGAGAATATAATTATTATTATGCATACCAAAATGCTCTAGGTCTTTCACAGGCTTTTGGGGGGCGGAAAGGGGCGTGGCAAAAATTTAAATAAACTTGATCTGCGTAGGACCTATAAGAGTACTGTCACCAAATTTGGTAGCTGTAGCTCTTATAGTCCCTGAGATCTAGGTGTTCAGACAGACAGACAGACGGACATGGCTATATCGTCTCGGCTGTTGACACTGATCAAGAATATATATACTTTATGTGGTCGGAGATGCCTCCTTCTGCCGGTTACATACATTTTCTGTTGGCACTAAGTTATAATACCCTTCTACCTGGTACAAATCGGATAAGTAGAACAAAAGTTATTCGTGAAATTATTTATCAAAATTTTTGTGCCCAGTGCATATGGACGTTTTAAGTGTGTGAATGACCTTGAGATATCAAATTTGGTGACAGTATTCATGTAGCTCTTATGCAGATCAAGTTTGTTTTAGATTTTTGCCACGCCCCTTTCCGCCCCCAAAAACTGTAAAAGCCGTAATAATAGACCTAGAGCATTGAATTTGGGTATGCATAATAACAATGATAGTCAGAATGACTCCTGTGAATTTGGTTGAGATCGAATGAAAAACATGGAAGGTATTAAAGAATCAATTTTATATGCAAAATTCACTTGCAACTGCTCTTACTTTGTTTGTTAGTTGACAGTGTGACCATGTCGGTGTTGTGGATTTTTTCCCGCTATTTTCAAATATATACACACAAAACACAAGTTTCAGTATATTTTTGGTATATTTGTTGTTAAAATATCATTAAAAATTTTTTTTTCTCTCGAAATGGGTTGCGGGTATCATACGGTCGAGCACTCTCGACTGTAGCTTTCTTACTTGTTTCGATTTGAGGGAGCGGAAAGAGGGAAACCAAAAATCTAAAACAAACTTGATCTGCGTGCAACAGTAACATGAGTTTAAAAAGTTTTGGTAGCTCTAGCTCTTATAGTCTCTAAAATCTAGGTGTTAATACGGACGGACAGACAGAAAGTCAGGCGGACAGATGGAGATAGCAATATCGTCTCAGCTGTGGACACCGATAAAGAATATATATATTTTATAGGTTCGAAGATGCCTTCTTCTGCCTGTTACGTACATTATTATACCCTTCTACCCTATCGGGACATTAGCTGCTAAGTTGACTTTATCTCTCTGTATATGGATTATCGAACATGCGCATTGTGATTTTTTTAAATTACTTGCTACGTGCAAGTCTAGACAAATGCACTTAGACATACATTTGTATTTACCAAAACATTTGGTTACATTCGCGCTGATCAACATTCGCTTTGAACTATGTCATGAATTTCATGGTCACGAGCGCGCTGCCAGTTCCCTCGTACACCCAAGACGCAGTTCCCTCTCAATTGGCTATCAAGCCTAATTGACCCCGCTGTCTAATCAAAACTCAAATCACTTTCCAATCAGACACGCCCATTTTCATAACTTAAACATTTCTCTCTCACTTTCATGTTGATTTGCATTTCTATCCATGTTGATATAACATCCAGTAATGGTCATGTTATACGCATATTGCGGGAAACTATGCTAATTTGTCGGCTGTGGGTTCAGCACACACATGTATTCACGTCTGTTTACAACGAGTATTGGTAATTGTTATAGTAATAATATGCACCAGTGAAATCATTAATCAATTGTGAAATTGGGTGGGGTACACCCATAGACCAAAACTCATAAACTGAACAGCGATTCCAGTGCAATGACCAATCAACTTTACTTATGGATCGTATCGTTTCACAACTGGCATCAGGTCTCATAGCTTTGAATGCCTAATCAGGCCCAGGGTGGCCCCAAAGTATCCAGTACTCAGTACCTAGTACCGACTATCCAATGCGTTTCAACGCCAAACCTCAAATGGAGTTGGCGTCGTGGCTGAATGCTCTCACGTAGCATTCGACGTCGCGTCGGCAGATACTTGGACTCAAGTCTGTCTCGACTCGGACGCCTGGAATTGGTTGGCGATGATGGCGCGTCGAGTAACCGTTATGGTAATTTCTTCAATCAATTCACCCAAAAAGAACATTTTGCGTAACGGCGTAAAGTTAACGAGCCCCATTCGGCTTAACGTGCCTCGCAAGTTAACCAACTGCCAGTTATATCTCCCCAATTGACGACTTTATCGCACTCAGGTGCTTACCCAATCGCTGCGATCGCGATGCCATCTTCCAGATTGTAGAATACCTTAAATGCATCGCTGCACAGTGAGGTCAGGCAGATAGATAGATCTGTCTTCCTAAAGAATTTTCGCAAGCTATTGATTAACACGACTTACGCTTAACTGTTGCATTTTGAAATTATATAACTAAAATCATTGTTTCTGCATTTTAATTTTAGATTACGCCGTTGGTCCATAAGATGCTATAAATAGGAGTTTGCTTATTAAAATCTTCTCGCTTCTTTACATTGAATTGCAGCCGAATTGCACCGTGATTGTGTGTAAGTCCGTCAACAAGTTTCGACTTCCAACTGCCAACTGCCACCTGGCTGTGCTACTGAAGTGTATGTTCTAGATGGTGGAGGAGAGGAATCTTGTCTATCGGAGTCGCAGCGTATCTATCGTACATAAATATTTACAAGTGTTTGGTCTTGTCTCGAGTTGAATTTGTTTGCACAAGCCACAGGCTGTACGGTGATTGTTGTTTGTGTTGAGTTGTGTGAAATGAAATGATTTTCCTCTCTGCCGCAGAGTTTCAGACAGGTTTCACTCGATTCAATCGACGACACGGCTTGTTTTGTCTTTCGGCTCTGTGTAGCAACTGCAACGGTATCGGTATCGTTCCGGGTTCGATTCCCTCCCGTTTGCACGATTACGTGTCAAGAGTTGCAGCCAGCCATGGATGCTATATGTCCGAATATACAGGCATAGATAAATACGAATATCTCTATACAGTTTGCAATACATCTGTACAATTTAAGTATATATATTTGCATTTGGCATTGTAATACAGGTTTGGATGGTAGACCCCAGACGACAGACGACAGACATGTCTGCTCTTGTGCATTGCTTTGATTTGATCTTGCGAAAGCGAAAGTTTTTTTTTGTTGCATACATAATGTATAGTACATACATACGAGTATATGCGCTAATGAATTATATTGTTTATCAGTCGGTGAGCCCAGCCCAAGCGCCAGCCAGCCGTAGCATTGCCTAAAACAAGCTAATTGAACTAATGAATCGAGAGGGCATACCGTTGACATGATGCTCATTAAGTCTTCACTATCTCTCCGACATGTGTGTTTGTGTGGTTAACTCAATCTGTCTTTTTGTTTATCTGTTTTCCTTTCCTTAGAATACGCCTATCGAATAGAATACCCCCTCCTTTTTTATCCTGATCGATTAATTAATTTATTTATCCTTCAGAAACGTTTTCTACATTCTGAAACGTAAAGAATTTATATTTTATATATATAAATTTCTTAAGTCACAACATTAACTTCCCCATCTCTTCTTACCACCAAGTTGCGAAATTGCCATTAATCATATAGCAGATGTTTGCTTAACCCTGCATATCTACGAATATTTTAAAATTTGTTAATTTTTCAACTTATTACTTTGACAAATTCAAATAATTGATATATGTATGTATGTACCTATTAAATTAAGTTGTCTTCTATTAAGGAGGTCCCCTGAGTTCATTGTTAAATCAGCAGAGTCAACACTGACTATGTCTATTACTAGGCATGTTTTGACTTTAAATGTGAATTAGGCAGACGTACAACAATTACAATTGTACTGGGGTATTATAACTTAGTGCCAACATAAAATGTATTTAACAGCCAGAAGGAGGCATCTCCGACCCCATAAAGCATGTATATTCTTGATCCTAGACGAATAGCCATGTTCATCTGTCCGTCTGTCATTCTATCCATGTGGCTGTCCGTATGAACACCTAGATCTCAGAGACTATAAGATCTACAGACACAAAATTTGGGATATAGGCTCTTGCATTCATTACGCAGATCAAGTTTATTTCAAATGTCGTATGCGACGCCCCATTCGCCCACAATATTCATAAATGAAAAATAAATCACGTTTTTTTATGTATGTAAATCGCGTATGACTTAAAAAGTTCTTAGTGTAATGATGGTAAGTCATCTGTGCGTAATACTTTTAATTTACCCTGATTTTTTGGTAAAAATCTGATTGTAGAACAAAAGGTCTTTGTTAAATTATTTTTCAAAACGAATTGTGCCCAATTCATATGGAGGTTTTTAGTGTGTGAATGAACTAGAGATATCAAACTTGGTGACAATAATCGTGAAGGTCTAACGCAGAACATGTTTATTTTAGATTTTTGCCACGCCCCTTTTTTTACTTGTTATAATGATCTTGGAGACCGCGTTTGTCTACAAGATGTTTAACATTATGATATATAGTATGTACATACATTTGTACATATGTATTTTTTTTAACCAAATAGTAAAATAGCTTGCACAACATGCGTAATGCGAGGAATCTATCAAATCGTAGTGAAGTTTGTAGAAAATGGCGACAAGGAATTTACGTATTCTACTACAACCAAGCCCGGATTTACCATATAGGCAACTGCCTAGGGGGGCAAGAATTGGGGGGCTGCAAATTTGGTCGAAAATTTTAAAAACTTGTTTTATTCGTACTGCGGAAAGTAAAAAACTACTTAAGATCAACACTGGCTGCAGAACGATTGAACGCGCTCGCTTTGTTAACTATAGAGTCAGATTTACTTATGTCTTTAGATTGTGATGAAATTATCAATGAATTTCCTATCAAAAAATCCAGACGTAAAAGTTTCAATTGATAAGCTGTAATTTTTCTACGAAAACCAAGTGCATATTCGCAAAATTTCGCAACTGCCTTGGGGCGCCAATTTTCTAAATCCGGGCCAGTCTATAATATGTTGTAATAGGTAAATAGCGTTCGCATCAGTCTCTTATTTTATGCGTAAAGTAAGAAATGGATAATGAGTAATAACAATAAATTTCGAATTTAGTTTGTACATCATTTAAATGGTTAGATTTTTACCTTCACATCCCTACGGTCGTAGCAGTAATCCATAATTAAATCCTCTGAATAATACATATATGTATGTGAGTATTACCTATATCATTCATTTAGTTTTTTTCGTTGACAACTTTTGTCTTACAACTGTTTTCACCCGTGATATTAATTTCACTATAATAAAACATTAAAATTTATGAACAACAATTTCGCCAAATGTAAAAAAGAAAGACATAAAACGATGAAAAAATGATTCCCAGCGATTTGCATATGGTTCACATTTCACACACCCCGTTCACTGTTTTTTTTTTTGTTTGTGTGTATATTGTGGTTACTTTGCATACTGGAAGCGTGGTGTGTCTTGTTTGTTTAGCATAATGTTCATCGCGATCGTCATTATGATCATTAGCTACAGCATCATTTTGGGGGCCTCGCTTTTACTGTCGTTTCACGATGACGATGACTACGACGATGACGATGAAGTTGAAGTCGAAATTGAAGATGGTCAAAATTTTGCAGCATAGACACATATGTATGCATACATATGTATGTATGGATGTATCTACATTTGTGATGTGTGTGAATAGCAACATGTTGTATTTAAAATAGCGTTAACATTTAAAAACGCTTTTCACTGACCTCAATTGGAGGTGCACACACTCCCCACACACACGCACACTATTTTATTTATTGATGCCATTGCTGTGGTTGTGTTTGCTGATGTCCAATGACATGGTTCCGCAGGTGTTGTTGCTGTTATCATTGGTGTTGCTCAAGCTGCACTTAAGTTGTGCACAAGGATGCAAATCATTGGTCTTCGTTGGATCTTCATTAACATCTAA
This sequence comes from Drosophila immigrans, assembly GCA_963583835.1. Classification (NCBI taxonomy): domain Eukaryota; kingdom Metazoa; phylum Arthropoda; class Insecta; order Diptera; family Drosophilidae; genus Drosophila; species Drosophila immigrans. The sequence goes on along the minus strand of OY757142.1, from coordinate 29,323,326 downwards.
GCCACAACTGTGAGAAACTGTCCAAATTTCAAATGTACAAATTCAGTTTGTTGTCATGCTTCTGATACTTTGATGCGATTTCTATTACTTTGCATATCGATAAATGCAAAAACAATTATCGACGAGCGCGATTAATGAACTGTAAAATTGAATTCAGTCAGTGGAACGAATCGGAAAGAATCGAGACAACGTACATATACACAATTAATTCAAAATGTTATTTTTTATCCTCAATTTTAAAATTCGCATGCTTTGCTAATCTCTTCTGCAAATTATGCCTACACAGAGGCCCTTTCCTTTCACCGCTCACCGCTCCCGGGAGCGTTTTTGCTTTTGCCGCGATGCCTTGGTGCGTTAAACTTAACAGTTTTACAAAACAATAGGAAAAGTGAAAGACAAGCTGTACGTATGAACGTATGAATATCTTTTTGTTGCCTGATTCAAAAGGTAACAACAATAACAATAACAGCAACAATTCGACCGTTTGCTGTATTATTCAAGTTTTTTTGTTTTTATTTTCTGTTGTCGATTTCGGCACACACACACGCACTCACAAATACAATGCACTTTAATACATTGTAGTTTGGGTGTCAGATATCTATGTTTGGTTTACTTTTTATTTGCGGCACTTTGAAAATACCAACAACAAATTTCACCCAATTATGCCACAATAGCAGCAACAATGCACAGAATACACATGCTATAACATCACACTAGTTGAACCCATTGGCCATACAACCAACACTTCATTTTATTTCATTCCATTATTCATTATTTTTAGCTTCCTTCTGCGCCCCTTTGGCTTCAGCAACAGACAAAAAAAAAACTGAAATAAAACTCAGTACACTTGACACTTGGCTGCTGTGCGGCTGTGAACGACAAATGACAACGACAACGGAACAACGACCACGGCGATAGCGACGCACTCAAAACGGGCCATGCGCACCTGCGATGCCTGCGAACTGAAACTAAACTGATGCCGCCAACTTCGCTTGCTATCGGCTTAAGGCCTCATTCATGCAAGCTGAGACGGTTACTGCGACTGCGACAGCGTCAACAAAGTCTGCGCTCTTCACTCTCCTTGCAGGTAAGAGAAAGTGTGAGTGAGTGCGTTGTTGTTGGAGATATATGCTTGCATGCGTATCTTGTGTGTTTGTATTTGTGCGCAAAACCGGCTTTTTGTGTTTTCTGTCCCTACCTTTTGCTCTCTCTCTCTCTCTCTCTCTCTCTCTCGCTCGCTCTCTCGCTGTCTGCGGTTCTTGTGCTCACTGTTTGCTGTTCGATCAAGTTGCAACACTTGCACTGCAGTTGCCGATTGCAGCACGTCGCTAAGGTGTATTTTTTTCCTTTTTTTTTGTTGGTCGACGCTAATGCCTCACTGTCTCAAGTTTCAGACTCGCAGCAGGTTTTTATCGCGAGACGGTGATTTTTGTCTTTGCCGTTCTCATAACTAACGCAAAATTATATCATAGATCATGCCAATAGTGCATAACCGCGTCAGGCAACAGACAACTGGCGACAGCCAAAAGATAAGATACAATTCAAGTACAAGCTGCAATTTCAATTCCAGTTCCAGCTTCAGCTTTAGCTACAGCTCGAGATATATGTACATATGTATATTGAAAGTTATCCCATGTTTGTGTATACTACATCTTTATGAGTGACTAACATTTAACCTGTCTGTCTTTCAAAGCGCTTAGGACAAGTTCAAGTGTCTAGGCTAACACTACAAAACGCTAAGATGACACGAGCTTAAAGTGGCAATTCCCAATTAGGTACATACTTAGATTGGCATTACATCTAAGCGGACATTAACTGAGGCTCCACTACATACATACATACATGTGTATGTACATAATTTAGAGATTATTTCAACGGTATGTTCGCATAGACCTGAGATAATAAAGATATGTACGGCGAAGGCTCCAGTGTGAGAACTATGATCAAAGTACTCTTCATCCGATGTTATACTAGTCTCTTAAGAGCATAATCCCTCAGAGGGGGAACACTTCTTACAACTTACCTCAGCTGTAACATGAGCCTGGTGTAAGGGATTTGGTAGTATATCTGTTTCGATTATAGCTTTTGCGGCTATTGTTATAGTTGGTATTGTTGTTGGTGTTTTTTGTGATTTCGTTGTTGGCTTCTTTAGCTTTTGGCTTGATTCGTTCGTTTTGGGTTTCGTTTTGGCTTCAGATAACTTCTTGCCATTTTGCAATGTTTGCAAATCCTTCTTCAGTTGTCCTATATTACGGTCTTTGGTTTTGATTTCCTCTAGCTGAAAATACAAAATCAATGCAAAAGACCAAGAAACAGTTATAGCAGCCTCCAAAGATGTTCCCAGTTGTATGAGCTGAGAGACGTGTGTACTTTTTTAAATTGAGTATGATTATGATTAAAAACAAGTTGTCTGTCCGCTCCAACGACACCAGTTGTGCTTGAGTTGTGCGTTTCTCGAAACAACTGTGCGTAACTTACCAAACGTGTTATTTCAATTTTGGCTGACTTTTGTATCTGAGTCAATCGGTTATCATATGCAGTTTTCAATTGGCGCATATCAGCTGCCTTGCGTCTATCAGCCTGACCAATGATCTGCAAGAAATCACCACGAACATATATGTACAGGTTTCTTTAAATGGGTGAAGCACCTTAGAACAATCCTCATTATCCATTATCATTATGATGATATCAACAACAAAGGAGCACACAGAAAAAACAAGCAAGCATTTTTCCATGCTGTTAGTTGCATTTGAGCGACAATTTCCATTAGCCAAACGAGAGACACATAACAAAGCAATAAGTAACAATATTTGCTGGCTGTCAGTTTATGACCAACATTAGCGGAATTACTGCCATTTGCCTGTCCGTCACTTGGCTTGGCTATAAAACCAAAGCCCTTTGCCAGTGAGTTTTGCAATTCTCGCGAGTCCTTCATCACAATGACTTTAAACTGGCTGACTCTACGGAAACTGCTTCTGCTGCTATGGACATATCTTCTAGCTGCCACATGTCAAGTACCTATTCCACAGGAGAACTCTCGGGATTCCGAACTAATGATCGAAGTTAGCAAGATTTTGTGCCGTGGCCAAATCAAAGTGCTCTTCGTTTACTTTGAGAATCAGTTAACGCACGATCACTCGGGCGAGATATTGCGCGAGGTAACCAAATGTGACATATCCTACATATCTCTCCGGTGAGTTTTATAAATGAACAGTATTAAATATGTTGCTATTGCTTTTTAATCAAAGACATCGAGGAATATGAATATGAAATATCGTTGAGACATTTTTATGTTGGACCTTTTGTTTTCTTAACACATACATATGTATGTACATACAGTTTGCGAATATTCTTGATATACATATTTATGTGTGCTCATGTGGTAAAATTTCTTTGCATTGCTCGCTTTGTTTTTGTTACACAAAAACTCGAAAGCTGATTAGTGTTTGTTGGTTTTTAAAAAAAATCCCTTCAATTCCTTGTGATTTTGATCATTCACAGAACAAATTTTCGTCCGCTGGAGAGTGTCAAGGATGACGGTATATTGATGTACATGGTCATGATAATTAAGGACATTTCTCAGCCTCTAAAACTATCGCTGATTAACAAGAAATCTGCTGCCAAGCATCTATCACACGTAATGTTGCTTGTTCGGGATTCCAGGGAGCTTTCGCTAGGCTGGATGCGAGCCAGCTTCAGGCAATTCTGGACTATTTGGTTGCTGAACATTGTGATCATCTTTTGGCGCAATGACCGCCTGCATGTGTACCGCTACAATCCGTTTACGGACGACTTCCTGTTGCAGCTTCCTTTGAAACAGGGTGATCTGCCTACACTGGGGCAACTATTCCCCAAAGCGATACCGAACATGCATCGAAAGCCGTTGCGAATGTGCCTCTACATGGACGAAGTGCGCGCTGTCTACGGTCCGAGTGGTCAAATTATGGGCACAGATGGGCTACTCTCCGATTACATTGCCAAGCGTTTGAATGCCACAAGGATCATCACACGACCGATGGCGTATACAGTGCACAATCAGACCGCGGACTTGTGCGCCGTGGAAATTGCGAATGAGTTCGATGACATCGCCATGAACATTCGGTTCCTCGCACCGGGCACTTTTCAGAAGAGTGCCGAGTGGACAATTGCGCACAGTCGTGACGATTTGTGCGTGATAGTGCCTAAGGCAAGGTCGGAGCCGCTCTTCTGGAACATATTTCGCTCGTTTGGTGCAATGGTATGGCTATCCATTCTGATCTCCATGATGCTGGCGAATGCATGTTGCTATGCTTTTAACCGCCAGCGTGATGGTTGGGTGGCACTTCAGCTCTTCTCATGCATCCTGTCGCAGCCCGTGTGGCACACGCCGCGGTCCAGTTCGCTGCGAGTGTTCCTCATATTTTGGCTCTACTTCGGCATGCTCATCTGCAATGCGTTCAAGTGCAATCTGACCAGTATGTTAGTCTACCGCAAACCACAGCCGGATATCAATGATCTGGGTACGCTGGCCGCTTCACCGTATAAGATTCTTGTTCGTCCGGTTCACGTGAAGCATATTAATCAATTCTTAAACACTGGCCACCAGTATGAGTCGCAGATTAGGAAGCTAATGGTCGAGGTGCCCGATCTTTTGCTCTTCAATAATTTGAAGCGAAACGTTCGATCATTCGCCTATCTGGAGAAGTATCACATTGCGAAGTTCCAAGTGAATGCCCGACAGCATATGCACATGGGACGTCCCGTGTTCCATCTGATGAACAGCTGCCTGGTGCCATATCATGCGGTCTACACGGTGCCTTACGGATCACCCTATTTGGGCTTCTTCAACAAGCTCATACGCAATGCCTATGAATTTGGCTTCGAGCGATATTGGGATCGCATCATGAACACAGCATTTATTAAGTCCGGAACGAAAGTTCATCACAATCGTCGAAGCAACAACAGCGACGATCCGGTCGTACTCAAACTGGAGCACTTTCACGCCGTGTTCTTTCTGTGGGCCATTGGCGCTTTGTTGTCGTTTTTAGGGTTCATATGGGAGTTGCTAGCTCAAAATTAGGCCAGAACAAAGCACAAACGCAAGGCAAGCATGCAAAGTTTAACAAATATATACATATATGTATGTGTATGTATATGGTATGTACATATGTATTACCTGAGTTCTTTCCTCTTTGGTTTTGTTTGCTTCCTTTAGCACGGCAATTTCATTAGTCAGTCTTTGGATTTCATAGTTGATAAGGCCATCGGCGGCTACATGACTGTTGGCTTCATGGACCAACTCGTTGGGTTTTTTCGATAAGTTTGATTTCTTCGTTGTCTCCAGCGTGTGCTGAAGTTTCTTTATTTCACAGCGCCATTTGCGGCTGTCGGCATCGTTTTGTGCCCTGGAAGCAAGCAACAAAGTTAATAATAATAAGAGTAACTTATTATGATCGGTAATTGTAAAGTTTATTTTCAAAACTCAAAAATAATAATTAATAGGAATTGAAAACTGAAGACAATTAATTGTCAGCATGGGCAGTAAATGAGGTTGGGAATTTAAGGACTAACAATGCTCATAAATTCTTAAACTATCACATACATACCTTAATGCGCGCACTGCACCACGTTCGGTTATTAGGCTGCACTTCAACTTTAAATGGAATAAACTTAATTAATCAACAACTTATACAACGCACTTAAATGTAATCTAAATGATACCTCATTTACTTCCAAACGCAGCTGCTCTGCAAGTGCGTTCAGCTTCTGAATAGTATCCACATTCTCCTGAAGCTTTCGCTTAAAGCGCTGCGGCGCTGCTGAAACCACATTAACTCCGCCTATTATAACAGGACGTTCTAAATTTCGGTCAGCTGGCAGTTTTGTCGACTGACCAGTCGAGTGAACTGTTTTTTCGGATCGAGGCTTTATATTTAAGTGAATTCCCTCGATGCGTGTGCGTTTCTCCTGATTGACGGTATCCCCAACGGAGGTGAGCGATGCGCTCAATTTCTTTTTACGTTTTAGTTTATTTTTACTTAAGACAAGACTTTGCCAATCTTCAGAATAGGGCTTAATGTCCGGCGGGAAACCCTGCTTTGTTCTAGAGAGCTGATCGTGCTCAATTGTACGCACAGCCCCATTATGGGACATCAATACATGTGCGATTTTGTCATTGAACCCTTTGCTAGAGGTCGTTTTTAATTTATTTTCAGCCATTTTTTATATAGTATGAACTTTTAACATATATTAAATGTAGCCGTCGTTATAAAATGCTGCAAATGCGGTGTGGTCCGACCTAACTGAAAGTCTAAGTTCATAGAGGTTTTATCTGTAATAAGAATAAAAACCATACATACATTATAAATGGCAAATGTGCTTATTAAAAACATTTCTTTTGCATTTAGCGGGCTTCTTAAATCGCCCGGTTAACTTCTAACCGCTTTTCTTTATGTGCAACAAGTTCTACCCCATATTGATTTATACAGAAAGTTGCTAGCTTTTCATGCAACACAATGTGGCACACATGCAAGTGCTATTTATCATCTATTCATAGTCTACTTTGTAACTTTTGTATCAAAACACATTCATATACATACATTTGTACATACATTTCTATGTCGACTATTTACATGACGTCAAGCGGCGCGCCTTTCATTAGGTATTTATTAGTAGTGCCTCTTTCCCAATTGGGACGAGAACTCGTACCACCCAAAATACAATTTGTACAAACACGCATGAAAATTGTATTTTATGATGTGGCAGAGCAACAAAATTCTTTACATTGTTCTTGCATCCGTTTAACAATAACAATGCCATCAAATGTATATATATATATATATATACATATTTTTATTATACACATACATACATATGTCGGTATGTACAAGCAGATTGAGAACGGTACAGACATCTGCCTAGTCGAGAGCTTCGACTCTCTGGAATTTCACGCAAGATCATTGTTATCAAAGCTGGCAATCGCTATACATACATATATGCTATATAAATGCATAATAAGCTCTCGTTGAATTAATTTTTCGAACTGGCGATGAATATTTTATTTGAATGACTATGAAATTCTGTAAACAAAGATTACGAGTTCGCAAAAATATATAAAGCCTATGTTGCACATTTAATTACATTACAATTTTGTTGCTTCAACTTGACAACACTAATAAAGTGTTATTTGACTAGGAGCACGACATGGTGACATCACGTGCCTTGCCTTTCTTAGTCGCCTACAACATCTTCAACCACCTATTTTGGCAAAAAGTTGTAGACCATTTTAACAGAAATCATGAAAATTCTTTCTACTCTTTCAATTTGTCTTGTAGAGAATGATGTCGAAATGATGAGTCGTAAAATACTGATGATATGTATGAGCACAAAAAATCTATTAATTCTTCGGGAAGCTGATTCATTAAAGATCACATACTGAGTACATATGTATACGCACCATTAACATTAGAAACCTTGGATTAATTTGGCGGTAAGTAAAAGAATGCGAGATAGGAAATTGTTGTTTTGCTTTAACTGTATTCTTAATCCACATTTAATTTCAAAATTTCAAACAGATTATTTACTTTAACCATTCGTTTTGACATATATTTCTGTCAGTGTATTTTGCGATGACGTCAATTTACGTATACTATGTTAATTTTAGTATATGAAGAGCAGCACATAAATTTTTCTATACATACACTAATTTTTTTCCCCAAAAATGTTTGTAATTTCGACACTTTTCAATTCATTAAAGTCGGTAACAAATAGCTTTCAATATATTCCAAAATATTTCAGCTACTGCTACAGTTCTTTGAAGAACATGTTTTTGTTATAGTGTATAGTTTGTAGTACGTTTGTATTTTTGTTAATTAATTTCAATTTAAAAAAATAAACTTTTTCCTAATTGCTAGTTTCGTTTCGCTTAGCGTTGTTAAACGGGGAGATCTTTCGTTTTGGTCGGACACCGATTGACTAACCCGACGACGCAAGCTTTCGTGTGCTTTTCGTATTTTGCTTCAATTAATTAAGAAAGCTTTCGCATTTTACTGATGCATTTCGAATGAATGTGTGGGTTGAGGTCAATAGGCCCCAGAGCGGTGTATAAGCTTTTCACAGCACAGGCACAGCCGGAAGCGGCAATTGATTGAATCTTTTATATTTGTTTTGACTGCATTCACAACAAAAGCACACCATGTGCGCTTTATGGTATTTAGAAAGAAACTAAAAGAGCGACGATAAACAGCTGGAGCTTCACAAATGATATATAAATTATGACAACGGCCTAACGACACGATGAATGATGGACACAATTAGGACAGCAATATTCGTTGAGAATGAGAAAACTTTAGATCTATACATAGACCCTGGAAAAGATATTCGGTTGAAATAATTTACTTACTCCGTTTAATTCTGTTAATTTATCAATGCCTCTGCATTGCGAAGTTTCGTAATCACTTTAACGATATAGCAAATGCGAAGCAACTAAAATTCTGATTCATCTTAATGAATTAGATTTAGGTGAGACTACGTGAACATGCTTGATAATTAAATTGGCTTTAAAATAGCACCGCTGCTTATGCTCACTCAAGTTGAGCGATCGAAACAAACTAAAAATATGCAACCAAAATTCTAAAATGGAAAATGCGAGTGCATCGTGTAGAAGATCGCCAAATTTATATAAATAGATTAAAATGCAACTATATTTGAAATATAAGTAAAAACAAAAATAAAACGAAACAATTTCGCACTATTTCCAAAGGCATTATTAAAATACAAAGTAAATAAAGAGTATCATTTCTAACGGTAATTTTTAAATCAAAGCACGAGCTTTGTGAAATATATGTATGACATAAATTGAGGTTTACCGCTTAACCGATGTCTAAGTAGTTTGTCATACATCAAATTGTACAGCCCTTCGCCAAAACCGATTAAGTTATCGATATAAATTATTTCATTTGCGGGATAATATCCAACTCGAGTCCTTCACGTATTTCAGCTTTAAAACTTTTTGGTTAAAATGTTCAATTTTTTAATTGGCTTAAAAACATATTTAAAAGGTGGTCTGTAAAGAAAGGCTTATGTGCCCCAAGACAGTATTTGTATATTGTATATTTTTCGACGCAAATTAGTTCATTTTCAACTTAAAGTTACGGTCACGCTACAACTGTGCCGCTTACTCATTGCGGAAAACGTGAAGGAAAATCATATTGCCGCCTGTCTGCTACCAAAATTAATTGTTTTTAGCAATATTAACGTAAAACGGCAAATAACATCACTTAAATATGGTTAGTATGGAAGTAAATAAATGTCGCAATGGTAAACGGATTGCAAAAAACAATTAGTATTAGGTAAAAAAAATAACTTGAGTGGGGGGACACCATGTGCACCGCGTGATTAAACCAATTAATAAAATAAAATGAAATTGCGCCACAGTGACGCCATGAATTGAATCATCTGCAACCAGCTAACAGAGAATGCATTCAAAGCATCTGCGCTTCATGCCGCACTTAAAACATAACCTTCAAAGAAGCTTCTCGCAAACAGTCGAATGACATCTGCTGTCAAATTGTAGCAGGTTTTGTATATTAGCCAGCAGCTGACTAATCGGCCTTTACTTTCTTCTTCTGACTTCTCTTTGCAGCAGCCACAAATAGTGCTCCTGAAGGAAGGCACCGACACGTCGCAGGGCAAGCCGCAGTTGGTATCGAATATCAATGCCTGCCAATCGATTGTGGACGCTGTTCGCACCACTTTGGGTCCCCGCGGCATGGACAAATTGATTGTGGATGCACAGGGCAAGGCGACGATATCAAATGATGGCGCCACAATCATGAAGCTGCTGGAAATAATTCATCCTGCGGCTAAAACATTGGTGGACATCGCCAAATCACAAGACGCCGAGGTAAGTGATTCAGTTCGTCGTTTGTCACGTGAGATTAAAGAAAAGAAGCCCTAACATTACCTGAATCTCAGGTGGGAGATGGCACAACGTCCGTTGTGCTGCTGGCCGGTGAGTTTCTCAAGCAAGTGAAACCCTTTGTTGAGGAGGGCGTGCATCCCCGCATTGTGATCAAGGCCATTCGCAAGGCATTGCAGCTCTGCATGGAGAAGATAAACGAGATGGCTGTGCGCATCGAGAAACAGTCGAAGGACGAGCAGCGAGCTCTGTTGGAGAAATGTGCCGCGACGGCAATGTCATCGAAGTTGATTCATCAGCAAAAGGATTTCTTCTCCAAAATCGTTGTGGAAGCTGTGCTATCTTTGGATGATTTGCTCCCGCTCAACATGATTGGCATTAAGAAGGTGTCGGGAGGTTCATTGGAGGAATCCCAATTGGTTTCGGGTGTGGCATTCAAGAAGACCTTCTCATACGCCGGCTTCGAAATGGCTCCCAAATCCTATGAGAACTGCAAAATTGCTTTGCTCAACATTGAGCTGGAGCTAAAGGCTGAGCGAGACAACGCCGAGATTCGTGTCGACAATGTGAAGGAGTATCAGAAAGTGGTCGATGTCGAGTGGCAGATTCTTTATAACAAATTGGCTAAAATTCACGAATCTGGCGCCAATGTGGTGCTCTCCAAACTGCCCATTGGTGATGTGGCCACACAGTATTTCGCCGATCGCAACATGTTCTGCGCCGGACGCGTCCTTGAGGAGGATCTCAAGCGTACATTGAAGGCTTGTGGCGGTGCCGTCATGACCACAGCCAACGATATCAAACCTAACGTTCTCGGCCTGTGCGAGCGTTTCGAGGAGCGTCAAGTCGGCGGCGAACGTTTCAATCTATTCCAAGGTAAGACGCTACAAAACTTCGAGTGACTGGAATAACTAACGATTATCGTTATCTTTATCTCCACTGGCAGGCTGTCCCAATGCGAAGACCAGCACATTGATCCTTCGTGGTGGCGCAGACCAGTTCCTTGAGGAGACAGAGCGTTCACTGCACGATGCCATCATGATTGTGCGACGTACCATTAAGCACGACTCCGTTGTAGCTGGTGGCGGCGCCATTGAGATGGAACTGTCTAAGGTGCTGCGCGATTACTCACGCACAATTGCCGGCAAGGAGCAGCTGCTGATTGCATCCATTGCCAAGGGCTTGGAGATTATTCCCCGTCAACTATGCGACAATGCCGGTTTCGATGCCACCAACATTCTCAACAAACTGCGTCAAAAACATGCCCAAGGTGAGTGCGACCATTAAGAATATCACTTAGACGATCAAGTTTCTAAAAAGTCTAGATTCCCATAATGCCAGGTAACGCAAGTCATCTCAGTTTTGTTTTATTAAAATTTGCGATAGATTTACATTAAGTTAGGGTTGGATTTTTAAGCTGATCGTGCCACAGTTGAAAGCATGGATCCCTACACAGTCCTGGAGTATTGGGGCAGATGTTGCACATGAACTTGGTGAATTGCAACATGCCGCCCTTGTTGCAATATTGGCAATTTTTTCGCACAGACTTCGTATTCGTCTGCTGTTGGTTGCTATTAATGCACACCAACTCATGTTTGGCTTCCATCAGCTTCGACTGTGGCACAGCTCTCACGGACGCCGTTATTTTTGGCTTTGACTTGACAATTACTGGTGCTGTTGAAGAAAGTGGTAGATCAGTTGCTGGAGGAACAACAGCTCCCAAGGTGTCCTCTTTTAGCAACGACTTAATAATTGTAACTCGAAACTCGGCATAAGTCTTCAGTTTGGCATCCGAACTGGCAAATCCTCGCGACGGCTGGGCATTGGCCATGTAGAGAAGATGGGCGTTAAACACCACCACGTTTAACAGGTAAATGAGCAGCTGCTGCTGTCGTTGAAGTCCCGAGCAGCCAGGCTGATAGTTAATCAATTGTTGCCGCGTCGGCTGCGTGGGACTCAGATGAAAGTCCAGCTGTTGTATGAGTTTGGGACGAGCATTAATCTTCTGCATGGACATTTCCTTGGCGTAGATGGCCAGACAGTCGGAGCTGAAGAAGTAGACACACTTCTCGCGCCGCCGCCACTTGGCCATCATCAATGGGGTGGCGTATCTGGTCGAGATGCTGTTCGGCGCAAGTTGTTGATGGACCAATGCCTTGCTGTTGCCATAGCGATTCCTGTCCAGCAGTCCGCTGCAGTAGGTGCCCAACTTAGATAGCTCATGCGCCAATCCATAACTGCCATAATATTTGCACACGTACACGCTATGTCCCAGCTCCAAGTGGTCCTGCAGCAGCTGCAGCGCCAGCTGGCTACGTTGCACTACCAGTTGGCGTGAGTTTCGCGCCAGCTGCTGCTCCACAATCTCGGGTAGGATGCGAACGATGAGCCCACTCTGTTCGGTCAGCAAATGCAAGATCAACGCAGTGCTGCGGTGTTTGGCGGGTAGTTCGTTCTGGTAGCTGAATTTGCCCTTCCAATGGATGACAGGCTCGTTAAGGACCAGCGGCTGTCCACAGACATACAACTCGGACATGCGCGCGTTGAAGAAGTTCACCAGTTTTCCTGCATCCCCACCAGCGCTGCAGGCCTTAGTATTCCCCTCGAGCTGATCGAAGTTTAGTGATTTCAACAGCTCGATGAATCGATGCAGCGTCATCTTGTGAGCAAAGCCAATAAAGCCGTGAAACATATTGTCGCTCCAATAGTCGCTGAGGTGATGCAGCTTCACATCACTCATTATCAAACACAGGGCTACAAATGTTTCCAGCTCCTCGCCGTTGGCTGCCAGCGTCAGGTTTCTCGCATTGCAACTCCGTGCGAGTTGAGCAAAGAACTCGACCCGATTGCCCAACAGCTGGTTGAAGTAGTGCAGCGGACAGGCGAACTTGCGAGCGTTTTTGAGACCCGTTTGTTGATTTGGCGTGTTAAATTTAAAGATGAGTCGTAGTGTTGTCTGCTGCGGCGTCCACTCCGCATCATAGTCATCCATTTCATCTAGAGAGAGAGTAGAGTGCGGAATGCGGGTTGAACTTACATAATCCGAATCTGAATTTGGTTTACCTTGGCAAAACACCTCGCGCGTTCCAAAGTTAATCTCCGAGTAGCCATCGTCATCGGAATCGCTTTGCTGCAATTCTTGGTCTGACTTCGCGTCCGGTTTCGCGGTGTCCGCAGTCGTCATGGTTGCACTTGCAACACCCGTCTGCGGCCCCATGGCCAGTTGCAGCTGCAACTCGGTTAAATCAGGCTTTACATCGACACAGTCGTAGTCGGCCAATGGATAGCTGCTGGCAAGCAGCGGTTCTGTCTTCACATCGAGACTTTGACGCTTCATTGGCGACCTGTGTACATCCTGGCGCGGCTTCAGCTGCTGTTTGCGTTTGCGTCCCGATGTCGACATTTTCTCCTTACAATTTCAATGAATTCCAACAACTAGGAAACTGCTGTGCAACTGAACTTCTTCGACTATCGCAGCGCGTGTTTGTCTTGGCAGCTCTTTCGTTCGTCAGATTCCGTTTATAGGGTGTGCTCTTTCACTCCTATTGGCACTGCCTACTTATTTGTTGCTTTGTCTTATGCGCGGGCACTTTTTGTGGAGTTGCCATCCTGCTTGAATGAGTGCCAAGCGCAACGGTCACATGAAAAATGTACTCGATATTTACTCGATTTATTTCTTCTTTGCAGGTGGCCAATGGTATGGCGTTGACATCAACAAGGAGGACATTTCCGATAACTTCGAGCAGTGCGTTTGGGAGCCATCGATTATCAAGATCAATGCACTGACCGCTGCCGCGGAGGCCGCCTGCATGATTCTCTCAGTTGACGAGACAATAAAAAGCCCCAAGGCTGGAGAAGCACCGATGGCTGGTGGCGGAATGGGAATGGGTCGCGGCATGGGCAGGCCCATGTAAAATAAACTACATCTAATCGATGCAAACACAAACAAAACAACACTAAGCATATAACAACAACAACAAAAAAAAAAAACTTCACTCTCAATGCGTTTCATAAACACTCACTTGCATTTGTTTTCCTAATTTAACACACGTTCGCATGTATTACTGGTCATAGAACACAGTCTTTGTTGCACCTTCTAAACAATCTATAAAATAACAACGGACCTATGCCTATGTCTAATCAAAAATAAATGAAATATTTTTCATAACACCCAACGAACAGAGTGTTTATTAGTATTGCACCTATTCTTGGCATAATAATGGAAATGTATAATTTATGTGTGTAGTTAATCAGACAACTTGATTTGCATGCACAGTATTGCACGCTGAAAACGCGTCTTTATTTCATCAATCTGGCAACTCCAACAGCGACAACTTTGCGCGCTTTGCTAGCGTTTTTTCTACGCGGCTCGCGTCAGTTCTTGGCTGTTTTTGTAGACAGCACGTTGTTTCCGCGCGCGTTTTTAGGACACACGTCATACGAGAGACAAGCGACTGTCAATAAACGCACCATTAGTTTGCAATGGGCAACCACAAAGTATTGAAGACAGCTGGCGTAAACCTGAGGTATTCAATGTATGATTTTATTGAGGCCGTAAAGAAGCAAAACATCATTTGGGATCGAGAGCATGAAAATTTCCACAATCGCGAGCTGCGGGATCAGGCCTGGCAGCAGATTGGTCTGCAGCTTTGCAAGAATTTCGAAGACGCCAATAACGGCGAGAAACAGGAAATTGGTGAGACGTCGACATGGACTGGTATATTTAGTTAAGAACTAATCCAAATCCATATCCAATTGGCAGCCAAAACACTTCTAAAACGCTGGAAAAATACGCGCGATAGCTATTTGCGAGTGAACAGACTGCGGCAGAGCGGAGAGGAAATCGTTCGGGCATCCTATATATACGAAAAGGAGCTGAGCTTTCTACTAGATGTTAAGGCTGAAGAAGACGAAACAACGCTCAAGTCGGATCCCAAGGCGTTTGCAAAGCGGAAGCCTTTTCGCATGATAAGAACGCCCGTCAAGCGGCGTCGGGAATCGGGCGATCGGGAAAGAGCAGTGGATGTGGTAGAAGCGCCTACTGAGCCTGAGCCTGAGTCACCTGCCTTGTTGGAGGACGGCATGCAGATAACGCTAGATACATTGAACTGCACGCCAAGTAGCTCAACGTTGGCTCAGAACTGCAAGAGGTATTCAAGCAGTGAAGTCCTTCAGGACACGAACGTGGCAAGGAGTTCATCTTCAGCAATAACCTCCGCCGATCCTGATCCTGACCAGGCGTTCTTTGACAGCATAAAGCCCGATATGCAGCGCATGAGCAGCGATCAGAAACTGGAATTTAAAATCGAAGTGTTAAAAATACTTCGTAACTTCAAGACTATACCAAATTGACAGACACAATATTGATGGGGAGAGCTTTAAAGTTTGTTCATAATTAAAATGTTTTTAGAATTAATTGAGATGTGACTGAATTATACAAAATTACAACCTACTGGAAAAATAAAAAAAAAAATAACTTGTCAAACAATTTTGTGTTACTAGACATGGAGCAACATCGATTACACTTAAAATGTATCAATTATATATAAAATTGAATTATCGATGTATTTTGCAGCCAAAATAAATTACGACGAAATATTTAACTAGAGATCCAAAATATATATTCGTTAAAGAGCAAAATTCAGAAGCCCGAATAATTGACATTTAGCATATAGCTAAAATTTCCAAAATTAACATAATTTACAATATTTATCTTTTTTTATATAAGAAAACTAGTGGCAACCCTGTTTACTTATCGATTTTTGACGCATAAATCGCCATTTGAAATTTTACAGTGAGAATTGGTTTTGCGTTTTCAACAAATTACAAATGGCAAGTTGGTGTCACATATCTTAGTTGAATGATTAACATTAGATAATCTTTTAAGTATGCATGTTGGCAATTGACGTTAGTACATAAATATATACATATGCATATACTAACGCTTAGGGTTACTCGTAAATGTAGCTAACTAAGGTAGCAACATTGTACAAACCATGTGCGTCAAGATAGCTCCGCAACAATAGCGTCACATATCGATACAAAAACTATCGGATGTGAAACCATTGTTTATTTATGATTTTGTAACGTATTTAAGCCTTTAATTAATTAAATTTGAATGCAAACTGAAAGTAAATTTAATTATCTTTCTATTAAAGCCATGTTTGTCTAATTATTTGCACTATTAATACCATAATTTCGCATTTGAAAAATATGAGGTTATACATTTTTGCCAATATCTCGGGTCTGGGGCTTTGTCGCCCAAATCGGTTAATGACAAGTTATAGAGGGTAGCTTTAAGACTGTATCCCCAAAATATCAAAGATTTTGCTAGAGCCGTTTTCGAGATATTTGGGGATAAGTTCACCAACCTCCCATCTAGCCCCATACAAAATGAGCGAAAAACGTCAATGTTGCCGATTAATGGCCATAACTCTTTTCAGCCTTCTTGTCGACCTATGCACGCAATGCCTATTCCTAGATTTATATTTAAGGAACCTACACACCTATTTTGGTTAAATTTCTTAGAGCCGATTTTTAGAAAATTTACCTTTTATCAACCCACCTAAACTAGTTCATTTTACAGGTGAATCCACTAGGTGGAACCAGTCCGGAACCACTTCGGTACTTTTGCAGTGTTAGATAACAAATATTGACTTTGGCGGGAAATGTGCCTACTTTAAATATTTGCAAATCGGGAGCAATAAGCAAATTTAACAATAAAGCTATGTTTATAAAATTATATTCCAGTTTTATTATTTGATTTATTAATATATTTTTTTACTTATATTTGTAATTGTATATATTTAATAAAAACTCTGTTTTGAGTTCATTTGTCCGGAGTTACCGACACATCATTAAGTCAACGGTGTTCACAAATTATTTTCCATATTACGCCAACTTGTCGGCCATGTCGCACTATATTAGCATATTCAAATTAAATAGACAATCATTTTGCTTTTTGTTTTATCAAAATCGCTAGAGCCGTTTTTGAGAAAATCCAATTTTTGTGATGATTTCCAAAATTAATAACCAACTGACATTTAGCATGGTGGCAACACTTAATGTCGCGGTGCTAGTAAAAAGTTAGCGTCGAATTTTTCAATTACAGATTTTTCAACATTTTGACTATGCAGATAAATGCAAAATACCTTAAAAGGTAGATAATTAATATATGTATCATTTCACAAATGATATTATATAAGAAATAATCAGAGTTTTCAAGAAAATCCAGTATATATCTGATTTTTTCATATCCCCACTTTCTTAGACTTTGTCGGGAAAAGCGCGCTATATCACAAGATAAACATTAAAAATACAAATATTTTGCCATTTGTTTTGTTAAAATCGCTAGAACCGTTTTTGAGAAAAACGCATTTTAGTAGTGAATAAACAAATTTTTAAATAATTTGCCAGTGTACAATGTAGCCATATTGTTTTTTGCAAGCCAAACCAACATTGCCAATTCTTCCAAAATGGCGATCAAGCTGAAAGTTTTTCAGCATTTTGATTTTCCAATTTTCCCCAACTTGTCGGCCATGTCGCACTATATTAACATATTCAAATTAAATAGACAATCATTTTGCTTTTTGTTTTATCAAAATCGCTAGAGCCGTTTTTGAGAAAATCCAATTTTTGTGATGATTTCCAAAATGAATAACCAACTGACATTTAGCTTGGTGGCAACACTTAATGTCGCGGTGCTAGTAAAAAAACAATGTTTTGAAGCACTGTGTAGAAGAATATAAAAAACACAGAATCAAATTTGATTCTAACTCTAATTGAATTCAAAATTTTACATTGTTTTAGAGTATTTCCATTTAAATTATATTAATTAATATAATTAAACTCACATTTTAGAAAAGTTTCAATGTTTTCGGCATTTTTTGTAGAATATAAAAAACTGCTATTTCACTGAACAACCAAAACTTTGTGCGTCATCAAAAGAATAGGAAATCTAATGAGATTTTTACATCTCTAAATTCCATTTTACAAAAACAATGTCCAACCGATCTACTAACATAATGGAATATAAAAAAAAACGTAATATTATCTAGTATCTTGTTAACTGCTATTTTTACGAACACAGCTTGTTTATCAGTTGTGGTATGATCAGTAGTAACATGTTGCAATATGTGATTTATTTTATTAGACTAGCAATTATACTTCATTAACGATCTCGATTACAAAAATAATTATTTTGTTCAAAACGAAATAAAAAATAATTTTTTGTTGTTTTTTTATATATACTTTTAATATCACAAGAACTGCATACTAAAAAAAATATTTAAAAAAAAAGACAATAAGTAAACAACAATATTTTTAATTTAAACAAATCTGCCTTAATATATAGATTATTTATCATCACAATGACTCTCCTGTCTGCTCCGCAATATTAGACGTTGACGTACATAGTACGTTCAAGTGGTCTACACGAGCACCAAGTCGATCTTGTTACGTCTAAGAGGAAAGGTTGGACGTTGACGTACCCAGTACGTTCAAGTGGTCCACATGAACATTAAGTCATCAGAATCTAAAAAGACAATAAAATGTTTAATTATAAACGTATTTTAAATTCAATACTAATGATAATTATGAACGATTTGACAGTTAATAATCAGATCGAGGATAAGAAAACAACTTAAAAACGGATTTGTTTTGACTCTCCTGTCTGTTCCGCAATATTAGACGTTGACGTACACAGTACGTTCAAGTAGTCTACACGAGCACCAAGTCGATCTTGTTACGTCTAAGAGGAAAGGTTGGACGTTGACGTACCCAGTACGTTCAAGTGGTCCACATGAACATTAAGTCACCAGAATCTAAAAAGACAATAAATTGTTTAATTATAAACGTATTTTAAATTCAATACTAATGATAAACTATTTGACAATTAATAATCAGACGCACGGATGAACGTTAAGCAAATAAAGAAAGACTAAATGGTTTTACGCGTCAGAGAGTTGACATAATTTGCAAATAATGTACTTTTGTGTATTGCTGTAATGCGATTTTTCGCAAGATTTGCATATAAAACGATCACAAAAAATACACCGAGACTCGGAAGATGGTTCAGACTTATCACAGCAGTGTAAGCAAAAATCTTCTAAGGAATCTCCATAGTTAAGAAGTTTATCAAATAGTTCGCTTCTAAATAAAACATGAGATTTTAAATTTGTTAACGAACTGTTTGATAAAAATCTTTCTACGTATTGCAAAATAAAAATGCCACAATTGTAGCTATCAAACTGCGTATCGTAGGGTATTTTAGTTATTGTATAAGTTACTTTAGGCTCTATGCGTTTCAGTAATTTTATATAATAATGTTCAAAAATTGAAGTTTTAACCGAATTTCCAAAGGGGTCTAAAAACATTATTTCTTTACTCGACTTATTTACAAATAAAATATAAAAATGATTTTCAAAGCAATGGGGAACTATTAACAATTTAAATTTGTGAGATTTTATGTAACTGTCAAATAATTTATGATTATTAAAACAAAAATTGCCTATCTGGCATGGTAAATTTATGAAGGCTTCGTTCTTATTCTCGTATAAAATAAGTGTGAGGCCAACATCAACAATAAAGTTTGTTAGCCAACGCTGCTCATTTAACGAAAATAGATCGACTGCGCTGATCATAAATATAAATCTCTGGCTATCCATCTCGCCATGAACTTTTCTGAAAAGAGACTCCAAATTTAATATTATTAGTTGTGGATTATTAAGATTTACATTTTTTTTAGATTTTATCTTATAAATATTTTCTTTTAAAATAGCTTCCATATTAAATTGATGTGAAATGGCTGATAAAGCATGGTCATGATCAATAATTTTTGCAACCTCCTGATTACTGTCTGAGTAATCTAAGTCTACTTCGACTTTTGAGCCTGAGTAGGCTTCTTGGAATTTTTCCAAACTGGAAAAATCTTTTTTAAACATTCCCATTCAAAGCTGGCTTTTGCCATCTTTCTTTATGTTGCGATAGCTTTCGCTTATCAGCCATTTCATCAAAACACCTAGAGCGTTTAATTCTATTTTGTTTAATACTAGGTCTAATGATATCTATGTGTTTTAATTGGTCCAATGAAGGGAGTGCAAGTTGGACTTGCTTCAATACGGAATTAGAGCAGCCCTCCATTTGACGAATAAAACGGCCCAATTTTAATCCCTTTTTATTATTAGCTTTAATTATACTATGCTTAACTACTTTAAAAAACGATTCAATAGGCCCATTGCTTGGCCGTTTACTAGAAGAATCAATATATATGCCTATAATATTAGTCCAAAATGGAACATAAACAATATATTTTTTTAAAATAAGCTCAAGCATTTTCGGACAATAATAAATATTGGAAGCATACGATTTATTGCAAAATCCGCCTAAAATATTAGATACTTCCAAATATATGGTTTCAAATTTTTTACGGAACGGACTTACTTCACTAATTGAATTAATTGTTAGGTCGGATATTATATTTTTGTTATATGCTGTTTGAGTGTCGAAGTTATCATTAAAAGAGAAGAAAGAATTTTGATTATTACAACACGTAATAAAATATGTTATGGCATCATCAACTATTATACTAACATGCGGAGAAAGAAGAATGATTGCAAGATTCTTGAACAATTTTTCTAATTCTAACACGTTGTTAATCGAATAGGCGTAACCCAAACAATTTCTTAAAAATGTTCTTAGCTCAATGTTGTGCAAACCAACTGTCTCATCGATATTCCGACACATAATTTTACAGTAATGGCTTGTACAAAATTGAACGCAGACTTTAGGAAAATTTGAACTAATATTATAGACATAATTAAAACAAATTTCGTTGTAAGTTGAAATATCTACGTTATTTATCTCTTTTAAAATCGCCCCAATAATCGCGAAGCTGACATCCGTTATAATTCGTTTGCAAATGGGCCATTTGAATCGATTTTTTAAACAAGACTCCCGCAACTCACACAAAAATCTTCCAATGTCATACGATGTATGATTCGAAAGTATTGCATGTGCTACGGGAAATACAATATGAAGCTTAGGGATATGTGCCACTAATGTATACAAAAATATTCTTTTCTTTACAAAGTGCAAAGGTTGCACTACATTTCCTGTGGCATCCATATGTAAAGTGTCTTGTTTAATATGGGATAATAACACACTAATATGTTCATTATTCCATAAAAATACTTCAAGTTTGGTTGACAAGTACTGAATAAAATGAGAATGCCCTTTAGAAATCATACCGAAAGCATCAACAAATGGATCCTTATCAAAATCAAATTTGCTGTTGTCTTCCGATATTAAATTTCTATAAAAAGGCAATTTCTCATTGGTCATCTGGTCATTACCAACCAAAGCTCGAGTAATACTTAAATTGTTAATTTTTTTAAGTCTATACTCAAAGGCCGTACTGTTTCTAATGGAAGCTCTTTCCATAAATCGGTTGACGGCCCTGCACTGCGTTTGTTTTTTAAGATACCTAGTATGTGTGATTTTATTGCTACTTGTTAATACATTAATATTACCCTTAAATGTCCCATTAATCTTAAAGGTGTTGCAAGATGGATCCTTGCAATAACCGTATGCAACAAAATTTAACTTATTAATTCTAAGCTTCTTGAAATAAAGGATGCATGCATTATTGTGAGAGGTGTACGCTTCTCTAATTATGTGCTCTAAAGTTTTTGCAACAGAGAATTTGTTAGTTAGTAAATTAACAATATTTTCAAAATCAATAATATTAAATGTACAATCTTCATAGATGCAATTTGAAAACATTGCACGAGGGCCATTTAAATTATCAACTAAAAGGACTGTTCGATTCAAACTTTCATTTCCATTGTGGCACTTTTTTCGAAAACATTTCAAACTGGCTTCAATCAATGTTTCGTCTGCCGGCTCAATAGAAATGTCAGTTGAACATAGACTTGAATTTAGCTTAAAATTAGAATTAAGTTCATAGCTACCAGATCCTTTTTCGATGTCATTAGTTTTTGCCTGAAACTGTAAAAAAAAATAATATTAAAATCTGAGTTAGCAAAATAAATTTGTTGACAGACATTAAATTTAGGCTCTTTACTTACACGTTTAAAGCACTTTAGCAAAGCATATCGAGTCTTGGAGCTATTACCCACTCGAGTCACTTGCTTCTTAAGTTGTCGATTCGCATTCATCTTATCCAGCAATAAACTATAATCCGACGACGAAAGTGAGCTTCCGGAAAGTAATCCTTCGGAAATTGCCTCCTCAATAGCATCCTTATATCCATAGTTCCTATATATATATAATATATAATTAGCAAATAATTTCACATTATATACTTCAGTTAAGTAACTGAGTGACACTTTAAGACAGTACAGCGAGCATTAAAATTCCGAGAAATAAAATGGCTTGGAGTAAGGTACAATTAATACACGTTAATATTATTTAAAAAAAAAATAAATATATAATAATAATAATAATACGCACAAGACTTTTAAATATAACAAAAAACTCGGGGCAAAGATGATAAATATTGTATTCCAATAAATTAATAACACATTTATTTATTAACATTGCTTCCAAGCCATTTTTTTCTTGGAATTTCACTGCGCTTCTGCAACAGCGCCACAACGTGTAAATCACTTATGTATGTATGTAGATATGTACAGTGGCTCACACCTTATTTCGTGCAGAGGAAATGCCAACTTTCAAAGTCGAATATCTTTTGAACCAGGAGGAATTTGATAAAAATTTAAATGCAGTTTTGTTTAGCAGATATTTATTATATATGTAGGTACTTCATTGTTTTTCCTTTTTTCTAAATAACACTTAAAACTAAAAAAAGCATAAAATATTTGCATATTTAAAGTCACAGCTTATTTCGTGCAAGGGACTTGCTATTAAAATGTTATACTAAAACTAAAAAATTAAAACCTAGTGTGACCTCCTTTCTGTTTAATGACGTCTTTTAAACGTGATTCCATCGATGAAACTAATTTTTTAGTTGTCTCAATAGGGATTTTGTTCCATTCTTCTATAATCGCTTTTTTAAGGTCATTTTTATTAGATATGGACCTCTTGCGAATGGCATGATCGAGAATGGCCCATAAATTCTCAATAACATTGAGGTCAGGTGACTGGGCTGGTGGAATAATAACGTGCGGACAATTCCAGATCAACCAGGACTGCACAATAGCCGATTTGTGTTTTGGGTCATTATCCTGGTAATATCTCAACCGCCCTTCCAAGCCCAGATTGCCCGCACTTTGAATGAGATTATCTTTCAATATTTGAAGATACATCATTTTGTCCATGTTCCCATCGATGAAATCTAAATTTCCAACTCCTGAAGCCGCCATCCAAGCCCAAACCATCACACTCCCACCTCCGTGTTTTACCGTTGGTCTTAAATGTTTGTTTTGGAGCTCTGTATTCGGTTGTCTCCAAACATACTGCATCCCATCCGTCCCAAATATATTAAATTTGGACTCATCTGCAAAAATAACTTCGTTCCAGTAGTTCATAGGACGAGTTACGTAATCCTTGGCGAATTTAAGTCTGCATAGCTGGTTTTTCTTATTTATAAATGGCTTCTTTCGAGTTACTCGACCATTAAAGTTCTGATCCCGAAGTATACGGCGGACAGTTTCTACAGAACATTTCTTCCCCATTTTATTCTCCACCAAGGATGCCAATTTTGGAGCCGATAATTTGGGGTTGACTTTAGTTTTGCGGACGATTCGTCTTTCCTCGGTCTCATTGAAGATTTTATTCGGAGCGTTTCGGCCCTTATCTGCCACCCGATTTTCCCGGACAAAACGTTGAATGATATACTACACTGTACTGAGGCTTAATTCAACCATCCTAGCTATTTCGCGCTGAGTGCTCCCATTTTTAAAATGATTTAGGACTAATTCCCGCTTTTCAATTGTGGTACCTGGTTCAATTTGCAAAATTTCAAATATTATGTATTTGTAGTGTGACCAGCTATAATTAAATATCAGAATAAATTGACAAACAATATAAACAATAGTATTCATTAAGAAATTTCCATTTTTAAACCCCAATTCCAAAAATAAATTGCATCCAAAAATCTTGCACGAAATAAGCTGTGACTTTAAATATGCAAATATTTTATGATTTTTTTAGTTTCAAGTGTTATTTAGAAAAAAGGAAAAACAATGAAGTACCTACATATATAATAAATATCTGCTAAACAAAACTGCATTTAAATTTTTATCAAATTCCTCCTGGTTCAAAAGATATTCGACTTTGAAAGTTGGCATTTCCTCTGCACGAAATAAGGTGTGAGCCACTGTATGTACATGCATATATGGATGTAAGTATATATGTATACTTATGATTGTATGTATAAATATTAATGCATGCACTGTATTTAATATACTTACGATTTGGTGGATTCCAATTGACGTGCCATTGTAAAAATGTTGTTAAATTTTATATAAATATATGAATATAATAAAATAAATTTTAAAGTAATTAAAATCACAGCTCAATCACTTGCAGCAATTTCGCATAATATATAAGATTCCGTTATTTGCCAGAGTTGCCACAGATGCTCTTTTAAAGCGCTACCCAACTTTTGGCAGTTATATGTGCTGCCATCATGTTAAAATCAGGTCATAATTCATTTCGGAATGCTTTAGTAAAATGCCTTTTTTTCAAAAACGGTTCTAGCGATTTTAACAAAACAAATGGCAAAATATTTGTATTTTTAATGTTTATCTTGTGATATAGCGCGCTTTTCCCGACAAAGTCTAAGAAAGTGGGGATATGAAAAAATCAGATATATACTGGATTTTCTTGAAAACTCTGATTATTTCTTATATAATATCATTTGTGAAATGATACATATATTAATTATCTACCTTTTAAGGTATTTTGCATTTATCTGCATAGTCAAAATGTTGAAAAATCTGTAATTGAAAAATTCGACGCTAACTTTTTACTAGCACCGCGACATTAAGTGTTGCCACCATGCTAAATGTCAGTTGGTTATTAATTTTGGAAATCATCACAAAAATTGGATTTTCTCAAAAACGGCTCTAGCGATTTTGATAAAACAAAAAGCAAAATGATTGTCTATTTAATTTGAATATGCTAATATAGTGCGACATGGCCGACAAGTTGGCGTAATATGGAAAATAATTTGTGAACACCGTTGACTTAATGATGTGTCGGTAACTCCGGACAAATGAACTCAAAACAGAGTTTTTATTAAATATATACAATTACAAATATAAGTAAAAAAATATATTAATAAATCAAATAATAAAACTGGAATATAATTTTATAAACATAGCTTTATTGTTAAATTTGCTTATTGCTCCCGATTTGCAAATATTTAAAGTAGGCACATTTCCCGCCAAAGTCAATATTTGTTATCTAACACTGCAAAAGTACCGAAGTGGTTCCGGACTGGTTCCACCTAGTGGATTCACCTGTAAAATGAACTAGTTTAGGTGGGTTGATAAAAGGTAAATTTTCTAAAAATCGGCTCTAAGAAATTTAACCAAAATAGGTGTGTAGGTTCCTTAAATATAAATCTAGGAATAGGCATTGCGTGCATAGGTCGACAAGAAGGCTGAAAAGAGTTATGGCCATTAATCGGCAACATTGACGTTTTTCGCTCATTTTGTATGGGGCTAGATGGGAGGTTGGTGAACTTATCCCCAAATATCTCGAAAACGGCTCTAGCAAAATCTTTGATATTTTGGGGATACAGTCTTAAAGCTACCCTCTATAACTTGTCATTAACCGATTTGGGCGACAAAGCCCCAGACCCGAGATATTGGCAAAAATGTATAACCTCATATTTTTCAAATGCGAAATTATGGTATTAATAGTGCAAATAATTAGACAAACATGGCTTTAATAGAAAGATAATTAAATTTACTTTCAGTTTGCATTCAAATTTAATTAATTAAAGGCTTAAATACGTTACAAAATCATAAATAAACAATGGTTTCACATCCGATAGTTTTTGTATCGATATGTGACGCTATTGTTGCGGAGCTATCTTGACGCACATGTACAAACCATATACATACATACAAATATTTGATATTCTTATTGGGAAAAAAAATAATTGATCGATCGTCAGTTGTGTACTTAAACAGTCCGCAACCAACATCCAACAATAACATGCTGTATTTTTAAGTGATCCATACGGGTTGCTTGTATGCAAGAGCATATTCTCTTTGTGGTGGTTTCGAGTTTCAAGAATTTAAGGACCGAGACCGAGTAGGTAAGGGAAGGAGACCCATTATTTGATGTTGTGCACATTAAAAACGGCAGCTGCTCGCATCAAGGCACTTCATGCTTGGTTTCCTTTTGTCTGCGACTACCTGAATCCTCTCGTAACGAATACTCAGCGTGCATAACGTATTTTCCAACACAAACTGGAATATGGGAGATTTAGGTCAGACGTATAGCTCGTCCTGTCTAGTACCTGTAGTAATGCGAAATGAAACAGTGAACAGAACAATCAACAGGAAGTGTTCTGCAAAAGCACTTGCTTATTGTTTAACTTAGCAGACGAGGTACCGCCCCAATTCCTAAGCACACAAAATTAAATACGATTAAACATAAATCTCAGATGGAATCCGAAAGCCTAGGTTGAGGCTTAAATATGTGATACCACAACCTGGTTGTTCCTATATCTCGTCCAAGCAGAGTCCAATTGTTGTAGATAAGCGAACACCTCCTGGTATATGGCCAGCACCTCGTACTTCTCCATAGTCAGCTTGAGCAGCACGAATTCGAGAGTGCGAACACCACCAGGTATGGCCGAGGATCGCAGGCGATCGACGAGCGTTAAATACTTTCGCAACTGTTCCACATGCTGAGCAAGGTTGATGCCATCTGCCTCTAGAGTGCTGTCCACTTCGTTCACGTAGCGTATCGTTTGCTTAAGCCGTGCTGCCAACTCGTCACTACGTCCAACAAGCGGTGTGAGTTCTACGTTGAGATGTTGCACCGACTTCTTCGTTGATCGCAGAAGCTGCACTGCTGCCTGATGGTATTGGAACTCCTCATCCCAAGGCGCTTTTGTGCTTGAATTTAGCTGATTGTCCTGCATATGTATTTTGTTATTTTCGACGGTTATGGTCCTATTGACCAATTCTGTGGAATTCGCTGGTTGTTTCACATGAAAGTCAAGTGAAAATTGAAATATCACGTTTGCCTGCAATTCGTAAATTGTCTATGTTAAAAAGCCAAAAATTTTGTAGTTAGCTCTACTTGCCTGGGATACTTGGAAGGCAAAGATACTGAGGAAGATCAAAGTGGAACCTGAGATTGGCATCTTGCAGCGTAGTTGGAAACAGTTTAACTGAACCCCAGATCTATGCGAACCAGATCACACCATATAAAAGTACTCGCAGTAATAGAAGCACTAGACTCAATTGCTTATCTCCCTCTACACCATACCACACCACACCCCATCGAAAGCATCACTGTTGATAACGATTTTACTACTGAATGAAAGTCAGGCGGCAGGCAGCCGCAAAAGGTGAACCCACTGCCACCTCAGCCATATTATCTTCTGGACCAGTCACGTGGATGCAAAGATAATTGTAAACTAATCGTATTTTCAAATTTGGGATATTAACGACTGTCCAAAACTATAAAAAAAAAAACTATAAGAACTACGTGGATCCACCGAATACCTACAAAAATGTGGTATTACAAAAACACCAGTCTACAATTTGGACTCTAAATAGCTTCTACGAATTGTATTAATATCGAATTAAAATCAGTGTATTACTCAAGAAATAATGCTTAACAGCATATTAAAACAGTTTCGTTGCTATAATCGAATTACATTTTATTGTGTTCACTAGAATAGGGTCGGGTATCTCGTAGTCATTATTTTATATATGTATGTATGTATGTACACATACAAATGTAGAAAAATTACAACTGGAAATTCCGCCAATAAGTTGGAAATATATGTAACTACTTATCAGAGTAAAGTAATATTAAATTTCAATGGCCACTCGAATTTCTATTATTAAATACAGTAGAATCCGGTTATAACGACTCTAGCGTCCGTCCGGTTATTGCGTAGAAAACTTGATGGCTTTGTTGATCGCCATACGAATTCCTTTCGGTTAGTGCGTCTTCCGGGTATAACGACGTAAAATCGTCGGTCCCTTAAAAGTCGCTATAACCGGATTCTACTGTAATTAATAAAATAATAATACAAATAAATTCGCTCATACATATATATTTTGTATGTGGGTTACATTAACAGTAGGTTTTCAACCTGATTAAGATGCTAATCTTGAGCTTGCCGTTAGTCACGTAGACCACCAAAAGACAAGGTGCCTAAAAAGCTAATTAATGGGCCTGTTATAAAATACATGGAGATACTTACATACATATGTATGTATCCATTCCAATAGGTTACATACATATGCACATACATGTGTGCCACACTATGATTGAAATCGGGATAAGCTTTCGATTTCAAAACTGAATTGTTGAGTGCTTTTTGCCAGTGTGCTGCAATCTCGTGTTTATGCCAATCTTTGGCTGCTCTGTCATTTTGAGTAACGTGTTTGGATTGAATCTACGACCGAAAGTGTGAGGGTGTGTGAATTTGTGTGTAAGAGTGTAAGTGTGTAAGAGTGTACTCGATCGACCGAAGCTCTCTAGCCCAGTCAATACACATATGTACATATATATGTATGTATGTACATATGAACATACACACAATCCTACATACATATGTACATACATACATATATACAAACGTATGTTTATTTTTATTTGCATCAAACTAAAAGCAGCAGCGCCGGTGGCAGCAAGTTGAAAATAAAGTCAAAAGCAAAGTAATAAAATACAAAAAATACACACAAAACAGAAAATCAACAACACAGAATCAATAGTAGAAATTGCGCAGCAAAAATAAATTATTCCATAGCTTGAAAAATTTGTTGGCAGACACACACATACATATGTACATTCATACACTCATATGTATGTACATATGTACAATAACACAAGCTAAGCAAAAACAAAAATCTACATATCTACATATGTATGTATATGTTCACACATATATACGCACACATGTGTATGTATGCAAGTTTGTTTTCAAAATTATTTTTATATTTTTCAGCATTTGCGTATGTTGCAAATAAACACATTACGCATACGTGTATTCACAAACATGTACATGTATGGGACGACATACATATATATGTACATACATACGTATGAGACTGAGTGTCAGAGAGAAACGCACAAAGCTTGTAAAAATGAATGTTAGTGAGGTTGTGTGTGTGCGCGCGTGTAGTAGATACATAAATACATACACACCCAACAAGTACATATATGTATGTAAGTAAGCTTGTATGTATATGGAAACACATGAGAGTGGTACAAATCGTGTGGAGCGCACACATGCATACACATCTACATATGTATGTAATGTGTATGTATGTTTGTGATTGTTATACCCGCTACCCATAGGGTAGAAGGGTTTTATGACTTAGTGCCAACAGAAAATGTATGTAACAGGCAGAAGGAGGCATCTCCGAACACATAAACTATATATATTCTTGATCAGTGTCAACAGCCGAGACGATATAGCCATGTCCGTCTGTCCGTCTGTATGAACACCTAGATCTCAGAGACTATAAGAGCTAGAGCTACCAAATTTAGGGACAGTACTCCTATAGGTCCTACGCAGATCAAGTTTATTTCAAAAGTTGGATGCCACGCCCCTTTCCGCCCCCAAAAGTCTGTAAAAGCCTAGACCTAGAGCATTGAATTTTGGTATGCATAATAATAATTATATTCTCAATGATTCCTGTGAATTTGGTTGAGATCGAATGAAAAACAAGGAAGTTATTAAAGAATCAATTTTATATGCAAAATTCACTTGCAGCTGCCCGCGCTTTGTTTGTTTAGTTGACAGTGTGACCATAACGGTGTTGTGGATTTTTACCCGCTATTTTCAAATATATACCAAAAAACAAGTTTTAGTATATTTGGTATATTTTTTGTTAAAATATCATTTAAGTTTTTTGTTTTCTCTCGAAATGGGTTGCGGGTATCATACGGTCGAGCACTCTCGACTGTAGCTTTCTTGTTTTTTTTTTTTAGTTTTGCTATATGCTTTTTTGTATTTCTTTTCTCAACAATGTGAACTGATGTCCGCTATCTCGGTGCTGCCTGTTGGCTGTGGAGAAGCCACGGGTGGTAGGGGAACTGAGTTGAAAAGAGCGTGCGATACGTAAACATTTGCGAGCGAGCGTCAACATCGAGTCAAGTCGTACACACACATACTCGTATATACATATGTACATACATGCACACATGCGCAAGTATAAATGCTCGTGTATGGGAATTTTTTGTATGTATATTCTTCAGTGCGATGCCTCAGCCCGTGATCCTCCGGTTGATTGCAATTATCGCAAGCACAGCGCCATAAATGCAGAATGGTAACAACAAAAAAGAAACAAAACAAAAATAAGATTGTTTACGCGTTTACTTTAGAGGCCTACACACTTACATACATGTACATACATATGTACTTACGAATGTATTTTGAATGTATAAGTGTGATGAAATTAAATACGTACATATGTATGTGTGCACATATTCAAGACGAGCATATTTCTGCGAATATATGCGATTACATTAATTGTATTTAATTTCGTATAGGAGTGCAAATATACTTACATACATATGTACATTAAGTTAACAATTCCACGTGAAATGAAATTTCTATGCTACGATGACTGTCTTTTCGAGTGAACGGAATGTGTAAAAATCATGCAATAAATTTGACACGTGTATGGCTACATTTATTGTACATACAAACATACATATTGTGAATACATACATGCGCGTATATGATGTATGCACTTACATAAAAAATTTTGTTGTTGTGCATGACTCGTCATGCCTTTTTTACGTCCAAGCCGGGCTCGTTCGTGTGCGTAAATCCAGTTTTATTTCGCGACAGAATTTAATAATCGTCTTTGAAGCGATCGTTTTGTGTCTTCCTCTTTTTGTGATGCCGTCAACGGCGGCAGCGATGGCGAAGGTGAAGCGAGGCACGTTTACAGTTTGTTTCTTTGGTGCATCTTTGTCATCGGAAACGTTGAGAAATTCATTTATTCGAGAGTGTGCACACACACACGTACACACAAATCTAGTTGTTTTTTGGACGTGTCTTTGGGAACATGATGGATAAAAACACCAGTTAAAAGAAACCGTGTGAAATGAGTCATGCTTCGCCATAACAAATAGATACATATGTATGTATGTATGCCTGTACATATGTATGTACACGTTTGTATGTGTGTTCGTCTGTATGTTATCGAATGGATAAGCGTAGACCAGTTTTATGTGCTTATTCTGCGTCAAGGTGTTTTCTGTTGTCTCGAATGACACTGAGCTGAGCTGAGGGTATTACCCACTTATGTACCTCTTGAGTCCAAATATAACCAAGTTTGCATAACCTTCGATCCACGCCGCATCCGTATATGCCCAAGTCTTGAATTTGTTATGGTAAACCATTCAATAATTTATTGTTCATGTTCATAGCTTCTGGGTAATTATTTAGAGATATGCTATGTACATAGGACAACGTTTTGGAAATTTGAATTGAACTGCTGCTCTGCTGTTTTACATTTTATGTGCATCCCTGTAGTTCGTGGCTGCAGAAATCTCTACCAACTAGGAAAACACATCTTACTTTACCAACCCCATGCAGTGCAAGTTTGGAGATATCCAGATTCAAGAATTGGAACGCAAGTTCGCGTTGGTCTGCTGAATAAGCATATTTCATCGTATGTATGTACATTTGTACATACATATATGCACATACATATTTCCATTTCATTTGGTTCATTGCTGCATTCAATGCAGTTTTTAAAGCTCCGAATATAAAGAAATCGGTGTATCTATGTACATAATATACATAAATGTTTATATGTAGTGAAACTCAAAATTCTATTTACTCGCAATTGTACCTAACAGTGTGTTGTTTTCGTTCTCATGTGCTCTTAAAAATTGTGATCCCAGCCAAAGCCTGGCACATATGTATGTATGTGAGTGAAACACATGTGAGAACCTCGACTCATGTCCATATGTATGTATGTACTGCAAACATAAACAGACTAAGTATGCCAAAGTACGTACTTCGTGGGCTGTGGGTGTGGAAGGTGCTGGAAAGATTGTGCAAAGCATATAATAATACAAATATAATTTTTTGTTTTTTTTTTTTGTTAATCATACAAAGCTTCAATAAATTACTTTATGAAAGCTATGTACAATTCTTTATTTTTGTTTTTTTTTTCTATTGTTTTGTTGGATGGGTTGTTCTCGTTTTCTTTTTTCGTTTCTTTTTTCTCAAAATATTACAAGTTGACTTGATTTTAACACGATTTCATTATTGCTTTTACAAATGTTTTTTTTTCATCGACCTTTCATTAAATTTACGATTTTAATGGTGTCTGCATGGTCCATTTAAGGTAATTGTCAATTGTGTTTTGTTGATTGGTTTTTCAGTTTTTGATTTTTAAATACATATATAAACCAGATTTAAAATTATATAGCAAAGTATCACAATAAATTGCAAATTAAATTGTATATTAGATTATTGGAGAAATTAAAAAACACATCATTTATATGTAACTAGAATGAACGACAAATCTCTGCTTAAAAATGGTAAAAATAATATTCGAACTCCAAATACAATATTTCATTTTTAGGGTTTCAAATGTCATAAAATTACAACAAAATATAAATTGATTTACACATTGAAATTTTTAGTTCGCTTTTTTCATTTGTCTTCAAATCTAGCTGCAGACCTTGCTTTGGGGTATGGCTCTTAATATCCCCGAACTTTAAAATGGAAATTAATTTGTACTGATTGGTGTTTTAAAAAGTTATCAAAGCCAAAAGGTAGCTGCCGACTTGAAGGCAAGTGAAAAAAGTTATGATTTGCGCCCTTTGGTTTTGTTTGGATAAACGTCTTATTATCCTTGTTCATTATTTTTATAACATTTTGCATACGCTTTTGGTTGGTTTTTGTTATTTTTGTTTTTTATCAAATGTACGTTTTACTTAAATTGACGTCAAGTAACAAATGTGATTTTCTTGTTTTTTGTTTTTGTAGCTTACACTCTTAAAAAATGCAAAATTCTGCACGGCAAGTTATCAGGGTCTTCTTCTTTATTCTTGCTTTGCTTTCGGTATTCTGTATGTATGTGATTAAAGGATTACCTTTTTTGTTGGCCAGTGTCGAGCACTGCTCGAACTCTTCTTTCATAAAATACTCTTAGTAGTTTAGTGTATGTGTATGTATGGTACATTTATGTATGTATATATATGTATGTGTGTGTGTGTGTGTGTGTGTGTGTGTGTGTGTGTGTGTGTGTGTGTGTGTGTGTGTGTGTGTGTGTGTGTGTTTGTATAGTAACTTGAAGGATACAAGCTTTAAAGCTACCAATATATGACAACTTGCTCTCAAGTAAACCTAAACAGTAGTGCATGACTTTTTTGGCTTTTCAACATTTAAACCTAACATTATCATCATCGTAATGTTCACATCTATTAAATATGATCATCATATTCGTGTGTTTTGTAAAATGTAGCTGTAGCAGGAAGTAAAACAATAAACGTTTTTCTTTTCTTTTTTTTTTGGTTGTATTATAAAATGGTTAAAACTCAAATAGTGTTTCCTTCTTCTCTTTTTCTTTTAGTTTTTTTTTTTTTGGCTTATCACTCAAGGAGCCAATTCACATGGCAAAAAAAAAACAGAACACAAAAAAGAAAAACAAATAACAACAAAACTCACGCTGCGATTCACTTTTTTCTTGAAGTAGTTCTTGGTATTTATCTTTTTACGCAAAATACAATAACTTTGGATATTTTTGTTTTGTGAGGTGAGGGGTTATGGTTGTTAGAGAAGATTGCTTAAATAATTTACATACATATTAATGATTAACAATTAATATTAAATGCTAATAATGAAAATAAGGTACTGGGTTCAAGTGTTTTTTATTTTTAATTTATGAGCATCAACGAATAGTTTCACATAAAAAGTAGTAGTTTCTCTTCATCTTATTTACTTTAAAATACCTCGTCTCTCTTTCCTCTCTAACTCTATCCTTATTATCGTCGTCGTCATTTTAACTCTTGTATAAAGCATTTTGTGGGGATTGCAACAAAGTTTCACAATAGGTTTTCTTGACTTTTTTTAATTTGTTTCATTTTTGAAGAATTGCTTTAAATAATTGTTTGAAGTTTTTATTATGATTACTGTTAATGTATGTACAATTCAAGAATGTTTAAATTAGAATTACAATAGAAATCAAAGCCATTTTCTGCATAAACGTATGTTTCAACTCTTTTTTTAGGAAGTTTGTTTTTAAAACTAAAAAATAATGGAAGTTTATTCTATGTTTATATGTGGGTGTTAGTATGCGTTTATGTATGTGATATCTTAAGGTCGAGAGGCCGTTGAGTTGTTCTTTTGTTAATTTTTTATTTATGGTTTAAGGTTTCTTTTGTGTGTAGTTTTAGTTTAGATTTGTAGGCAAGTTGAATGCATTTTGCGCTTTTTTACATCGTTGAGTTTGTCGTTGAGTTTTTCCTTTTTCCTTCTTCTCTTTTTTATAAGTTGAATTAGTCTTTTGTGATTTGGTGGGTGGTATTATTTAATGTTTATTCGTTATTATTATTATGGTTATTATTATTATCATCATCGAAAAGTGTTCTCCTATCTGCTTCGACTCATATGTGTGCTCATCTCTCAACAGGTTTAATTTACTTGCTTTCTTTTAAGTAATTCTTATATTTTTTCTTGGTTGTTTTTTTTTTTTTTTTTTTTTTTTTTTTTGTTAAGGTACGTTGCACATTTTGTCCGCTTGGGGAAATATAAGTAAACATAAGGTGTACTTATGTAGCGCTTCTAGCGTCGTTTTAATTACTCATAAATACATCATACATATTTATATATTTTATAATTTTACTTATTAATTACATTTTCAAGTCTATTTGCGTATCACGTTTATAAAACAATGTTCAGTTGTGAAGTATCCGTTATACATACATATAGAGTTCTCATTCTGTTCTGTTCTTAAATCCATCACATTCTTCTCGTCTTTCTCTTTGTAGCCAAACGTCCATTCTGCATTACTCTGCTCTAGCTTCGTTTTAGGTTTTACTTTGTTCATTCGTCGATTGGCCATTCTCAAAGTTTGCAAATATGAAGTTAACAGTTGTTGTTGTACTTGTTCTTGTTTTGCCTTTGGGGAATTTTGCACCTTTTTGTTGTGTTTCTCTGTCTCTGTCTGTCTGCTGTGTGTAATTGTATTTTTGTCGCAGTTTTTGTTTGTTGTTGGTGTGAGGACAATTGTTTTTCAAGTTCATTCCATTTGTTTTCCTAAATTTTGAAATTTTTCCTTTAGTTTATTTTTTTTTAGCTTCTCAATGATTGAGGCTGTTTTATGATACATTTGAGATCACAAACATTTACTCATTTTTTTTATAATTATTGTTTTTATCGTTTGTTTAAAAAAGTTCAAATTTTCAGTTTTATAGATTTCGTTTTTTTTAAGTGTTTTTTTTTTTAAGTTTTTACAATTTTTATATTTTTGATTTTGTAAACTTGTTTTTTCGTTTTTTTTTTTTTTTGTCTTTGTTTTGTTTTGCAAGTCATATGCAGGGTTATCTGGGTTCAATGTTCACTTATCGGATCAGTTATCGGTTATATCGCTTCGGCTGTTATTACTGGTTGGTTTACCGGCTCCTGCGTTACGACTGCACATTTAGCAACAATTTGAGGTTGTGCGTATCAAAGTCATCGAGTAGGTTGCGTTTCG
This sequence comes from Drosophila immigrans, assembly GCA_963583835.1. Classification (NCBI taxonomy): domain Eukaryota; kingdom Metazoa; phylum Arthropoda; class Insecta; order Diptera; family Drosophilidae; genus Drosophila; species Drosophila immigrans. The sequence continues at coordinate 29,287,572 of OY757142.1, read as the reverse complement.
ATGACTTCACCACGTAACCGCCACCAGTGCTGTTATTAAGGTGCAACTTGGATGCACTGCATCGCTCGCCGCGCAACAGGCTTTGCAATGTGGGGCCAGCGCTGCTGGACACCAGCTTCTCTTCCGATTTGGTTAGCGTCCAATGTTGCGGCGGCTTGGGCAGCGCAGTTGGTGCCGGTGCGTCGAAGCACTTGCTGCCCGCAAAATGCGTTAAAGCGGTGGGTATGAGATGGTGTTGGGGCGAGATTTTTCCGCCTGCACCAAAACCGATTGTGCTTGATATTGTGGTTGGACTCCTGCGCTGCTTGCGTGCTGAACCACCAGCTCCACTAACCAAAACACCTGCTCCTGCTCCCGGTGAGAAGCCACCACCCAGAATGGTTGCGGGCGATTGGCGCACCAATGTTGTTGTTCCCTGTTGTGGCGATCGACCACCGCCGTTGCCACCATTGCGCTTGCAGTTGTTGGCAAAAAAGAATCCGCCACCACCTCCTCCGCTCATCTGCTGGGGCGACTGTCGTTGCTGCTGCTGTTGGCGAGTGCGTTGATTATTGGCGCCAGTGGATTGCGAATGCAGCCGCTGCTGGGGGCGATTGTTAGGGGTGATTGAAGGGGAGCAGAGCGTGGGAGAGGTGCTCAAAGATTGCTGCTGATGGAAGTGGTGATTGTTGTTGTGGTTCAAGTTTGTACTGCTGGCAATACTGTTGGAATGTGCAGTTTCCGAGGGTATTGGTGATATTGCTACTGTTGTTGATGTCGATTCTATTGATGTTGTTGGGGAAACGGGGGCTGGGGCTGGAGGTGGGGTCGTTGCGCCTTTTTTCAAGCGTATGGACTTTGTTGCTGATGCTGTTGTCATTTTAATGTTGTTTCTAACGCTATTGTGCGAGTATGTCATAGTAATTTCTTGTTTTCGACGATTCCAATAGTTTTCACTCTGATCTCCTTGCTTTCGGTTTTGAATTCAAACTAATATGAGCTTTACCTAAAGCGCGCGATCTTTCGCTCTATCTCTTTCTCTCTCGATTTATCTTTCTCTAAACTCTCGATCTAACTGCTTGATAAAATTTCTGCTTTTTTGCCTTTTTTGTTTTTGGTTATTCGCTAAATTAATGCTTAACGTTAAATATCACACGCACTTAAATCAATTTTGTTAATTATCGATAACAAACTCGAACCTGCTACTCCAATACCTTCGTCCGCTTAGAACCGTCGTTGTTGTTATCGACTCAATCGCCCTTCTAGTTATCGGTATCGGTGTCGATGCGTCTCTGCCTCCTCTCTAGCGGTGATCGGTTGCCTGGCTGTTGTTGTTGTTGTAGCTGGTGTGGCTCGATTTGCGTCTCGTTTGTATGTACAGTTTGAGTTATATACTTTATATAGTTTAACTTTTAACTTTATGTATTGTTTATCAGTCTGTTGAATTATCTCTTTTTATTAGGCTATCCTCCTTAGCTCTAATTTCCAAATTTACTTCTTTCGTTATTTTTCTTTTGCCTTATCGTCTCTGCTTCAGCCAAGCTGGGGCCCGGGTCCTGTTTATTAAAGTGAAAAAAACAAGCAAACAAAATTAGCTTAGTCAAATGAAATATTTATAATACCAAATGTAACAAATCCGTATTAAAGAAGTATGCATACATACATATACATACATACATATGTGTCTATATATTCCAAACGCAAGGGCTGCTTGGCGACCTTATTCTTAAAGTTTTAATATTTGAGAGTGTTTATTCAATATATGACACAGCAAAATAGCCAACTTGAGTGTCCCACAGAAATCTCTAAATTTCCAAATCGCTTGAACAATAACAATACCATTGATAGCAAAAACTTTGAGATTTTAAAATTGGAAGACGTCGGAGTGGACACGTAAGACGTGAACAGCGACAAGAACGTTGCCCAAAATGTTCTAAAACGCCTTGACATATTTGTCTATGATTTCAGTGTGAGGCCTAGGGTACTAAGACTGAATGTTGTAAACTGGGAAATAATATTATATAATATAATTTCAATAATTCCCTTTCCTTTGTTTACATTTTGCAGTATAGAAAATATCCAAGCAATTTAAAAATGTTTTTAAAATGAGAGACGACTTGGCATTAAGTCACAATGTCAATAAGAGCTCGTTTAGATATATAATTACAGTAATATCAATGCACAGCCCAAACGGTAAAAGCTACAATGCTGCAATTTTCGCACAACCTATATCTGAACATCTATGCGCCCACTAAGAATCGATTTTCCGAAATAATAACTTTAACTATATTTAATCACTGTTTAAAAATGGAATTAATTGGCCCATTTTTGATTTTGGGATAGAGATGTAATTTTTAGTTTAAATATCGATATTGATTGATGCTTTCCAAATGAAATATCGAAGTTGGGTTAAAGCTTTGAAGTATTGATGATTCGTAAGGTTCAATGTAAAGAAAGGTTTTAGACTTAAATGAATATCTTAATGTAATACAGATCAATTTTCTTAGTTTGTGTTTGCGTGTTTTACAAAACAATTGATGCATTCGTCATCACCGATACCTACAAAAACATTGGGAACATCGATATCGGCACATATCGCCAAAAGGAATCGATGCCCGACGCAATTAAGTTTGGCACACAATAGAATTTATTTTTGGGGAATAATTTTCATGAAAACTTCGAAAGGCTTTAGAGTGGGATTTCAGCGGTAGGCGAAGCTGCGGGGTAAGCTGACTGTTATTTTATATAAACGGAACAAAATAATATTCATGTAAGAACCGAGGGCTACAGCGAGTGGCTGAAGTCGAAGGCCGTATTGGAAGATAAAGTTGTTATTTTTGAACATTGACATTATATATGTTTAAATTTAAGACTCTTGGCGAAAATGTAAAAATGTTGCTAGCAACATACCAAATATGTATGTTGTGAAAGAAACAATACAATTTTTGTAATTTTACATAAAACATAACTCAGATAATTTTGTTTTTGGTATTTATTTTATCATGTCTATGGTGCAGGTATTAGAGCGCCTGAATGCGGATGCTGTGGTCGTAAGTTAGATTTAAATGGAAACAAAATAAATTGCAAGAAAACAGCGATACGCTACAGCAGGGGAACAACAAACAATATTTTTTAAATTATCGGAATCAAATTCAAATTCATCGAAATCAAATTCAAAGCTAATTGGGAAGGATTAAAACTTGGCATAATCGCAGGCAGCAGCACAAGGCAATATTTTGTTGACTGTTATTCCGCAACTTTAAATATTCACCCATATCATAAGCACTGGAAATATTGCCACCTTATAGACAAAATTATGTTTAACTTAAACTTTTTTAAAAGCACAATAAACTGGTCACTGCTTAGAGCTCCTATTAAGTCAATGTATACTGCTATTTGTTTGTGTTCAATTAGTTTAAACAATGGCAAGAGACTACGACATATTTTTAAATTGAGTGAAAATCAATGGCCAGCTCTATTGTTAGAGCTGGTTTTGCCCGCTAACACTGAATGCCAAGTTGTGCTCGAAATTTAAAAGATTTATATAAATAAAGTTATGAGTTAAAACAATTGAATTATTAAAATATGTTAACATCTAGAGTAAATCACGGTGCAAAATACTAGAGATTTCAATCATCTCCAGCTGGGCTCTGTGGCCACTAAAAATTGGCTTTTGTTCTGCGATCGACTCTTTCGGTATCGGTATCGAACCCAGTTACCGTTTTCCTACAACGACGCTGCTACGTCAAAACGTGGCGTGCATATATTTACATATGCATGTATGGTATATACCTGAATTAATGAATCAACACACATGCATACACTAGCACATACGCAATACTAATACAATTACGACTTACTTCGAGTTGTAAACCTTTTCACACCAATATTGTTGTTGTTGCTGCTGCTGTTGCTTTGTCAGAAGTCTTTCTCGCTCACACACGCCGTTTTGTATATTGCAGTATGGGAGTAAAGAAGACAACTATATCTATGTCGCAGTTATTGATTGATGTGCAGCAGCGGGGGATTTTCTGTGCCACTTTATTATACTGATTATTACAAATTTTCTTTTACTGGAACAGCTCCCTTGTTTTCACTGTTTCTGGATTCAATTAAATTTTCCGATTGATAATCTTAATAGAAATTGGATTGTTTTTGTTGATTTTTTATGGTTATGTATTTTTTTGTATGTAAAATCACTTTCAAAATGGCGAAGGGATGCTTAATGGATTCCGCTTAAAGCTTTCTCCTCACTTACAGACGAAGGCTCAAAAAATCACACTATTAACTGATTCTGTTTGGTTTAATTTTTTTTTTTTTTTTTTTATTTTATTCTCACAAAGAAACGACGACCGCTAGCAATGCCACACTTAAGAAAAGTTTTGTTTTTGTATTGTTGGTGCTTTTTCTTTTGCTCTTGGTTTTCCTTTGTGTGCGTAGCTTCACTCGTTGTACTTTGACGCGTTTTAAAATATTAAACTTTACACAAATATTTGATTTATATCACTTAAATTAAAGACATTTACAATATATAATTACATATATATTTTTTTTTGCAGAAATTTTAATCAATATTCAACTTTCTTCTTCCTTGCATAAGCATGCGCATAGGTACGCTCTCCTCGAATTTTCCACCATGACTGATGGGTTGTCCTTCAGAGTGACCGTAAGTTGAATTTCAAAATGCGCTTTTTGTCGTCGGAAGATATACCAGAACATTCCAGCTAATTACTAGCTGGTTTCACTTCTATACGAATATTGGAATATTGAACAACTTTTTTAAACGGATTTTTAATTTTATTTCGAGAGAGTGAGGACACTTTTTTTTGAAGGGAAATTAAGAGTGTTTGGTGATCCAATTATTCACTAATGGAATATTCATTACAAAAGAGAAAAATGCTTTCCCCACAGAGACTGGTATACCTGGGTTTTTTTAGGCTGAAAGGGGCGTTTAGAGCTGAAGCAAACAGCTTCTAGTATGTTATTGTATCATGTATGACAAGAGACGCAAGATTTGCCATGTTTCTGGGTGTTCATTTAATATAAAACATTATTCGGGTTTTCATTGTCCCGTTCCACAGTTCGGGTTTTTTACATAAATATTACATTTCGATCGAATGTTGCATTTGCCCCCATTTCCCATAAGGGAAAACTGAACTTATTTTCGTTGTTAAAATATCGGCCACCATATATCAGTATATTTTCTCACTCACGCGATAGTGTATCGAGGTGAAACCAAACTGAGCTCCCCACACCACCAAAAGCGCGCCAAGGTTTGGAGAACTGAATTATAGTAAAATTTCGTCATGTATTCAAACTTTACTTTGGCTTATGTTTTGTAATTGATTTGATTTATATTTTTGCTCGTGGTGTATTTTTAAATTGTCCACTGAAGTAGGTTTACATACGATCAGCAGATTTACGTGGGACTGGCCACACTCAAATTTTACCGTTGCCCATATATTCATGTGGAAGCAGGAAAACGGGACCCGGTCATATGTGAAAATATGGAGAACATATGGAAAGGGGAATATGTTGCGTTCTGAGATTCAAAAAATTTATCGTCTGACTGGAAAGAATATTTAAAAAAAGTCTCAAAAATTTGGCAAAAGTGACGTTCAAAATAAATGAGATTAAATTATGTAAATCTCTGATTTCTAATTAATTAAAAAAAAAAATTATTCAAATAATAAATAAGCGCAATATACATACATATATAGTAATACACATATATATTTGTTTTAGGAAATTAACGTTTCTGCTTATTAACAAAAACACCGATTGGGGATTGCTATTTGAAAGTCGAAAAGTATTTGTTTACCTAATAAATATATTCTGAATAATCAATTTAATAAACAATTGCAAGTACATGTCAGTTTAATATGCTGTTTTTTTAAAAGTGGTAAAAAATATTTATTTTTCAGAAGGAAATAGCGCATTCTTACAATTTCACTAAGTTGTGAGTTAATCAATAACAATCAGAAACCGCACAATTATCAACACGTTTTATAGCATTTAGAATGTCATCTAATAGGCATACCAAATTATCTCTACAGTCGAACCATTCCTCTTGCTGCACAACCAATCGATCCAAGTCAATTTTGGCGACTTCAGCCCTCCAATCACGAACAGATACAGCGAACTGTTTGTAATAGAACTCATCAATGTGGCGACTCCCTATTTCGGCATGATTAAGATGCATTTGTGACTCGAATGTTTTTTCCAAGAGTTGCATATCCTGAACATTCAATATGGAATCGATGACGTCATTTGATTGTTCCTCATTTATAGAGGAGCCATCCTCGCTATGTTCAATTGACATTTGCCGATCGGGAGTGTCGGGAATGGTAATTATTTCAATATTTCTTGCTGACGGCGACAAAGTCTCAATATCGTTTAATATGATCTCGAAATCATATTCATTTAGTTTCTCATTCATTGTTTTTATGCCAGTCACAATGACTTTTAGCACCTCAATTGCATACTCGTCTCGAAGGCATTTGAGGACGATGCCGTAGTAGCCATATTGTTGCACCTCTGCCAAGACTTTGGCCACCCGCAACTTGATCTCACGTTCCGTTAGAGTAACAATCTTTTTATGTTCCTTAGAAAATGTGACGCTTGGAAATATTCCATCAATCATACCCTGATTTTTGAGTTGCCGCTGAAATTCCATACGCCAAAAGCAAAGGGCGTTCACTTTCACCTCCCAATGATGATCACCAACCACGCAATAGTTGAGAGTTGAAAAAAGCGTGTTCTTATATTTGCTGGGTATCTTACGGTGATCGTAGATCTTACACAGCGTTAAAATCGCCTCGGCACGCACAATATCCTCATTCTCTTTGTACAAAACGAAGAGCAAATGATCCTATAATGAAAGATGTTTTTTGGACATAGTATAAAGAAAAAATTCAAATCGTATTTGAATACCACTAGATCCAATTGGCTTAGACCATTCTCCCAGAGTGCATTGATGGACACCATCTTAGATAAGCATTTATAGGCGGAAGCCCGAACATAGGGCTCGCTGTCATGCCTGGCCATTTCGTAGACAATTGGTGGGATTTTGACATCAATTAAAAATCGTTGGAATGCGGGAAATTCTACAATAAGCAATCCTAAAATAAATGTTCAATATGTAATGAAGTCACCTACTAATGCGAGAGATGCTAGCAATTGATATGGCCAATTCTAAGGCTGAGTCGCGCACTTCCCATGTTGGGTCGTGCATGCGCTTCACAATTATCGGCCCAAGGCAAACCAGAGCAGAACCCTGCAGATTATCCACGAGCAGTGCCATATTGGGCGACAGAAAGTGCTCAACGGCCAGTTGGACTAACTTCAATGCTTGAACGGTGCACTGTGGGATTAGATGATATTAAACTGAACTGACTAAATCGATCTACCTACCGTTGCATCCATGTTGCAGTTCTCCAGGACATAAGCCAAACAATTGACGAGACCAATGGTTTCCACTGACTCCTTCCATGTAATCTTAAATCGTTCGATCAACGTACGAAGACCGACAATAACGGAATGCAATACTTTGGGATCATTAACAATGGCCTCAGCACCGCGCGGATAGATATCATAATAGTTGTTTGACGTGCTTGCACCGTGACAATCCTCTGGATCCATTGGCTTGCTGGCATCACTTAGGGCAACCACTTCTCTCAACGCGTAGAGCAATGCCTGACAGACAGTAATCGCCTGCTCCCTGTCCAAGATGTGCTCCAGTGAGAGAATGCTATGGACGCACTTCCGAGCCAATTCTGGTGTGAACAAACTGATATTGGCATGTCCCTCGGGCGTGATAAATGCATCACGAAGGCTGTAGCACAGACGCAATGTTTGTTCGCAAGACATCACCAGCAGTTTCATGATGTACGTATCAAAGAGTTCACTCTTCGATTCATCTGCCATTTTCATGGCAAACTTCATGGAGAAGAGCAGAGGTAGCATATGAAAGCAAATCAGTTGATTTTCAAATGCAACGCGCTCGTCTTGTATGATAATTTCTTTGGGGGCTCGGGTACCCAGTTTTTTCCATAATATATGATGTAATTCGGCCATTTTGACAAAGTTGATGCCATCACAACGCTGAATACAGAATTTCATGAGATTAAAAAACGATAAACCAAACTCGGTGAATTGCTCGGGCGGCTCAGCGCAATCTGGATTCAGTATTTTCTCGTGGACAAGCAGTGCAAAGTGATAACTGCACAATGTGTTGAGCATTTTCTCCGTGAAGTAAGTATTGTGCGTCATCTCGACAAGCTTCCAAATGTTTAACTCTATGTTATGATGATCCCGCAAAAGAGCCACAATTTTGGTGCGCTCCTCGCTAACCAGCGTCTGCTGTAATATGTAACAAAGTAGATCCACTGTTGAAGAAACCTTGTGCAACAGCTCGTTGTCATCTACGCTGACATGAATACGTTGGTCTTCTCCACCAGCGCTGTCATTGACATGATCGGTTATGTACACATTGTCCTGTATGGGCTTCATAATCTCCGAAAGAATCTCTAGCGTGACGGCCTGATCGTGCATTTTGTCGCAGAACTTGTACAACATTTCATAGAGAAGCTGCCGCGCCTCCCGCACAACATAAAGCGTGTGCTCATTGTTGCTGTATTGGATTAGTAGTGTCCATGAGCGTTGCATGCGTTGAAATGCCAGGCCAATGCTATAGTTATTGACGGCCTTCATAACGCGAATACCACTGAGTTTAATCGACGGATTAAAGTTCCTTTCGTTATTCTGCATGAAGGACATTAGCCTGCAAAGAATTGCCCAGTTAAATACACCCATCATAAAATAGAATATATTTTTTTTTACCGATGCATTATGTCCAGTTCACGAAGCCTTACAAGCATCCATTCATTTGACGTCATAAAACTAATCAGATTTAGGGTGAACGATATAACTCTTGGATGCACTTTGTGGAAATCGTCGCAGATCAATGTGAGACATTTGTCCACCCATTCAATGACAAACGGAGCTTGAAGCACGACTGCATTTTCTATATAAGCGAAGCAGACAGATGCAGTTAGAATTGTTGCCTGTTTCACACAACTAAAACAACAGAAAAACACACACAAACTTACCCTTAGCCTGCAAATGCGATATGAGCTTTTCAAAGTAAACATTGTCGGTCATTACAAAGTTTTCGCGCAGGAATAGGTCGAAGATCTGCTTGAGGCGCGACGCGATCTCCTCTTGCTTTTGCATCTTTAGGCTGGTTTATATGTTCAGACTAATTTGTAACATAGTATGGTACGTAATTTTACAAAGAATAATGAAACTGAATTCCTTATCACACTCTAAATAACACTCGCTTCAATTGCAATGTGACCAAGTGATAAAAAATAAAGAAACATTAATTATCGTACATTCCGCGAAAACTGTTAGACAGCAACACAAAAAATAAAATATTTATATGGATGCATTAATTGCTTTCCTTACTTTATATAGTTAAGAATAACCGATCTAAAATTGACCATAACAAAAGTAACATTCACTGTAAGTGTTGCCAATTTAGCCATTTCCACGTCAAATCTTTGTAATTCGAGATTCAATTATTCAAAATATGTGTTTTTGACCAGTGAATACTATGGAATTTTTATTAACCCATTTGTGTAAAATTAGTTTTTAAATTCGTTTTATTTTTGTTTTAATTTTGGCATATTTTAAAGTCCGTTTAGCTACAATTGAAGGTTCGCAGTTGGCAACACTGGCTGCTGTGTGCCCGGTTTTCTCAGATAAATAGAAAACCTGAAAGGAAATATACTGCCGTAGCAGTGCTTGACAGCTTTTGATGAGTCGGCCACACTTATTACAGATGCAATGACGCTGACACTGACATCGGATTTCGATATTTATTATGGACAATAATTATGTTGGACAAACCGAAGAAAAATCTAAAATTGAACCAATAACAACAAGCGCGACGGAGGTAATTGCGTCAACACACAGCACTGCACTAGGAACCAAATCACAAGCCAGTATTTTTGCGAATAGAACTTCGTTTTGGAAAAACAGTGGCCGCGCAGTGCCCGGACGTCCGAGTCCAAAACGCGATTTTCTCGATAATACAAACAGCAAAAATTGCACTGCGGGTGCAGTGCATGGTGATCGCGATCGTGGCAACGGTATCGGCATGGTATCCACGTTCCGGGACTATCAACAGTCGGTAAGCGATGCATGGGATACGGGCGATGATGAATTTTGCATCATAAACAGCACCGAAGCTGCAGGGGCCTCAGATGTTGGTGGTAAATTATCGAATCGCCAGTGATATATGGGATCGTGTAAACAATTATTTGGTTTTACAGAAGCAATGCGAATATCGCGTCAAGTGTCACAGTCTGTGGCGCTGAATGTGATTGAGACGCATTCGCGCATCAATCAAAACCACGTCACAAATAGTGAGTCCACTTACGCCAATCATAGCAATAACGATCTGACGGCACCCGGAGGTAACTCTGCCGATGATATGAAGGAAGACCGTAGATCTTCGCAAGACACAAATGAAAACAGGTGCGGGAGATGGGTAAATGATATGGTGTAATGTGTGTAATGTCAATAGCCTTTTGTCAGTTGTGTAAACAGCATGTTGGTAAACATTGCCACATTTATCACATAAAAGTCGCATGGAATTAATGCGATATTTTCAGATCTCGATTGCGGAACTATCCTGGGCGACCGCAGCTGCAAAAGATCAGCTCTAATTCGCAGGACGGTGAGTATGAAACGAAAATTGAAAAGTTTCAACTGCTGCTCAACTCGCCGCAACTTGATCTGGTGGCGCTCAAGAAACTCAGCTGGTCGGGTGTGCCGCGCAAGGTAAGCGGTCATATTCATATGATTCACAGCTTGTCTTAATCACAATAACTTCCCTTGTTGTAGATGCGAGCAGTTAGTTGGCGATTGTTGTCAAAATATTTGCCGCCTTCGGGAGAGCGCCGAAATGCTGTCCTTGAGAGCAAGCGTCAAGGGTATCAGGACTTGAGACACAACTATTTTAGGGTGGACAGTCAGGATGAGACGCAGCAAGACACCTATCGTCAGATACATATCGATGTGCCTCGCATGAATCCACAAATACCACTCTTCCAGCAACAGCTCGTACAGGAAATGTTCGAGCGTGTCCTCTTCATTTGGGCCATACGACATCCAGCTTCTGGCTATGTGCAGGGCATCAATGATTTGGTTACGCCATTCTTCATAGTCTTTCTGCAGGAGGTGCTGTCATCAAACACTGATCTGGAGAAATACGACATGTCGCAGCTTTCGGAGGAGTCGCGCAATATCATTGAAGCTGATTCGTTTTGGTGCTTGTCCAAGTTCCTGGACTGCATACAGGATAACTACATATTTGCGCAACTTGGCATACAAGAAAAGGTTAATCAGCTAAAGGATCTTATACAACGCATAGATGGTAAGATGGACAAACTCTGGGCCAAATTGAAAAATTAGTCAAATGGCTCAAGCTTCAAAGTTAATTCCACTTAGAAGTCACTCACTGTTGTTGTTCATTTTATAGTCAATCTGCATCGTCATCTACAGACACATGGCGTTGACTATTTGCAATTCTCATTTCGTTGGATGAACAATTTATTGACACGCGAACTGCCCCTGCATTGCACAATCCGACTGTGGGATACATATCTGGCCGAATCAGATGGATTTGCGCTTTTCCATTTGTATGTGTGTGCGGCCTTTCTATTGCACTGGAAAGAACAACTGATGCAACAGAATGATTTCCAGGTAGACTCTTTTCAGCCCTTGTTCTCTCGCTTCTAACTAATAATAATATTTGTGTTTTTTCCAATTGACAATTGATGACTTAGGGTCTAATGCTGCTGCTACAAAATCTGCCAACACATAATTGGTCTGATCGCCAAATAAATGTGCTACTCGCTGAGGCGTTCCGTTTGAAGTTTACCTACGCCGACGCGCCCAAGCATCTGGAGACAAAAAGTTGACACAAGAGCTGACATAAATGATGCATAAACAATACGTAACATATAAATTAGTTTACTATTTTGCGGTATCAACATATATAAACATTAACGCATATATATTATATTAATTGCAAATTTGTTATTAGGTCATGTTTTCCATTTCTTATGATTGTGTTTTGTATGTGTTTATATTTTGAAGCTGAATTTTGCGTAAACTATGCTTTTTCTGTACATACATAGTATATGAAATTCGAAACACAATTTTACACCATTTAAATAAAAAATAAAGTGAACAAATACTAAAACTTCAGTAATTCCCAAATATCTACAAAATTAAATAATACCCAATGTGAATCAAATCATCGCAAAAAAAAAATAAAATGTTGATTTAACATCCAAATTAAAAAATACTTTAATGGAGTCTGATACTAAAAAACAAATTGATCAAATCTTCTCCTTTATGAAATTCATTTCATGTGGGTTCTATTTCATTTTTAATTTTAATAGATTTAATTTATTTCACATTCTTGTATATAAGTATATCGGTCTAACTTTGACGCTCGGCAATATGCTTCAACTGCTTGAGAACTGTCTCCAGCAACTTTTTCTTGTCATTCTTTCGCACAAGAGAAAATATGGGTTTCTTGTCAGCTTCACGTATCTTCTCCAATATGCCAATTATGGACTGTGGCTGAACCAGATGGTAGCGATTCTCCTGTTTACCATAGTCATGGAAATAAGTACTCCACTCCTCCAAAATAAGCAGATCGAGCAGTTGTCGATTACGCTGGAAGTATTTACTCAGCTCTCCTTCATGCAAACCAGGAACTGGCTCCGAAGCAGCAAAGAACTCGCACTGCATTAGATCCAAGTTAATTTGTGTCAGAGCCCCCGTCGAAATTTGTTTGACCTCCTCATCGTATAGTATTGAAAAAATTTTATCGGCAATATGCTCACAGGTACGACGACAGGCCGCCTGAGCAATGTGCGGCAGCTTATAGGAGAAATTATCGAAGGTGCTCTTCAAATAGGAGATCATATCAGTAATATACGCAGATGCAATGCCCGGCGGCTCCACAAGCAGCCAATCATAGGCACTGAGCTCGAAAAACTCGTCGATCTTGAAGCAGATGCGAACCGCAACTTGCTTTTCGGCATCTTGTCGAGCCACGTGGAACATGGCCGACGGCGATTGGGACATGCTACGCTCTGTGTTTGTCATGTGGCAGACAAACTCATCCAGGAAAGGACCCGCCTTTTCCAAATACTGCGTATCAATAATGATCTGAATTAGCTGGATGAGTGTTATGCTCGGTTGCCGAAAGACCACTGAGAGACATCCGCTAAAGCTGCGGGTGAGGAGCAAGTTCGCAGCCTTGCGAACCATTGCGGCCACCTCATTCGGTGAGAGAGTGAGCTCCTCAGCAAATTTCATGCATGCATACATGAATTCTTTGGCCTGATGATAAACCTCGGGAACCATGCGTGAGAATGGGAAATGCTTGGGAAACTGCGCGTTCTCCAGTTGCTCAGAATGAAAGGGGAAACGCTCAATAATGCATTCATACTCTTCGGCATTTTCAACAATCATCGGCACGAACTGTTCCTTGTCCAAAATGTCGCGAAACACGTGCACCCAACGTTGGAGCAGCACCTGTGAACAAGAGAGGTAAAGAAATTTAATAAAAATGAATTGTCGCTGGTTTTTGGCTTCCAGTAATGCTCGTTACCTCGTTGTAGTGATCACGCATATCGTGGAGTAGTTCCCACAGGATTTGCACTGTGTAGCCGTAGCATTTGAAGGTGTTGATGGAAAGCATGATAAGGTTTTTGATGCGCAACAGAATGTTGGGATCAGTGCACGAAGAGGAACTCATGCTGATCTCATTGACAAACTTGGTTAGTGAGCTCGACCATAGCTCCTCGAGATAACTACTGGTCACGACATCGCCAGCCGTGTTCTTCACATGATCTTCCACCACAAAGAAGCCCACAATAGCACAGATATATGTCTTGTATGCTTCCAGGTTATCGTGCATATTAGGCGGCGATTGCAGCGCCAATTTCGACTGATCTCGACGCTGCTGTCGATAGTCTTTCTCAAAGTATTCGCGCTGGCCGAGCACCATATAGATGTGGAGGCAGCGATAAAAGGGTGAGAAGTCTATCAAATCTTGTGCACTAACATTGCTCCCATCATCGTCTCCGCCTCCGACACCTACGCCGTTTTTACCTTGCTGCTTATGCTCCTGAATGATGGCATTAATATCACGTTTCTGCAACTGCTTCGTGTATGTGATAGCAAGTTCGCCAATGCGTGGCGAAAATTTGCGTATGTTTTCGAGAAACTCGCGAAAGTCGGCGGCAGCCGAGCGACGTATGTTATCCTTGATGATGGGTATCTGTGTCTGCATCTGGGTCGCAAAACGATAATTGTGCCGCTGCAATCGCAACAGATGCTCCGTCTCAAGGGTCTCCAATGTACGCAGTGCTTGATAGTATTGCTTGTTCTTAGCCTGCTGTGTGAATTTCATGTAGCACTCTAGGGCTGGCAGACAGGACTTGAGGGCCTCTATGGCACTGGCCAGATTCGATTCAATCTGGCGAGCTCGGACCAGCTCATTTCCCTGTTGTATCAGCGATGCGCTTATGGTCCGCAACGATGTGTCCAGAGAATGAACCTCGTCGTGCAGCTGCTTGGCTTGTGTGCGAACCTGCAACAGCTCCTGTATGGAATCGATGAAGCCCTGATAGTACAGATTGCATATACGCTCAATCTCCTTGTCGTGGCTGCGAATGCGTTGATCAAGTTGCTCACTAATCGATTTGCTGTTGTTCCCTGTGCGTGGAGTGGGCGTTATAAAGGAAACCTTTTCCGACTGACTCATGAGATATTTACCTTCAAGAATGGAGCGAAATGTTGGCCCCCAATAATCGTCCACGGCCTCTATGTCCTGAACCGTCACTTTAGACATGATTTTACTTGGCTACAGCGGGATTTTTAGTGCACTTTACACAAGAAATATGCCAAGCTTTTGGGGTTTTCCCAAGCGATGGTCAATGGCTCAGCTGTTTTCACTCGACGAGACGTTTTCCAACACTGTTTTACAAGTACGCCAGTTTAGTCTCTGTATGATGCGGCTCCCACACGATACGATACCTGTTGATTCAACGTTGTTTAAATCCAATTTCGTCGACACACATAAATTAAGACTATCTGAATTGAGCAAATCCAAACGCAAGTGCGATTGCGTGTGCATGTGTATCAGTCAGTTGAAATTCCATCTTGAAATCTGACCGTTGCTGACCACATTCAACTTTCACTTCGGCTGCCTCTATAGCGGTTACTTGGCGTTCATCTTTTTGTTTTGGTCAAGCTGTAAGACGCACATAAAGGTATGTGGTCAGCTTCTTTGCGTCATCTGCACAAGCAATAACCCACAATTTATGCACACGCACGCAAGTCAACATGGCCACTTTACGAAATCGGCAGAGCCCAACAGCAACGGAAACCACATCGAAAGGGAAACCAGAAGAAGCCAAATCCAGTGTGAACAGCAACAAGGATATGGCAACAAATGAGAAAAGCAATCCTATGATATATATAATATTCTTGTCGCTGCTCTTGGATCTGCTGGCATTCACAATCATATTGCCATTGCTGCCATCGCTGCTCGAATATTACCGAGTCAACGATAGTTCCGGTTTGTATGCATCACTCACAAGTCGCGTGCGCTGGTTCCAGCAGCTCCTGGGTGCTCCGGATCGTTACCTCTCGGTGCTCTTTGGCGGCTTCCTTGGCTCCATGTTCAGCTTTCTTCAATTCCTGGCAAGTCCCATTGTTGGCAGCCTATCGGACTACTACGGCCGCAAACCCGTATTGCTGATGTGCGCAGTAAGAGAAATAAATTAACAGAACCACAAGTAGTTTCTAACCAGTTTCGTCCCCCTCTACAGTCCGGCATAGCACTATCCTATCTAATTTGGGCGTGCTCTAGCAATTTTGCCCTATTCGTGTTGGCTCGCATTGTTGGGGGCATTAGCAAGGGCAACATCTCGCTCTGCATGAGCGTCATCACGGATGTGTCGAGCGTGCGGGCTCGAGGTCGTGGCATGGCACTGGTTGGCGTTGCCTTCTCGATTGGCTTCATTGTGGGGCCCATGATTGGAGCCATGTTCGCAATATTCTCGAATAAAGCGTCCAGTGGCGCTGCCTGGTTTGTTTTACCCTCGCTGCTGGCTTTGGGATTGGCAGTGGGCGATGTTCTGCTCCTCGTCTTCTGTTTGCGTGAAACATTGCCAAAGGTGACGCAGATTCCCATCCAAAAGCTGTGTTCTGTAACTTTTGTTTTTGTTTCCCTTGCAGGAGAAACGCGCCCGAGAAATCTCATCTGCTTTATCATACGGGCTGCAATTGCTCAATGTCTCATCCATATTCAGGTGAGTCGATTAGATTTAATTAGCGAGGTGCCTAGTAAAAAAAGTAGCGTGATTCTCTTATGTTGCATTATTAACGCTTATCCGTTCACATCAAGTCGAACAGGTTTTTGTTTTTTTGTTTTGTTTATTGATATCTTTAGGTGCACTTGGCACGTTTGTATTTTGGTTTTGTTTGATTTATCTTATCAATGGACATGATCAGCAGTCGTATCGCTCAATTCAAACTATAATAGTTGAAGTTCTTGAGTTTACTAAGAGTCAACTGAAAATGTATGGTTATTTTTGGGAAGTGTTCAAAAGGTAGTAACACCCAGTATTTACTGCAGATATTAGGAAAAGGCCAGAAACCCCTAGTAAGTAATTATTTACAGTGTATTACACCTTATTTCGTGCAGAGGAAATGTCAATTTACAATGTCGAATAACTTTGAAGCCAGGAGGAATTTGAAAAAAATTTAAATGCAGTTTTGTTAAGTAGATATTATTTATATATACATATAAATAAGAAAAAACAATGAAGCACCTACATACATATATAATTAATATCTACTTAGCAAAATGCATTTTAATTTTTTCCAAATTCGTCCTGGCTTGAATGTAATTCGACATTGAAAATTAACATTTGCTGTCCACGAAATAAGGTGTGATCCACTGTAGTTTTGTTTGTTATTAATTATTTGCCAAAATTGGTGGATCTGATGTAATCGACACTGAGGTTCATGTTCCAATACTATGAGTAAACTAGCTTCGGATATCCTACACTTTTATTGATAAATATAAAAAAGAGCCGAGTTAAACACGCTGATAATTATTTTTTAATCCATTTGAATTGTAATTTTAAAAAATAACTTATTTCTCTATGTTGTACAGATTTGCTGCCATCAAGAATGCACCAAGGAAGGATATACAAGCACTCCGCACAATTGGAATTGTTTACTTTTTGTATCTATTCCTTTATTCCGGTCTGGAATTCACAGTTACATTCCTAATGTACCACAAGTTTGGCTATACTTCAATGGATCAAGCCAAAATGTTTCTGACCACGGGCCTGGTAATGACCACGCTGCAAGGTTCGGTTGTACGTCGTATACCCGAACCCAAGATTAAAAGCTATGCCATCTTCAGTCTGTATTTAATAGTGCCAGCATTCATACTTGTTGGGCTTGCTGGGAATAGCAGGATGCTCTTTGCCGGCATGATTTTGTTCGCCATCTCCACTGCCTTCGCCGTCACTTGCCTAACCACCCTGGTGTCGAAGTATGGCAACGAAGATCAAAAGGGTTCAGTATTAGGAATATTTCGATCCTTAGGGGCCTTAGCACGAGCTCTCGGTCCCATTGTTGGATCTATAGGTGCGTTATTTTTGTTCCGTTTTCTGATGTGACTTATATTCAATGACTTACTTTGCTTTCAGCCTTTTGGGGCGTAGGGTCCAAAATAACATATTTAGCTGGAGGACTTCTGCTTCTATATCCGGCACTAGCATTGCAACGCGCGCGTATTTAAAACGTAGATCAAAGTGCTATAAGTACATGCAGAAGAACAAAGCTTGTTTTGAAAAACATTCCGCAACTAGTATTAATCGCATTATTACTTATTTTTTGTATGGAACTTGCAATGTTATTATTGTAAAAATAAAGTATTTTGTATCGCTTTCAAAAAAGACAATTGTAACGAATTTGGTCTGAACTGACGTCATCAACATGGCGTTAAACTTTTGGCAGAAGTATCAAAAGTATCGAGTACTTCGCAGCTGTCACTTGCACTGCGATTGCGATACATGCCGCAGCCAACTTCAAGTCATTGGGAGTGACTAAGTCTAAGTGAGTGTGCGTCGCGAGAAAGAAAATTATAAATAAATGCACAAAAAGCCACAGAAAGTGGCAAAGTTTTATTGCTTTCATTCTCGCACAAAGGTCGCCTGACGTGGATCACAAAATATCGTTTAAGCAACGCCCATTTGCCATCAAATTTGATATAATTTTTCTTTTCTTTATATTGTCTCGATTACAACTACAATTAAAAGTGTACAAAGTGTGAGAGCAAAATACACAAAAGAGAAAAACGCATAAAGAAACGGCGGCACGTAAGGATTATTGGTTTTTACCTTACAAGGACACACACGCAAACACCCAAATTAACTGGAGCAGGAGGAGCAAAACATTAAAACACAACAAAAATGGGTGCAAGGGAAGACGAATACGACTATCTTTTCAAAGGTAAATTATGAACATGACTTTTAAATTTCGTGTGCAGAGCTGCTGTGTCTCTGTAATTAAGTTAGAGCTTTAGCTAGCCGGTGACTGGTCGCTCGCACGCCCCCGGAAACATGGGAAGTCGGAGCAGGAGCAGAACTGCACGACTTCGACTTCGCTCATAATGACGACGTTCAATGGCACTAATTGAAACTAATTGTAATAACAAATGCAGACTACCGTAGCTTCGATGCATACATACTACGTGGATTTATGCAATGTACATCAGTATGTCCATGCATATGCATATACATATGTATATGTATGCGTACTTGATTTGTATTGAACTAAATTAAAATTAATTTTACACTCATACGCCCCCTATCGTTACTTAACGCATTTTGTCGCTGTTTTCGAAATGTTGTTGCTGTTGTCCTTTTTTACAGGTGCTCTCTCTCTCACTTCTACTCTTGGGCCGAGCGTCTTTTCTTCCATTTTTACTTCTTTCTCTGCCACCCCCTCTTCCAACATACGCGCAACTACTTCGCCGTTAACTGCTGTCAGTTTGTCATTGTGCTCCCTTTGCTATTCGTTCGTTCGTTCGTTTATTGCTGGCAGCGTGACACGTTGCATAAATCGTAATAATGTTATGGTTCTTAGTTAGATTAAATTTGCTGTTCTTCAGTGTTGTGTTTGTTTGTGTTGCAGTTTTAAAGTTGCCTGTAATTGTTTTTGATGTACTTTAATTTTAAATTATTGTTTTTCTCTTTTTGCATAGCCTATTCTTAGGATTTCTTTTACATTGTTGCTGCGGCTCTGGCTCAACCCGCACTCTCTCAAGAGAAGAGTTGTAGCGGGAACAACAGCGAATGTTTGTATGTTTCAGCCTCAGTTAGTTTTATGCTTGCACAGTGCAACGGAATCAATTGTGACACAGTTGAAATCCAACTCCACTTGTAACTTAAATGCACTTTAACGGCATGTGGACAATGTGACAAGCTTCCTACATTCCCATCCCCGTTTCAAACATATCTAAGTATGTAGTTTCTTTGTTTGGCACTTTAAAGTGCTTGTACTATTTGGGTTTAGGTATTTTGGGGTCACGAATTCTTAGTAATGGTTTTCTTTCTCGCTTTCTTGATTGCATTTATGTTATTGCTTCAATGAATTTCAAGCTATTATGTGGCCGCTATAAATCTCGGAAAGCGGAAGCAAGAATGGAATGATATTTGTAGAAATATAGACAACTTGTAAATGCATTTTTATGTAGTGAACCACGAGTATATACATATATCATTAGAATGTGACTCATTACAAATATTTTTGGCTACAAGTCTTGATCACAACCCTCATATTGAGTTTCAAAATTAATTTATAATTTTCATGCATACATTTGCTATTGACAATTTTGAGTTATGTACATGTAATCTGTGTATAGAACCCCAGTAGATCGTCAATGAACTCGAAAAGAGAGGAGCTACGCAATGAATCACCATTATTACTCTACACTCGTTGCCCGAGAGCTGCTGTCATGCAATCAACAGTAATGCTGATAACCAAAGAGAGATATCCACAGAGAGAGGGCTTGAAATTGTATTAGTTTTCTTCTGGAGAGTGAGAGGAGTATTAAGCGAGAGAACAGGGCCATATTATCGCATGCCAGATTAATAAATTAAAAAAAAAAAGATGTTAAGAGAAAAGTGATAATAATATACTTTGACTCGATGCATATCGTAGAAAACTCAACAAACTCCATCGAAAATATAATCGAAAACCCATTAACATGTACTTCTATTATTAAAATACCTCTGAGGTTCCCTTAATTTAATGAAGTTCATCGTTTGTGATAATGCTAAAGCATAAAGCATAGCAAATTATTGTGACTACTGACCTTCAAGCACGCTCCTCCGTAGATTTAATTGTATTTAATACCTATAAAACGTATCTTTTAACCATTTTTGCAGTTGTGCTTATCGGCGACTCTGGCGTAGGCAAAAGTAATTTGCTGTCACGTTTCACGCGCAATGAATTCAATTTGGAGTCCAAGTCGACAATTGGCGTTGAGTTCGCAACGCGCAGCATAGAGGTGAGTGGCAGGTTGGGATGGGCTGGTTGATAGTAGTTAGTGTGCTTACTTTCTTAAATTTAATATGAATTTTTCTCTATGCCGACAAGGTCGATGGCAAAACAATTAAGGCGCAAATATGGGATACGGCTGGCCAGGAGCGTTATCGGGCTATCACCTCTGCTTACTATCGTGGTGCTGTCGGAGCACTGCTTGTTTATGACATTGCCAAGCATTTGACGTACGAAAATGTGGAGCGATGGCTCCGGGAGTTGCGCGACCACGCCGATCAGAATATTGTTATTATGCTAGTGGGCAATAAGTCCGATTTGCGGCACTTGCGTTCAGTACCGACGGATGAGGCGAAATTGTTTGCAGAGCGTAATGGTTTGAGTTTCATAGAAACATCGGCCCTCGACTCGACGAACGTTGAAACCGCATTCCAAAATATACTCACAGGTGAGTTAGAAAAAACATTCCTAAATACACCCATATCTTTACCTAATATATATTTTTTCGCAGAGATCTATCGTATTGTATCGCAGAAACAAATCAGAGATCCGCCGGAAGGCGATGTCATTCGTCCCTCTAATGTGGAGCCCATCGACGTAAAGCCGACTGTTACAGCTGATGTACGCAAACAGTGCTGTCAGTGACCGCCAGAAGCACTCACCGCAGCATCGAAAGCAGCAGCAGCCCCCCGCAACAACAGCCAGAACAGCAACTGCAAGAAGAATTACAATTACAACAACGGCATAAGATGTTATTTTTTAAAACCACAGCCACAAGCAATTTGTCATTTACGCGTGAGATCAACAAGAACAAGAAACACCAACAATAACAATCGTAACAACAACCGCAACATCAACATCCGGCTGTAGTAACCTGCAGTTTAAACTGAAGTTTTATATATGTATACATATGTATAAATAAAATGTCGTATAAAACGTCATGCAAAATGCGGCGTCTGAGATAAATAAAAACACTAAAACACTCCAAATTCAGTTTAAGCTGTAGATGTAACTATAATTTATACAATTATATATTAATATTATTAATTTTCGCATCATAAATACATAGTTGTAATTTTCAAAGAAACAAATCAAACAACAACATTTGCTATGTACGTTCTATTAGCCGCCGCATGCATTGTTTTCCAGCATATTACAAAAACGGCTCTTGGCATCGTCCAGTTTCGTTATAGCATATAAATTAAATTCTATAATCTTTTCCCCAACATTTTCAGCATCAAAGCCGTTTTTATCGTTGCAAGATCACTTTAGTTATTGTAGTACATTTCTATAAGTTTACAAAAAAAGTGGAACTTTAACCATTAAATTGCAATTAGTTGTAGAATCTAATCCAAAATTCATATTCATATTTATTTACTTTAATTAAATTTGGAATATTGGCCACCATGCGATTTTTTGAAAACTAGCTGATAAAGTAAACAGTTGTAAAACTTTAAATACAGAAACAGCAATGGCAGCATAAACAAAAACAAAACTAAATACATAATTTGTGTTTGCTATGTTGAGTGTGATTAAATAAATATAATTAAAATAAATCAATCACTTTTTAACAGTGTAATTCAAGTTATCGAAATATTAATAATGCCTTATCGAAACGAATCAATAAAGAACTATTGTAATCGTTGGCTATCCAAATCGATAATATTTTAAGTTCGATTAATCGACTAGCTCGACATACAAGGTATTAGGAATTCATTGACTGCCCTTTTTTGCTAGTTGTTTGTTTAACCATTTTTTATGTTTTAAGAGAAAGTTTTGGAAAATAATTCCATTACTAAATTTTCCAGACTCGTTATTGCGACTAGTTGGTAAAAAAAGGTATTTTAATTTTAAAGCTGTGGTCACACTGCAAACCAACACGTGCGGTTTTTATTTTTATTTGTTATTAATACAGTACTATGGGGCGCAGCAAAAAAGTACATCCTAAGACGCGCACCGCAGCCTTTAAGGCTAGCGAGCCGAGCGAAGTGGTGGAGGCGCCACACTCCTTCATCATACACCGTGGTCTCTCCTGTCCGTATATAACAGACCTCACAATTGACGTTCGTCGTATAATGGAGCCGTTCACGGCCACAAATTTGCGCGAAAAGAAAATGAACCGCATCAAGGATTTTGTTAGCTTAAGTAGTTTCTTTCACGTTTCCCACATGGGTATCTTCAACAAAGCTGCCACTCAACTGTCCTTCAAGGTGGTTCGCCTGCCGCGTGGTCCATCGCTAACATTCAAGGTATGTGTGGTAGTTTCTTTGTCATCCCAATCACAAGCGGGAATGTCTTCCGTTCGTTAAACAGGTGCATCAGTTCACGCTTGCCAGGGATGTCATTTCGTGCAGTAAGAAGCAAATGATAGACGTGGATCACTTTAAACATGCCCCGCTTGTTATCATGAACAACTTCAGTGGGGATGGAAAACAATTGAAACTGATGGCGACGACGTTTCAGAACATGTTCCCATCCATAAACCTGGCTCAGGTTAGCATCGACACCATTCGCCGATGCGTGCTCTTCTCGTACAACTCGGAAACCAAACTGGTGGAAATGCGTCACTATTCAGTCCAAGTTGTCCCAGTGGGTCTGAAAAAGGCGGTGAATAAAATAGTTGCCGGCACTGTTCCCAATCTAAGCAAGTGTAATGAAGTCTCCGATTTTGTTACTAGGTAATAATAATTTAAATATATTTCGATTTTTAAATAATTACTAATTCTGTTGTGGGCATTGAAGGGATGGTTATCCGTCCGAATCGGAGGCTGAAGATGATGAACAGTCTCATGTTGTGCTGGCTCAAACCTTAAAGAGCAAGGGCAACTTGGAGGACCACAAGAGCTCGGTTAAACTTCACGAAATTGGACCACGCCTTACATTGCAGCTAATTAAAATCGAAGAAGGATTGCTAACCGGTGAAGTGCTCTACCACGACAACGTTGTGAGGAGTGAGGAAGAAAAAGAAACATTGCGTAAACTAATCGAAAAGAAGCGCAAGCTAAAGGACCAACGCAAGAAACAGCAGATCGAGAACCGAGCGCGTAATCTGAAACTGAAAAAGCAGCAGAAACAGGCTGGAGAAGGCGCTGATGCTGACAATGCTGGTAGCGATGCTGACGATGATGCCCAATATTACAAAGATGAAGTTGGCGAGGAGCCTGACGAAGGTAAGTTATCGCGCAGACTGCGTGTTTGATTCTAATTAATCTCCTTCCAATTCACTTTTTCAGAGCTCTTCAAGAATGATAATAATGGTTATCGTAAGAGACACCGGTTGCCGAGCAGCATGAAATACAAGAATAAGAGACCAAAGGTGGTCGACACAGCTGCGAGGAATAACCCAAAATCAAAGAAGCATTATAAATAATATTTATATTAAATCGCTTTTCTTTTTGATTATTATTTTTGTAATTATAAGCTACTTGAACATGCGTTGAACTACTTGCTTATAGTTGGCATTGCTGCTCTTCCAGCTAGTCGCAATATCTTCAATTAATTTCACAAATTCGCGTTTCCCCTCGTAGTTGGGCACGCGTTCAATGGTTTTCTGCGCCTTCTCGAATTCTTTCAGGGAGTAAAAGGCTAATGCTCGACGGTACATGCTCTTTTCACTGGGATTCTCTTGTGTTTCAACGAATTCAGTGTGATAAATGACGTGTTCATAGCGCTTCTCCTTCAGCAAGCATGCAGCCAAGTTTGTTTGTATTTGCACAAACAGCTTTTCCACTTCAGCTCCATCAATGCCATTTTCTTTCTTGTCTAATTCGCCAAATGGTTTATATGTAATCAGCAGTTTGGCTGCACGCACAAAGTAATCAAAGGCGAACTTCGGGTACGCCTTGAACATGACGACGCCGTTCTCCTTGTAACGCAATGCCAATTTGAATACTTCGACTGCACTCAACTTCTCCATCGCAGTGTTGCTGATGATGCTGTTCAATTTCAGCTCGAACTGGAGACGTTCTCCAGTCTTTGTTTCAATGCTGCACTCCGACGTCTCGCCGAGCACCATCTGCTGCAAAAGCATTTCCAAATAGTAGTCAATGGGAGTCAACGCTGTGCCCATTTCCAGGCTGTTTTGCTGGGTCTCATTCGATTCTAGGTATTTTGATGACCTGCCACCCAAGTTGGCGCACGGTTTGTTGATTTGAAAGCGAACTGTGCTGTTTGGTTGCGGTTTCTCTAAATGGTTGAATTCCAGGCTCAAGACCTTCTTGTGCAGACCTCGCGTTTTATTGTTCCATTCCTGGCCGACATACCAATCCATTGCCAAATAAATTGATGTATGTATTTTGTTGTCAACTTGTCAAATGCAGCAACTAGTGTTAGGTTGCTCATGAGTGCACAAAAAGATTTGTTCACTAAACTAAGTGAATGAGCATGTTCATTTTTGTAAAGTTTTGCTCATTTCGACTCACTTGTTCATTTTTGTTCAATTGTTCCATTTAGCTCATTTTTGCTCAATTACTCTTTTTTGCGCATTTTTGTTCAGTTACTCTGTGGTTCACTGTTCTTAGAGTGGGCAAAAATGAGTAGGTAGATCAACGCCATTTGCATTTTTTGGAGGCATTTTGCGTAGCTTATTTTGCGTTTTTGCTCATCTCTGCGTTTGTCTTGATTCAAATTCTTACTTTCCACTGAGCTAATTAATTTTTTTCTACTGAAGCCCCAATGAAGGGCAACTAATGGCTCTGAAGCGTTTGAAGCACTCAATACGTAAAAAGTTAATTTATTTGCGAAAATAGTTTAGTTTATCAACAAACAATTTAAAAAAGGATCTCTAATATTAAGTTGTTCTATTTTTTTTAATGTCGTTTGCAGCAAAATTGACTCTGGCCAAAGGTGACTTCTTGATCCAACAAGGACAAATCCTGCTCAGTGACTTCTAGAAATTTTGGATTTACAAAGTCGCAGCACCCAAGGCCCATGCAGATGCGCGGTTTCAACTGCGGTGATTGCGCATGATATCTGCTCAAAAATAGCCTTGCATTTTTGACCATGCCCAAATCCCAGCGTTTGGCTGCGTTTAAAAAAGTAGGAAAAAATTGATTTTGATATTTTTATACCCGCTGCCCATAGGGTAGAAGGGTATTATAACTTAGCGCCAACAGAAAATATATGTAACAGGCAGAAGGAAGCATCTCCGCCCCCATAAAGTATTCTTGATCAGTGTCAACACCCGAAACGATATAGCCATGTCCATCTGTCTGTATGATCTGATCTCTCTCTCTCTGATCTCAGAGACTATAAAATCTAGAGTCAACAAATTTTGTACATAGGCTACTACATTCATTACGCAGATAAAGTTAAATTCAAATATTCGATGCACGCCCCCTTTGCCCACAATATTCATAATAACTTGAAAAGTTCTTAGCTGTTATGTTGTGTAATTTGGTTAACTATCTCTTAATACACTTAATATACCTTGTAATTTTTGGCAAACATCCGATTAGTATGAAAAAAGTTATTTGCCCTTTCCGCCCCAAATATATATATAACCCGCAATAATAGGGTTAGAGCCTTGGTATGCATGATAGCAATTATAGTCTCAATGCTTCCTGTGAATTTCTTTGTGATCGAATGAAAAACTTAGAAGTTATTAAAGAATCAACTCTAATAATACCGTTTCCACACTAGTATTTTTTTAGCGTCGCGTTGGTGCTAACGTGAAAAATACCACGACCATATCCTATTGTTGACAAAGTTCACGTTTTGTGTTTAGTTAACAATGTGACTATGTCTACAGATAATCAAATTTGTTTGTTTGGTATATTTTGCATACAATTATAATTTAAGTGTTTTGTATTCTCTCGAAATGAGTAGCGGTTATCTCACGGTTTCGACAGTAGCTAATATATTGTATTTTTGTTTGAGTAGTTATAATAAGTCGTGAGCAAGTGATCAAGTGAGCAATGAATAGTAAACAAGTGATCAAAATGAGTGAGTTGACTGTCAAAAATAAAACAAGTGAACATCTTCACCCAATGTCTACACCAGTGCTGCTAGTTCAGCCCATGATCATGGTTCAGCCGTTCATTCGTTCACTTAACTATTCGTTGAAATCCCAAACAGTGAAAATGACGAAAGTTACAGCGAATTTAAGGGAATCGTAAGGTTCCATCGGACACTACAAAGTCATACTTACAAGCTCCCTGAGCGCTACCTACAGATGAAGAAATCGGTGGTGAAAATTTTCAATATATATTAAAGCAAAATTGTTGAATTTTGAACACATTTTATTTTTTAGCCTATTTCTGTCACCCAATCTAGCCTGTTTTTATAAGAAAATTCTGGCAGCACAGGTCTTCACAACACTAGCAGCAACTAAATTCTGGCATCGTTCTCTGGCAGTGCGACTGTGTGATGGGAGCATGAAAATACACAATATTCAGAGCAGTTGCAAGTTGCAACGACAAATGCAACTTGTACGTTCGTATTGTTTATTATTCTTACCATTTTGCATTAATTTTCACAAAAACCAATACAAAACGTGCTAATCTGTATCTTGTGGTACCCTTGGGATCAACATATGCGAACCCTAGTGCTTATATTTTAGTGAATTGTAGTGTTCCTCATGCACAAAAGAACTCATCTGATCCAGCGTGCTACGAATTTTTGTCAATATCTCAACGCAAATATCGCTAGAATGAGCTCTAAGCCCAGTGTTTATGTGACTCGACCAGATGTCGATGTAAGTGGACTGGATCACCTTCGAGATAGGTTTGTTGCTAAAGCTGCTTGTGACTGCTTTTAATATTTCCCCACTTGCCTTTGACAGCTGCAACGTAAGCACTTCGTCGAGGCCCCTGCCGGTTTTACGGGAAGAGTTGCTCCGCGAGATTAGGGGCAAGGATGCGCTTTTTTGCACACTCACTGATAAGATCGACACTGCAGTGCTGGATGCGGCTGGCGATCAGCTTAAATGCATCGCGACAATGTCTGTGGGCTATGAGCACATTGATGTCCACGAGTGCAAGAAACGTGGCATTCGAGTGGGCTACACGCCTGACGTGCTGACCGATGCTACAGCCGAGCTTACGCTGGCCCTGCTGCTGGCTACAAATCGTCGGCTGTTCGAGGCCAACAAGGAGGTGTATAATGGCGGCTGGAAATCATGGTCGCCCATGTGGATGTGTGGCCAAGGCTTAAAGAATTCACGTGTCGGCTTGTATGGCTTTGGCCGTATAGGGCAGGAGATTGCTGCGCGAATTGTGGCCTTCAAGCCTAGTCAGATAACCTATACGACACGTTCGCCAAAATTGGAACAGGCTGCCAAGGTCAATGCCCAGCGAGTGGACTTTGATGAAATGCTGGGCTTATCTGACTTTATTGTTGTCTGCTGTTCATTAACCGATGAAACGAAGGAAATTTTCAATGCGACGGCCTTCAACAAAATGAAACGTAATTGCATTTTTATCAACACAGCGCGTGGTGGAGTTGTGGACCAAAAAGCATTAACCGATGCTCTTCTTTCGAAACGCATATTGGCCGCTGGCCTAGATGTGACCAGCCCAGAGCCACTTCCTCTGGATGATCCTCTACTCAAGCTGGATAACGTTGTTATTCTTCCGCATATTGGTAGCGCAGACATTGAGACGCGTAAGGAAATGTCGCGCATCACGGCCAGGAATATTATTGCAGCTCTTAAGGGGTGTGAAATGGTAGCCGAAGTGTCTTTGTAAATATCTTAATTGATTCCACCATAAGACTTTGCAATACACTATGAAATAAATGATAAATGCGGCTCTTCACAAGCAACTTTTTTTTTTTGTGTTTAGGATACCACCCGACTCTTGAGGGGCAATTATTTGGCCCCTCCCTTAGCACTGAAATCGCTAAGTTGTCAGTCAAAGATCCAAAATGTGTTTCATTAATAAATTCGTTGATAATATATTAAAATATCAATATATTTTTACAAAAAAATAAATATTTATATGGAAATATTTTTTTTCCCGATATGTCGCATATCGATATTATTTGGAAATAAACATTTTTGATATTGTGTTTGGTCACACTACACTTAGAAATCTAAAAAAGAGTAGATGAGCGCGGCAAAGAGCTTTTTACACAAACAGTAAAGCACATAAGTCCACATTTGTGCAAAAGTGATTAAGTCAAGTGGTAACACCACTAATCCCTGTCACATTGGAAAAAAGAATTTTGGAGGTAAAATCATGTTACCAATATATGTATGTAATTTTGTGTGAAAAAAAACTGATGTTATTTTAAACAAGTAAGAAAGTTACAGTCGAGAGTGCTCAACCGTATGATACCCGCAACTCATTTCGAGAGAAAACAAAAAACCTAAATGATATTTTAACAAAAAATATACCAAGTAATATACTGAAATTTGTATTTTTTGTAAATACATATTTGAAAAAAATCCATACCATACCGACATGGTCACACTGTCAACTAAACAAACAAAGCGCGAGCAGCTGTAAGTGAATTTCTTATTAATTGTATGTCTATTGGTTTAAAGTTATGTTCTTTGTTTGAATGGTTAATACAGGGAAGATGTCGAAGAAGCCTCTGTGTTTGCGTTCCGCAAACTGTTTGTACTTCATTTCCAATTTTAATTTAAAGCGTTTGAAGATTTCACAGATTGCGTCTTTTGTGGACCTGTTGACTACTGTAAATTTGTCTGGTCTTGGTGCAGTTTTGGCTGCCTCGTCAACTATTATGTTCTGCGGTATGCTAGTAGTTATATTGTTCTTTTGCTGAGCTCGCTTTATTTTGTCTACGATGTTGAAGGCAAAATAGTTGGTTTGATTAGACTTGCATAGATGGATAATGATATTTTTACTATCTGTGAGAATAGCCACACGTGGGAGATAGTTGAAGATGACATAGTCGATTGCTTTGTCAACCGCTAAAAGCTCGGCTGAGAGTGAAGAAAAAATTTTATTTGTGTAAAACCTTTCAGTGTGCTTGGAGCTGTCATGCAAGAAAGCTAGACTTGTGTGTGATTTAGTAACCGAACCGTCAGTGAAGATTAATTCGAAATTTTTATTTTTTAACGAAGCAGCTATTTTTTCATTGTTTGTTTTTGGCTGGTCATTTTAGAAAGAGGACGTAACCCCAATCAATTTGGCAGTTTCAAATATGATGCGGTACATGGGCGGAAGTTCAGCTGCCCAGTGATAAATCATTGGGACTGGAGTGCATTTAATAAGTCCTAAAGCTTTCCTAAGGTGACAATTGGCGTAGCTTTGAATTTTCATTAGCGCTGACTTGGAAAGGTTGCTATAGGAAGAGCTAGCATATTCCAATTTACTCCCTACGCAGGCTAGTAAGATGAATAGTAAGACTTCTGGATGGGTGAATGCCGAAGCGACAGCTGTTAAAGAGACGAAGAAAGGCATAGTATTTGTTAGTTTCAGTGATGGATTGGCCAATGTGTGCCAGCGCTCAAGGATCTCGCCCGAGCCCAGGTCCTATTTAACATGTCTAGGAAGTCTTTTTTCACTAAATCTAGGTCTTTGTTAGGTCGTACCAAATGGGTACGAATTACCGTCTAATCCTCCGGCGCATTTGGCGTTTCTTGTATTAAGAAACTCAAGAAATAAAGTTAGGTCGAAAGGTTCTCTCTTTTTCGTTGAGTAAAATTTTTTCCAACAAGCGTTCCTAATTCTGAAAAGTTTTTCCGCGTCAGAGTCCCACAATTTTTTTTGGATATGTATCTATTATTGTTTGATTGATTGGGATCGCGAGAGAAGATGGTTGAACCATCTTTTAGGCAGATGAACCCAGAGTCCATGGCTGTCTCTTCTAATCCGGGGCGTAAGCCATCGCTAGATGGGCTACCCAGGATCTAGACTTGACGTTTATGCCTTCCGCAACAAGGGTGGGGTTTCTCTATTGTCGAAAACCCAAATCTGTGATAATATTGCAATGTCTATGCTATTGTTGATGAGTTGGGTCAGACTATGAATATTGTTTTGGAGTATTTTCATGTTTAAGTGATATTTGTTTGATAAATTTGACTTTGAATACGGTAAGAATCAATTTCAAGCCAAGTTAAGAAAGACTCTTAATTCTTCAAGAAAATCAGTGAAGTGGTTTGAAACGGTGTTGAAATCTAATGCTTGCACTTGATGTTCTAAAACTTCGGATGCAAAACGGTTGGGACGGGCTATTTCGCTTTGGTCCTGTATTAACTGTTGGGGAAGGGCGGTAGCACCTGCGGTGAAAAAAATTAGTTTTCATCAGAATTCGAAGAGGAAGACTGAGTCAGCTCGCTATAGTTTTGGTGACAGTACTCTTATTTTTGGAGATTTTTGCCACGCCCCTTTCCGTCCCCAAAAGCTGTAAAAGCCGAAATAAAAGACCTGGAGCATTTTGAATTTTGGTATGCATAATAATAATTATATTATCAATGATTCCTGTGGTTTTGGTTGAGATCGAATGAAAAACAAGGAAGTTATTAAAGAATCAATTTCATAGGCAATATTCACATACAGCTGTTCACGCTTTGTTTGTTTAGTTGACAGTGTGACCATGTCGTTATGTTATGGATTTTTTCAAATAAACAAAAAACAAATTTCAGTATATTTATTTTGTATATTTTTATTCAAATATCATTTAGGTTTTTTGTTTTCTCTCTAAATGGGTTGCGGGTATCTTACGGTTGAGCACTCTCGACTGTAGCTTTCCCACTTGTTTTTATTTCCCTCTAGAAAAATAATATGGAGGGAAAAATGAAAGCAAAAATGCGTGTCAATGCCCGTACTGCTTGGAGGATTAACGAAGACTGACAAGCAACTTTACATTATGAAAAAGGCGTCATGCAATATTGTTGACTTCTATACAAACAACAAAAATGCTTATCGATGTAAACAAATCGAGGAGGTTTCGATAAATCGTTTTTTAAGAAATATCTGTTGAAAACATCAAAAGTTTTTTAAGATCAGAGTGCTGGCATAATTTGGTTATTTTTGACAATTTGAGTACAAAGAAAAAAAGGTTAATAAGAGAAAATCGTAACCCCAAATTGTATCGATAGTGATTCAATCTTTTGGCATCACAAAATTACATGAGCCAGTGCTGGTAAATACGTAAATCTACATATTACTAGTTTGCAAATGTTAAGGCTGCATTTACCCCTCTGTTAACAATAATTAGTATTGACGAGGGGTCAATAATATATCAATGTGTTTCGCTTGATTGCTTGTTGTATTAAAAAATGTAAGTAAACCAGCAAAGTTTTTATGTTTTTAAACACATTTTGAATATTCTTCACCCCATGCATTCTCTGTTAATAACAGATTTCGAACAATGTTAAGTTTACAGCAATCGCCATATTTTTTTCATCGTTCCTTCTTTTTTCGCTGCTTCAGCGCGTGGCAAGTGTGCTCCCTGTTTGGTGCAGTTGTAATTGCAAATTTGCAAGCTAAAATTCGCGTCATCCACACTTAATACTACACCAACTGCTCCAACATGCG
Organism: Drosophila immigrans; assembly: GCA_963583835.1. Classification (NCBI taxonomy): domain Eukaryota; kingdom Metazoa; phylum Arthropoda; class Insecta; order Diptera; family Drosophilidae; genus Drosophila; species Drosophila immigrans. The sequence continues at coordinate 29,255,467 of OY757142.1, read as the reverse complement.
AATCTACAAAGACATCATCACCGGCGACGAAATGTTCGCAGACACCTACAAGATGAAGCTGGTCGATGAGGTTATCTACGAAGTCTACGGCAGACTGATCAGCAGATCTGCTGATGAAATTGTGCTCGCAGGCTCGAATCCTTCGGCCGAAGAAGCCGATGAGGGCACAGACGCGAACGTCGAAAGTGGCGTCGATGTGGTGATGAATCATCGTCTGTCCGAGTGCTTTGCTTTCGGTGACAAGAAGAGCTTCACTCTCTACCTCAAGGATTACATGAAGAAGGTTCTGGAGAAGTTGGCCGCCTCATCGCCCGATCAGGTCGATGTCTTCAAGACCAACATGAACAAAGCAATGAAGGACATCCTCGGACGCTTCAAGGACTTGCAGTTCTTCACTGGCGAGTCCATGGACTGCGACGGCATGGTCGCAATGTGTGAATACCGTGATATCAATGGCGTCAGTACTCCCGTTTTCATGTTCTTCAAGCACGGCCTTGAGGAGGAAAAGTGCTAATTTCTATCGCCTAGCCTGCATTAATGTACATACACCAACAACAAAGCAGACAACAATATGCATGCAAATGTACATCAACACACACACACAGACACATACTCACACATGCCTATTCTAAACGATTTTTATTTACACATTTTGCAATAGTTCAAAATTTATGTTAATGTCTAGACAAAGTCAAACAATTTATATTCGATTCAATGTGAATTATGTGAATTATTTCAAGTTCGAAAAGAAACAAATTTTAGTTGAAACAAAAGACTGCGCCTTCAGGAGCCACACACACACACTTACACAGTAGCTAAACTAACTAAATTATGGTATCTATTGTAATTAAAGGAGGGCGCGTAATTTAATGTTTTATATCAACAACAATTTTGTATACTTTACGTTTACGTTCCCAATTCGAAATCAAATCGAAAGATCACACTTGTATGTACTAAAAAGAATTAAACGGAAACCTAATACAAATACAACTGCAATCACAAATGCTTTTTATATTAATGTTTATTTAACATCCAAAGGTTTGGGCAAGCAAAAAGCTATTGACCTCTGGCAGTGAATTGAAATCGACCTGCGCAATGCAGAGATGGAAATACATACACACACACGTATGTATATATGTTCGCCTCTCCTAGACGAATGTGTCCCACATTTCTTCGTTTTTGCAGTATTGAACATAACCTTAATCGGTTGAATGCTCGTACTATTATTACTCACTGTAGATTACACACACACATATGTACATATGTACAGTATGCATCTGCAATATGCATTTCTGTCAGCTTACCTTGCCTTTGTCACCTAGTTTATCGCTCATTCGTTTGTCACGTGCAGTCCTGCCAACTATTCTTTTGCAAAAATGAGAATATTCCAATAAAAAGGGGTAGGAAAATCGACAACTAATTTGTAGTTAATAATTTTTACATTTTCGCATAATAAATAGCATCAAAATGAGATTTGTACAATTCATTGGGCTATAAACATAGCTAACGCAACATTGCCACGATGGCAACTATTTTGGAGGTTTCATCGTTTGCATATGATTTTCGTCGTATGCACATGAATTTAGTTTATTTTTATGAATATTTATTTTATTTGAAACATATTTAGTCTTTAAATTATGACTGATGTATTTTTGGAATTTTTTAACTTATTGATTCAAATAAAGTAAAACGCTCTAGTCGAGAATGCTCGACTACGAGGTACCCGGTGCCTCGATTTTATTGTGGGCGAAAGTGGCGTGAAATCAAAAATTAAACATAAACTTGATCAGCGTAATGAATGCAAGAACCTACATACAAAATATGGCGTCCCTAGCTATTACAGTTTCTAAAATTCATGCACTTACACGAACAGACAGACATACGGACATGACTAAATAATATAATATAATTCTACACTGTTTTGAGAAGATAACTTTGACATATACATTTTAAATAAAATACAATCGTTTATAAATAAAATCTAAAAAGGACAAATTTCTGGATGGGTGATAACAAACACCTCTATCAAACCACATTTCAGTATAAAGCTGTTCATAAAAGAGGAGAAATCCTTCCGGAAAAAGGACAAATTGGTATCACTGATTTATACTAACATTCAAATTGCAGCGTTATATTAAATCAAAATGCAGATCAATATAAAAGTTGTTCATACGATTATATCGTATGCATATATAGTATATATATGTACATATATTATAAAATCTTGAGAATTGTGTGTACAAAGAAATATGCCGGTATTGTTCAAATGTACCAATTATTAAAATCGCTTGTAACCTTTGCCTATAGTGAGCTCTAGCTTTAAAGATTTTTAAAAGTAAATACTACGCAAGTCGATTTAATCCTGTATATTATAGGTGCTTTCTATAAAGCATAAATTAGAAAAGATTCACAAATTAAATAAACTATTATTATATTTTATTTTTTAAGAGTTTAAGTAGCATTTAACAGTTTTCTGTTATATGCAATAATCCCCTCTACTTTATCACTTTTGTATATAACAGATATACACTGTATGGTCGTTCGAATAGTGGAAGGAAAAATTAGTTCAAAGTTAATAAATTGTTCAATTCACTATGTACAAAATATATCAACAAATTCTATTTTATTTCGTTCAAATTTTTGATGCGGCAAAATTGCCCTCATTCACAGGCCCATTCTGGCAAATGGAATCTGTGAATTGTTTTTCAGTCAAATGAATTATGTTTTACTTTGTTGCTTTGTTCATTCATAAGTTTTAAAAAAGGACTATATGGATAATTGTGTGTACTATTTTGAATGCACGATTTTACACTTATATATTACAATTACAATTACACTTAGTTTGTATTTAAACAGCAGCAGCTGCAATGTTGCACTACGTTCATTGTGATTGGTTTCGATATATGGTTGGAATGAATCGTATTAACAAGTTACAAAAAATAAATTAACAAATCTTTTGACAATCTTATCGATAAGATTAGAATATACTTTACAGTTCGCAGTTTGTTTAAATTTGTTGCGCATCGCATTCAGCTTAATTAACTAAAATTTAGGTAAAAAACACTCCATGTTTTCGCACTACAATACATACTACATTCAACACACGCTGCTTAATATACATAGTGATCATACATATATGCATATATATATACATAAATATATATGGGTGTTTTTAGACATAGTTTATGAAGTTCATAGTTGCATTTAGAGTGTCGATGATCACACATAATCAAGTTGTATATAGATTTGCTTGACGCCAACAGACTCAAAGATCATACGCGTATGAGTTACCACATACGTTGGATCCACATTCTTGGATACCTCCAGTTTTATGGCTCCGACAAACACATCCGAACAGAGGGTCCAGAAGTGTGGTTCCTGCACGGAATAGACTCCAGCCAAGCCGGTCACCTTTTGGTAGCACTGCAACAATGATCGATCCAATGCGCTGGGCTGACGTTGCATCAGGATTAGTATGGATTCTTTGATCAGGCTGAGCACACTTAGAGCTATTAAAAGCGCTATAAAAATTGAGCAAATCGGATCCGCTATCATCCATCCAAACATTTGCATTAGCACAGCCGATATGATCACGCCCACTGACCCAAGTGTGTCGGCTAGAATATGCAGAAAGACGCCGCGCATTATCTGCGAATTGCTGCCGCTTCCGGATAAGTCATGGGAGTGTCCATGGCTGCTGAGATCGTGTGAATGACCATGACCTGAGATTGACAGAAGTGCAATTTTAGTACGTAGTATTGAAATTGTCGTAATGGCTTTACCATTATCCAATGAAATCGCTTGATGGTTGTGATTGCTAAGATCATTGTGGCTATGGGAATGTCCATGACTGGCGCCGCCTCCGCTATGAGAATGACCATGTCCATGACCACCACCCCCGCCGTGCGAGTGACCATGACCGCCGTGATTAAAGGCATAGATGCCAACGAGATTCACGAGCAGACCGAGGACGGAGACGACAAAAAGTCGTTCGTGCTTCACTTCTGGCGGTTCTATCAGTCGTTCCACGCCCTCCGATAGTATGAAGAAGGCAATGAAGAGCAGAAACAAACTGTTGACGAATCCCGCCAACACCTCGGCGCGAACATAGCCATAAGAAAACTTATCGTTAGCCTTCCATTTTGTAATCACTGAGGCAGCCAGACCAGCCAGCAGACCCGTGCAGTCGAAGAACATGTGAAACGAATCGGAGATTAGACCTGCAGATAAGTCAAGAGCAAGAAGGAGAGTATGAATAGGCAATGGTAAAGTTTGGATAAGATTGTAAACAGACCTAAGCTGTTTGTCCAGATGCCATAAAACAATTCTACAAATGCAAAACTCAAATTGAGCAGCAGAAATAGAAATAAATTGCGGGAGTTTCGATCGGAGAATATGAGACGTTTCCAGCTGTTTAATTTCTCCTTGACACGGTAGCCAAAGTTGCTCCGATCCTTGTGCGTTAACGGAATCATATTGGCAGCAACCACACGGCACAGATGATCTACCTTTAATTCATTTAAAGTCAAGAAAAAGACACGAATTTTCACACATACACACTTTTATTATTTTGTTTGCATACGTGGTATTATCGTTAGGCAAAGTTCTCTCGCTCCTCGTTCCACACACCAGCTGGCTTTAGCTCTGATGCGAATGCTTAACGCTTTGCGTTCAAGAATTTCTCAGTAGCGTCGGCAGCAAGTGTCTACCAGAATTAGCACACGAAATGCTTCCTGATTCGTATGTTGGGAGCACAGGTTCCCTCTTGTTTGCACAGGTGGGCGTATCGCAGTTGTTTTCGATGGTTTTTGTTTTTGTTTTTGTTAAACACAGTCAATTTAATTCATTTCTAAGATGAGTGGAAAAAGACTTAACCCGCACCAATCTGCCGTGTTGTCATTAAGCTGGACGTCAACGTACCCCAGTAAACATTTGTTGGCTTACTACGTCAACAGGGTTGCATCCCATTTAAAGCAATTGGGCGCGTTCACCAACATTTGACTATCACATCGTTTCAACTTTCACCAAATTTGTTACTTTAAATTGTAATTTATTTTCAAATGGTTGCCGTAGCTTTCGCCTTTTATATGTTAATTTGTTTTGCACTTAATGCGAAACGAATCCCATTCAATACACTATCGTTCGATCAGTTTGAGTTATACTGCTGAATGCGCCCATTTACCATTCACATGAAACTATCGAATTATTAAGACATGGGTTTTGACCAATTATTAATACTACACAACAAAATATCAAATAGCAACAGTTACGTGAGCACAACTGTAAGAATCCATACGATTTTATTAATCTGACATACTATTAATTTAAAAGTTAGAATATATAAATTGCACTTGGAGTGAGAAACCTTTGGTTGATTTGAAAAAATATGATATAAAGGAATTTTGTGAGTTAATAAAGCATTTCTTTTTGACGAGAAAATCACCAGGAAAATCATTTGATTATAAAATGATTTGCTAATTTTAAACGAGGTGAAATGAGAACCGTGGACGATGCACGCATTGTTCACAAAATAATTTTCACCAAAACAATGCAACGTGTTACAAATGATTGAAAACAATGGCCAAACTTTGTAAATTTAATTCCCTTCCTTTTTTCAGACTTTAAGACTATTTACTATTTAAATGACTATTTACTTATATAGCAAACTTCAAAATCATGTACGCTAAGACCATTATACTTTATTTATTTATACTTTCTACATTCACTGAAAACTATTTGTAATGCAAAGAAATTTAAAATAAATCTAAAAACGCATCTTCATGAAAGTTTAAAAACTAAATGATATAAAATAGGAATAGGAATAGTGATATGGGTTTATAATTAATAAAAGAAGCAAAACATAAATATAAGTATATAGAAAGTTTTTGTAATTGTATATGTATGTACAAATACATTTAATTTAATAGAATTAGTATAATACAAATTGTTTGTGACTAGTGTCATAGTTAATAAGTTTTAGCTTGTAGCACTAGTTGGAATGAGTATAGATAAATAAAAACAAAACATATTAAAAATTAAATCGAAGAAAATCGACAAATTACGTTTTTTTTATAATTTTGTTAATAGGAAATATATTTAAACTTTTCGTCTGGTCCAAGGACACTGTGTAATAAGACACTTCTACACTTTGGTTACCGAAACTACCCTTTTGTAAAATGAGATGTCGTACTTATCACTTTTGAAAGCTTATTATGGAAAAAAACAACAAAGTAATATTTAGGTCCTGCAACCACTTCACTCATTTCACGGGATAAATGCTAACCAAGTTGTGTCGAACTTAATATGTATTTTTTGAAATTGAATGTTGTATTCTATTGACAAGAAAAATAAATAATACGCATGTATTCCTTACATTAAAAAGCAAGTTTATTAAACATTCTACTACACATAGCAGAGTCTTAGTATTTTTTCCATACAATTCATGTTCAATTGTAAAAACTAGTGCGACACTGAAGATGTGAAGTAAACAAGTTTACGCCTCATCACCCTTAGTGGCACGTGTGTAGATGACCTGGGAATGATGTTGCACGACCTGCTTAATCAGACCTGGAATACAAAATACCAGCACATTAACAAAGTTGACTAGGATAATGTCAAGGATTATAGATAACATACCCTTTTCGCGCAACTCAATCAGAGCACGCTTGGCCAAAGAGCCGCGGATCTTCAAACGCTCGGACACAACGGAGGGAGTGATCAGCTTGTAGGCCGGCACCTCCTTGTACAATTTCTCATAGGTGGCCTTATCGAACAAGACTTGATTGTTCAGCTTGTCCCTAACTTTGCCTTTAGACCACTTCTTCTTCTTGGCCTTGCCGCCGCCAGAGCCCTCCTTCTTCTTCTGTGTTTTTTGCGGCTGCTTGGCCGACGACTTTGCGTCCTTCTTAGGCGGCTATAGAGAAATCAACGAACAAAATTTAAAACTTTTATTGAATAGTTAGTAATAATTGCAGCACTGATATATTTTAATGTACGTGAAGAACATTCGCTTTCGAGGTTATGGTCTCTCATGTTTGTTTGTAACTTGCACTAATGGTTTTTTGGAACACAATCAAAAAAAAAAACTTTTTGTGATCAACATTTAACTATTTTAAGGCAATTTTCACGTTCAAAACAATTTATTTTTTATAAAATTTATAGCAGACGAACTCACCATCGTGAAGATTCAATGCAGAAAGATGGAGGACGGAAATTGATAGAGTTACCATGCCTTGTCAGAGTTAATCGATAGGTGGCATCCCTTCTAGCACTCAGCAATGTGCCCATTTATAGAATTTGGTTCGCTCTGGTATTAAAGAACAGAAAATAGCGTAAGGAAAATGTTATTTTTTATCTACGTGTAGATTTAAGGATCTTCAATGACGGCTATTTTGTATTTTAGAAAACAAAAAGCTCTTGGTAAAATATGTCTACATTCATGTTATGAAAATGATTTAATCATCACTAAAAAATACTAGTATATGTTCAAGTGGTATACTGTTTTCAAAGTTAACTTTCAGGTCACTTTGATAGAGGTGGAGATATTTGCAATCAAAACCGATGCTTAACAAAATTTTATAGGGATCGATACATCGATAGTGTTATCGATGTTTCTCCATTATCAGCGTGTGTTTGGAATTTCACATTGTGGGATACATTACAAACGGGCTAGAATATATACTATTTTGCGCGAACTTTAATAGCAATGGAGCATCGTTTCAGTTTAAGTATTAATTCGCCTCATCTGTCAAATCCCATTGCTGATTCCACATGGATAGATGGACCGTCAACGTAAGTAACAAAATCTTTACATGTTCTCTACTATTAACATGCTACATTTTATTGAGTAGCTCGAACCGGCCAAGAATATTCCAGCTGAGTCCCAAACAGCGCAGCAATTCGAGCATTTGCTTAAGTGGCAGTTACCCCAATGAGGGGCAACAAAACAATACACTGCATCAGACATCCAGAACATCAACGAACATCTCCAGAATGACGCGTCAAAAGTTAAATCTGAGCCAAATAGATCCCAAGTAAGTAGCAACGTGCAACTATGCGAAATACTGATTAATTAACTATGATTCCCACGCAATAGAACGTACGCAGATGTGCACAGCAGCGGCCTGACGTCGCGCATTGTTAAATACCATAAGGAGAGCGGCGGTGTTCTGCAGCGAAGCATGTCCTTCAACAATTTGCATCAGCCGATTACACAGCCTCGGAAGAGTAGCATCACGTCCTCTTCATACAACCACAAACCCAATCTGCCGCCGTTGTCAATGACACAAATAGCGCCGCCAGAGCACAGTTTTTATTGCGGTAACACATTGCCCAGCTTGTTGCGCTCAAATTCGTTGATGGGCGTCGAAAAGTGCAGCGAGCAATTATCACGCGAGAATCGTCCCATTCTGCATCCGCAATTGTTGCATCATGAAAATGAACCCACGCGCAGTGTCCTGGAGGAATTGAAGGAGATATCGCGCAAGCGGATTAATAGCGGCGTAAGTCAACGATTGATAGGCTCAAGTTCCAGCGGTTTAATTAAGAACAAATACTTTCAGGATATTCAACAAAATGAATTCAACACAAAAAAGAGTTGTAATCGTATTGCGGACTTTGTGGATCACCATAATATGCATCCACATCCACATTCACAGCAGATGTCGGCTTTGCAATCTCCAGCTGCAGTTAAGCGACATCGTGAATTGAGTGTCGCCGTCCCGTTGCGTTTGCATCATGCACCAATAATTGTACCACAGCAGCACCAACATCAACAGCAGCAGCAACAGCACCACCAATTGCAGCAGCAACAGCAAATTAATATGACATATGGAGCCAACAACAACCACTCACCGCAACAATCGCCGGAACAGGTGGCAAAGCGTCGCAATTGCAGTTATAGCAACGATATTAGCAGTTCACTGAGCTCCAGCAAGCTGCACAGCAACAAACGCAAACTGTACGATATGCGTGAGAAAGTTCGCTTGGAAATCGACAACGCAACTAGTGTTACTAGGGAGAGTAGCACCTCGCCAGACAATTCGCCCCGCCAAAATGCGGCCAAAATACAGCGTCGTCACCCTAAGTCCGATTTACGGTTGGAACATTTAACAAAGTCCCAGAGCACACCAATTACACCTTTGCCAGCAACGCCAGCACAGCGTACCGTCTCGGAACCAACTTTACAACAACTACCGATAACACAGGAAGAAGTGGCGGTGTCGCCGAGACCAAAACTGACATTGTTCAATGCGCAGCAGCAACAATTGAAACAACGAGAGCGGACATTAGATTTAGAGAGCCCAGATGCTGATGTGGACGCGGGTGAATATGCGGGCATACATTTCGTTAAACCAAAACAACAGAATACATTTAACGGTGTCAAGAATTCTAACCTGGAGCGAACGCAAAAAACTAAATTAGCGCTTATGTTGAGCAGCTTAAGGGGGGAAATATATCAAGATGAGCCGGAGAGGCGACTGGATGATGAAACTGATGCAAAGCTACAATTAATAGTGACGGCGACCTCAACTGCAACGCTTTCCGTAGCAAGTGTTACAACAACAGCACCTGCGCCAGCAACAGCTGTGACATTATCGTTAGTAACTACAACAGCAGCGGCAGCAACAACGCCAGCATCAACAACAAAGCCAGTTATTTTAAATATGACAGCGCCAACATCGAACAATATCCCTGAATTGATTTCATTGAAGAAAACAGCCACAACAAACCTGATAGTACCAGCTAACCACAGCGAAGCGACCACAAATTTGACTTCGAATACTAATGGTCCTGTTCCGAATGGCTTAAAGCTCCCAACAAGCACGGCGATCACATTTGCTAGCCCTAAGGCAGCAGAGACGATGCCTTCAAATGAAGCTGCGTTAAAAATGCTTATAGCTGAAACTGCGCTTCCACTGACAACCACAACAACGAGTGCAGGATTATTCCCCTTTGATAATACCACAATCACGACGACAACTACAATAACCAATGCTTTAAAAACCAAAGTTGCGACGACGGCCGCAATCACAGCACCAACGATTACATTTGGCAATATTGCAACAGCAGCAGCTTCTGTGGCAACACCAGAACTAACAACTGTAACTGCAGTAACAACTGCAACTGGTGTGCCGGCTACATCCTCAATGTTTGCATTTGGTAGTATTACAGCAGCAAAGCCAACAACTTTATCCGCCCCGATAACCACAAAGAAACCAACAACATTCTCATTTGGCAATGCAACAAGCAACAATGCAGTACCTGCTTTTAAAATGGATAGCTGGTCGTCCACGCCCTTGGAATCGGCAGCTGGAAGCAGTCAGAGCTTAAGTAATGCTTTTAAAGCAACCATTCCGGCAGCTGGAAAAGCTGTCCCGACAACCGCACATAGCACTACCAATTCAAGCAAGGTTTTTAGTTTTGGCAACAGTACTACAAACACGATGACTCACAATGCTGCTGCGCCAGTTGCACCAACTGCTATGCCGATTTTTAGCCAGTCAGCAGCAATAGCACCACCCTCAGCACCATTATTCAACTTTAACACTGCAACAACGTTAGCAACAACTGCATCACTGCCCCCTTCAACTGTTTCCAACAACAGTTCGGGTATATTCACATTTGCTGCAGGTGGAGTTGGTGGTGCTGCTGGTGGAGCTCCAGCAGTTGTGAAGCCTGTAGCGAAAGCAACACCATTTGCCCTGCCCAGTAACAATAAAATGAATGTATTCAGCCTTGGTGGTGGCTCAGGAGGAGTGCCGCCAAAGACTCCAGCAATTCCTGCAGCTCCTAGCAGCTTCAATTTCAATGCTGCATCAACCGCTCCATCTGCTGCGAATACCAACAACTTTAGTTTTAATGCAACGCCTAAGAAGACACCTATATTTGGCAGTAGCGCTGCGGAGACTACAACTGCAGGTAAACCTTTTACATTTGGCGGAAACGTTGCCATAACTGAGCAACAGCCGCAGTCAACAGCACCTGCAGCTGCGTCTGGAGGAGGACCACAACCACAACATGCTGGTGGTTTCTCTTTTGCCGCTGTGGCGCAGAAAAGCGAAACCACCAATCTGTTTGGCACCCCGGCGGTCACAGGCGTTGTTAAGCCAAGTTTTAATTTTGGTGGCAACACCGCTCCTTCAATGGTAGCCGCACAAGCACCTGCCGCATTTGGGGGCTTCGCGACACCGGCGACCCCTGGCACCAAACCGTTCACATTTGGTCCGCCTACCACGAGTCCTCCAGCTGGTAATGTTACCTCACCCATGGGAGGTAATCTATTTACGAGCGCTGCAACACAACAACGGCAACAACAACACAAGTCAAGTGACTTCTTCTCGCCAACGAACAATAGTAATGGTGGGCAGAGTGCCGCTCCAGCACTGGCAAATGTTAATGCTCCATTTGCATTCGGAGGTGCGACATCTCCCCCTCAGATGAATACCATGTCCAAGCCATTTACATTTGGTGGGTCTTCAAGCGCGACACCATCTTCAAACATGTTTGGCAGTCCTGCTCCAGCCTCCAGTCAACCCGGAGCATTTAATTTCAGTAGCACAGCGTCACCTGTTCCAGGAAACGCAGTCACGTCAGATATGCAAGGAGGAGCCACGGCACAGCAACTAAACAGCGGCAATGTATTTGCTTTGCCAAACACACCGGAAAGTCGACCCATGAGGCGTGCCACTCGTCGACTTCAAAAGTAGGAAGCACAAGCGTTTGAAGACTTAGACTTTGACCAATTAAATCGAACACTCAATTATATATTTGGAAAAAAAAAAGATCATGTTCATATTGTTATTGTCAGCTGATTGAACTAACAAATTGCACAGATAATAAAGTCGTGAATTGTTAATGCATATTCATTTTTCTGTAGTGTGTCCTGTATTTAATTGTTGGTTATATTTTCTTTTGTCACAAGTTTCTTGTTGTTAGTATAACCAGTACAATCGTTGTTTATTTCGCAAAATGAGCCAACTACACGAATTTCGAAGGTACTCACATTATTTAATTGGAACAATCCTGTAAATGTGAAATTATATTCCGGCAAGTAATAGGGCAAATAGTTTGCATCGAATTTCATGTCATACAATACATAGGTGGTATTCTGGAAATGATAAAGAATTGGAAAGGAATCTCATTGGCTCGAACGCAAAACTTACCCGAAGGAAGGGACATTTTTTGGGCATATTTTTTTTAGTTTGCATAATTCCCTTGTATAAAAAGGTTGACAAGGTAGGTCTCTTACTGGTTCCCAGCATTTGGCAAATATCCAGACGTATCCCATTAAGTCGCATCACTTTGTTTTTGCCATATATGTATAATTTTAGTTCCGAAATTCCCACCAAATTGTACACATCGGTTTTGTTTGTTGTTAGCTCAAGATTAAGTGTGCTATTATTTTCGATAAAGCAACACATTTTTGTCATGAGCTCACTGCTAATTCCACATTGGATATTCGAAAAAATGATTTTCTAAGCCAAGCAATAACAATATGTTAATAATGTAAGCTATTATTTCATCCAAGTACACACCTTTTTCGCATGACTTATAATAGCCATGTGGAATAATATATTCCAAATAAGTCGCGTTTCGGTCATTTTTTAAGTTAATACTAAAACCCATGTTTTTCGAATCAACCTATATTTATACATGTTCGTAGAAGAATATTTTTGTTCAATTAAAAAAATCATTTTATTGATGTTTGTTCAGATAAATAAATCATTGCCCCAATTCAGCTGAATAAATCAAGATTTAAACCAAAATTTCCAACCGTTTCCTATTTTTCCAATGGGTGGTTAGAATGGGTCTATTTAGAAAATGCTTAAGATCTACAGTTATTATTCTATTTGTAATTTAAAAAACAAATAATATAAGCATATTAAACTGTAGTGTGTGCGAAAAACAAAAAGCATACAAATAATAACGTAAAAATATTAGTTAATAGTCAATAATTGTTATTGAGGTAATGAGGTATACAGAATTGTAAATTAAGAAAATATATGCCAAAATATCTTAAAAAAGATATTTGATATTAAACATACTTTTATGTTGAAATCGAATGAAAAAATTAAGATGTTTTTTTTGCCCATAAATTTATCTCTTAAATAACATCTTAGCTTTATTCATCCGATCGCAACCAAATTTTCAAGAATCAGTTGGACCTAGCTATTGTAATGTGAGCCGATCTTTATTTGTTCTTTTTGATTTACGGGGTGGAGAGACCAAAACATAAGAATAAACTTAACCTGCGTGCAAAAATAAAGTCTTGTCAAAAAATAGTAGCAGTTGCTCTCATAGTTTCTGCAATTTTTTCGGTGTTTATAAAGATTGACAGGCGGACGCATAGATGGACACGGCTGCGTCTTGTCGGCTGTTAAAGAATACATATGTTATGCATATATACTTTATGTGTGCAACATACTATTTATTTTAGCACTGTTGGCTGGTGTGAAAAAAAAAACAAGTAATTAGATAGCGATAGAAGCAAGGCAAAACCCAAATAACCCAACAAATCCAAGTACGATTTATAATTTTTCACTTGTATTAAAAGTTTTTATATTTTCCATCTTCAACTTCAAATCCAACTCCACCCCCATTAATTCCATTTAAGTATTAGGTGAGTTCGTACGATTTTTTCTGTATAAATTTTCGGTTTTTGCTAACTTAAAAATTTGAATGAAATTGATTTTTTGTTTCTTGTATTTTAAAAATGTAATAACTTTAAATTTAAGTTAGTTGTAAATGTGTATGGACGAGTACGTGTGTGTAGTATGTGTGTGTGAGTGTTATACATAAAGTAAAAGTAACTGTTAAAGCCAAATTGTACAAAGTTCTTATGAGGAAGAAAACATAAAACATAAATCGTTAAGTATATTATACATATGTGTATTGGATAAATAAATTACAATTTCTCTTATAGATTTATTATTTTTAAAGCGGCGTAAGGATATACATGTGTGTATATGTATATATATATATATATAAATATATATATAAAAGTTGGATAGAGATTCCACCGTAAAAATAAAGATTGTTATAAGCAAAACGATGAAGAAACAGAGTAAATAAACAATTGGGTCTCAAATATGTACGTACATTGGAATCTTGCGCGTAATAAATTAATAATTAATATTATACGTATGATTATTAAACATTAATCATGCCACATATGCTAATAAGTATTTAAGAGTTTTCATTAAATTGTATGTTTTTTGTTATATTCATATGTATAAATATTTATGTAATGCATTTTTTCACAAGTGATTTCTTCTTATCCATTTGTAGTTGTTTTTTTTTTTAAGGACATATCGAGAAAATTTGATTAATCTTCTTTAAACCGATTTTAAATTTGCAAATATATTGTTTTGGAATTTTCTTTCATTTTTAAGTCTAATTATGAAATCAGAAATGTAAATGTAACTAAATTTAACTAATTTGATTTATTTATTATGCAGTTGTTATTGTTGTTATACAGCAACTTGTTGAACAAGCTTTTATTGTTGCTGTGTCGCTTGTACTACAAACCGAAAATGATTTAAAAGAGTGATGGAAAACAATATATTAACAATTTTGTAATACGAAATTGCACCCGTGACAAGGACAACAAGTTGGGCGCTCATATGTATGCGTATTCTATAACATAAAAATATATATATTTAATATATATACGTAATATATATTTAAGATATGAAAGAAACAGAAAATGAAAGAAATCTATACAATGTGGGAAGTGAATTGGGGAGACTCCAGACAACACAGTAATATGTACGTATGTATATAATAATTTATAATTGCATAAATGTAATCATAATAGTAAACTATGCAGTTGCCCTTTCCGCTTGCAGTTGATTTATCGATTTGAAACATAGTGCGGATAATCAGTATATATACCTTTTTGTTAATATATAAGTATATAGTAGATATCGTTAAATATTGTATTATAAAGATCGTTAGCTGGGCGCAACTCACTAACATTGCTTGATTGTGTTGGGTTTCCTTTAAGCTTACAAAAACGTATTGCATATATTATATATGTAAATAAATTGTTGTAAATTAGATATATACGTCTACATATTAATTGATATATTTGTATATATATTTATTGGTACGAAAAATTGTTGCGTTCAGTGTTCAGTGTCAATGTCAGTGTTAAATTAAGTCCTCTTAAGCAATCTTTTAATTTCGTTCTTTGCTGCCATTTATTTAGTTCAATACTCATCAGCATCTCACGTCGTTGCATTGTTCAGCAGCTGCAGCTTAACCTTAAGTTCAGCAAACGTTGGGCGCTTTGCTGGGTTTAACTCCCACGCCTGACGCATCATTTCGTAAATTTCTGATGGACAACCCTCAGGCGCTTCCATTTTATACCCCACCTCGACATGCTTCACAACATCCGCTAGGGGCTAAAATTGCAATTGAAATTACATTATTAACATAAACTTATGCCAATCATTTGATTCTGATACATACAATTCTGGGATAGGGCACACGTCCAAATGAATATATTTCCCATAGGAGTATACCATAGCTCCACATGTCTGATTTGTTGGAGAATCGCTATAAGGAATACACAGGCAATTAGTTGTCCCTTATTTTGCTTGCAACTGAAACTTACACCATTCTTGAGTGCCTCGGGAGCTGTCCATTTAATGGGCAGCTTGCCGACATCAAGATTATAGCATTCTTCACGTGCCAGACCAAAATCCGAAACCTTGGCCACGCAATCTTCTGAGATGAGGACATTCCGAGCGGCCAGATCACGATGCACAACTTTTTTGGCCTCCAGATATTCCATGCCAGAGGCGGTATCGCTACAAAATAGATTCATCATCATTGGTCGTCGTCAACAATATAGCTGAGCATTATAGTATTTAGCCACTTACAAGGCGAAATTAATCTGATCCTTTTTTGTTATGTGCTGTCGTCCACGCGAGCGCAAATAATCAACCAGCGATCCTTTGCTCATGTATTCGGTTACCAAGTATAGATGCTTACTGGTAAAAACGAGACCAATAAACTTCACCAAATTTTCATGCTCCAGGGTGCTGCAATTTTATTGTAGGTATGGATTTTTTTGCGAATTGGGGTAATTATTGTTTCTTGCGAATGCCGCACTTACGTCATGACCGATGCCTCAGCTAGAAACTTCTGCACAGCACCCTCATCCTTAAGCATCTTGACAGCGACTTTCTCGTTGCGCAATATGCCTAGCATGACGTCACCGAATTCGCCCTTTCCAATACTCTCTCTAAGTTGCAGTTCCGACTCAGGTATGACCCAACCTTTGTCGACAAACTCTTTCGAGTTGATGCAAAACTCTTGTTTTCCGAGTTTAGGCAAGCAATTGATCAGTTGCGTGCAGAGACCATCTGCGTCCGCCTCATAATGCTACAGGAATTAGAGGCAGAATAATGTGTATGTAGCATTCAATATGAATTAACGGCAATCATCTTAATGAACTTACGGCAACAAGTTGTCCAAGATTCTCAAAGTATTCCTCATCGTCGATAGTCAATTTATTCTCCAGATATTTGACACGATAATGCTCGACTTTGCCCTGAAAGCAGACGCAAAGCGTATAATCACCGGGAAAATTGGTTGACTCCCGTACAAGGAACAATCCATCCTCACGTGGCTGCAGCAAATGCTCAGCTTCATCACGCGTTATGCTGCCATGAAACCATCTAGTAAACAAAGTATGGATTATTATTCTGATAAAATTCACTTTGGGTCGAACAACTTACGGCATTGCATTTAGTTTGACTTCGCATTTGCGCAGATTGTGATGCTGCTGCTGCTGTGGAGCACTTGTTGGTGATAGCGAAGCATGATTCATGGCCGTTGTAGAGCCACTTGTCCATTTGTCCATGCTGCCCCCGTTGACGTCAAAACTGTGAAGTGATGTCGACATGCCAGTAGTCGTGGTATTGTTATTATTGTTGATGACACTCCCACTGGAGGCACCAGTTGTAGGCTGTGTGGACTGTAGCAGCATGTTGTTGCTACTGCTGCTGCTGGTGCAACTGTTGCTGCCATGCGCCAAGCTCTTTGGCGGCAATGCACCGACCGGAGCAGCGTGTAACGTAAGCGAGGAGGACATTAGGTTATTGCTAGACGCGCAGTTAGCCAGCAGCTGCATATGTTGCTGCTGCTGTTGTTGTGTGACGGCTGCGACAGCAGCTGCGGTTGCCGATACCGAAGCAGATGTGCCCTGATCGGTTGCAGTTGCTGCTCCCGCTGGTGCAAATGTGGACAATATGGTATGTTGATGTTGCGGATGTATTGTCGTCGTCTGCTGTTGCTGCGTTTGATTGGGCGATTTTGGCGAATGATTGTTGATTAAATTATGACTATTCAATGCATGCGATGAAAGATGCAAGGCCACTGCTGCTGTTGCTGCCGCCGACGTTGCTCCTGTCTGCTGTGGCTGATGCTGCAATACAAATATGCAAGTCAAGTTAGTAATTTTTCGTTATGAATACCAAATATTGCTGTTTTGTTTTAGTTTCCTGCTTCAAAATCGAACAATTACTCATTCAGTGAGCTCTGATTCATTTATGTTAGCTTCTAAGCTTAGTGGCTTAACAAACTTTATCGAGTCTTTTAATTTAGAACTTGCTGTGGGACAGCAAGAAAAAACAACGCTGCAAATTTGTGGTATAATCAAAAATATTTATTTCTACCAATTGATTTTCAAGCATTTAAGGCTTAAACATAGCATTGACCGGCTGCCCCAGCTTGAAGTCTTTGAGAATGTCAGCGCTCTTAAGATCCTTACTCACCAAATTGTTGTCGCGATGGTGATGATGATGTGGTGGTATGCTCGGCGGCACAATGTGCGGTTGTGATTGGCTTAGCTGATGCTGGTGTTGCAGCAGTGATGCGCTTCCAGCTCCAACTCCAACCCCAATGCCCACACCTACGCCCATTGAATTGGGCTGTGGCGCAGGTCGTTTATTGTGTCGTAGCGGGGCTGTTGGCGGCATTTGATGCCCGGTGGCCTGCAGATACCATGGATCACCTGCTGTACCGCCGGACGCAGCTGCCGCGGCGACCGAGGGCTGGGAGAATCCGCGATGATGTCCAACGACCGTTGTTTGTCCGTTCTGTGTGGCGGTCGCGTGACTGTTCATATCCTCGACTTTGCAACTGGCGACAATTGTATCACCTGTTGAGGTTTCAGTTTCAGTTTTGCTTGCGGCTTCCGCTACAACTCTTGTTCTGTTTGTTGTGGTTTCAGTTCTTGTTGGGGGCAGCTTTGCAGCCGCAATTGCTCGGAGTTCAAGCTGTTGGCGCTGTAGTTGTTTGTGCTGCAGTTGATTCTGCTTAATTACCACGGTTATCAGTGCACCACCCTCTCCGATTCCCGTTGTCCTTGTTCTTGATGTCCTTGTCTTTGTTGACTTCGATTGTGCTTCCTTGGAGCTTGCTTGAGTTGCAGTTGTTTTCGCTGTAGCTTCTTCGTCTGCAAAAGTATAATATAATTTAGTCAATTGCTAACAAAACCTGCTAATCTAATCACAACACAACACATATCCCATACTCGCACACTCATTAAATTTAGGTACATATTCAAGAAGTTAAAAGCTAAGTGATTTATACACTGGCAAATGCTCTTGTTATTATTTGCTTAGCTCATTAAATATGCATAAATCATTCAGCAAATGTTCATCAACAACAATGGGATTTCAAGTTCAAAATCATATTTAAATGCAACTTATTCAAAATTCATAATGAGCTCAGTTGCGTCAGCAAATAATCTGGCCAAGAATCGCTTTAACGGCATTGTATATTATACTAATTAATAGTTTTGAGAATTTAATACTTATTTTAAACATCTTAGTCGCTTTTATTTATTTAAGTATTTGTAATTGTTGTATTGTTACTTTTGATATTACAATATCTTATTGAAGAGTTATAATAGAATCTTATGTTTGTACCCGCTACCCATAGGTTAGAAGGGTATTATAACTTAGTGCCAACAGAAAATGTATGTAACAGGCAGAAGGAGGCATCTCCGACCACATAAAGTATATATATTCTTGATCAGTGTCAACAGCCGAGACGATATAGCCATGTCCGTATGTCCGTCTGTATGAACACCTAGATCTCAGAGACTATAAGAGCTACAGCTACCAAATTCGGTGACAGTACTCTTATAGGTCCTACGCAGATCAAGTTTATTTCAAAAGTTGGATGCCACGCCCCTTTCCGCCCCAAAAGCCTCTAAAAGCCGTAATATAAGACCTAGAGCATTGAATTTTGGTAAAATAATAATTATATTCTCAATGATTCCTGTGAATTTGGTTGAGATGAAAAACAAGGAAGTTATTAAAGAATCAATTTTATATGCAAAATTTACTTGCAGCTGCCGCGCTTGGTTGTTTAGTTGACATTGTGACCATGTCGGTGTTATGGATTTTTACACGCTATTTTCAAATATATGAAAAAAAACAAGTTTTAGTATTTTTAGTATTTGGTATATTTTTTGTTAAAATATCATTTCAGTTTTTTGTTTTCTCTCGAAGGTCAGATTAATTAGTTAATACATTGCACGTTTGCCTAATCGGTGAATTAACTGTAGTAAACAATGATTATAAAAGTACTCCTGTTACATATCTTTATATAATATATGATATATAAAGTAGTTCGTTTTATTCACTCACTTATTGTACTTTCAACGCACCGTCCAAACCGTAAGTTCTGCGATGCTCCAATTTTTATACAACGTAAATAGCAATAGCTCCATTAAGGAGCTATATCGAGAAATACCTTTTCATCGCAGTATTGCAGTAATTGTGATAAATGGCTCAAGCTTCTGTTTGCAATCCCCGCAGTCATTGACAGAAAGTGTTTTGGAAAGGCCCAGGTTAATGTTGCTAAAGTAACAAAAAAAAAAAAAAAAACGGCAATGGTTTGATTCTAGGAGTCGCCAATTTGTACACAAAACAAACTTTATAATTTTATTTATTTTTATTATAATGTTTCAAGAATTCGTTGAAGGCAAAATTAAACAAGTAAGAAAGCTACAGTCGAGAGTGCTCGACCGTATGATACCCGCAACCCATTTCGAGAAAAAACAAAAAAATTAAATTATATTTAAACAAAAAACATACCAAATATACTAAAACTTGTTTTTTTGTATATATTTGAAAATAGCGGGTAAAATACCGCAACACCGTTATGGTCACACTGTCAACTAAACAAACAAAGCGCGGGCAGCTGCAAGTGAATTTTGCATATAAAATTGATTCTTTAATAACTTCCTTGTTTTTTATTGGATTTCAACCAAATTCTCAGGAATCATTGAGAATATAATTATTATTATGCATACCAAATTTCAATGCTCTAGGTCTATTATTACGGCTTTTACAGTCTTTTGGGGGCGGAAAGGGGCGTGGCATCCAACTTTTGAAATAAACTTGATCTGCGTAGGACATATAGGAGTACTGTCCCCAAATTTGGTAGCTCTAGCTCTTATAGTCTCTGAGATCTAGGTGTTCATACAGACGGACAGACGGACAGACGGACAGACGGACAGACGGACATGGCTATATCGTCTCGGCTGTTGACACTGATCAAGAATATATATAGTTTATGTGGTCGGAGATGCCTCCTTCTGCCTGTTACATACATTTTCTGTTGGCACTAAGTCATAATACCCTTCTACCCTATGGGTAGCGGGTATAAAAAGTAACGACTTAGGTACTACGCAGAAAGTGACATCTCAGTATTTCGTGGTTGAGCACACTCGACAGTTGTGCGTTTAGTCATAATGTTAATTGCTTATCAGCTGGAAATGTCGGAACTGAAGTCGCATGCTAATCAACACAGTAGCAACGTCCACACGACGAGTGAAAGGGAGACAGAGAATTAAAGAGCGAGAGAAGGATCGAGAGGTTGAAGATTTTGGCGAATGTAAAAAAAAACATTTGCATGTGACATGCATAATTAATAATAATAATACTGCGCAATTGCGAAGCTTGAGCTTCCGATTTCTATATACCCTAAAAGTATTCGAAATTGTCTTTGGTAATTAAACAAGATTTCGAATATTTGCTTAAACGAGTTTTGCTAAAATAAATACATATATGTACATATATAATAGAATACCTTTAGTATGTCTATTTTTGATCACTACTAACAGTACAATTTTTCAGGTTTAAAAATAGTATATCGGACTTCTGTCAAGTGTTTCCTATCGTGAAACGTTTAACGTTTATGCGATGATTCATCCTACGCTTGACATTAAAATTCTCAAGGCACTTACTTGATTTGAATTAAGGCATTATTTCGCAGAGCGATAAAAACTTACTCTTGTTTGTGATTGTGATTGAAATGAATTTCGAGGAGTGTTTTGATTTTCTCAAGTTGTGCATTGTTGTCTTGTTGCTGTAGCCGCCAGATTCTTTTTAAATTTTACGAATGTAAATATCATTTCGGAAACACTTTTTGCATATTTATATATTCTCAGTTATAGTCGCGAAAATAGAGAAGACTTCGAGATTTATCGTGGGAGTTTTTGGCGTGGGCTTCGCATGGATTATACGAAAAGTTGCTAAAGTTGCAAGCCAATTATGGATTACGAGAGCCTATAAAATTAGCCAGCTACTACTTCGGCAATTCTCGACCTTGCCCTAATCACATTTTGAACCACATCCGTTTTTCCATCTATTGTTGAAACCCATGCAATTGCAATTAGCCACACTCTCGCGATAATATATAATTTTAACATGACATTTCAAACTGCCAAACATACGGAATTGCATGCAGTCATCGCAGCAGTAATCGTTATTATAGTCGTTACCGATATCGTCTGCTTCCTGAATCAGAGTCACGGCATATTGTCTCCAGCACACCAAAAATGATCTAACAATACCTCGTATTGCAATCAGCTTAAGGGTTTTCTTTAAGCAAGTAATTTTGGGGAAATATAGAATGGATTTGGACATTGAGTTAGCTGGACTAGATACCCGATTTTTAAAGAGCTCAGTAAACTGAGTAAGCTTTAGTCATTGATATGACAATTTAGATATTTTATATTTTTCTTTCAGTCGTCGCTCGCGATTTTTCTGCTCTATTTTCCTTAACTCTACATTTTTTTGTTTTAGCACGTATTTGCATTATTTTTATTATTATATTTATATATAGTTCATTTGAATTGTGCGTTGATAGTGCAATCAGTGAGTGAATGAAATCGAACTATGATATTTTATATATGGATAATGCGACCTCTATTTGTACTTTCCGAAATTTATTATTATGTCATTTGTCTAGTTTTTAACCTCGTTTATAAATAAATATACATTTTTACTAAATGAGATATTATGATACTTATACTTATGAATTATTCATAACATATTGACTCTGTACTTCATACGGTTCTCGTTAAAGGAAAAAAATATGAAAACTAGAGCATTTAATTTGGGTAAACATATTAATAGCAAGTACACAAATGATCTTTGGTTATATAGCCAACTGAAATATTGTTTTCCATGTCTTAAATTTCTGAGATTTGCAGAATGTATATACATATGTATGTATATATTCTATAGTTTTTACAAGCCTTGTTTAGTGGTGACTGACCTTCACCGCTGTTGCTTTAAGGCTGTTCCCATCTCTCTTGCTGTCCCTGTTCGTATTTCGATGTGATCTGGTATGATTATGACAGACATACTATGTATGTACACTATATACTTCATTTAGGTATGTGTATGTACATGTGCTAATGGATAAGGTTTGTACACAAATTTTGAATTATTAACGATTGTCCAATAACAAAATCCAGAAAAGAGTGACGAGGCGAGAGAGAATGTACTTTTATTTGCCTATGAACACAAGCAAATCTACAGTACGGAGGTAAGGCGCGGCTGTAAAAAACTGTCATCGAGGAACTGGCGACACCCGTAGACAAGATGACTACCCATCTTTTCACACTCATTTGCGTTCGCTTTGACTTTTAATACCCTTCACCCTACGGGTAGCAGGTATAAAATAAAATATATCGCGGTTTTGTAATAAAATGATTTTAAAAACAGCAAAAAAGCATTGGAGGCCGTTACAAAATGGAAAAAATTTATTTATTTTCATTATTTCCACTATCATCTGCCGGACATGCAACAAAATTCATTAGCAACGCCTCGCATTACTTAAATGATTCATCGACAATTGTTTTTGTTTTACTTAATATTTTTATTGTTAAGTATTTTTGTTGTTTTCCTAATAGAGTTCAGAAGTCCCCCGTTTTTTTTTTGCATGGTAGAAAGAGTGTTGTGGGTGCAAAATGCGCACTGCTTATATTAACATAATATTGGATGAGCTATGAATGAGGTAATGCATCTCATCAACATGTGCAAACACTTAAATGGTAAAAAAAAACTGTTAATTCAAAAAGGAAATTGAATAATGAATTAAGTCTATTGTCGGTAATCATTATGTGCATTAATATTGAATGTATATTTTATCACCTTGTTTTTGATACCTATCACGTTATGGAGGGAGTAAGGTAATTTTTATTAGCCGTTTCAATTTTGATCATACACACAAAGATTGCAGGACAAGTTGACAGTATTATCGACATGGGTCTGAAAGCCAATTTAAGCTTTAAGATAAACTCATTCACAGGTCTCCACCTCGCCCACCCGACACATCCTATTAATTAGAAGATACATATGCATATGAATGAGTTTAGATATAGCATTGAGAAGTGGTAGGTCAGGTGCGCATGTTTGCTTTATTACTTGGCTTCCTTATTCCTGATGTCCGTCTGCTTGCGGTTTTCCTAAGCTTTATCGCAAAGCATGCAAAATGCAAATTGTTGAGCCAGCGGAGCAAGTCGCCTTCATGCCATCATTATTATTATTATCATCATCGTATCTATGTAAGTATATACTGCCCGGCTCTCGTTTTATTCATGGCTTTTGTTATGCTTTTCCTGGCAGTCTACCTCAGTTGACTAAAGTTATCTCTCTCCGTCTTTCATTATTATTTTACACTTTCCAACTCGAAACTGCACGAAATGATTGTGATGCCTCGTATTTACATGTCTCTGGTCTCAGTTTTCATTCCTCAGACACCTCCCTTGCCAATTTCCATCTCTCTCCTCTTATCCTCTCCCGGTTCCTTCCTTACTCATACACAATGAGGAAGCAGCACAAAAGAGTCTCACGTACTTGTTACCTCTATGGGTGTTGAACTGAAGTTTTTTTCCTACCATATTCCCGCATATACAATTTCCATCGTTCTGCCCCTGCCGTGACGTATGTTGCCCCTGTGGCAGTCCGTCAGTCTGTTAGTTAGTTACTTAGCTTGTTTGGCACATACCAAACAGAAAAGCCACCAACACATTCCTTTAGATTAGCCGTTATATTTTGATTTACGCTAAAATTAGCAATTACATTTTCATGCAAATTATAAAATGAAGTTGGATGAATCGCATTGTCTTCTCCGCTTGGGGTAACTACCACTGACTATCCTGTTCAGAAACAACGTTTTATTATTACCACATTGGGTGAGTTGTTAGTAGGCGATTGTCGCAGTCCCCTCTGCAACTGGAGACTGCCAATTGTTATGGTTTTGATTAAACCTAAAAACATAAAACCACCGACAATGTCAAACCAAAACAAACCAAAGCACGGGGGCTCTTGTCTGGTTTCCAAGTTTTGCTCTAATGGTGGATTTAGTTTACCAAGCGCAACGATGGTAACTTTATATGTATGCAATACAGCACTTGCGACATTGGGCACAGGGCTGCTTTGGGTTTTTCATTTTGTTTAAAGCCTGTAGTTGTTTAATACGTATGATGTATTTAAAATCGTATTATTTTCGACAAACGGAGTCAATTCCGCAACGAAGACACAAACTCGACTATTGAATTCGATTTCCAAGAGCTTTGTTTAAGATCATAATATTAATAAAATTTGAAGAGCGTTTTATAAAGTGTATTTTTTATACCCCCTAGATTTCCAAGACAAATTTTGGTAAATAGGTTCCAGTCTTTATTATTTTGGATGCCATGCCGACTTGTCCCACAATATATAGAAATCGAGAACAAATCAACTTTTTAATGTTTGTTATGTAAATTGCGTATAACTTGGGGAGTTCTTAGTGTAATGCTGTGTAATTTCAGTAACCCATCCCGGTATTTTTGTTAACAAGTAAGAGGGCTACAGTCGATAGTGCTCGATCGGATGATACCCGCAACCCATTTAGAGAGAAAACAAAAAACTGAAATGATATTTTAATAAAAAATTTACCAAAGAATATACTGAAATTTGTTTTTATACCCGCTACCCATAGGGTAGAAGGGTATTATAACTTAGTGCCAACAGAAAATGTATGTAACAGGCAGAAGGAGGCAACTCCGACCACATAAACTATATATATTCTTGATCAGTGTCAACAGCCGAGACGATATAGTCATGTCCGTCTGTATGAACACCTATTTCTCAGAGACTATAAGAGCTAGAGCTACCAAATTTAGGGACAGTATTCCTATAGGTCCTACGCAGATCAAGTTTATTTCAAAAGTTGGATGCCACGCCCCTTTCCGCCCCCAAAAGTCTGTAAAAGCCGTAATAATAGACCTAGAGCATTGCATTTTGGTATGCATAATAATAATTATATTCTCAATGATTCCTGTGATTTTGATTGCGATCGAATGAAAAACAAGGAAGTTATTAAAGAATCAATTTTATATGGCTCTAGCTCTTATAGTCTCTGAGATTTAGGTGTTCATACAGACGGACAGACGGACATGGCTATATCGTCTCGGCTGTTGACACTGATCAAGAATATATATACTTTATGGGGTCGGAGATGCCTCCTTCTGCCTGTTACATACATTTTCTGTTGGCACTAAGTTATAATACCCTTCTACCCTATGGGTAGCGGGTATAAAAACTTTATGAGGTCGGAGATGCCTCCTTATGCCTGTTACATACATTTTCTGTTGGCACTAAGTTATAATACCCTTTTACCCATAGCGGGTATAAAAATCGGACTATTTATTTGTTAAACTATTTTTCATCAAAGGTGTGCAAATAAAGTGTGTTAGTGTAAACGTGTTCTGATTACAAACTAATAGGAACAGGATATCTCGTAGCCACTTTCGACATGATCGATCTCACTTGTTTTTAAAATATCATATAGGTGCTCAGTATTTTCTCAAAATGGGCTGTGGGTATGTCCCAGGGGAGTGCTCTCGGCTGCAGCTTTCTTACTTGTTTTATCATTGTCCTTAACTTAAAATATTCTGACATTAGAATCTAAGCTCAGTATGGTTGGAGACGAATTAGATTAATGTAATTTATTCTACTAACCAAACCAATCATCTGTACTGATGATAGGCGGCAGGTTGCTGTTGTTGCTCCTGGTTCTGGTAGTTCGGTCTTTGGTGTTGCTTCTGTTGCAATTGTTATTACTGCTGCTGCTGTGCTCAGACTTTGGTTTAGTTGTTGGCGTTCCTGCTGATTGAAATTTACGTTGTGCATTGCGCAAAAAGTTCAACAAGCGTACATCGATTGGTTGAGCAGAAGATGTAACTGACGTCGAGGAGGATATGGTGTTGCCTCCGACGATGCCGATGCCACTTCCCGTTGGGGCATATTTATCACAAAAGTAAAACTCCTTGCGCTTTGGTGGTGCGTAAGCAGCACTAAGGCTGCTGCACAGTTGCAGCGGTCGTCGTTTGGCCTTGGCAATCAGCTGGCCACCAGAGGCAGAGAGAGCTTCGCGGTGGCTCAAGCTGCTAGCACTGCGGGTCAAGCTCTGCTTGCACCAGTAGACATCCTTACTACCAAAATAATAATAGCGCCGGCGAGAGTCTTGTGTTCCAATCGAGCCAGTTCCACCACGATGCCGACTGCAAGCGGTGCGACACGATTTCTTGGTATTTGTGGTGGTGCTGCTCCCGGTCGTCTGACTTCCACTGCTCGTCTGCGAGTTATCACTCTCGTTGCTCTGGCTCAGGCTGTTGGTCGGCAGTTCGGCTCCTACTGCTGCAATCTCCGGCTTTCGTGCCTTTCGTTCGGCAGGCGCGGCGGTCGATTGTGTTGGCGTGAGATAGGAATTAGATTGGATGAAGACGCCATCGCAGGTAATTTTAATTGTTGTCACCATGTTCCATGCAGCATTTCGTACGAACTATCTTCGCTTTATTTATATTTTATATTGGCCAAAACTTCACTTTACTGCAGTTTTGACAGAAATTACGCCTTTGTTTTTTATTTTTGTGGTTTTTGCTTATTTTATTTGGCGACCGTTAATATGATGATACAATGACTGCTCAGTTCTTTGTTTTTGCGTGCTTCTGTTATACAAGACTCTACGGTTAAATAACCAACAAAATCGTAAGGCGCGTTTTAAATGTATACATTGTATTAACATTGGGAGTATCTCTACCAATTTACTGTGCGGCACAGAATTAGCAAAACGTGAACAATTGAACTCTTCAACAATGGAATCGAGGCTAAATCGAGGCTAATGCAGACGCAATGTGCACGGCAAATTGTTTTCTTTTGTAATAATACTAATTTAAGTTGTTTTTTGGTAAAGCACAATTTGTGATTTGGTCCCTCGTCAACTAGACGTAAACCAAAAAAAAAACAATAGAGACGCAAAAACAATAATACGCGACTGAGGAGAGATACGAGCGCAATTGGAAAATATCTATAGAGAAAATGCGAAGCGAAAAAAAGAGCCAAAGTGAAACACAAAGCAGCAAAAATTGTGTCTTGATTCCGAGGCATGCTCCACATTTGTCAACTAGATAGACAGAGGAAAGAGGTTTTCACTGAGTGGTAATAATAGTAATTGTGTTGCTATTTTTCTTCTTCTTTTTTTTTGTCTTTTGGTAAGTCAATTTGCCACATTAGCTGTAACTGAGTAAAAAGACATGACAACATGGCTGTAACCACATCTAATAAATAAATATGCCCATACACATATATAGTACAGTTTGTGCTCGGAACTCATGTTATTCAAGTTTCGGCATGTGCAATTTGTCTTTCATATAAGTATACATAAGTACAAACTCATGAGACAACCTAGATTTATTTTAGTTTATCTTTCAAACCTTATATTATATATAGTAATAGCCAGTTTGCCCCGCTGCTTTGTCCCCGATGCACTTTGATATATTTATTAAAAGTTTTGTTGCCTCCCGCTGCATTTGCAACACAAAAAAAAAAAAACTATGGTTCCTCAACCACTCCTGGACCACTGCATTCGCTAAAGGAGACAATTCCAAACACCAAATTAAGCTGCCTGCTTTTGTTTAATGTAAACCTAAATAAATTTGTTTGTTGCGTACATAACATTTGTACATTTTCTCCTACGTACTTAATTTGAAAAACATTTATTTAGTGTTAAATTCAAAATTTTAATTTCCAACGCTCCTTGCGGGGATTGAAACCGGACCTTCCGACTAAGAGTTTGCAACTCTGGCCTGAAGTCCATTACCGTCATTGAGTGCCGGGGTCCAACACAGAAACTTAAGCCATTTCATAGTATTTTTAAAATGTGATTCAACATAGAATTGTTTTTTTTTTTTTCGCGAAATGGCTTCCTAGTGGGCGTGAGTAAGATTGTATCTACGTGCTGTGAAAATAGTGGGATCGTACCATTTAGCGTTAAGGCTGGACGTTTATTTACAATCAGTGAGTGATTGCAAACGAACTACTTTATGTATACATATATGTGTATGTACATGAAAATTAGAACTCAAAAGAGAAATGATTTGGTCTTTTATATATAAGTAATAAATAATGCTTGGTCAGAATTCTAAATTTCCATTCCAGCTACAATTTCAAAGGTTGGGAAAACACGAACTAAGTCGCATGAATTGAATTGGAATTTACTGGAAATGTGTGTAACATTTATAGCTATGAAAAGCGTACACACTCCTTCACATCACTTGTGCAAATACATGCAGTCTTATATAAATAAATATACGTACTATATACACATACAGAGACACACTATATTTTAGGCGTGGGAACGTAGACAACGCCCATTGTTATAGTTAGTTGAATTTTAGGTGTATATATAGTATTTTATTCAAGGCAGGCACTCAGCTTGGGAAAGTACGCGAATAACCAGGTGAAATGCTACAGATGTCGACACAATGTGCTGATCAAGTTGTGAATTTGAGATACTCGTGCGATGTACATACATGTGTGTGGACAGACAGGCATGTAGACGTATTAACACATAATTTTTTAATGTTAATTGGTGAGAGTGCATTGTCTTCAGAGGGAATGGAGTTGAGCCAATAGAAAAAAAAAAAAAAAAATAAATAATCAACTAGCAGAAAAGTTCATCAAATATGTGTAATAACTAAAAAAAAGGTTAAGTGAACTACTTTTAACCAACAAACACTAAAAAATCTCTTAACCAAAAGGAATGTCCTATTAAATGAATACATCAGTTTTTATTCTTTTTTTATAAATCCGTAAGTCGCGATTCAAAAATATCAAAAATATACAAAAACAATTACAAAAACCACAGTACTGTTATCCCGTTAAGGAGGGTATCAATATATTTTTGAAATATTTAGAAAACTTGTTAAATTTGATAAGCAAAAAAAGAAATAAATAAAATGAAGCACTTTTTGAATTGTCAAAAACTTCGAAAGTGTGATGGATTTGAAATCAGCTACTATTAACCACGCACAATAACTGCGCGACTAAGCTACTTAGACTAAGGTCTCCAAAGTAGGCTCATTATGCATTGTATGGGATTTTTGTTGCTGAAAGATTTGCTGCTTATTATTCATACATAATACATTAATCCCAGAAATCAAGTCTATTTAAAAACCCTTCAATTTCCTATTGCTAGGGATATTACAAACCAAAATGAAATCACCAAAGTTAATTTGAATTGATGAACTTGATTTTCAAAAAACAATTTTCAATTTGCAAGCAAGGCGCACTCCACATCGCTCCAATTTGTGAAAGAGCTTTTCATTTTCATAATATTATTATTATGCTTAGAAAACTCTTGAACAAATGTGTGACAAGAGGGGGCCGCTCCCTAATGTTGCAACCGTGCGACTTCTCACTGACAATAATTAACTATGGAAATGAGCAAAATCATCAGAATTGGGCACGTGGAAAGAAATTGCTTATCAAGAGAGGGAGCCCAAATTTGTATTCTATCTGAATGATTTAGGCTGACGGGAAGCCCAAAAAGAAAAGAAACGCGCAGCAACGTTCGAGTGCTATTGAAAATTTAATTTAAAACAACAACCGAAACTGAAACATGACACAACAAGTCTTTGTGGTCTTCGCCATATAGACAAAACGTAAAATGAAAAGCGAAATCAAAATAAAAGTTTACAAAATAAACCTGATCTTGGGTACAAATAATCGAAACAATAAGACCATAAAAACCATACAACCACAACACTAAAAAAAACTAACAACGGGGCAAGTTGAAAATACGAGAGGCGCCGCGCTGCGTACCACAGCACAACGGATATCCTCAGGCTCCCATAATTTTTTTTTTTGGTCGCCTCGAAGCATCACCTGTTCCATGTACATATGCATTAATATATGTAGCAACATGTATGTATGTGTTATTTTTGCAGTGAAAGTTGTGTATTTTCGATCTTTTCGTAGGGTCTTGGTCTTGCACAATTGCAGCTAAAATTGATTAATTATTAAAGATACGAAGTTTCGATAATTTTATTGAAAAGCCGAATACAAATTTAATAATTTAAAAAATCATTCTGGGTTAGAATCATTTGATATCTTCTCAAACTTAATGGTGAAAATATTTTTTGCTCAAATTGAATAATCCCAATATAAAGTACGCTGAGAGGATTGATCAGTTGCGGAAGCTATTAGTTGAACCAGATATCGTAAGCGTACGACAATATCTTATTTATATTAAATATATATATATTAAAGATAACACAAATTTAGCTTGAAAGATGCATTACAAACATCTTAGCACGTACACTTTAAAAGTACGAAGAAAGAAGACTCGTAAAACAAAATGGAAAAGTCAAATGAATGCGGCGCATGCGCAATTGAAAAATTGAATGCGCCATTGGCTCTTAAACATTTGCTATTGGATATTTTTTGTTAACGTATTTTGTTCGGTTGCTTCTCATTTTTCATTTTGGGTTTCGGCCGTGTGCAGTGAATGGCAAATCGCCTAAGTAGATGGAAATTATGTGCATAAATAAAAAAGCAATGCACGGCCGTTAAGAAATAAATTCACGCGTCTGCAATTGTTGTTGTAGTTGTTTTACCCGCTGCTGTTGTTTATAATTGTTTTCATTTTACTTTTTTTTACTTAGATCGGCGCATTGTCCACTTTCACTTGGCTCTTGGCAACTCTCTCAGGATGATGACGTTTTTCGTGGATTGGCCACAAAATTGGCAAGACGATTGAGGGGAAGAAACTGCGATGGAGAGGGAGATCCGAGAGTAGCGACCAAAAACTAGTTACAGTTTAAGGAACCCAAATCGATGACTAATCCTCTGGAAAATTGAAACTGCTTTAACCTGGGGCCTGATGGTTAAAACAGCTTCAGTGCACGAGCACCTTGTCAAACTCTTGTCTCGCAATGCCTGCACGTTGCCAAAATTAGCATGGAAGTCAAATGCATGAGCTAATGATTCATGCAATTGAAATAAGTCGTGCGTTGATTAGGTGAGGGACACAGGGGCTTTCCTAACAGGTGGACTGAAAACTTCTTAGACTGACATATTGACGAAGCTACAAGTATGAAAATCGTATTATTTTGAATAATCTCAGACCTCTAAAAGTCACGTGAACCAATTTGCTAACTATCGTACTAGTAGTTTATGATATTTTTTATTTTGAGGAAAGTTTTTTTTATCGAAAAAAACATAAAACTTGGCAGACACAAGAAGAAAAGCGAATAGAAAAACGCTACTTCAAAACATTTACTAGATGAAATGGACTCCAAATAAAAAAAAAAAAATTTAAATAAAAAAAAAAGGATTGCCGATTGATGACATCAAATAACACTACATAATATAAGTTGCATATATCCATATGTGAAAGGAAACAGATATTTCTCTAAGTCATACACAAATTTAACATTTCACGTCCTACAATCAATTCAATACCTTTGACCTAAGCTATAATATAACGAAAATTCGAAAGGTACACATAAGGCCATTGCGCCACAAGATAATCGAAGAGTCACTTCAAGTTCAAAAAATTAAAGCATAAATAAACAGTCATCATATATCATATTTACACAGTTCCATAGTTTTTTTTCTTGTGCAATATATTGCAAGCTTTTACATGTTAATTGGGAGGCTAATTTGCATATTGAAAAAGAGTTGCTTCCTTGAGGGCAAACAACATAAGTTTCGCACTTTGCATGCATTGAATTAATAAACAGTTTTTAAGTTGATTGCACAATAGGGTTTGGTTTTATTTACACACATTAATTATTGTTATTAGATATTGCATCAAAAAAACAATTATTGGCAATAATTTAAACACGCGATGCGCGATTTCGACCGGGCTTTAAGCCTGCTGCGCATGTGCGATGCGAGTTGTACTAACCGCACGCCTTGCTTTCAAGTTTCCAACTGACTCAAGTGTCTCCACCGGCACCAAGCTTAAGCAGCTCTCAAAAGTCAAGAGAGTGCCTAAAGAGCGACGTCGAAAGCACACCGAAGTAAAGCTTTCCTTATACATTCTCGTGCTTGCGTTTAGTGGTTGTCTTGCGCATCTCTCGCATGCGATTTTGGGTAGCTGTGCTTTTAACATACACGAGTAATTCTGAAACATATCAAATCTTATCACACTTGCGCTTCTTTCTCTTGGGATACACGGGAAGAACTCAGAGCATAATTATCAAATGATATACACAATTAGTTTGCGAGTACTTTTGAATAGTACTTGTTGGCCACATACATATGTAAATATGCACCATAAGCGAATTGCCGAAGACTAATTGCCAATGGCGACAAACAGTTTCTAAATTTGTTGTTATTTTTTCGGCTTTACAGGCTTTTGTTATTGTGGTTTTGACCAAATTCTTTGACCCACAAAATCACAGTTTATGTGACGATTGTATTTATTTGTTTAAAGCATTATGAGAAATTATATATTTTGTGTAAAATGGGTTTTTCGTTTCGTTAAAAATTACAAAACTTATGAATTTATGTTGAAACTATTTTCGAAATGAAGTTCTCTACTTGAAATTTTCTTGATTTTCAATGGACTTGTGAAAGGAGATCAATAATTTCTGTGGCTTAAAACATTACCTACAGGTAATTAAACAGATAAAGATGTAGAACAATACGATAATGTACAATTTGAAATTTTCATTGCTGGTGAATTGGATATACAAATTTCTTAAAGCAACCAAAACTCTTTATTATTCGGCATGATTATTACCCCAGCGAAAGATTTTAATAAAAATGATTTGCTTTGTTTAAAACAAATTTAAATCAACAACAATTGATCAAAGATATCTTATTTAATTCACTGTTCAAAACTGTAAATAAACTGCTTAATCTGCTTATAACTATATATGTACATACATATATAATAAAATCGTAAAAAGAAATCAAATCATACATTTTTGGCAAAGCATTCCCCAGAAAACTTGTTATTTAATGGGTATTAAAAACAAGTAAGAATGCTCTAGTCAAGAAAGCTCGACTACAAGATACCTTGTGCTCATGAATCTTATCCTCTTTTAACGTTTGACAATTTAATTAGCATAAATTTAATATAACAAAAAAAAAACTAGAGCTGACCAATCTATTTACAACAAGTAAAAAAGCTACAGTCGAGAGTGCTCGACCGTATGATACCCGCAACCCATTTCGAGAGAAAACAAAAAACATAAATGATATTTTAACAAAAAATATGCCAAATATACTAAAACTTGTTTTTTTGTATATATTTGAAAATAGCGGGTAAAAATCCACAACACCGTTATGGTCACACTGTCAACTAAACAAACAAAGCGCGGGCAGATGCAAGTGAATTTTGCATATAAAATTGATTCTTTAATAACTTCCTTGTTTTTCATTCGATTTCAACCAAATTCACAGGAATCATTGAGAATATAAATATTATTATGCATACCATACAAATTCAATGCTCTAGGTCTATTATTACGGCTTTTGGGGGCGGAAAGGGGCGTGGCATCCAACTTTTGAAATAAACTTGATCTGCGTAGGACCAATAGGAGTACTGTCCCCAAACTTGGTAGCTCTAGCTCTTATAGTCTCTGAGATCTAGGTGTTCATACAGACGGACAGACGGACATGGCTATATCGTCTCGGCTGTTGACACTGATCAAGAATATATATAGTTTATGTGGTCGGAGATGCCTCCTTCTGCCTGTTACATACATTTTCTGTTGGCACTAAGTTACAATACCCTTCTACCCTATGGGTAGCGGGTATAATTACTTTAAATACTTAAACTATTTTGAAATAAAATATGACACAATTATATACGAGTACAGTTTGAAATTAAGTTTAACCATTGTGGATACTTTATGGGGTCGCAGATATCTCCTTCTGCCTGTTTTTGACATTTTGACAAAACTATTATACCCTTTTGTTCACAGGAAACGAGGTATAAAAATGTGCTATTTGTGTTGCGTTGTGTCGCGCTGGCTGAATTGTTCAGAAGTCCGAAAGGTTCATTCGTGATATTTTGCCAATTTACGCTTCTGGCATTGAATGTGCATTTTTCAAGCACATGCAATTAGCACTTGCCGACTCCATAACGTGGCCACACCCTCACATTACCACAGACCCGACCCATTTGTGACATCCATCTTTAACTGTGCAATATTAGCGACCGACTGTAAAGTGAGAAATTGCATTCACGAAAATGAACCCAGAAAGAGCTATGAGCATAAATTGAGAACACAACAACTTGAAGAAGTGAGCTTCACAATCTAACGTCACCAATATTGAAGGATGCTTGCAGTTAAATTCGGTGACCCACAATTCACACAAGCAGGCAAACGGATTGTCAGCCCTCAAATTGTGGTAAAAATAAAATGTGCGCAAATTCCAAAAGCAAGCAGAAGAGGGCAAAATAAACAAGGAAAAGGCATACAGGTCAAATATGCAAAAATTTCGCATATAGTGCCACATATTCGTGTACATTTCAAGTATGTACAATAAACATCCAAATCAAATATAAATTGTAATCATTTTTTCAGAGGATGCTATCTTACTCTGTCTCTGTGGCATAGTGATAACAATAATAATAACACCAGGTGTTGCTATGGTATTTCATTGAAGACCCACACATTACGCAATTGATTATAATATCTGAATACTATGTGCGTCCACAGTCTTCTGATAACTGTGAGCCCTTCGTTTGGTTTAATAATGTAATTTTGTTAAAACTGATAACAGCAATCAAACACAGAATGCGATAAGAACTCAGCGAAATTGCCAAAAGTACGTGTAATAAAAACAATGATAATAAATAAATTGCAATAATGTTATCGATTACTTAACTATATCTACTAATATGAACAATCTTTGATGTACACACATATGTAAGTACTTTGAGCTACCCTGCATTAATGTTGCTCACTTTTTATATTTTTTAGAGCTATTCAGTTTCTATAATGCCACAATAAGTGACCAATTTACATTTTAAAATACAGGGTATTGGAACATCGAGTAATAGCCAGTAATAGCTAAAAGCGAGCATTTCGTCAAAACAAAGAAAACGTCTTAGCATTTTGAGATCAACGAATTAATTTATAAATTCCATTGCAAAAAAATATACACGCAATTTTTAACTCTGTCACGCACACATCGAGAAAATGTTAGAGTGTGAACAAAACGAAAGTGAGACAGAAATAAGACAAACAGATGGAGCTTGTGTATAACGCCCACGCGAATTGCAATACACAAATAAACCAAAAGCTTTGGCGCCATAAAAACAACAACAAGCATAGCATCTACTGACATTAATGCGTGTGATATGTGACGTCAGCGCACGAAATCTTTCACGAAGTCGACGACGACTACGCACCGGACCAACTTACCATTAAAGCCTGACAGAAATAACAACAACAATGGACTACGCACATACATATGTACATATGTATGAATGTAGACTACTCGTACAACGGAAACTACGATTCGCTCGCTATGCTTCGTTTGTTGCCGTTAATTATTGTATTGTTGTTGCCGATGTGCTTCCACTGTTTGCAGATTTTGTTGTTGTTGTTGCTGTAGGTGTATAATATGCAGTGTATTAAATTTGGTCATTCATGGAGCTGCTTTGCTATTGCTTGTATGAGTGCGCCTGCCTGCCTGTCTGTGTAAACGTGGAGCCTCGTTTGCTATTTACAATATATCTAAAAGGTAAGAGAAGCAACAAAATTGCGCGCCATTGGAGCGCAGAGTTGTAAAACATGTTTTTGTTTTGCTGTGGCTACTTTTGCTGTTGTTATTATTGTTGTTGTTTGATGTACAAAAATGCGTAGTTTGTTGTTGTCACAGGCTGCCGTTGTTTTGCTTTCGTTTTTGTTTAACTACACCAAACAAGTCCATATGTATATATGTATATATACTATATACATATACTCAAATCTATAACTGATTTCTAAATAACCTATATGTACATATGTATATATTACTGTGGTTTGACCTCAGACAACAAGCATAAAAGCTTGTTTTGATTGCAAATCAAAGCTTTCGCATGTATTTTTACAGATTTTATTCACACCTATACAACCTGTGAACGTTTACCCTCAATGGAACACTTTTTGCATGTGTGAGTCTTTGTTTCAGCGGCTTTTATGCATGCAATTTTGACATCATCGAACAATTTACGCAAGAGTTAACAGTTTAAAACGATGCAAACATTCACATTCACGCATATACATACATACACCTAGATACACATACACATAGACAGCTGTCAAGTCTCGCCCCTGAAGAAGCATTCGAGGAATGTGTACCAGCAATAGACAAGCAGGGATAGGAAAAGTAAGCAATAATCCTTTTTGTTCAAGCTTTCGACACTACCAACACATGCTTACTCACACACGCACACGCCGCAGCACAGATACATAGATACAAATATGAGACAGACAGCACGACGAGTATGGGCGTTGGGTAATCCTTGTGACAAAACATTTAACTTCGTCGTGCAATTGCAGACACATTCACACGTATGTACGTACAAACATACATATGCATACATATGTATATTCGTACACTATTATTGTTATGCCTTACCTGATTCCTATTGCTTTGCTGCGGCGATAGCTGCTATCGTCTGGCATTTCACTACACCTCCTCCAACCACCAATCTGCAATCTGCCAGCTCCACGGGTGCTGATGCTGCGGGCGACAACGTCGACGTTGGTCGACCATCAAGCAACGATCAGGCACATGCACATTTTAATTTTATATGTAATAAATTATTTATAAACATTTGCACGCACACACACGCACTCGCGCACACTGTTGATTTTTTTTATGACTGCTGCTGGTTTTTGTGGAATTTTCGATGTTTTTCTTGCTACCTGCAACACATTTGTTACGCTTTTCTCGACTCAGCTTAGTTATTGCAACCGATTAATTATGATTTTCTATTAGTGTTAACACTTTTTCACAGAACAATAAATTTTTTAACGCACAGTATAAACTACAAACTTTACGGAAACACTAAATTCCATGAAAAAAAAATAAAGAAGCAGCCATCTTTGCCCAATTTGAGGATTGTTGATATTAAATCGGTATATCGATGATTCTGCGTGATATAATCGGTACGTTCGTATAAGGCATACAAGTATTATCGGTCCACTAAGTGGAGCCATGCGCAACTATCGATAGACACTATTGGGTTCGCAATTGATCTGAGCACAAAATAATTAACAGAATTAATAAATAAAAATAAAATAATATTCGATAGCTTAAATAAATCGCTTTCACTTTTATTGAACGTCCTTGAAACACTGTTTACAAACTTTAATTATTCTGCATATTCTGTAGAAATACCGTTTTGCGATTCATAGAGACACTCGATTAAACTCGTTTATTTATGTGGGGTTATTTGCAATCGATAAGCTGCTGTGTATATTTCATAAACCAATTTTTAATAGAGTGTTGGTATATTACTTATTGGAAAAGTCGACTTCTTACTGTAATTACGAAACTACACTGCACACATCTGCACTTTTTATACTAGAATTAAGAAGTTTCATAGTTGAGAAAATAACTGCTGCATTTCGTAATTTGTTTTGCTTCAATGCACTTTTACGTTACGTTTTAACGCTTTAACATTGTTTCATAGAAGCCACAAAATTAAAATTTGGCGCCCATCTTTCGATGTTTACGGAATATTAGCAGTTTTAGTCTTGATAAACGGTATATTTGTATAAGTGCTTGCGGTCACACTGGCCTGGTGATTGTTTCGCGCACGTTGTTGTCATCCATCGTATGACTATAATTTATCAATACAATGCGCAATCTTAAACTGCGATTTTGTAAGGAGGACACGACAGGCATTCAAAATGCTAAACAACTCTTCGTGCTATCGGATGCAGAACACATTGACAAAGAAGTCTCGTACCTTGTCACCGATAGCAAAATTTACGCAATCGACGAGACCGGCGCCGGTGGCGTAGAAAAGTGCCAAATACTTGCTGACCTGCCGGACATAGTTGGTGCCGAAGTCTTGCAGCTGGATAATTCAATCTGTGTGGCCACTGAAGCTGGCGAGGTGCTGCTTATTAATCTAGATACACACGATACTAGTGAAGGCACCTACTGTGATGTGGGCATTGAGTGCATGGCCTGGTCCCCGAATCAGGAAGTGGTTGCGTTTATCACGAAAACCAAGAATGTTGTGGTCATGACGTGTAATTATGAGGTTCTCGGGGAGCAGCCTCTTGATGCCGAGCTTACCACAGACCAACAATTTGTCAACGTCGGGTGGGGGAAAAAGGAGACGCAATTCCATGGTACAGCTGGTAAGCAGGCGGCCAAGCAATCGCCAGAGTTCCAAGCGCCCAAGGATGTGCAGGAGTTACCTCAGGTACTGTAGAATTTTCATATATAAACATATTCTAAATCCAATCTTATAGGACGTGCACATTTCCTGGCGCGGCGATGGTGCTTTCTTTGCCGTCTCCTACGTGGCCAGCAATGTAGGGCGAACATTCAATGTGTATGACAACCAGGGCAATTTGCAGTATATGGCTGAAAAATGGAATGGACTGCAGTCGCCACTCACTTGGCGTCCCAGCGGCAATTGGATAGCGATGTCCCAGATTTTTGCTAATAAGTCGACAGTGTCGTTGTTCGAGAAGAATGGATTGCGGCATCGGGAATTCGAGCTGCCTTTTGACTTGCAAGCGGAGCGCATTGACAAGTTGCAGTGGAGTAGCGATTCGGAAGTGCTGGCACTGCAGACGCGCACAGCGACAGATCAGCGGATTTATCTCTATACAATTGGGAACTATCACTGGTATTTGAAGCAAGTGCTGGTCTTCAATGTGTCTGATCCGTTAGCCTTCTTCCAATGGGCGAGTGGTCGCGAGCACACGTTATACGTGCTGTCGAAGAGCGGTAAGCGTTACATTTACAACTGGAACTGGGCAATTGA
Organism: Drosophila immigrans; assembly: GCA_963583835.1. Classification (NCBI taxonomy): domain Eukaryota; kingdom Metazoa; phylum Arthropoda; class Insecta; order Diptera; family Drosophilidae; genus Drosophila; species Drosophila immigrans. Next base: position 29,215,858 of record OY757142.1, on the reverse strand, counting down.
TCGCTTTCACAACGTGGTCTCTGTCATTGATGGCAAACGTGTGCTATTGACGGATCTCCATAAGGCTGTAGTACCACCGCCCTTGAGCCAAGGGGTCCTGAAATTGGACGAGTACATTAATGCAATTACATGTAATCAAAAGCACATGTGCCTTTACACTAGCGAGCGTAACATACTCTTTTATGAACTAAATGAATTTGGTCTCCCGGTAAATCGGGCATTCCCGGTTGGATTTGATGAAATCTGGAGGCCTCACACAACTATTTCAGAAACGGAACTGGCAAATTTCAAATATCGGGATAAAGGAAATGAATTTTTGGCTACGCGTACCGTGGGTCGCAACACACATCTCGTCATGCTTGCAGATTTCAGGAATGGAGAATATCGCGTGGTGTGGACACGAGTTCTCAGCGGCACTGTGAACGCCTTAGCCGAGGGCCTTGTCGACAACGTTTACGCCCATATCAATAACAATGGGCAAATCTATGAGATTTCACTATCAAATGCAGGCAATGTCCTGCCCAGTTTATACCATCAACTGACACAGCCTGCTGATTACATTGATTATTGGATACCAGAGGAGAATGCCTCGAAAGTCTATCCGAAAATATCGAAAGGTGAGGAATTGGTAATGCCAATACAAATGCGAGAAGTATTTTACCAAAGATTTTCTATTTTTCCATAGTCGGTCTTATATCGCTGCGTTCGCAGCAACTACTGCAGGTTGATGGAGAACGTATTGACGAGGATGTGACCTCGTTTATTGTGGCCAATAATATTTTGATTTACACGCAGCTGAATGCTTTGCACTTTGTGGATCTGTGGAATCGTCGCAAGGTCTCCACAAGAAGTATCGAACGGGGTGCCAAATTGGTGATGCATGCTCCCGATGCACGCTTGGTGCTGCAATTACCACGCGGCAATTTGGAAGTCATTTATCCCCGTGTGCTGCTGCTAGAAGTAATCGGCTCATTATTGAATCAACGCTGGTACTGTGAAGCGATGAGTATGATTCGTACGCACAGGATAAATCCAAATATCATTTGTGATCATAATGTTCAAATGTTTTGCCTCAATTTGGATTTATTTCTGCAACAAATGAGAGATAGCCAATGGCTATGTCTATTCCTTAGTGAACTAAAAAATGAGGACTACGCTCTGACCATGTACGCCAGCAATTATGATGCATCGCATCAGAGCTACCCGTCGGGCTACAGTGTTGCTGGCAAAGTCGAGTACATCTGTGAGCTGCTTTGCAAGCGCATGGTCGAGGAGAAAGGCGATCGTTTTCGGCTGCCCATAATAACGGCCTATGTGAAGTTGGGCAAATTGGAGAAGGCTCTACTTCTTATCTGGAAGCATAAGCAAACGAATGCGCAATTGGCGGATCAGTTGCTCAAGTACTTGCTGTATCTAGTGGATGTCAATGAGCTATACAATGTCGCCCTCGGCACATATTTATTTGGACTTGTTCTCTTCGTTGCTCAGAAGTCGCAAAAGGATCCTAAGGAATTTCTGCCGTATCTGAATGAACTAAAAGCTCTGCCGGAAGACTTTCGCAAGTTCAAGATCGACGAGCATCTGAAGCGTTACGATCGCGCATTGACTAATCTGGCTGCTTGCGGAGAACAGCACTGCGATTTGGCCTTAGACATCATCAAACAGCACAATCTGTACAGTAAGGCATTGGTCATCTATCGCGATAACTCAGACATGCAGCAGCGCATTCATGTGGCCTATGCGGATCATTACCGCGCCAATGCCCAATTGGAGGCGGCGAGCATCATGTATGAACGTGGTGGTCAGCTACAGCAAGCGCTGCTCAGTGCCAAGCATACTTTGGACTGGCAGCGTGTCATTAATCTGGCAAACCGTGCTGGCGATTCAATTGAACAGATTGCCAGCTCAATGGTGATGCCACTGCAACAGCAGGGTCGACATCTCGAGGCCTATGAGCTGTGCAAGCAGTTCACCACGTGGAAAGACTTTCCTCCGCTTTATATACTGATCGATGGACATCTTTATGGTCGCGCTATCTTCGAGGCTAGCCTGCTACGAGAAGAACTTGCAGTTGATGCTTTGGGTGAGTTTTATTGGTTTATTTCAATACCAATAACTTATAGCAACATTTAGTGGCTAGCCTCAGTTATTACATTCGGAACGTATACAAAGTTATAGCTAATTTAACCACGACCCTATTGACCTTCCACACTCTTAATGATTACTGATTATTTGTTATCGATAAAGTTATTCAAGAATCAAATGAAAAGTTGAAGTTCCAATGCGATCCTTCAATAAAAAAACATTTTTCCATTTTTATACCCGCTACCCATAGGGTAGAAGGGTATTATAACTTAGTGCCAACAGAAAATGTATGTAACAGGCAGAAGGAGGCATCTCCGACCACATAAAGTATATATATTCTTGATCAGTGTCAACAGCCGAGACAATATAGCCATGTCCGTCTGTCCGTTTGTATAAACACCTATATCTCAGAGACAATAAGAGCTAAAGCTACCAAATTTGGTGACAGTACTCTTATAGGTCCTACGCAGATCAAGTTTATTTTAGATTTTTGCCACGCCCCTTTCCGCCCCCAAAAACTGGAAAAGCCGTAATAATAGACCGGAAAGGGGCGTGGCAAAAATCTAAAACAAACTTGATCTGCGTAAGACCTACACGAATACTGTCACCAAATTTGATATCTCTAGGTCATTCACACACTTAAAACGTCCATATGCATTGGGCACAACTATTTTGATAAATAATTTAACAAATAACTTTTGTTCAAAATTACAGGGTATATTAAAAGTATTAAGCACATATGGCTTACCAAATTTCACATCATTACACAAAGAACTTTTGGAGTTATATGCGATTTATATACAACAAACGTGACTTGTTCTAGATTTATGAATATTGTGGGCGAAGGGGGCGTGGCATCCAACTTTGGAAATAAACTTGATCTGAGTAAGGAATGCAGGAGCCTATGTACCAAATTTCTCTCTATGTCTTATAGTCTCTGAGATCTAGGTGTTCATACAGACAGACAAACTGACTGACGGATAGACGGACATGGCCATATCGTCTCGGCTGTTGACACTGATCAAGAATATATAAACTTTATGGGGTCTGTTACATACATTTTCTGTTGGCACTAGGTTACAATACCCTTCTACCCTATGGGTAGCGAGTATAAAAAGTTGTCAAATAAATTGACAAGTTCGGAACCAAAGAGTCCAATAATCAATAAGTCAATAAATATGAACTAGAAATGTGCCTGGCAGAGTACTGAATTTTCCATTTGCATATTAAAAAGTAAGCCAAATCTTGACAGCTCTTGCAACTATTATCTTCGTCACTTTATAGTACTTGTCGTTGTTGTGCTGGCTCGGAACAAAGACCAGCAGCTTTTCTGTCGATCACGTCTATTGGAAGATCATACCGAGAATCCGTCCTCTCAATTCTTATCTTAATGATGGAAGTTGGAATGATGGCTATGATGAATATTACGATATTTATCTCGATGACAACGATAATGGGAAGAACTATCGGTTAATATTATCAATTAACCCTTATATATTTACAACTAACAAAGAATTATTTGTATGATTTTGGATAAAAATTTATAAACGATTTATAGAGGTTCAAAAGTAAGGCACGACATTGGATTTTTAAAGCTTGAACGGACTCAACAAGTCTTTTGCTATAAATAAAATGGCGATTACATTTTTTACTTTAATCTTTACAGAAAGTGAGATACGACCATCTCTAATTGCCTTTGTTAATCAGTTGAAGGCGTCACTAAGCGCAGATCAGGAGTTATTTGTGGAGCATAAGCTGCGGCTGATGGACATTCGAAAACGCCAAGCGACAGTAGATGAGCTCGATGGTGTGGCCAATCACGATTTGGACATTGCTGAGGTGGATCTGCTATCGGACACCAGTAGCATGCGCTCATCTCACTATAGCAATGGCACACGAAGCACAGGCACTGGGTAATTACATTGTCAACAATCGAAGATTCGAGCGAATGATTTAACTGCATTTTCACTTGGCTCATTGGCAAATAGGAAAACCTTTCGCTCCAGCAAAAATCGCCGCAAACATGAACGTAAACTGCTGAGTCTGAAGCCAGGCAATCCATTCGAAGACATCGCGCTCATCGATTCGTTGCACAACCAAGTCTCAAAGATTGCACATCAGCAGCAACAGCAACTTGTGCATGACACATGCAAAGCGCTTTTGCAGCTCCACACGGAGGACGAACGGGCAGCGGGCTTGCAACAACAGTACGACAGCATCATGTCTATGGTGCTGGAATCGTTGGAGTCTATTTGGACACCTGAGCTAATTGGAGGCACATCACAACACTTGACCGGACCCAATATCGATTACATGGCGCTACAGAAGGAACAACGCTATGCCTTAATAAGTGAGTTTCAAATAGCAATATTTCATATAAATTGGTCATATTTTGCGTTATTTTGCAGGTCCAATAAAGCGCTTAAAGCCCCAATTGAATATCACTGATTGGCAGCATCCCGTATTGCGACAATTGTTATCGTTATCTTTTGGAACAACTGCCGCTCTTTAAGATACTATTGAATGTTATCGATTGCTCTTCTATATCATCAGGTTTAAATCGTTATCGTGTATCGATGCAGTTAGCAGACAATTTGGGTGAATTGTGTATGTGGATTTTCACTTTTCATGCAAATGTTTTGATGAAATTAATATTTTAAAATAAACGCATGGCTTGTGCCGTGTCCGCCTCTCATTTACTTTCACTTGAATTGCCTGCAAAAATAAATGTTGCATTAAAATTACTAATTGATGATTTTAGTTAACTACAAATCATTGGCACGAAATAAATAATTGCGTGCTCTGTGGTTAAATGTGGTTGTTGTTGAATTAACTGTGAAAAGGGGGTGTACAATTATAATGGTAATTGGTACAGACTATCATTTGGGAGGCGTTTACTTGTAACTTATTGCTGAGAAACGCCCTTCAAAATATTTCGTACGGTTTCCTGTTGCTGTCAAAAACACCAGCTGCTCTTGTTGTTGTTGTTGTGGTGGCTGCTGCATCACTCATGGTGGCGTTGGCTTCACTGTATGCAGCTACATTTTGTTTGAGAAACAACAAACATCGCCCGAAACCGGTTTGTGATTTGTGTTGTAGGCGCATATTTTGTTGCCAGGCAGATCATAACCATAGTGCACAGTGTGACAAGCAATGTTGGTATTGCTTACATAAATTAAATATCATGTTCATATCCATTTCAATCTCTTTCTGAGTATGAGTTTGAAAAGCGACAAGCTTTGTTAATGCCATAACTAAAGCAGACTGCGAATTTTGAGTGCTAAATCATGAAACACCCTAACGCACGCTGGACATGCGCAGCGAACATTTTCGTTACAAATGCTGCTAGCGTACAAGCTCGCTACCGCAGTCGCAATCGCATTCACATCTCCATTTCAGTCTCAGTCGGCGATTGGCTCTCTTGCTCTCTTAGGTTTCGTAGTCGAGTCGCATTCCAGTGAGCGCCATTGAACGGAGTGGTCGTGTGCTCGCTACGTTCAGTTATCGGTTTACTTTTGCACCGCGCCACTCGGTACGCTTTGGGCATTCTCGCCCGCCAAATAACAAAATAAAAGTTGTATTAATAAACAAATATCAAAACGGGTGTATGTGCGTATATGGAAGCTCTAAGCATAAAAGCTGTTTCATAAATACAACAGAATCGAAAATTATTTTGCCAATATCAACAAGTGCAACTGGAAACGTGAATGGAAAACGAAAACGAAACCGAAAACAAAGTGCAAAATGCATATGAAATAATTACACATATGTGTGTATGTATGTATGTACTTATGTATGTATACAACGCATGTTGGGGAATCTACTGTATGTGCTTTATTTGGAATTTCAATTATTTGCTAATTAATGAAAATTTGTTATTATAATCGATGGCTTTTATTAGAAATCATTTAAATGTGATAATTATAAAGAAAGTGTGAAAAATATAAATATCGTATTGAACGTTTTGTTGAGCTTCAGCTCAAGGCGGGTAGCAGCGCAGCCGCCGCCGCAGTCACTGTCACTCTTGAGTGAAAAAACAATAGATTCGCAATATAATAATGTTGCTTAAGTGCTCGCATACAATTAAGAACAAATATCATTAGCAAGAGTGGAGTTGACTACAACAGCAGCAGAAAAAACAGCAACTTCAGCAACAGCAATACGAGTGCAACAACAAAAAACATATTTCGGTAAGTCTCCCCAAGCTCTGAGTATTCTATAAGCTGCGCAGTCTACGTCAAGTGAAGCTTTTTGTGTCTGTCTCTCTCTTTCAGACAGTGTCTTTAGTTGGCTGTCCAGTTTCAAGCTTAGCTCAAACTCGCAAAACGACTTTCAACATCATTCGTCGTTACTTCGCATCATTGTCTTTGTTGTTGTTTTTTTCAAGTTTTGTTGTGGTGCTTATTTAATTACACCTTCTACATATTATTTTCCCAGTGATTTTGTTATAATTTAGATTTGGGTTTTATGTGTTTTTTTATGATGTGCTGCTGCTTTTAGCACACTTTTTTCTCTCAACATATATATATGTACATATATTCGCACAAGTTGAAATCGCTTCTGAAGTCAATTTATTTCTCGTGCTGAGAATATCGTTCAAATCACAAGTCAATTACAAACATATGAATGTATGTATTTATTAACTTAATGCCATCATTTTAGTATTATTATTTTTGTCATAATGTAGACAATACGTAGAAATTTCTGTTTGTATTCTATTGCATTTTATTTTGGGAACGGTCAAAGCAAACATTTTGAGTTTTGGCATTTGCAATAACTGTTCATTTTAACATTTGATTCGAAGCATTGAATAATTCTTTAATGACTCATTTCAATGTACATATTATTTTTTTTGGTATTTATACATAGATATTAATCCAGTAAATATGGTTATTAAACTTCGAAAGTCTTTGTAGATATTCTTTTAGATAGACAAGGATTTACTTTCGACATTATACGTTGAATATTTCAACAATTGGAAAAAATGGAATTAAATGTAATATATTTATACCCGTTACCCAAAGAGTAGAATGGTATTATAACTTAGCACCAACAGAAAATTTATGAAAAATGCAGAAGAAGGCACCTCCAACTCTATAAAGTATATGTATATACATATGTACATACATACATATGTATGTATACACACTTAATCAGTGTCAAAAGCCTGTCTGTCCGTCTGTCAGTTCAAATTCGTTTTAGAATTTAGCCACGCCCACTACCGCCTTCACAAATCATAAAAAACTACAGTAGCATCCGGTTTTTTTTTTAAATCATTACAACTTCTTTTGTGCCAATAAAATATTAGACTTATTGACAGTGAATGTAAATTATAATATAACTATATGCAAATATTATTATTATAAGCCTTGCAAATGGATTGGGTGCCCCAATATTTAATTGGCTTTAACTAAAAGTTGACCATTAAATAATTCTTAGATCAGAGAAAACTAGTCGAGTCGTTCGTTTCGGAGCTTTCTTAAATTGCAGATTACTTGTGTTAAGAAACATCATGGATATTTTGCTTGAACCAAAGTGCAAAAGTTGTGTCTGCCTGCCCAAGCTCAAGCTAGTTAGCTTGGGTGAGAAGGTTGAAAATCAAAAGCCTTAACTCATCTTAAGAGCTGCATTTAAATCGTGGCTGAGACCGCGCGACGTCAACGTCTACAGATCCAGCGCGAATCTATGCAAAATCGAAACTTGAGCTAAAATGGAATACATTCTGAATGTCAAATGAAGGAACGGAAACACATTGAATTCAAAACTCAAACCCAGACCAAACTCGAAACCGAAATCAATGTCAGTATTGATAGATAGAATGTGAGGGCAAGTTAAGAACCCGTTTTGGATGCTAGTTTTATTGGTTGATGATTTGATAATTGGGATGTTTCCATGGTCAGCTCGGGGTCAGCGTCTTAGACAAGAAGATAAGAACAGACCAGCATTTGCTGTGAATCACGTACAGCACTTTGGGATTTGAGTTTGACACTCTCAGATACGTGACCCATCTTAAGAGATTGAGTAATATTTCCATAAGCAGAAGAATCAAAAGTTTTTATTGTCTTTGAGTTTTAGCGGAACCATTAAAGTTATTTACCAGCTTTAGGATTAAGATTAGGTTCGACAATTGAAACACGCTTTATATATTTTTCTGATAACATTCATTCAGTATAATGGAAGCCTTGTATATTTTCTGTTTAACTTTATGAGATTTCTCATTTGCGCAATGCATCTTTTACTTTCTTCGTAATTTAATATACTCTGTTTTATTTGATATACTATTTATTTATTCAAATTATAACACATTTAAAAAGATTAGACAGGTGACAACATTTTAAATGTCTTTGACAAATGACTATTGAGACTAAAATTTTCGATCAAATGTACTTTTTACACCCGCTACCCATGGGGTAGAAGGGTATTATAACTTAGTGCCAACAGAAAATGTATGTAACAGGTAGAAGGAGGCATCTCCGACCCCATAAAGTATATATATTCTTGACCAGTGTCAACAGCCGAGACGATATAGCCATGTCCTTCTGTCCGTCTGTCTGTCTGTATGAACACCTAGATCTCAGAGTCTGTAAGACATAGAGACACCAAATTTGGTTCACAGGTTCCTGCATTCCTTACGCAGATCAAGTTTATTTCAAAAGGTGGATGCCACGCCCCCTTCGCCCACAATATTCATAAATCTAGAACAAGTACATGGCTAGAACACTTAGCCATGTCCGTCTGTCCGTCTGTATGAACACCTAGATCTCAGAGACTACAAGAGCTAGATCAAATGTACTTTTTACACCCGCTACCCATAGGGTAGAAGGGTATTATAACTTAGTGCCAACAGAAAATGTATGTAACAGGTAGAAGGAGGCATCTCCGACCCCATAAAGTATATATATTCTTGACCAGTGTCAACAGCCGAGACGATATAGCCATGTCCTTCTGTCCGTCTGTCTGTCCGTATGAACACCTGGATCTCAGAGACTATAAGACATAGAGAAATTTGGCACAAAGGTTCCTGCATTCCCTACGCAGATCAAGTTTATTTCAAAAGTTGGATGCCACGCCCCCTTCGCCCACAATAAGCATAAATCTAGAAAAAGTCAGGTTTTGTTTTATGTAAATCGCGTATAACTCCAAAAGTTCTTTGTGTAATGTTGTGTAATTTGGTAAGCTATCTGTGCTTAATACTCTCAGTAAACCCTGTAATTTTGGTAAAAATCGAATAAGTAGAAAAAAAGTTATTTGTTAAATTATTTATCAAAATAGTTGGGCCCAATGCATATGGACGTTTTAAGTGTGTGAATGACCTAGAGATATCAAATTTGGTGACAGTATTCGTGTAGGTCTTACGGAGATCAAGTTTGATTTAGATTTTTGCCACGCCCCTTTCCGCCTCCAGAAACTGTAAAAGCCGTAATAATGGACCTAGAGCATTGAATTTTGGAATGCATAATAATAATGATAGTCTTAATGACTCCTGTGAATTCAGATCGAATGAAAAACGAGGAAGTTATTAAAGAATCAATTTTATATACAAAATTCACTTGCAACTGCTCGAGCTTTGTTTGTTTAGTTGACAGTGTGACCATGTCGGTGTTGTGCATTTTTACCCGCTATTTTCAAATATATACAAACAAAACACAAGTTTCAGTATATTTTTTGTATATTTTTTGTTAAAATATCATTTAAATTTTTTGCTTTCTCTCGAAATGGGTTGCGGGTATCATACGGTCGAGCACACTCGGTTGTAGCTTTCTTACTTCTTTACATATAATATTATTAAAATTTAAAATAATTATACAATGTGTGTTTTGTTCGATATGTACGTATACATTTATACAAAATTTTTATATGGTGTTCCCAAAGCTTTGAAATTTGCTTCAGTCAGTCATGGATACCTCGCATACCTCGTAAGAATTGCAATAAGTCTACATTGAAGTCAAGCAATCAGTTTATGACCAGATTCCACCTCTGTTTCGTCGAACAGATTGGGTGAGACTCGTGAGTAAGGGACAAGCTATTGCACATGAATTTAGGTTACCTTGCAGACCCAGAGACCTGACCTATGACGTTGTCATTAGTTCCCATATCTGGTTCTTCAAGTTGTTTCATATTCTTCTTCTACTTTGCGCTGTTGTCTCAATCTTCGATTCCTTTGTTGTTGCATCTTCGTCTATACCCGTTTTCTTTATACAAAAATAATTTGCGTTTGCGGTTTTGCATTTTGCAACCTTCGAATGAAAAATGCTACTCGACTATTATTTGTCTTCAAAGTGTTTGAACAGCAAAAGGTTTGAACTTTAACGGTACTTGATTTGTATTTAAGTCACCGTCGAAGAAAATATAGTTGAGCTCTCTCCATTTCTTTCTCAGCTACCCTTGTTCAATGTGTGCTTAACTTCCTTGTTATTTTCTTTTGTTACACATTTTCAAAGCCTAATTGAATAAAATATTGAAATTTTTGTTGACGCGCATGGCTACGAAATGTCAAAGAACGACTTTTACTCGATTATGTTTAGATGTACAGGGAGAGAATGTGTGAGATCAATAGAAAGACTGTATTTATATGGGTCATCGAATTTTGCAAAAAAAGTAATAATAAAAATAATACGGACACTGGACAGCATCAAGGGGCTGCGAAGTGTCAAAAGCATTATGGCCAAAAATAACCCGAAGCGCACATCCGAGCTCTTACACTTCAAAAATAACAATATAAGGTTATTGATAGGAGTGTTAGCTAGTGCCAAGATCTCCAAGCGCATGCTCGCAAGACTAGCCAGTCCAACAAAAAAAGGATTGCCCACAAATAAGGTTCTTTTCCGAAGAAGTCGCAGAGAAGTCTTGTTGGGATCCACAGTACCTTTGAGCCATGCGGCCGATGTGGCAGTGTGCAGGTTCGGAAGAGAACCTTATTTCTGGGCAATCCTTTTTTTGTTGAACTGGTTAGTCTTGCGAGCATGCGCTTGGAGATCTTGGCACTATTTCTAAACACTAATGGTTGGTTCCAAGGGTTACCGTGTCCTAATAAGACTGGCCAGTAGTATTCTTTTTCCCTCCACTTGCCCAGCAACCCCTCCCAATCCAAAATAGTCCTCCTGTTTTCCAAATCAGACATCACAATGGACCATTCGGTCTCTGGGTGCTCTCGACTCTTCTCGAGCCGTCTGATCAACATACCCTTACCTATGTATTTATAATAGTTAATACTCTAAGTATATTTCCAAAGAGAAACTCATGGATCAGCCCCCTTAAAATGGTGTTACATGTAAATGTATTAATGTGCAGTTATTGTGCTCATTGTATAATGGTTGAATTAAATTCAATTCCAGCAGTTGTCGGTAGCATTTACTCTTATTCGACAAACACTTTGACCACTGATTGAGTTTAAATGAATTACATCGCGTCTCGAGAGTTACAACTCGAATTTGGCGGGCCCTGAACTGTGAATACTTTGCATCGGCCCTGACCCCTTGCCCTCTGCCTCTGCCTGGGCCCAGTCCAAAAGGAAGTCGATTGCCTACGGCCAAATGTGAACTAGTTTATTTTGGCACTTGCTTGCTTTCTGCTAGTTGGCCCAAATGGCCTAAAAGCCAGCTCAAGTTGAGACAAATGTTAACATTCTTGGGGCGGAACACATGTCGCTTTGTGTGTGTGTTTATCCTCAGCTGCGGGCTTTTGGACTCAAAATGCATTTATAAAAACTCTTTTTGTTTACCTTTCACATTGAGGGCTAATGAGGTCAACCCCACACAAGCCAAAGGCACACTTGCACATACACATATGTACATACATCCGCATTTGCTTTTTGTTTGTTTATGCTGGATCAACTGAACTCAACTAGTAGGGCTTATACATTCTGTATCATCTCTCTCCTTTTCTGAACTTCTTTTCTTTTTATTGCATAACAACTTTTAAAACGCAATAATTTTGCAATAAATGGCAATTATTTTTAAAAATATAATTGCATTCCATAGATGTTTCATTGATTTTATACCCGCGGCGCAATTGAAAGTACTCTTGTGAAACTCAACTGTTAATTGGCAATCGAATTTTAGCACAAAACTTGCATTATTGCGATACCTCTGCCATACAATATATGTATAACATGGAAATATTATAATTGTGTATGCATAATAAATTCATTATATGGGTTTTACTCCTCGAAAAATCTGGAGTCGGGGTCCACCACGTTTTAATAACTAAGCAATACGAATGTTACAGTCGAGAGTGCTCGACTGCGAGTCTCGCAGTGCGAGATGCCCACTACCCATTTCGAGAAAATACACTTATTTGATATATAGAAATGGTTATATCGTCTCGCCTGTTGACGATGAATATATATATTTTATGGGGTCGGAGATACCTTCTTCAGCCTGCTACATACAGTGGCGACAATTTCAAGGGAATTCTTAATGTGAAATTCGGGGAATTCTGTGGTCGGGAGGGCAAAACAAAAAAAAAAACATAACAATAAGGAAATTATTTAAAACAGCAGGTAAATGCTTACAATTAATTCAAATACATTTACGACTATAACGAGTTGAAGACAGTCGATAATATAATCAAGTATTGAGAGTGCTCGGTTGTGAGACACCTGCGACCCGTTTAGAAAGAAAACAAAACACTTACATATGAATGTGCATACGTACATATATACATACATATATTATTAAAATAAATATACTTAATATACCGAAAAGAAAACCGAATTATAAAAAATGGATTCTTTAATAACTTTTATGTTTTATCCGATCACAACCAAATTTACAAATATTTTTTTTAAGAAAGGTTGTAATAATCTAAAATGAAGTTTGGTAACTGGTATGAAAATGTTTTGTACTTTTTTAAGGGGTATATCACATGCTGTTATTTAATATAATATTTAGCACTTTCTTGCTAATCAATTATAAACATAAACCTTGAACTCTTTGTAATTATTTAGTGTTAAAATAATAACATGAACTTTAAAAAATACGTTGATATTTTACGAAGAAAAGAAGATGGTCCCAAACACAAAATGTGTGTCTATTTTATAAGTACTTTTTTGTTGACGTGGGAGAAATCTATCAATTGAGTGGATCACGCAAATGGAAAGTCAAGGCAGAATTTAATTATATAATCCACATTCAACTGTATAATGAAGCCGCCCACATAATCTATAACATGCTTATTCCATCATCCCTATTCCCCCCAAGTAGTATCTTCAAGCAGTCGGCTATCATTAACACATTTAAATGCTAACTGACTTAGGAAAAACCGTCTGTCAACTCTTACAGTTCCCCATGTGATTTCTCCAGCTGCAGAGGCTGGTACTGTTGTTGTGAAAATTGACTATGAAAATGTATCTGTTAGATTACTAAGTTGACGACAAAAGTAAAAGTGGTACCCCAGGCACGAACTTTTCAATTCATTTAACAACAATTGAACGAAATATGAAATTTCAATTAGATTACAATTCGCGTTATTCACTACAAATGTATAAAACTATGGAATTAATGAACAATAGGATGTACATTAATTACCACATGTTTAATATTGTTTGTTTAATGGTTTTTTATTTAATCGCACTTTTGTTAAATATTTTCAGTGTATATTTTTTTTGAATATTATTACCTGACACTATGAATGAAATGTGACTTAAGCGATCTATTTATACTGGCAATAAATTGAGTTCAACTTGCTCGAAGTAAGCAGTAAGTTTTGAGCGAACTGTATTAAAATCCAGTAAAAGAGCAAAATTTTTGAATCTTAAAATTTCGCTTATTCTGCTTTTTGTTTTAACATTACACACATACGAGTAATGTATAATTTGCCCCAAATGGAGTACATATTTTTTAAGAACATTTATGAGTTCTGAGGATTAAAGAATTTTGATTCTGTCGTTGAACATTTAATAATCGGATATAGAGAGGAAAGAGTCAAATGAGTTGCGTATTGAGTGTTACATGATGCGAGTGCCCAAAGGTATTCAGCTGACACGACGACAATGAATGAACTGAACATGAGTCACGGCTTACTCTAATGCAAGCTCATACACACTCATGGATACACACACACACAATTAAAATTGTTAAATCATATGATGGTTGTGTGCATGTGTTACTAGCTGTGGTTGTGGAATAACCTCATTTTGGTTCACACTGCGGATTGTGACTGTCGGCGTCATGGCTGTAACTCTTTATGCTCGTAACTAAAACCCAAAAAAAGAGACAACAGTAACAACAACAAGATTGCTCGTGCAATTGTGCTCAGCAACAATACAAATCCAATGGAAATTCATCTCGTTGTTGTTGTTGTCTTAGCGAGACACGACGGTAGCCCCAATTTTTGTTAACGCTTTTCAATTTCGTGACATTCAAATTGGCCACGTAAAAAGGGCAGGTATTTCGTTAAAGTTTCCCCCGATTCCACCAATCCGTATTCCGTATGCAACAAGTGGTAATTGTTGCAATACCAACTGCAGCTCAAGTTGACTGCTGTCTGTGGGTGTTACTCGTTTTTAAGTGTAAGTGCTGGTGATTGCTGATTGAAGTCTTGTCCTTCAGTTCAATTGAATATGTCAAGTCGGGGACAAGGCTGCGCCAATTAACCAAAATCATACAAATAGCGAAATAAGATATTATCTTTTATAAGTATTAGGTCAATCCAAGCTGTACATAAACTAAATCTTCAATTCTTTCGGAAAATATAGAATTCTTCCATAGGCATAGAAAATATTGTTTTGTAATTATAATTAATAGTTTCCATTATAAAATATAGACAAATATGTACTCATTAATATATTGATAAGCTCCCATTTACGATCTGGATAGACGTGATCAATAGGTCAAGCATATATGGCTTTATTGTTTTTATCAAACGCCAGTTGGGCCAACCTCTGATATTATATTATTATTATATAAAGGTTTTTCATAAAAAACAACCCTTAGATGCTTATATATAGACTTGTCTTATCATTAGGCAACCATAGATTGACATCTTGGCTAGCTCAATTGCAATTCAGGCATGGCCCCTGGTCATATGCACAACGTTCCCATTTGACAAATCGCGTGTCCAATTTGACCGTAAATCAACATTATTTTTGCCCCCAAATGCATTTTTTGACTGCATGCATATGTGTATTTTCTCAGTCTATCAACAATAGTCTGCCAGGGTGTATATCTATACAATTATTTTAATGCCAAGCGCTTTGAAATCGGTTGTTGATATATATATGTACAAACCCAAGATAAGCTACACGACATTAATTCATTTAGGCGCTTAATATGCTCGTCAACCGCATAATTGCCTCTAATGCATTTTGTCAATTAGTCGAAATACGCATTATTAGTGGTACTATGTACATATGTTCTGGACATCCAATATTTCATTTTACGTTGGAGTTTGTTGACATTCAGAACAAATTTTTTATACCCGCTACCCGTAGGGTAGAAGGGTATTATAACTTAGTGCCAACAGAAAATGTATGTAACAGGCAGAAGGAGGCATCTCCGACCACATAAAGTATATATATTCTTGATCAGTGTCAACAGGCGAGACGATATAGCCATGTCCGTCTGTCCGTCTGTATGAACACCTAGATCTCAGAGACTATAAGAGCCACAGCTACCAAATTTGGTGACAGTATTCTTATAGGTCCTACGCAGATCAAGTTTATTTTAGATTTTCGCCACGCCCATTTCCGCCCCCAAAAGCCTGTAAAAGCCGTAATAAAAGACCTAGAGCATTGAATGATTCCTGTGAATTTGGTTGAGATCAAATGAAAAACAAGGAAGTTATTAAAGAATCAATTTTATATGCAAAATTCACTTGCAGCTGCCCGCGCTTTCTTTGTTTAGTTGACAGTGTGACCATGTCGTTATGTAATGGATTTTTATACCCGCTATTTTCAAATATATGTATATAAAAAAACAAGTTTTAGTATTTTTAGTATTTGGTATATTTTTTGTTAAAATACCATTTCAGTTTTTTGTTTTCTCTCGAAATGGATTGCGGGTATCACACGGTCGAGCACTCTCGACTGTAGCTTTCATACTTGTTGCTATTCCATGGTTAGCAACGTAAAGTAAATAAGTTTTAACAGTATGCAGCAGGCAGAAGGCGGAAACCCCAACACGAAATCTGCATTGTTAAACACTAACTAATAATCCAGAAGAGTCCTGATTACAATCGAATAATAATCATGGAAATTATTGAGTAATTTAAAAAAGTCATATGCTTCAATTTAAAGTTATATAATTTTTATTTGACTTTAACTGTAATCAATTGTTAAATGTATTCTTAGAATATTGACAATCGTTGCTAGTCAAATGAAATATTTTATGCTATCTCTTTAGTCAAACGAAATATTTTATGCCATCTAAAGAGATAGCAACGATTGCCAATATTCGATTATCCATCTTTATGGGTAATGGGTATTTCACAGTCGACCGCATTTATTTCAGCACTCGTAATATATTTTTTTTGTCAAGTGACCGAAGAGGCTGAAACGTGAACTATTTGTCAATTGTCTATAAGCTGCAGGCACATTAAGTGGACGTAAGTCGCACATTTTTACACACGTACAAATGTACATATGTACATATGTATGTTATAAAATAAATATAGTACACGGAATGGAATAATTTGCTTGGCTATTGTTGGGGAACCATTTGTGATCATACGATAGTTGGGGCCAAGCAAGTTAAGAGGCTTATAAATTCGCTTTGTATGGCTTTATTTCATCATGAGCTTTGTAAGTAATTGGGACTAGAGTGGTTTATGATTTATATCAATAAATCATCGTATTACAAATTCAATTTATTATAATTAATTTCGTCGGGAAATTTAATTGGGAAATATTTTCCAGTGAGTGTCTTATAAAGATAAATTGTAACTTTTAAAGGAGTTAGAGATTTGTTCTACTCATTGCTCATATGTAATTTCCATAATTTTCTAATAAACAAAAAGTTTCAAGTGGCAATGCATTCTTATAATAAGCGCTAGACATTAAAAAAAATGTATTTGCTAATGATCGTGTACATATGTTGACTGAATATCGTTTTTGACAAAAAAACAAACTACGCAATCGACAATAATAAAATATTCGTATTCATTTTGGAGGCGTCGCACTGCCTGGTTCAATAAACGCTTTGCCAGCGGAGCAAGGTCATGTATGTATTTTTGGATAAATTTCGGCTTTGATTTTGATTAGGTTTTCTATTTTAATTACGTTGAAAGTTTAGCCTGAGGTGGGACATACTATATTATTATTATGATACTCAGGTCTCTGACCATTGATTTCCCTCCCGAAAAGCGTTCATAGTTTGCTCGTGATATAAGCAAATGTCATGCAAATGAGTCATCCAACCCGAATTAAAGCAAATGAATGAACAGCGATTTGAGGTCAGAAAGAGTTGAAGACAAACAAGTTATGAATCGAACTAAGAAACATACAAAAATATGAAGCACAACGATAAAATAGATTTTTAGGTATTTATTTCACAAATGTATAAGAAAAGTTTTGACAATCCCTTCAGATGAATGTTAAAATTCTTAATGATTTTGTTGTTCAGACTGTTATTTAGAATTGTGGTATGAAGTTTTACGCAAAACACTACTTTTCATGAAATTGTCAACATTTTGTTCAACAATTAGTTTGTCATTTCAACACAGATAGTTAAAAGAAACAGTTAGAAACTCATACGAGAGATTTCAGCTAGTCTAAAACAATAATTGACGCCCGTCATATTCCTTATTACACTTGGATGATTTCTGCGTTGAAAGAAGCAAGAGATATTTAATACATTTGCCGTGGAATTTATTGTATGTACAACTGATAGAAATATTCGTACACAGCAAAACCAAGAGGCTTTTAGATCTTTGATTAACTAGTCGCCTAACTGTTTGCACTCTCTTCTTGCTAGAAGACTGCCAATCAGAGACAAAACCATTGCGTGCAATGAAGATTTGGGTTAACTTAAGATTTGGTTCGTCAATTGTGCTGAATAGTCGTAAGGAAAACACATCAATTAAGGCTAAAGATTAAAACTACATAATTACTGGCTCTTACATAGAAGAAGATGATTAGGCACAACTCGTCGGCCACCTGATTATGATAATTGTGAGGTTTGCAGTTGAAGAAAATCTTACAAATCCAAACTTGTTGACAATCTTAAGATCGTCTCATTAAAAAGAAGTCGATTTAGGGGAAAGTGATTTCAGAGCTAAAGTATGAGACGATCTTTAAGTTAATTATAATAAAAATAATAAATAAAATAATAATCAAAAATCATAAATTTTCTCACAGAGCTTAATATATTTATCAGTCATGAAATCATTCTAATTGCAAATATATTGTAAGATCAATCTCCACAGACAGAGCAGCTGGCTGTTGGCATCCAGGAGTATTATTAGGTAGCAAAAAATGGTTAAAAATTGGGCGCAATCATTTTAATCCACTTTGCTGTCGATATCTTCATTTTCATTAGTATCATCGTTATTAACTGAGGCGTACGAATCTGCAAAGAGGAACTCGGTTCTGAAGATTCTAAGCCATTCGTTCATCTTCAGCGCCTTGCCGCTCAAGCGTAAATGAATCTTGTCTTTCTTTGATTTCTTTATCCGTATTTGATATGATCGCGTATTTTACCTTGTTTTGTTAGTGGTGTCTGTTGGTCGAGTCACGTTTTAGCAGCAGACCAGATACTTGTTTTCATTTGGGTTAAGTGTAGGATTTAAATTGCAAACAAAGTCTTCATTTTACCCTCTTTCCTTACATCCATTGTCTGTTCAACTTGACAGTGTTTTTGGTATTAATCAGTACGTTCTGCTTCGTAAAGCTTCAACTATGTAGGTGCTCTCTCTGTTATCTGTTAAATTGACAAGCTTCAGACATCTGTTGCAATATAAAGGTTTATTCAGTCGCTAGTTGAAAAAAATTCTTCCGCCTAAAAGTATGCACTAGTCTGTGGCGCATTTTTCGCAATTACATCGCACAACCCAATGAACGAATTCAAGTTGTCTTTAGAGTCTTCACTCGTACTTTAATTGTTGCGGTCTTAGGTACATCATCACTGTGATTGCGTAATATGAATTAGTGTGCACATCATAATCAATAGAATCAAGGGATTCATGTGACAAGTGTTGCTGGACTCTACTCAGTTTGTCACAAATTTTCCCTTTTGTGAAGTGGTAATTGTTGAGTCAAACAATCCCAGCCACAATCTATTACCTTGCATGGCATGCGCGTGGAATGGGCAGAGATGAGGGGCAGGTGCGGACATATGCATACAGGTAACCTTAGCGTTGGTTTCTTATCAGCACAACGTTGACATTCAGAGTGAAACATGAAAAGCAAAAACAATAGGTTACAAAATACTTTGCAGTGATTTTTGTTGCTGTTTGTACAACTTCGGTTAATCAAACAAATCTTATCAAAATGTAGTTTTTTTGTTGAGAATGTATACTGCAGCCAATATCTGTATTTTCTGAATTGGGAGTTATGTATAGTATATATGTACATATGTGTGTGAGCTGCTGTGTTGTGGAATTTCTATATATATTTGTGTGAGTCTTACTATTGTAATTGTACGAGTAGTTCACTATTATTTTGTAGCCAAACATGCACCGTCTAATGTCCCAATAGAGGGCAGAAACTCCCTTAACTGGGCAGAAACTGTCTTGCTGTCACACCTCGGATCAACCCACATCTGGGCATCGCGCATTTCCGCAAGGTGGTGCGGCCTCAAGAGCACACTGACTCGAAGACCTATAGAATTGGAATGTTTCCCTTTTTTTACAATCGAAAGTCACATTCCCGTATCTATAAAAATCTTGTAAGCAGATGCATTCTTATTTGTATACATACAAAAAGTTGATTCCGTAATATTCGTGGTTGGTGATCTGTTTCGCTATCCACTCGACAACCAATTGTCATTATTTAGACTAATTCCCGTACATTTAGACCATTTGGATAGGCCCACTGTTAACCCCACTGGCGGTAGAACTGAGTTGCATGCTACATTGACATGACTGGGGGCGAATCGGTAGATAACAAAAGTTTTATAACCATGGTGAATTTTCAATGAAATCAGCCCTTAAGCTGTTTCGAAACCAGCCTTACATACTCGTGTTGCATGATGGAAATAACTATTATTGCTTCATATGAAACATTAATGAACTCTGCTGGAGTTCTGAGCCATTTCCAATTGCAAATGACGTGACGTTGCAGTTGAATGAACTCTATACTTAAGTTCATTCCGTCAATTGCTTTCGTTTGAATATATTTTGTTTGTTGTTTTAGCCTTCCTCAAAGTTCATTGAACCGTTAAGGTTTTATTTTGATTCTTCGTCCGCCAAACTAAGTACATAATATAATAAAACCTAAAACTAAAGATAATGGACGCTAAGAAAACTCTCTCTCCGGCTAATGAGTTGAATGTAGCGCTTGATATCCCTCGAAAAATATTAGTTACGAATGAAATAAATTTAGGTTAAAGACAATTGATATTTTTCTAATCAAAAATTATAATACTTTTTTTCTGTCCGACTTGTATTCTCGAGAAAGCTCAATAAGCTGTACAGTCTCATTATTTCCACTTTCATTTTCGCTTCTCTTCATGCTGGTTTAGTCGGGAACCCTTAACCTTGAACTTGGCAACTGTTGGAGCACAGGTTGAAGACAACCTAGATTAAAATGTATTTCAGGCACCTTTCGAACACGTCTCAGCGATTATGTGAAAATTTGTATCGCTTGGCAAGGGAAATTGTTTTCAGTTTGCTTCTTGGGTTCTGGCTCTCGTGCTCACTTTCTTTTGAATAATTGAACGTTCCTGACCTGCATTGTATGTCGTACCTAATACCTTACACTATTAGACAATAAAATTGATTATTCTTCTACTTATTTTTGTTTTTGTTTTGCATTGTATCTTTGTAGGTCTCGCATACATTACAAATGGCAACGTGAAGAAACGTGAAATGGAAACAAATGCTGAAAATATTAAAAAATCTACAATAACAACTGCATAGGGTTTAAAATGGGCACGTGACTAAAATCTAGCAACAACAACAACATCGGTAAAAAGTGTAGTTAAAGCGCTAGGCGCAGTAGAAGAAAATAACATCAAAAGCACGCAAATTGGAGCAACAATTTGAAAGCCCATCGAAACGAGGAATCTGTCGTAGAGCCCCCGCCAGAGCGAGTGAGAGAGAGAAATAGTCGGCAATATGCGCTTCGTCAACCGCTCTCTGTCTATCCACTGGGCCCTGGGACTCTACCTGCTGCTTTGGTGGGACCCAACATTAACGCAAGCACGTTTTATTGCCAAAAGAGAAACGCCCATTGGAAAAATGGGCGTGGCAGCCGAATCAACTGACCCTGACATTGTTAAGCTGCAAAGCGAAAGAACCAACGGATCGCAAGCAACAACTATTCAAAGTCACAGACTGAAGCTTGCACTTCAGGAGATGGCGACATCGGAAATACGTTCCTCTCTAGTGTCCAGCACTGCAAAAAATGTGCAAACTACGCCATCCCAGCTTACAGATGAGGTAACAACAACGCCATCTAGCGTTGTGCTTGTGGAACAGCCAAAGCTTACAGAGAATCAAAAGCTCACAGCGTCAACTGTGAAAGCTGAGTTGGAGTTAATATCACAAGTGGATCTCACAACGGAAGCTACTACAAAAACAACATCTAGCAGCAGCAGTGCAGTAACAACAACAACAGAAACAACAACGACAGCGAGAACGAGAACAGCATCCACAGGGGACTTGGGATCCACACCACGTGATGAAGGTCATGCGCGCTCCATGCAATTTGCAAGCAGCACTGAAATCATCTCTTTCGTTGCACCCGTGACACCCATGAAGCTACGCCCAATTTCAACGGCGACGCACACAACAACGCATATGCCACAGCTGCTGGCAGCTCTGTTGCATGCCGGAGTAACAGTCACGCCGAGCACATCAGATGAGAACGCCATCGAGGAGGAGGGGCAGCAGCTACATGCGCAACCCGAGAAGCGTGCGAAATTCATCGCTGATAATTCGACAAATGCACAACAGCTGACGATGCCCAATGGAGCCGAAGTGTGGAGTTTGGCAGCCATGAAGATGGTGCCTACAACAACAACGACTTCGACAACAGAGTGGGCAGCGACTTCGTCTGGACACGGAGCAGAGCTCACCAACGATATTGAGGAGAGAAACCAAACAGTGCAACATAAAGAGAAGAACTTACTCGATTGGCGGCAGATCATGATAATGCAAGCTAGCCAAGAGAATCACACGGAGCCCATCATGATGAGCACCACATTGGATGCCACAGAGGCGGCAACGCAACCCACAACATTGAAGCTGGACATCAAGCTGAATGAAGGCGAAGTGTTTACTGTGATTGTTAATAAAACGGAAGCAACAACAGGTGATCGGCATAAGGACCTTACATTTTTCACTGCGGAGCCATCGACAACAGAAACACTTACACCTGTGACTCAAATGAATGACTTACCAACAACAGCAACAACTTCTGTAACTGCAAAAGCAGAGTTAACAGAGCTTTCAAAGCTCAATTTAACAGCAGGCGAGGGCCCTGTAGCAACGCTCGCCAGGCCTGACACTGCCACAACAGACCCCACAATAACAGAGACAGCGACTGCAACCACAGCGTCTGTTCGCTTGCCAACAGCTGAGCGAGAGACTGCAACAACAACGACAACAACAGCAACAAAAGCCTTGTCAAGTGCTGAGCGAGAGACTCCAAGCACAACGACAACAACGGCCATGCCAAGTGCGTTGAACGCCACCCCCATTCCCAATACGAATACGAATGCGAATGAAATGGCAATGAATGCCACGGAGCATGGAAATAATGAAAACGGTGATAAAGCATACGACGTTGACGTCGAGAGCGGCAGCAAGAGCGAAACTGACAGCGGCGACGTCATCGACATCTCGGTCTCAGTTTCAACAACCGAAACAACGCTAGCGGCAACGGAGCGGGAAACAACAACAGTTAGTACGCGAACAGCTGTCGAGGCGAGCACAGTCACAACGCCGACGATAACAACGGTAACGCCAATGCCAACGTCGACGTCGACGGCGCAAACATTGCACGCAAAGGTTGATGAACAATTAGCAGCAAGTACAACAACTTTGGAAAAGCCAACAGCGACACCAACGGAAATTGTCCAAATAAGCAATGAAGTCAATTTAGAAGCAATTACAATAAAACAAGTGACAAATAACAACAATTTCTTAATAAAAACAACAACAAACAGTACTGAGACACCAATTATCAGAGCTGTGAACAGTAAGCCACTGCAAATCGATAATAACAGCACCACATCAGTGACGCCGACTTCGCTGTTAACCGATGAACAGGCCAGCCAAAAGCTGAGTGAGCACGAAACTTCGCTGGAAACGAATAACATAGGTGAAACAGCTGGAATAATCGTAGTAACAACAACGACAGTTGGACCGGTGCCAAGTACAAGAACAGTAACAGAAGCTGAAGCAACAGCTGCAGCTGCTAACACGCTGGATGAAAGTATTGCAGCAGCAACAACAATTGCGTCAGCTGAAAAGGGCAAGTCGGAGCTTTATGAAGACGTAGATGATGAGCAGCAGCAGAGTCATCATGATCATGTTACGGAAGAGTCGCTGTTAAGCAAAACGAAAATGGATATCCCAACGGCAACGACAACGGCTGAAGCGGCAGCTATAACAACAACAGCTGCATCAACGGCAGCTAAAACAACAGCAGCTACAACAACAGCAGCTACAACAACGGCAGCTACAACAACAGCAGCTACAACCATAGGAACTACAGCAAAAACAACAACCACCACCGAGGAGCCAATTATTAGTTTGCTGGATGATACCACAACCACTACAACAACCTCCACATCCAGACCATCACCAACAACAACAGCTGAGCCCATTTACAGCTCCACACACACTACCAACAACAACAACAAGACCAACAACACCAACACCATGTTGCCCGTGGAAAGCACGACACATTCAAGCGATATACCCACTACAATGCTAGTCCCACTACGTCCCACCGATCTGGATCAGATGCATCAACCGCCACCAACGAACAACTCGGGCACAGACGTCAATGTCATCATAGCCATCACGGTCAGTGTGATTGGCGTCGTTGCACTGATCCTGCTGGTGGCGTTCCTCTACCTGATGAGAAAGCGACAGAAGCAGATGTCTTATGGTCAGCGTTGTCGTCCCGTCAGCTTGGATGCCTATTCGATGGACAATGTCTCCGTGTTAGGCAGCGTCAGGCGCAAAGGCCGCGATCTTCGTGCCTCGAAACGCACTTATGGCAACGCCGCCTTTGATGATCCCTCACTGCGTCACAATATGCTCAGCGCCACGGAGTTGGGCAAGTTTTTGGATCGCAAGTCTAGCATTTTCGAGGAGTTCAGAGATGTGCCACAGATAATCGCGCGCGCCGATGAAGTTCCCTCCGGATGTGAGGATAAAAATCGGTGAGTGTAGATGCGAATATGAACAGGTCTTGATTGGAGAATTAGTGATATATCTAAGTTCAAATATTGTGGGAGTGATAAGAGAGTGATAAGCTGCCTAACTGAACTATTTACAAATACCCCCTAACGGTATATGCTAGATCTTGGAATGTATTCGCGCAATAATGCAGAATTATCCTAGACTCCATCTGCAAGTTAGTCACTTCTGGGGTTACATTTGAAACACTCGAGTTGACACGTTTGCTAAGCTGTGTAGCTTATTTAATAAGTTTAAAATAGTACATTTTAACTGTTCTATAACTCATTTGTAAAAAAGAACACAAAGAAAGCGACTGAAACGTAGATACATACATACATATATAATAATTCGTAAGATCAAACAGTGAGAATTTTCAAGGTTGATACTGTGAGGATTAATTAAAGTTAATTGGGGGCATGACACTCATTAGCTATTCGCTGATGTGAGATAAGAAAAAGCAAAAAGTTTGCCCGACTGTAAATTAACATATATAATAATAACAGTTGTATTATAACAGCTTTATAAATTGATAAGTCAAATAAGAAAGTAACCATAATAGTTTTCTATTGTTAGATCATATCTTTATGGCACATATGATTATAATAAAACTGATTCATTTATTTTTATGGCATTACGCACTTCCCGATTAACTCCGTTGCAATGAATGAAACCAATGCCTGTGATCTCTGACCGGTTTGCTCAACTGAACTGAACTGAACTGAACCTAACTGAACGTAACCTCAAACTTGAAACCGCAGATATGCTAACGTAATTCCGCTTCCTGAGACGCGGGTGGTGCTCCAGCGGCAGGGCGATGATGACAAAACGGAATACATTAATGCCAATTATGTGCGGGTAAGTGAGACAGCCGAGCGAATGCCTCTCATTCAGCCAAACAATAAAAGCAAAAACAATCAAATGCTGCTTTCCCACATGTGTGTGAGTGTGTGTGTGTGGGTGGTAATTCTCCAAGTTGTATGTGTGCGTTTGTGTGTGTAAGTGCTTATCATATAACGGTACAACAACTTAAAGTTCCCACTTCGGCTAGCCTTGCATGACGTGTGTATCACAAAGCCTGAGAGGGGGGAGTAATTATATGGCCCATGAGATTGGTAAAGTGCCAAGAAAATTACTTCAGCCTCTTTGTTAAGCAAATGAGCTTTGAGCAAAAACAAATAATCGTATCTCAGAGAAAGTTAAGTAGGAGTACAACGAAGTGTGAATATCCTAATTGAATTGAATTGAATATTTCTTTGTATACCCGTATAGGGTAGAAGGGTTGTATTCTTGGTGGCAACAGAAAATGTATGTAAAATATGTCCATGTCAACAATTTGATCTCAGAGTCTATAAAAGCTTAAGCAATAGGGTAGAACCGCTACCTTAGGGTAGAAGGGTATTATTACTTAGTGCCAAAAGAAAATGTATGTAACAAAATGTATGTCTCCGACCCCATAAATTATATATATTCTTGATCAGTGTCAACAGTCGAGACGTCTGTCTGTATGAACACCTACATCTCAGAGTCTATCTAGATCTTGAGACACTAAATCAAGTTTATTTCAAATATTGGATGCCACTATCTTCATAAATGTAGAACAATTAACGTTTTTTTGTGTAAAAACCGTATAACTTGAAAAGTTCTTACTGTTATGATGTGTTATTTGGTATGCATGATAATAATTATAGTCTCAACGATTCCTGTTAATTTGATTGTGATCGAATGAAAAACATGGAAGTTATTAAAGAATCACAAACTTTCACATGCAGCTGCACATGCTTTGTTTGTTTATTTGCAGTGTGACCATGTAGCTTTCTTACTTGTTTTGTTTGTTTTGTGCAAAATCAAGTTTGTTTTAGATTTCAGCCGTCCCTTTAGTTTTAAAGGTAGAGTCTCGAATTGAACGCACAATAACAACTACATATAGTCCTAATAATTTCAGTTGTAGTCTCTTGATAAACACAACAGTTATTCAAGAAACAATTTAATAATATTCGGTTCGATTTGTTTACAGTGTGACCGTGTGTATACTTTCCGGTATATTTTGGTAAATATTTTTTTAAATATGTGTTTTGAATTTTTTCAAACTAGATATTTCAGAGTCGAGCACTTCCTTTCTTACTTGTTTTTTTATTCATTAATTCGATTATGTGATCATGAAATAGATACAAAATGAATCATGTTTTGACTGAGCGCTCATTTGTTTAGGGGATTGTCCAACTGAGGCCAAAATGATTTACCACGACTCGAAACCTGCATATTTAGTTTTATGAAATTCGCAAAACAATTAAACGTAGCAAACAATTCAAAGCAAGCATTGACGCGTGACGACGACGCGTCGATTGTAAACGATGGCTAAAGCGCATTGATGCGAATCTGCGCCTGCGAACGGAGAGATCGAGAGTCGAGAGTGATAGAGAGATACGCATGTAGTTCTCTCATATTTGAGCTGTTATTATTGTACGTGTGCAGCTGTTGTTAATCTAAGAATGCCGTGATTTACGTTCTTACGTACGTATGAATGATGGTGTATGTAAATCCACAAGCAAGCTTATAGTAATTTATCAAAAGCGCGCGCAACTCAACGGCAGCCATTAAAAGTCGCACACACACATGCATATGTACACGTTGTAGAAGTCTAACTAGAGAGTTTGATTATCAGCTGTACATGTGTTCATTGGGTTGTTCATGCACTTTGAAGCTTTTGGTTGACTGTTATGTCATTGTAAACTCACATTTACATAAGCTCACTCTTCGTTTCCACCGCAGGGACCGAGAGACGCCCCAAATTATTATATCGCTTGCCAGGCTCCTTTGGAGAGTACGATTGGAGACTTCTGGCGCATGATATGGGAGCAGCAGTCGCGGGTTATTGTGCAGGCAACCGATCTCAATGAGAATGGCATTGAACGTTGCGCCGAATACCTGCCGCCGTCAGTGACACTGGATAATCACAGCAGCTATGGTGACTATCAGGTAACGCTGAAGCATCGCGAGGTCAAGGATAAATATGCCATTTCGACGTTGATGCTGAAGCGTGTGGACGGCGACGAGTGTCGTGAGTTGACGCATTATTGGTACAAATGGCCAGAGGCAGGAGTGCCCCTAGAAGAGGCGCCCATAATAGCCATGTTGCTGGAGGCGCGATCTTCCCTCAAGTCCTACGCCCTTGAGCAGGCCATTGAGCTGAAGGAAAAGTCCTCAACACTGATGTTGAAATCAATGGATACTGCTCTCAACGCTAGTGCGGAAGTGGAGCCAAAGAAACTAGAAGAAAGTGGCAGCCCCTCGGGCGGCGCAAGCAATGAGATTAACGGCAATGTAGCCAATAAGCAACCACGCAATCAGCTGGGGTAAGTGTGAAAAGTCTGTGAATCTCCGTCAGTTTTGCATGCATGACTTATGTTAATTGTTTTGATATATCCCGCTCTGTGTTCGTTTTCCACCCCTCTAGACCGCTAACCATTCACTGTTCCCCAGGCACGGGACGAACTGGCACCATCATTGCATGCGACATGGCCATTCGCAGCCTAGAGACACCTAAGCGTTCCGTGGACATTCCTCAATTGGTTTACTATGTGCGTCGTGGACGCGCCAGCTCCGTACAGACTAAGGAGCAATACGAATTTATCTACAAGGTGGCCAATATGTATGCGACCAAAATAACAAATTTTTCAAATGATAACTGAGATTGCAGTTGTGTCCAGTAGAAGCATGTTTCACCAAGTCTTTATATAAACGCTGTATACATTTAGTCATACTCTATATACAATTTATCTTTATACACATATTATACAAAATTTATCATAATATAACTCTAGTTAGATATTAGTTTATAAGGAATTTATCGATTGTAAACGTACGTTATTTTCGATTATCATCTGGAAATTTAATTTGAAATGTATGTATTCCTTTATTATTGTGATATATTCGTACATTTGTAAATCTGTTAATTATCTGTTGCATATTTATAATTAGGCTTTGTTTTTGGAAGTAAATACTTTTAAAATGAGAACATTTTATTGTATTTTAATTGTAAATCGTTAACAAATTATTTCTGGATTTAATAAAAGCTTTAATGTATGTCTCATATGTCTCTAATGTGTGTTAGTTTAATTTCAAATAAATCGCTCTAAATTGCCAAGTAGAAATAAGAATACGAGCGAAAATTGTTTATAATTAATCGGCGTTCACGTAAAGATGTTAACATCGATGACAAAGCGCCAAGTTAGTTGTGATTGCCGATTGATGAAAAAGTTATCGAATAATGTCGATAACCGATACCATCTTATCATTTAGAAAAAAGCCAGCTTGTAATCAAGATGAAAGTTCAGCATTTATTGATAGTTTGTACGCTTTTTGGCACAGCTTTAGCCAATGATACGCCCAAAGTGAAGATTGGAGTTAAGAGGCGTGTCGAGAACTGCACAAAGAAAGCGAAAAGCGGCGACCTAATACACGTTCATTATAAGGTAATAACCCAACAAAATACAGATGGCTCACATCAGTTGATTATAATTCACATTGCGTTTTTAGGGTTCGCTGCAAGATGGCACTGAGTTTGACAGCAGCTACGGCCGCGGCAAGCCGTTCTCGTTCAGTCTAGGTGCCCGCCAAGTCATCAAGGGCTGGGACCAAGGACTGCTGGGAATGTGTGAAGGAGAACGTCGTACATTGACGATTCCGCCGGAGCTTGGTTATGGAGCAAGTGGAGCGGGTGGTGGCAAGATACCTCCCAATGCAGTGCTCGTCTTCGATGTGGAGATGGTCAAAATTGAGTCCCGCGGATCCGAAGAGTTGTAAGCAACAGTTTGCAATAAAACCAAATATATTTGAATTTCATATTTCTAGGCCTCAAGCCCGTCTTTTAATAAAAAAAAATAAGACTAAAATATGTAAACAAATCTCGTATAGGAGTTGGCATCGGCTTACGCGGTTTGTGTCTGCGTTTGCGTCGTTCCTCGTTCATCGACCTCGTCAAAGTGACGACGCATCATTCGATGCTTCTCGAGCGCGGTGCCCTGAATGAAGCGCTCGCCGCACGTGCCACAGATGAAGGGGCACTCGCCTGTATGCTGCTGCAAGTGCAGTTTCAGATCCTTGGCCTGACGATAGCTTTTATCGCAGTACGTGCACTTGTGCGGCTTCAGCCCGCTGTGGGTGAGCATGTGTCG
Organism: Drosophila immigrans; assembly: GCA_963583835.1. NCBI lineage: Eukaryota > Metazoa > Arthropoda > Insecta > Diptera > Drosophilidae > Drosophila > Drosophila immigrans. Next base: position 29,186,087 of record OY757142.1, on the reverse strand, counting down.
CTTCAGCTTGTCGGATCGTGCGAAATCCTTGCCGCAAACCGTGCAATGGAATGGTTTCTCGCCCGTGTGCATTCGACGATGCGATATCATTTCCGAGTGCCTGGGGAAGGCCATTTCACACAGGTCACATTTGAATGGCTTCTCACCAGTGTGGCGACGCATATGGGTAACCAAGGTGGCTGCAGATTGCGTCTCTCGACCACATAGCGAACATAAGAATTTCTTGATGGCTTCCTTGCGCTTGCGATCCCCATTGATGTGCACATCCCGTATGTGATTGTTGAGCCGTGACTTCATTTGATAGGTGCGGTCACAGTGCGGACATTGCAGTAATTGTGAGGCTGATTCGACCTGGTCAGCAGGATAGTCTGCTAGACGACGATCAGCGCTGGCACCGCGCTCAATGCCGCCATGTTGCAGTTGCATATGCTGCTGCAGATTCTCCGGCCACATAAATTTGTAGCTGCATCTCCTGCATGCATACTTCTTCTCAGTGTTGCGACACTGCGATTGCCGGTGCTGATCCATGATACTCTGCAAATGGGTTGTTCATAAGTTTAGCTGCTCAATAATTATCAGATATAAAATCACCTTGCAGACGCACTTGAAGATGCAGAGATCACACTCGTGTGGCATCTTGTCGAACCGATGCATAGCACGCTGATGCTGTATCATCTCGAACTTTCGTTTGCATTGCACTTTGCACAACTCACAGACGTAGAAGATTCGCGAAGTTGATGTAGGCGTTGATTGCATTTGAAGTTGCATTTCATCCTCTGTCTCAGAGTCGCCAAGCTGCAGCTCGTATCCTGATTCATTCGTTATGGAGTAGTTGTGTGGCGAATCATAGTGCTGGTGGAGGGACAATGCTAGCTTCAGTTCGAGCTGAATGTGAGCTCGCAGATCGATGATGCGCTCAAAGTGCATGTTACAGATCTTGCAGGTGATACGTTTGACTCCATTCGGCTTTGAGGTGGACGCAATAAGTGTCTCCGCCAGCGGAATGTCCTGCTCTCTAATGCCGTGTCGCTTCAGATGCTTCACCAGGTAGTCTCGTCGATAGAACTTCCGAGTGCACCATTGGCATGGTATAAGCTTCGATTGCTCGGCATGCACACTCAGTAAATGAACTGTTAGCGATTTCTTCTTATCAAAGACTCGTTTGCAGTCGACGCACTCGAATGTTTGATTCTAAACGAAGCAACACCCAAAATGTGAAAACGACTTAAATTAATACTCATTTAATACTCACGGCAATCCTGTGCTCCCTTATGTGAACCTTCAGATTGTGACGCCAGCGAAATCGCAACGGACATTTGTGGCATAGGAAGCGTTTTTGAGAATTCTTGCACTGCGACTCGTTGTGATGTCGCAGCAATTGCAGGCTTACAAAGCGAGCATCGCAACGACCACAGACGTGAGGCGCATCCTGCCAAAGATGCGTCTGCCGCTGATGCTCATAGAGCTGATACTTGCGTTGATACCGCTCTTGGCAAAGTTCACAACAGTATTTGGATTTCGGTATGCTGCGCTGTTGCTTCAAGTTCTCATCGCCATCCAGTTCAGCGTCGCTATCCGTCTCGGAGCTGTCTAGATCCATTTCATAACCCGATTGATCTGTTATCGAATAGAAACGCTGATAAACGCCTGCAGCTAAATCTTTGCGAATGAGTGCCTTCAATTCGTCCACGCTCACGTCCTTGACATCAGGATAGAAGAGTTCGGCGAGCTCATTGGGTTCCATATTTGAGCGTGTCCCAAAGCTTACAATGTCTGGATGCTGTTCCAAGTGACGTCGCAAATAAACTATCTTATCGTATTGACTCTGGCAGATCATGCACTCAATGAGCTTATAGCCATGAGGTTTGCACACGTTCACATCAATGTCCTTGGCCTTTTTGTTCTCTCCCAAATTGGCCGATCGCTTCGAATCCCCGTGTACCTTTAGATGTGCCTGTAGTGCTTCGTGGTGGCTGAACTTTCGTATGCAAAACGAGCACGAATACCAATCTGTTTTCGATCTGTGCACTCGCGATGAATGCTGCTTTAAATATCTGGGACGTTTAAAGCTCTTTGGACATTCCTTGCACTCGAATATTTGCCTCTTTAATATTCGATGCTTCTCTGTCTGTTTCCATTTTTGTACACGCAGTTGTAGAGGCAAATCATCCAGGGAACTGAAATACACAACAAATTAGGTAGTGTACTTAATAAAAATTTTGCAACCTTACTCTTCTTCATCATCATTAGCCTTATATTTGTGCTGCTGGGCGAGCGCTGCTCTCGTTGCAACACCATCCTCTTCCTGTTTGACGGGATCGACCATTGTCAATGGATCGTTGGATGCCTTATTGTCCACATCCACATCTACATCACTCCCCATTGGATTTTCCACATCATTGGCATTTTGTACTGTGGTGAACTCGGGCAGTTCCGTGCACGTTATATCGTTGTCAACCTCCTCTTCTTCGGTTTCTAATTTGACCTGTAGATAATACTTCAATGAGTTTCAATTTAATGCCAATACCAGCGTTAGCCTTGCCTCCACATGTTGCTCTGCACACAGCTCCATGGGAACTTCCTGCAGGCAGTCGTTGGCCACGGCTTTGTCGTTGTCGCTGCCGTGTACATGGTTCATCAACAGCTCGTTGGCTGCCACCGCCTGCTTCACATAGTAATAAGCACCTATCAGTTTTCTTGCGCAGGTGCCGCACAGACATTGTGGCAGTCGCTGCGCAAGTAAGTCGTTCACCTACACATGCACAGCAAAGTGTCGTTAATACGAATATGGAGATGCATTGGCATATGACATATTTACATTAATGTGTGTCAATTCAGCTAAAATGTCGGAGAGCAACTTGTCCGGGAACCTTTTGGTGGCCGTTGCCAACTTATAAAGTTTGTCAGTGTCTCTTGCATCGCAAGTGCGGCACATGACGGGCAGCTTCATGGTGCAACGCCTTTATAGATTTACAATACCGTTGAGCATGCGGAAAACATAAAACATTAATTAAATGCACAATATCAACAAATTTCCATATCTTTTTTGCTTATTTTACACACAGATGTGCATTGCAACTGAGATGGGAAAAACTTAAGAAATACGATGGCATATCGATAGCTATCGATAGGTAGAATTGATATATCGAAAGTACGTTTTTTTAATAAATTTGTCAAATAAACAAAATAATCAAGTGTTCTTATTTTTTAATTATTGCAAGTGTTAATTAATTGAATGGAGTTTCTTTTTCCGGCAGCCGTCTTTGTGCTCCAAATAGTGAATTGATTTGGAGTTTATATTTTGTGTATATTTAAAGTAAATGATATAAGTATATAACTGCATCTTATTATATAAAATTATTGAACCCAAGCAAAATGGAGCACGCGTTTTAAAAAATTTAAAACAATTTGTTTACTAAAGAGGAAGATAAGCAGATGAATCCGTGGGTAAAATTTTTCCTAGTATTTCTTGATGGTCTTTCTTATCAAAGCTAGGCGTTGCTTATGTGCTTCGGTGACAGCAGCACGTTTATAAGGACGCAATTCGTCTGTGCCGAACCCAGGAATCCACATATTGTACTTTCGCTCAAAATGCAACTGCACATCGCGCACCTCAATCTTGTTTGACTTGCGATGCTTGGCGAAGGCGCTTGTCGACTTGACGGTGTCCTCAACAAAGTCATCTATGATCTGCAGCAACAATTCCTCCACGTCCTCGTCCAGCTGCGTCGTGGTGTCCACCTCTCGCACCAGTTCCGTTAGACGCGGCTTTGTCAGCATCTACAATTCAACAGAAAGTGAATACATTTCCAATTTAGGGCTAGTAATGCCAATGCTGTGCTTACAGGAGTATTCTCTGCTCCTATTGCCGGACTATGATTGATGCCTTTAGCACTGCCTCCGCTGCCACCTGCGCTGGCGACACCAGCACTTGCTTGGTTCGGTGTTGTTGTTGTGGTTGTGCCGTTTTGTGAGGATGAGTTGCTGTTGTTTGTCATTGGGCTGTGCTGAGAGGGCGATGCCATTGGTGGAAAGTCGTGATGCCCGGTGCTGCTATCGAGAGTGGTAAAGAGATCCGACATGGTTTAGGTTCAAATTTTCAAATGTTCCTTATACGAGCAATGGATGGTAATGATGGTATTGGAGTGTGAGTGGAGTGTTTTTGTTTTTAATAATAGTTTGAGTGCAATCCAAGGGATGAATGTAAAGTGTGTGTGTGTTGATGCTGTAATTGGTGTTGATTATTTCAATTAGTGTTCATGTGTGCTAGCAGAATGCATCCAAGTTAAGCTAAAACATAATTGTTTATATATATTGTGTATGTGGCTCTGCAGGATGCAGCCTTCGAACAGAGTTTCTTTGCTTGCCCACATCTGCGGCTTGTGTGTGGCAGCTAATAGACTTACAATGAAACTTTAATTAATAATTTTAGTTATGCTTTAGAATTAACACGGCCAATTTATTTCTTGCAAACAACAAAACAAGCTCACTTGGTTTGCGTGTTGTGAAACGCTTGGGGAAAATTCATCGACTATCGGTAAGGGACATCTTCGATATTTGTCTTTTTTACAGCACTAATCACAACACACTATTAGCTAAGTGCTGCAAAGCTGTCAAAAATTGAATATGTCACTCATCGATAGGCCGATAATTTTCATTTACGTATTTAATTTCAAAACAAAGAAAAACGTCAATACGCCATAAGACAAAATCATATAAAAGATTAAAACTAATTTCTTGAACAAAACTAATAATGTCAACGGACGAGGCAACAACTAGAATGCAAGCAACTGAAAACATTGAGGACAAAGATGGAGGTGGTGTTGATATGACATTCACCAAAGAAGTTCGCAAAGCTACAAAAGATGTCCATACTTTGACTGACGTTCTGGTTAATGCAAAATTTGCATTCGGTAATTATGTGATTGTACTTATCATAAAATTGTAGTATTCATCTTTTAATTCTTGAGTGCAGCTCTTTCCGATGATGAAGTTTGGTATGATGGCCTCTTGGTCTTTTACGAGTTATATAAATTTTTCGAGATGCATTTACCAGAGCGCCTGCTTCCCAAGGAGCTTCATCGGGCAGCTAGCTTTGAGCGTGACTTTGCATATTTCTATGGATCTGATTGGAAAAATTCTTACGAGCCGCGTCCGGCTGTTAAGGAGTATCTGGCCATGCTGGAAAGTGTCGCCGCCAAAAGTGAAGTGCTCCTTTTCGCATATGCCTTTCAAATGTATATGGCATTGATGTCAGGTGGACAATTGTTGCAAAAGAAGCGAATGATTGCTCGCAAGCTCTGGATCTTTCCCAAAGGCATTCCCGAGCAGGAACAAAAACAGGCTGATGCCGATGCAGCGGCGGCAACTGCGGCTGCTGCAGTTCTGAATGATAGTGATGATGTTAATGGTAAAGATTTGATGGTGCGTCCTATGCCTGAACAGGTTACAATCTGTCCTGTTGGATGTGAAGCCACATATTTTCCGATGCGAATCCCCATACTCAAATCCAAGCTACGGCTTATATTCAACGAGGTCTACGGCAATCTAAACGAACAGATGCGCGCTGAGTACATTGAGGAAAGTCGCAATGTTTTCCGCCAAAACATGGAACTATTGCGCACAGTGAAGGGTGTGAATAGGGCTAATCTTCGGATGCTTGCGATTGCGGTTATCTTCATAACTAGCATATATGTGGCCTTTAAATTGGCTGTCAAGTAAGGAGGTATTTATTGTGTGTAACTATTCGTATTAAAATATTTTTTTATTGTTCAATAGTATTTAGAATAAAATCGACAAATTGCAAGTTAACTCAAAATGAACTGAAAAGTTAAAATAAAAATTGATATTAATATTGATTACATTTTACAAGTGTGTCATGAGCAGAGTAAATGCCAAATTTACATCTAATTCAAATATGACCTTTTATCTGTTCCTTGAACTTTCGGCTCTCCATATCGCTCTATTCCCTCATATATCTATAAACATTTAGGCTCCCTATTCAAGAAAACGTAAAAAGATACTGCAAAACGTAAACATGAATTAATTCTGCAAAGTTAAGTCGACTTTAACTAAAGGGGGATATACAGCCGACAAAAAAAACCTTAAATTTGTAAACCCACTACCCATAGGGTAGAAGTGCGTTATAACTTAGTGCCAACAGAAAATTAATGTATGCAACAGGAAGAAGGAGGCATCTCCGACCCCATAAAGTTTACTATACCAAGACGATATTGACATATCCGTCTGTCCGTGTGGCTGACTGTCCGTCTGCCTGTATGAACACCTAGAACTCAGAGACTATAAGACCTAGAGACACCAAATTTGGTACATACGCTCCTGCATTCATTACGCAGATCAAGTTTATTTCAAAAGTTGGATGTCACGCCCCTTTCCGTAATAATAGTTAATGTCTCAATGATTCCTGTGAATTTGGTTGCAATCGAATGAAAAACATTCTCGCGCTTTGTTTGTTTAGTTGAGAGTGTGACCATGTCGGTATATTATTGAAAAAAAAACCAGTATATTTGTTTGGTATATTTTTTGTTCAAATGTCATTTAAGTTTTTTGTTCTCTCTCGAAATGGGTTGCGGATATCTTACGGTCTATCATTATTATTATGCATACAAAAATGAATCCATTTTTACGGCTTTTCCTGTTTTTGGGGGCGGAAAGGGGCGTGGCAAAAATCTAAAACAAAGACCTACACGATTACTGTCGCCAAATTTGATATCTCTAGGTCATTCACACACTTAAAACGTCCATATGCATTGGGCACATTTATTTTGATAAATAATTTATCAAATAACTTTTGTTCTACTTATTATAAATTACAGGGTATATTAATAGTATTAAGCACAGATGGCTTACCATTTACACATCATTACATAAAGAACTTTTGGAGTTATACGCAATTTGTTCTAGATTTATGCATATTGTGGGCGAATCGGGCGTGGCATCCAACTTTTGAAATAAACTTGATCTGCGTACACATTGCAGGAACCTATGTACCAAATTTGATGTCTCTATGTTTTATAGTCTCTGAGATCTAGGTGTTCATACAGACGGACAGACGGACATGGCTATATCGTCTCGGCTGTTGACACTGATCAAGAATATATATACTTTATGGGGTCGAAGATGCCTCCTTCTGCCTGTTACATACATTTTCTGTTGGCACTAAGCTGTAATACCCTTCTACTTTATGGGTAGCGGGTATAAAAATGAAAGTTAACTGATCTAGAAATGAAGAAAATTTATTAACATTTTATTTGATGGTAACAATATATAGTATAATAGATAATAAATCACATTTTACAATTGTGTTATGGACTAAATATTAAATTTTAATCTAAGTCTAGCAGTCCCCTTTGATTCAGGAAGGGGTATATAAGCTCGCTATGTTTTCGATATCTATCGTTATTGAAGAGCTTTTTCTTAAAATTTCGCCCCTCCTCGTCGTTGCCCATCATGGTCTCAATGCTCGCATTTTCTGTGGGGTCAAGCAGAATCGCTGACATCACTGTAGAAGTTGTTGTCACGGCCCAAAGAGGATTGTTCAGCAGCATGGTGTGAAGTTCTCTTAGAGTCGGTATGTGACGTGGATACTTGAGCAGCTGCAGATTGCGTTGCAGTTCGCTGTGATAGTAACGAATGAAGTAATCGAATTTATCAAGCTTGATGTCAAAGGAGGGCGACGATAACAACAAGTAATACAGATCCAGGGCTGGAGTGTTAAAGTTTGATCTTTGGAAATCGACAAGGAGTGTGTCGATAACCTCTCCTTGGGAGTCGTAAGCAAACATCGCATTGTTTGTCCAACAGTCACCGTGATTGATCACATTGAACTGCTTATCATCGTACTCCTCCGCCTTGGACATCAGTTCAAAGAGGTTATTTATTATCTTGACCTAAAGACAATGTATACAATCAATTGCAAGAAATATGTTAAGATAAATCGTGTCTTAGACCTACCACTTTTTCGCCAAACAGTTCGCTGCCCTTCAGGCTTCGAACAGCTTCAGCCGCTAAATCCATAAAACTTTTATTCTGTTCACTTTCAAAGATTGGACGAGTCTTCTCATTGTGTAAAGGTTTGTCCAGACAATCAGCATACTGGCCTTTTGTTACATACAACTGGGCAGAAGCTGCATGCAGCTTGGCTAACTTGGCTAATACATGTTTTGTTTCATTTTCGTTCAACCCTTTAAGCCGATCCGCATTTTTGTATCCTTCTGGTCGAAGGTTTTCAAGGAGAATGTGATCGTTGTCCGGCGAATTCTGGAATGTGTAGCTTTTGGGGCCAAAGATAACAGTCTCTCCAACCTCGTGATAGAGTTGTTCCAGCTGTGGTATGACATCATAATACATAGCTATCTCTTTCTTGAACGTGGCCATCATATCCAGTATTGCCTTTGCAGAGTCACCTGCCGGTGGCACTTTCAGCATAAATGAAATGCTGGTCTTGCCACCCGATACAGTAAGGTAGTTAATGTCCACTGAGAGTATGATCGACGAGTAGTTATCACCAGCTTCGGTGGCCTTTTGCACACGGAAGCTTTGTATATCCTTGTAGTCGGACTTCTCTGCCTTAAGCAGAGTCTTAAAGTACTCGATGTTGACCCAGTCTGGTGCCACAGAATCCACTTTAATCTCAACTTGACTTTCCGATTCAACTGCTTTCGGAACTGGGGTCAGTCCTGGGAGTAGTTCACTAAAAAAGGAATCAATCATATGAGTGCGTTTAATAATCATGGTTAGCTATTGGACTTACTAGATCTCTAGGAGTCCCCTATTATCCAGCCAAGGCAATATCTTTTCAATATAATTCTTGTAGCGTTTGTTTGAGTACATCAGATTCTTGAAGTCGGTACCAGATTCGCTGTCGGCGAAGAAGTTGTCAAAGGTTGCCGACTCCGTAGGATCCAGAAGAACCACGGGCAGCACCATAAAGACACCAGTGATGGCCCAGCTACCGTGCTTTGATAGCTGCATATGCAGTTCCCATAACTTCGGTTTGCGCTCTTTGTAATCCAGAATTTCCAGATGTTCAATCAGCTGATCGTGATAATATTTTATGAAGTAGTCAAAATGCTTTAGTTTGTAATCAATGTGCACAGATGTCATGATGAAATACAGTAGATCACCGAAAGGATGACCATAGTGGGGATTCTGGAAATCCACAAACAGCATTTCAGTGAGATCTCCATTGGGTGCAATCTTAAAGAGAAGATTGTTGACCCAAGAATCACCATGGTTGATAACATTAAATTCATTAGGATCATAGGTGCCAATTGACTTAAAATGGTTGCGCAGTTTAGCGAAATATGTTTCCTAAAATATAGATTTTAACTGATTAGCAGATGTACATTATTGTCAGACGAATCTTCATAGTACTAACCATCTTGTCATGATACTTTTGACAGTCCTTAAAGTTCTTCAGGTTACTGAGAAATCTTTTCTGTGTCGGTACCATCATGCTATCCAGCATGGCCAAGGCCACCTCAATGTTCTTTCCAAACATTCCGTACATTAGCTTTTCGGAGACACCATGAAGGTACTTATAGTGCGCACTCGCAGCATGATATTGTGCCATCTTCTTTAGAACTACTTTAGTCTGCTCTAAATTGAGACACTCCAGGCGATTAACATTCTTGAAACCCTCTTGACCAAGATCGTACATCAACACCGTATTGGCCAGCCTCGGTTCTTCTTTCACGCCCTCCTTGAACTGGTATGCTCGCGGAGCAAATGTTATATCCAAACCCTTTTGCTTGTACAGTTCCTCCAGTTTCGGCAACAGATCTATGTAGGCTTCATTTTCAACTTCAAAGAAATTTCCCACTGCGAGCATTTGTTCCATTTCGGGTGAGTCGTGCGGCACTTTCAACATGTACGAAACCGACTTGCTCGATTTATCTGTGTATTGAGAGCGAGCGGCAATGTGATACCTTTCAATAATTTACAATACAACAGTGCAACTAAAGACAGACATAATAGTAAGAAGTGAGCAAATCGAATATACTTTACTATCAAATAGTCGTGACCAAAGCCATTTCGATTGCAAATTTATCGTAATCTTAGGAGTAGTTTGTGTTGTATTATTGACGCAAATTACTAAAGTCTTTGTTATTATAGTTTTCAAAATTGAAAGAGTTTTTACACCTGGTAAGATGCAATATCATCATGGGCAAAAGATCAGTACTGGGATATTATTTTTCTTGCTTAATCTTATCTTGATCGTATCCGATTCTATTTACATAAACATTGAGTTATGAAGTCCATGGATCAATTTGTTAGCCTGCACAAATGGTTGTGTAATTCAAAAGAAAAATGACTATTGTTAAAAGCTGAAATAGCCATGATCATCGGCCAATCTATCTGTCAACGCGTCCATTGCAGCTCTGTGACTAGAAGAGGTTTAGACACAAATTTTGAATAGAATCATTTAATAGAACTTTTGTGGTTGTTGTCCACAACGGAAATCAATAATTAATAATTAATATAACACTATAATTTTAATTTATGGAAAAAGTGTGGTGTAATTTGACCATTAGAGCTATAAACACTTTGGGGCAGTAGTAAAATGGTTATCTTAAATTGAAGGTAAGTAGACCATAACACCGAATAGCGATAATAATTCTAAATATAGCATTCGAATTTAATTCTATTTTAAAATTAAATGATCAATTTGTGACGTCATTTCAAGATTTGCACATACCTGTTAGTTCTACATCTACGCTTACTCTCAGCATTAGTGTCGCATAGTTCTCTCCCGGGCTCAGAGCGGGCTTAATGCGAAAGTTTTTGATTTTATCGAAGTTTGGAACAGTCTCTCGAAGTATTTCCACAAAATGCGCCGCTTTAATCCATTGTGGCACCAATTTAATGTCAATTACTGGTGCTGCAGGAGCAGCTGATGGAGGGGGATCTTGTGTAACGGCCTTAGATTCTGCTTGGGTGTCATCGACCCTATCTGGGATACTGCCCTTAACTTCGCAACTTGCAACATCATACTTATTCTTTGACTTCGAATTAGTTATACCCATTGTCGTTTTATTGATTTGTTGGGATCTCAACACGCCTTTTCACTGCCAGAATAATTATCAACTGCGGGCTTGCTTTAAATTGTTCGTCCATATTTATACCCGAGAGTCGTTACTGATAGCAGTTAACGCTGATAACAATATCGTTTGATCTGTTTACCCCTAAGTGCTTTCTTGAACAGGTGTTTTACGAATATGCAAACTGTATAGAATTTTACTCGCATGATGCCATCAGTTGTTAAATGCAATTTAAAGCTCACCCTCCATTCCATACATAATAATACATCAGCAAGTGGGTTAGAATTTCATTCATAAGCTCTCCTACTGCTGATTATTTGGGGGCAAATACTAGCATCACTCAATTTATAGAAATACTGTGAAATAGTCGCTTTGACGCAGTTAAATACCCTGTGTACTATAAGTTTAATAAGGTAGTTAGATAGTTTAACATGACAAGGTTTTTACACCTAAAAGTACATATGACTTATGATTTATTTTCAATGAAACTTTGTAATTTCAGTGAACTTTTAATTTATTTTTCTACCTATTTAACTGTTGTCAGCTAGTTTTAAATTAGAAACATCTTTACTTTAAACAGAAATAATAGAAACAGTATAGAACAGTATAAGAGGGTGTTTTAAAATGTTTTAAAGATTGCATAAATATTCGAAGCAGAATTTACAGGGTATTTTATAATCTGTTCTAGTTCCGTCAAGAGCCCACAATTGAAAATAAATTTTTATCAATCGGTACTCGTACACTCATAGTGACTTTAACTTTGTTTATATACCCCAACTGGTCGACAATCTCTACCACACGTAAAAGCATGCAATAATTTTATTAAATTTACTAGTATACGAGTAATTTTTATACCCGCTACCCATAAGGTAGAAGGGTAGTATAACTTGTTTCAAACACAAATGTTCAGGCAGAAGGTGGCTTTTCCGACTCCATAGAGCATATATTTATGTATGAAAGGTATGAGCAGTCGAGAACGAACATGTCTGTCCGCCTGTCTATATGAACACCTAGATCTCTTGGAGACAGCACTCGTGTTTGTTTTAGATATTGGCCATGCCGACATCGCCCAGCACCTCAATTTGAAATAAACCATTTACGAGCATCATTTTATCATCAGCTCACATATTAACATCTATGACTGACTTGGTTGTGATGAAATGAGAAACATATGAGAAGTTAGTCAACAATCAATTTAGAAGTTGAAGAAGAATACCACATGCTTTGTTCTTATTATAAACAAATAATTAATTTAATTAAATTTGAAAGTTTGACAGGATATACATAAATATCCATATTCTGCCAGGCTTTCAAATTAGTTTAGATTTAGGTTCTAAAATGCAGCCAATTTTATTAATGACATAAGCTTCTCATTATATCATGGAGTCAATACCAATTTGCTAATGAATAATATAATTTGCAAATCTATCTTCCTGAATTGTATAGCTTATAATTTATGAAACTGCGTAGAGTGTAGTGATTATACTCTCACTTCGTATCTAAAAGACCTCGATTGTCTAGCCATGGTAGAATTTTCTCAATATGAGTCTTATAACGCTTATTGGTATACATGTTCTTGAACTGTGCTCCTTCAAGTGACTCCTCGTTGGGATCCAGCAGAACAATTGGCAGCACCATTACAGAGGCTGTAATTGCCCAGATACCATACTTATACAGCTGTGAATGAAGTTCGCTTAAGGACGGCATTCGCTCCGAATAGCTTAATAACTGGAGATGCTCAATCAGATGATCGTGATAATATTTGATGAAAAAGTCAAATTCCTTTAATTTGTGATCAATGTGAACTGATGACATGATAAAGTTCAGCAAATCCGTCGATGGATGTCCATACTTCGGCAATTGAAAGTCAACAAATATCATATCGACTAATTCCTTATTCGGTCCAAATTTAAAAAGTAGATTGTTGATCCAGCAATCGCCATGATTTATCACATTAAACTCATTGGGATCATACGTGCTTAGCTTAAGGAATCGATGACTCAATTTGGAGAAGAGGCGTTCCTAAAAAGACATTTAAATAATTTCAAAATTGATTTCGATTAAAACTAAAGTTCTAATTACAAATTTGTAATAGTATTTCTCGCCATCCTTAAAGTTTTTGAGATTATCTAGGAACATTTTCTTAAAGGGTCCCATTATGCCATTGAGTATGGAAAGGGCTCTCTCCTTGCTGGAACCAAAGATGGGCTGAGTAAATACGTCTGAATAGGGTCCATAAATCACGCGACAATGTGCTCCGGCTGCATGGTATTGAGCCAATTTGCGGAGCACAAACTTGCTCTCCTCCATATTGAGGCATTCCAAATGATTGATGTTTCTGTAGCCATCCTGGCTCAGATCATACATGAGCACCGAATTCGCCAGCTTGGGCTCGTGCTTAAGGCTCTTCTTGAACTTATAGGTCCGTGGAGCGAACGTGATGCTGACGCCTTTGGCTTTATAAATGTTTTCGAACTTTGCAATTAATTCTGTATACGTTGCGTTCTCCACGGTAAAGAAGTTTACTGTTTTTAACATTTGTTGCATTTTAGCCGATTCGTGTGGAACCTTCATCATGAATGACATTGGCTTTACGGTTTTATCTATAAAATGGATTGAACGCTGTCATCAAACTTAAACTTAAAAATACTTTATTCTTACCTGTTAACTTTACCTCAATGGATACTCTCAACAATAGAGATGAATAATTTTCACCAGCACTTAATGCAGGTTTCACCAAAAAATTCTCAATCCTGACGAAGTTGGGAACATTTTCCTTGAGAATCTCAATAAATTGTGACTTGTTTATCCAGTCGGGTACCAACTGATTATCTGAATTGATTTGGTATGGCTTTTGGACCATGTTCCTTCCTTCATTACTGCTGCTCAAATCAAAACTTTTCCGAAGATCAGACTGAGGCTTCGAGCTTTTGTGACCCATGGCCGACATCAAAAAGTGTTTCCTAATGTTTGTACAAGATACCATGAAATTTGACTTTAAATTCATTTACTGAAGCAAAGTGTTCATAGAATTTTCTTGGTGTAAGATCTAATAAAAAGCTTGGAAGCTAATAACACGGAAACACAAAAATTAGCATGTCACTTATAAGACAGGCTATTTTGTTATAACTTCTTGTCGAAAATACCCATAGTTATAGAATATGAAATTCAAAAGAAATTTGACTTTCACGACTTTCAAGCTTTATGTATTTTCTTTACACACTTATAAAATTCATCAGTAGAAAATTCTGGTATAAAATGGCTTCTTATATAAATGGAGCACAAAGCGAAGTTTTTCAATACCTGTTTGTGCATCATACTTACACCCATTAGAACTTAAATCATAGATTTCGAGTGGAACACTTTCAATTATCTCCATTTCGGTTCACCCACATGATGGTCGCTTCGACTTATCTAACGTTTGTGTCCTTTTTTCAGAAATCGCACTCATGTTCATTTGATTTAAAATATGATCAAACTCACGTTAATGCCATAATAATTTGAGCGTAGGTGCTCAATTTATAACCAAAATTTGTACAACTTTTGACTATTTCAATCAATTTATTTCTCCATTTTGAAGTTTAGTACTTTTATTTTTTTGATTTATTTCGTATATTACAGATTGTTAGATAATCGTGAATACTTCAAACTGTATTGCACTAAATGAAAAAAAAACTGAATTAATTAATGGTAACTTTATTTAGATCATTTTTAGTTTTCCTTTGAGTTCTCTTGTTCTATATCAGATATAAGTAACAAGTAAGAAAGCTACAGTCGAGAGTGCTCGACCGTATGATACCCGCAACCCATTTCGAGAGAAAACAAAAAACATAAATGATATTTTAACAAAAAATATACCAAATATACTAAAACTTAATTTTTGTATATATTTGAAAATAGCGGGTAAAATACACAACACCGCTATGGTCACACTGTCAACTTAACAAACAAAGCGCGGGCAGCTGCAAGTGAATTTTGCATATAAAATTGATTCATTAATAACTTCCTTGTTTTTCATTCGATTTCAACCAAATTCACAGGAGTCATTCAGACTATCATTGTTATTATGCATACCAAAATTCAATGCTCTAGGTCTATTATTACGGCTTTTACAGTTTTTGGGGGCGGAAAGGGGCGTGGCAAAAATCTAAAATAAACTTGATCTGCGTAAGACCTACACAAATACTGTCACCAAATTTGATATCTCTAGGTCAATCAGACACTTAAAACGTCCATATGCATTGGGAACAACAATTTTGATAAATAATTACGCGAATAACTTTTGTTCTACTTATCCGATTTGTACCAAAATTACAGGGTATATTAAGAGTGTCAAGCGCAGATGGCTTACCAGATTACACATCATTACACAAAGAACTTTTGGAGTTATACGCAATTTACATAAAAAAAAACTTGACTTTTTCTAGATTAATGCTTATTGTGGGCGAAGGGGGCGTGGCATTTAACTTTTGAAATAAACTTGATCTGCGTAGGGTATGAAGGAACATTTTTGCCAAATTTGGTGTCTCTATGTCTTATAGTCTCTGAGATCCAGGTGTTCATACAGACAGACAGACGGACAGACGGACAGACGGACAGACGGACATGGCTATATCGTCTCGGCTGTTGACGCTGATTAAGAATATATATACTTTATGGGGTCGGAGATGCCTCCTTCTGCCTGTTACATACATTTCCTGTTGGCACTAAGTCATAATACCCTTCTACCCTATGGGTAGCGGGTATAAAAACGGCGTCAGGAACACTGACCTAACCAACCGCATGACATAGCAAATTTTGGTAAATTGATTATCATTATTATTGTTATACCCGCTGTGAAATTGTTAATTTTATTAGAGTGTAAAAGTGAGTAATGTAGTAGAATTCTTGATGTTGACATTTCTCGTATAAGAGTTTTCAAAACCAAATTCTAAAGAATAGTTAAATAAATTGTACGACTTTTTTTTCATCAATACCATTGTTATGACAAATCCAAAAGTCCACGATTGTCCAGCCAAGGCAGGATTTGTTCAATCTGTGTTATATAACGTTTGTTAGCAAACATTATATTTTTTAGGTGATCGCCTTCTGTACTATCGCCCAGTAAGTTTTCGACAGTAGCGGACTCATTTGGATCTAATAGCACTACAGGCAGTGCCATTAAGCTGGAAATCACAGCCCAAATTCCATATTTATATAATTTAATATGAAGGTCTCTAAGAGTGGGGAACGGCTGATCATATTCCAATAAACGCAGATGCTCTATTAGTTTATCGTGATAATAACTTATGAAATAATCGAAATCCTTTAGTTTGTGATTGATGTGCACAGATGTTATCAGAAATTGGAAAAGATCAGGGGACGGATGACCGTATCTGGGCATCTGGAAGTCTACAAAGCGCATATCGTCCAGATCTCCATTGGGCTTAAATTTAAAGAGCAGATTATTGATCCAACAATCGCCATGGATAAGTCCATTAAACTCTGAAGAATCGTATTTATCCAGTTTCGGAAGAGTATTTTTCAGTTCCGCAAAAACTTTTACCTTGAGAATAAAATTTTTATTAAATTATATATTTAATTGTGACTAATTTACGAATGCCTACCAATTTCGGACGGTATTTCTCGCAGTCTTTATAGTTTTTCAGATTATCCAGGAAACATCTCTGAAGAGGTTCTAGGACTTTTTGAAACACAGCCATTGAATTCTCCGATTCTTTTCCAAGCATACCCTGCATTAATCGATCAGTATAGGGGCCAAAGACCCTAAAATACTGGGCTCCTGCTGCGGTATATTGGGCCATTTTTTGCAATACAAACTTGGTCTGCTGAAAGTCGACCCCTTCCAAGCGATTGACATTTTTGTAGCCATCCTGGCCCAGATCATACATCACCACCGTATTTTCTAGCTTAGGCTCCAATTTTATACTCTCCGTAAATTTAAAGGCACGAGGAGAAAAGGTTATTTGCAAACCCTTCGCTTTGTATAGTGCCTCAAATTTCGGTAGAATGTTTAAATACGCGTCATTTTCAACTGGAAAGAAGTTTGCCGACTCGAGCATTGCTTGCATATTATCGGATTCGTGCGGCACTTTCATCATATATGAATGTGACTTGACAGTATTATCTAAATTATAGAAGAAAACTTGTATTGTAATCTGGCTAACTTGTTAAAATTACCAACTGACCTGTAAGCTCCACCTCGATTCGAACTCTTAACATGACAGATGCGTAGTTTTCACCAGCCTTTAAGGCACGACTTATGTCAAACCTTTGAATTTTCGAAAAATTGGGTTCACTAGCGAAGAGAATTTCTTCAAAATGAGACTGTTTGATCCATGTCGATACAGGGCTTGGTATAGACGCATTTTCGTTATTATTCTTCGACATTTTGAGAAAAAATATGGAATGCCTCCCTTACATTCAACGAACGGTTTATTGTTAGCGTATGTGTCGTGTATTTATATAAAAACTGAAATTGTTATCAGCACTTGAACGTTTATCTGGTCGTTTTTCGAATGACGAAAAAAAGCAACTAATATGGAAATAGTAAATACAAACTGATAACAAAGAAATGATAACTTAACAGGCAGATAATAATGATTAGACCGTAACAATTCAATTTTGAGCCAGTCATTGTTGGGAAGATCATGACCAAATTTCCTTTTCAAATCAATAAAGAACGATTAATCTCCGCGTCTTAGTAACCTAAACAAAAAACAAGTCAGAAAGCTAGGTTCGACCGTAAGATACCCGCTTCCCATTTCGAGAGAATACACAACACTTAAATGATATTTCATAAAATATATACCAACCGAGTATTTTTTTTAATAAATATCGCTTAAAATCTATTTACGTTAAAATACATTTCAAAATCCATAATATTCTATACATGATCACACTGTCAACAAATATGTAGTTTAAAACAAGTAAGAAAGCAACAGTCAAGAGTGCTCGACCGTAAGATACCCGCAACCCATTTCGAGAGAAAACATAAAACTTAAATTATATTTGAACAACAAATATACCAAAGAAATATACTGAAATATATTTGTTTGTATATATTTGAACAAAATCCATAACATAAGGACATGGTCATACTGTCAATTAAACAAACAAAGCGCGAGCAGCTGCAAGTGAATTTTGCCCTATAAAATTGATTCTTTAATAACTACCATGTTTCATTCGATCACAACCAAATTCACAGGAATCATTGAGACTATAATTATTATTATGCATAACAAAATCCAATGCTCTAGGTATATTATTACGGGTTTTCCAGTTATCGGGGGCGGAAAGGGTCGAGGCAAAAATCTAAAATAAACTTGATCTAAGTAAGACCTACACGAATACTGTCACCAAATTTGATATCTCTAGGTCATTCACACAATTAAAACGTCCATATGCATTGGGCACAAGTATTTTGATAAATAATTTAGCAACTTTTATTCTACTAATCAAATTTTTACCAAAATTACAGGGTATATTTAAAGATGGCTTACCAACTGGCTTACACTGGTTTTACTGCAGTTTGCAGTATACAGTCAATTTTACTTTTCATTGTTCTTATACTCAAATAATCCGCGATTGTACGCCCAAGCCAAAATTAGCTTGTAGTGCTGTATAACTCTGGGATTACTGAACAGTGTGTTACGAAAATGATTTCCTTCATTTTCCTGATCCATTAGGGTATCCATGTTGGATTTCTCATTGGGATCAATAAGGACAAGCGGCAGTAAAAGAGATATAACTGGATAAGCTAGAATTAATTAAGTTCAACATTATTCAAGCTATATAGTAAATATATAGATACTTACCCCAATCCCCATGATTAAAGATAGCAACGTGCAAATCCCTCAATTTTGGAAGATCCTTTCCGTATTGCAGCAGCTTTAAATTTTCAATTAGTTTGCTGTGGTAAAAAGATATGAAATAATCAAATTTGGAGAGCTTCAGGTCGATCGAAACAGAGGACAGCAGAAAATAGATTAAATCTTGAGCTGGTGAGCAGTATCGACTCATTTGCAGATCTATAAAGTATGTTTCGGAAATTTTTCCATTCTCGTCGTATTGAAACATAATATTATTGCAGTAAAAGTCTCCATGGTTTACACATCGAAACTCGTTGTCGAATTTCGAAGCAATCGCCTGATACATATCAGGTGCCCTTGACGCGTATGTTTTCTAGGGAATAAATACAAAGACTTAAATAAAATTAACAAATATACGTCAGGAATTTTATTACCAGTGCGGACTTCAAGTGTTCAGCACCAAAGTGAGAAAGCGCATCAATTAGGGATTTGGCTTGGGTGGCACGGAACTCTTCAAATTTGTCCTCTTCACTGCAAAGATTACGATCGTAGAGATCTGGATAAGGTCCTTTAAGCTCGTAGTGTACTGCCGATGCTGCATGAAATTGAGCTAATTTCTCCAGAACACTTTGGGTATGATCCATATCCAAACCTCTTTGTCGATTACAATTTTTGAAGCCTTGATTACGCAAATCCTCCAAGACGATAATTTCCTCTCCCTTGAGACCATTCATTTCATAGTATTTGGCGCCAAAACGAATCTTTTTATTAGCCTTCGCATACATATGCTCGAAATCTGGCACGTATTGGCTATATGAAAGTTTCTCTTTCTCGAAAACCTTCCAGCTGGAAATCATATCGCGAGTACTCAAAGTCGTTGGCAATAGCTTAACAATGTATGATGTTGCCACTTGACTATCATCTTCAAATTAATATGATTTTTTATATAATTCATTGTCAGCTATTGGTTTTAAAAAATAATTATTATTACCTGCCAGATTCACACCCAAATTTACGCGCAACACCAACGTGGTGAAGTTTTCGCCCTTGCCGCAAGTTTGTTCAACATCAAATTGATTTAAAGACTTAAAATTTGGAAAGTCCTGTTTCAAAAATTCTGTAAATAAGTTCTGGTCTAACCATTCTGGAAACTCCGTTTTGTTTTGATGGTGCTCCATTATTTGAATTATGTTGATGGTATCAAAGGTATGGTGCAAACTGTAAGAAACTTTTTGCGGCGTATTGTTTATATGCTTTTTGCCTTAGTATCAAAAGCTTTGTTTTTATTTCATCATATCTTCAAATTTAATGCAGCTACATAGAGAAGACATTTGAATACTCTGTAATATTTTAAATGTTGTGTGCATGAATAATTTACTCTGTATGAAATTCTCTCTAGAAATAGCAATTATTATTATTAAGTTATAATATGTATAAAAGATATATATTTTTTAGAAGTCTTTTGTTACGATGTGCTTAATTCATTAGCATGGTGATTGTGCCTAGCAACATTGTTGGGTTGTCATATTCCCCACTATTTGTTTATCTCGTGCGTGGTATTCAAAGCTTGTATGAGCTTTTATAAATTATTTCGTTAGCATGTGAACTAAGTTCAGCGAGCTTTTTATACCCGCTAGTGCCAACAAAAAATGTATGTAACAGGCAGAAGGAGGCATCTCCGACCCCATAAAGTATATATATTCTTGATCAGTGTCAACTGCAGAGACGATATAGCCATGTCAGTATGTCCGTCTGTCTGTCCGTATGAACACCTAGATCTCAGAGACTGTAAGACATAGAGACACCAAATTTGGTACATAGGTTGCAATCCTTACGCAGATCAAGTTTATTTTACAAGTTGGATGCCACGCCCCTTCGCCCACAATATGCATAAATCTACAACAAGTCAAGTTTTTTTTATGTAAATCGCGTATAACTCTAAAAGTTCTTTGTGTAATGATGTGTAATTTGGTAACCTATCTGCGCTTGACACTCTTAATATACCCTGTAATTTTGGTAAAAATCGAATAAGTAGAACAAAATTTATTTGTTAAATTATTTATCAAAATAGTTGTGCCCAATGCATATGGACGTTTTAAGTGTGTGAATGACCTAAATATATCAAATTTGGTGACAGTATTTGTGTAGGTCTTGCGCAGATCACGTTTGTTTTAGATTTTTCCACGCCCTTTTCCACCGCAAAAACTGTAAAAGCCGTAATAATAGACCTAGAGCATTGAATTTTGGTATGCATAATAATAATAATAGTCTCCTGTGAATTTGGTTAAGATCTAGTGAAAAACAAGGAAGTTATTAAAGAATCAATTTTGTTTGTTTAGTTGACAGTGTGACCATGTTGATATGTTATGGATTTTTTCAAATATATATAACAAAACAAATTTCAGTATATTATTTGGTATATTTTTTGTTAAAATATCATTTAAGTTTTTTGTTCTCTATCGAAATGGGTTGCGGGTATCATACGGTCGAGCACTCTCGACTTTAGCTTTCTTACTTGTTATTAAAGTTAAAATGAAATATGATAGAAAAAAACATTGTCTTATATGGTTAACCAAAGGGTCTAGTAGCCATTGCTATACCATTTCGTTAGGTTTTGAATTTATTTATAATTAAGCTTTAAAAATTAATAAATTCCCTTACATGGTGGAGATCCTTTACAGTTTTAATCATGAAACATCTGTTCGGTTTGTGCAAATTATCTGTCATGTCAGACAATATATATTGATTTCAACTTAATAGGCTTAATGAAAATCTCGATAATTTTGCGCAAAATCTGCTAAAAATTGTAACAAAATTTAATCAATTTGTCATGGACATTTGACATGGGCACAATGGATTAGGAGGAGGGGCTACTATTTAAGGGATGCGCTACTTTACTGTGTTAGTGAGTCCCGGTTAGGGATCCTTTTTAGCAAATTATTTATCATGAGAAAAATTCAATGAGTGACACGTGGCTAGTCAAAATACAATATTGCAGTAAGGTGATCCAATTCACAATTGGTTAAATATCGAGTCGAAAGTAGGGATTCAAGCCTTTCCCAAGGATTCTCACACAGCAGGTGGTCAAGTCTAAGTACAAATTGATACTTATTTGACTTTGGATATAAAGTCAAAGCTAATCACAGACACGTGAACGCACTTCATAAGCAAAAGTGGTTGTCCCTGTGGAATGGGGTGGTAAGTAGATGTGCAACATAATGCGGCATGAAGTGTCACGAATTCATCAAAACATATTGCCAAACCAAAAGGACCAAAGCACCAAAACAAGAGCAACAGCAACCACACTGCAAAAGGGTCGCAGCATGTTACAGTTTTATGCCGCGACAAGGGTTGCCTTAGCCTACCCTCAGGTATATATGTATATTGGTATATAGTATTTGGCCCCTTAGTTCCGTGTTGTGCTCAAAATTAACAATTAGATTTGGAAAAAGGGGAAGCTAATCTGTGCGAACTGGGCGTTCAACGCAAATTCCTCGGCAATTTGATAGGACTATTAGAGAAGGAAGTTCGTGAACATTCGATTTTGATATACCCTATAAAAACGATGAGTATTCACATCTTTAGATCTCTCTATATATATGTATGTATTCGTGTATATATACACACATACATGCATACATACGCGAATATTAAGGTTTTATCATAGATATCTGTTCATATAAGTTTTATTTATTTGTATTTAGTTTTACAAGTTTTTTTTTCTGTATAGGGTATTTAAATTAAAATTGCTTCACGCCCTACAGTAAGTCACTTGTTTCGAAAATGTATCTGAGGGATGCTGTACAATTGTCATTGTATTCCTGCTTATTTCATTGGCCATTAGTTTATTATTAATAATTTTACGGATTGTTTACGTTGTCCAATTTGTTGTAATATTGTGAAGACTGCTGGGGATGAGTGTTCGGTGTTACATAAGCATGTGTTGTGGAACTGTCAGCTGCAAGAGTTCACACATAAATCACGTTTAATAATGCTGTTAGATACAGAAACAAGTTTTGGTTGCAGGATTACAGGTGGATGTTGGTCGACTTTGTTTGATTTTTGTTTATACAATTCGACGATGAACATAAGCTCAATAGGTTCAAATACTATTCAAGAGGCCCAGTTTCAACTTCAAAATAAGCGCGATTCTCCATCCTGGGAAGTAGTTTCCTAACTTCCTCCGAATACTTGGACGGCTTGAATGTCAGAAGATTCAGAATCAGCTATAGCTATGTGTAATTACCACCCGGAAACCTCTATATGTGGATTAATTATGATTCATAACTAAAAGCGATAAATGAGGGTAAGCTCTATCCATATTTCAATAAATCTAGCTGCTGATCTGTCAGCGTGGGTAAATTTCCCTTGTACTTGAGTAACTGTAAATTGATAATGACCTCATCGAGATAATACCATCAAAATGTTCAGTTTTCTCAGCAGGTGTTGTCGGAAGTAGCTCGAATATGTCATATACTGAAGACTCGTAGCTGGCCCTACCGATGAAAACATCCTTAACATCACAGAAGGGATCGAAATTTTCAAGAATATTTGAATTTGCGCAGCAGCCTGCTTATAAGCTAAAGTATCTGTTTCGTAAATACTGGAGTAATTGATCCTTAAAATGACTAGCAATTAGTTGAAGATAGCTCGCAGTACCTGCATGATATGCAGCCAGCTTAGATAGAATTGCTTCTATTGCAGACTTTTCCAGACCTTAAGGCTGATTGACCGTCCTATAACCTTTGACCTGCAGGTCTTCTGTAAACAGGTGATGTGATCCCTTACTTCTCTGATTACGGTGACTGAAGGTTATGTGTTTTTCTACATTTTGATATAGGACAACCAGTGCTGGCAATACTTCATTGTGCATTTGCAGCGCTTATTGAAAGTTGTAGGCCCGTGGATACCATAATTTACCAGAAATGCGAGTTTTCTGAATGTTTTATTTTACCAAGAAGTTCAACAATTGCGTGGAGTTTTCTGTTCATTTGTGTTAGCAGTATTAGTTTCTTTATATCGTTGTAGTTATAAACATACATGTACATATGCTCACTAGCCAATTTGACTTGAATTTGTACATGCAGTGCACATTGCGAGAATAGTTTCGATTTGGTAGTGATGTTTAAAATACCTTGAAGTCGGCGGTCCAGCGGCATTTTCAGACATCTTTGACACAAACATAGGCTTGAAGGTATTCATTAGACTTCCAATTCGGTACTAACATTCTAACATTCTGCTTGTTATACCCGCTATCCATAGGTTGAAGGGTATTACAACTTAGTGTCAACAGGCATTTTATGTAACAGGCAGAATGAGATGCAATATTCGTTTGTTACCCTGATTGCAGAGATCCGCCTGATAGAAGTGATAAAAAACCCACCGCAGTTTTAAAGCTATATGAGAGTCTTGATTGGTAAGCATAATTAAAATGATTGTCCAAAAGATTCCTTAAAATCAAATCGGATTCAAAAACATGTTGTAGTGCAAAATCACGTGCTTAGTTGGTTAAATATGGTATATTTTAAACATAAAGGTATCCTCGTATATGTATACCAAATTTCCTTTTGGTTAAATTTTTGTCTATATTTTGGTGTAGCTTTAGTGTTTTGTAACTCACAGTCGAGTATTATCGACTGTAGCTTTATTAATTGTTGTTTTTGATATAGTAAAAGTTTTTGGGATTTTCACTGATAAAAAGAGCTTTGAAATCTTATCAGTTGGTAACTACAATTATACATATTTATTATCAATTAGAGTGGACTTAGAAATGTCTGCAGTTGTAAAGCATATATTTTGGAAAGACAGATACTTGTTAAAATTCCGAATGTCAATTTTTGTACCTGCTACCCATAGGTTAGAAGGGTATTATAACTTAGTGCCAGAAGAAAATGTATGTAACAAGCAGAAGGAGGCATCTCCGACCCCATAAAGTATATATGTATGTACATTCTTCATTAGTGTCAACTGCCGAGATATAGCCATGTCCGTCTGTCTGTATGAACAGCTGGATCTCAGAGACTATAAGCGCTAGAGCAAGGATTTTTTTTTAAACACTAGTTGTAACTGTACGCAGATCAAGCTTGTTTTAGAATTTTGCCACGCCACTACTTTCTTTAAGAAACATACTTTAAAGGTGTTGCCGTATAGCTGTAGCTGATTTTTCGTACACTTATGAAATTGACCAACATGGTCGTTTTCTGAAAATTTGAGTGAAGTCGCGTTAAAAACATGGAAGATAAAAGCCAAAACATATGTAATTTTAATTGCGCCTTTCTTATGCCTACATGTATAAAACAAGTAAGAAAGCTACAGTCGAGAGTGCTCGACCGTATGATACCCGCAACCCATTTAGAGAGAAATCAAAATACTTAAATGATATTTTAACAAAAAATATACCAAATATACTAAAACTTGTTTTTTTTGTATATATTTGAAAATAGCGGGTAAGAATCCACAACACCGACGTGGTCACACTGTCAACTAAACAAACAAAGCGCAGGCAGCTGCAAGTGAATTTTGCATATAAAATTGATTCATTAATAACTTCCTTGTTTTTCATTCGATCTCGACCAAATTCACAGGAATCATTGAGAATATAATTATTATGATGCATACCAAAATTCAATGCTCTAGGTCTTTAATTACGGCTTTTACAGGCAAAAAAACAAGTTTCAGTATATTTGGTATAATTTTTGTTAAAATGTCATTTAAGTTTTTTCTTTTCTCTCGAAATGGGTTGCGGGTATCATACGGTCGAGCACTCTCGACTGTAGTAAATGTAGAACAACTTTTAACGAATGTAATGTTTTGATTTACATTTATCGCATAGTTCTATATACAATGTAAATTTAAGAGTGTGACTTTTATTGCCAGCATATGTTTATAAGTAAATGTTTGAATTGCCGATCAATGAACCAATGATGACAACTAATTGAGATCATAACTAGATCGTTTTGCCTGCTTTAATTGTCGGAATACTACAAAATAGACGAAATAAAAACTAAATAACTTTCGGCGTGTTTTGTGTAGCCTTTTCGATCTGATGCATACTTTACCAATAAATTATTGTATATCAGCACGATGTTGTTACCATGTGCCCAATTAATGATATGTAATGAATTGTACTAACAGAAGTCCAATTAAATTACAGGGATCCCTCCACATTGGTGGGTACTTTATATGTATATTATGCTTAATTTGTAGCTTAAACATAAAACATAGCAACAAAAACATAAAACAAGATTGGACTCTTTACTCCTGTGCTCTAGGTTAGGCTGTGGTTGTAAGGCGAGGCAAAGTCACGCTGATACGCCGATGGATGTAGATGATGTGGATGCATTGGAGGCCCTGGAGCAACACCCGATGGGTGATGATGACCGTTCATTCCGCCATAGATGTCTGAACGGGATTTATGAGAGTTGGAAGGCGTTCCACCTAGTAGCTCCGCCATAAATCCAATATATGTAATAGCCAGACGAAGTGTCTCGATACGAGAAAGTCGCTTCTCGTATGCGAATGTGGGCACCTTGCGCCGCAGCTTATCGAAGGCTTCATTCAAATTAAACATGCGACGGCGTTCACGAATGTTGGCAGCGCGTCTTTGGGCCATGGAAGCAACTCGACGACGGGTTTTTTTTGAGGAAGACGAGGAGGATCCATTTGTGCGTCCATTAGTGCTTGGGCGTTGATTAACTAAAGGTGCCACTTGAGATCTTTGCCACAGAGCTGTTGCAACGAAACTGATCAGCCGATTTTCACAGTTGTTCAGCGGTTAAACTTACCCAAATCAGTACAAGGGAATCCAGCTATAAGCTCCTGATACGGTACTATAGGCGGCGGTGGAGGGGCCTCTTGGCTCCACAGCGGTTGAAATGGGACTTCTGGCATATAGGTGGGCTGGTCGCTTGGATGTTGCATGGTTGTAAGTATCCTATTCTGTTAAAACTATATAGGCCTTGGGTCTGTTCCGTTTGGAAGTTCGAATTGGAATAAATTCTGAATGTGCAGCGTACTTTGAGCAGAACTTATTGGACTTATACCAACCCTTATGTAGCACCCCGATGACGGCAAGTGCCACAGATTGTGCTGGCGGCCATTTTGGAATGACAATAGATTGAGATTCTCTGATTGGCTGATGCACATGCAGGGTTCAGGCACTAACCCAAGCATACATATGTATACATATCAAACATCGAAAAAGGTGGTTATACTGTCAACACTTATTGGTTCCCATAGCTGAGCTTAGAACCCTAGAGCTTTCGGCTGATTTCGAATTTCGAACTTCATAGCAACACGAAGCCAATGGCCAAGGACATTGTTGCCACTTTAGATGATCAAAGGAAGACATCGAATTTTTATACACGCTACCCATAGGGTAGAAGGGTATTATAACTTAGGGCCAACATGCCATCTCCGACCCCATAAAGTAGATAAATTTTTTATCAGTCTCAACAGCCGAGACGATATAGCCATGTCCGTCTGTCTGTTCGAATGAACACCTAGATCTCAGAGACTATAAAACATAGAGACACCAAATTTGGTACATAGGTTGCTGCATTCCTTACGCAGATCAAGTTTATTTCAAAAGTTGGATGCCACGCCCCCTACGCCCACAATATGCATAAATCTAGAACAAGTCAAGTTTTTTTTTATGTAAATCGCGTATAACTCCAAAAGTTCTGTGTGTAATGTTGTGTAATTTGGTAGGCCATCTGTGCTTAATACTCTTAGTATACCCTGTAATTTTATTTGTTAAATTATTTATCAAAATAGTTGTGCCCAATGCATATGGACGTTTTAGATGTGTGAACGAGCTAGAGATATCAACTTTGGTGACAGTATTCTTGTAGGTCTTACACAGATCAAGTTTGTGTTAGATTTTTGCCACGTTCCTTTCCACCCCCAAAAATTGGAAAAGCCGTAATAATGGACTTGCAGCTGGTCGCGCTTTGTTTGTTTAGTTGACAGTATGACCATGTCGGTGTTATGGATTCTTACCCGCTATTTTCAAATATATAAAAAAAAAAACAAGTTTCAGTATTAACTTTGGTATATTTTTTGTTAAAATCCATTTAAGTTTTTTGTTTTCTCTCGAAATGGGTTGCGGGTATCATACGGTTTAGCACTCTCGACTGTAGCTTTCTTACTTGTTTTTGTATATATTTGGTAGCTCTAGCTCTTGTAGTCTCTGAGATCTAGGTGTTCGTACAGACGGACAGACGGACATGGCTAAGTGTTCTAGTCATTTACTTGTTCTAGATTTATGAATATTGTGGGCGAAGGGGGCGTGGCATCCACCTTTTGAAATAAACTTGATCTGCGTAAGGAATGCAGGAACCTGTGAACCAAATTTGGTGTCTCTATGTCTTATAGACTCTGAGATCTAGGTGTTCATACAGACAGACAGACGGACAGAAGGACATGGCTATATCGTTTCGGCTGTTGACTCTGGTCAAAAATATATATACTTTATGGGGTCGGAAATGCCTCCTTCTGCCTGTTACATACATTTTCTGTTGGCACTAAGTTATAATACCCTTCTACCCTATGGGTAGAACAGTATTCGTGTTGGTCTTACGCAGATCAAGATTGATTTTTATTTTTGCCACGCCCCTTTCCGCCCCCGAAAACTGGAAATGGAGTTATGTTCTTTTCCAAACTATTGGAAGGAATCTTTTACTATTCCTCTCCATAAAAAAGGAAATAAATCTAATGCCGAGAATTATAAAGGAATATCCAAATTGCCTGCTATTCCGAAACTGATTGAGAAATTAATAACCTCACAGTTACAACATTATTGTAGATCTATTATATCACCATGACTGACCATGACACATGTATTTTAACGGCTTAGTCTCCAAGTCTGTTAAGGTCACTTCCGGTGTACCTTGGCCCCTTGTTATTTACATTGTATATAAATGATCTTCCATCAATTATTAAATTTTCTCGTGTGTTAATGTATGCCGATGATGTCAAGCTTTCTTTATCGTCAGTTGATTGTTAGTCTGGTCAAATGCTGCAAGCTGATCTTGATAGCTTCAGACTTTGGTGTCAAATAAACCTTTTAAATCTTAATTGCAATAAATGTAACGTAATGTCTTTTTACAGGCGTTTGCCTTTTAACAATACATATTTTCTACATGCAAAACCTCTTGAGTGTTTTGAGTCTGTTAAAGATCTAGATATTCTGCTCGATCCCAAACTTTACTTTCCTGTCGTAGTAGACTTTTACTTATAAATCTTCCTTCCCTTTCTGATCGTAGAACCATGCTTGGTGTAATTTTTTTGCATAAGCTCATTAGTGGTGAGATCGATTCTTTCGGACTGACTAGCCTAATTAATTTAAGGTTCCGATCAGAAATACGAGGAACTTTTTACCTCTTTCTCTTCCACTTTGTAGTGATAACTATGCTTTACATAAACCTTTCCGTATTTTATGTTCTAACTATAACGATTAATATTTTATAATAAATAATGTTTCTTCGTTTTCCACTCTTAGAAATTTGATATTAAGTCATTTGTCTAGTGTGTAATGGTGTAATTATTAAATTGATTAAAATATATTTTAGCTATATGTTCGCGATTGTCCGTTGCCACACGCTACGTGGTGCGCCCCTACGGCCACTTGATGGTGCTGTTCGTTAGCACATCAACGTCGAAATAAATAAATAAATAAATATGCATAATTCACTTGCAGCTGCTCGCGCTTTGTTTATTTAGTTGACAATGTGACATGTCGTTATGTTATGGATTTTTTTTAAATAAACAAAAAAACAAATTTCAGTAAATCTCTTTTGTATATTTTTTGTTCATATATCATTTAAGTATTTTGTTTTCTCTCGAAATGGGTTGCGGGTTTCGTACGGTCGAGCAATCTCGACTGTAGCTTTCTTACTTGTTTTTTGTCACTTTTATTTATTAATTGCAATTATTTTTCAATTTGATTATTTTTGTTTCCATTTCTTTCTTGTGAAACGTATATAAATGTAGTATATATTAATAACTAACATTAAATATGTGTAGACAAAAAATATCTAAATAATTGTTTGTTTCTTAAAAAAATTACTATTTTAAATAATAAAAGCTTATTTGTTTAATATCTAGTTAGAAATGCCAAATTTAGTATTGTTTTGACGCCGCTCGAATTAGTTTCCGATTACAAAACGAACAGTATCCAGGGAACACAACGAGGAGGCCATT
This sequence comes from Drosophila immigrans, assembly GCA_963583835.1. Taxonomy (NCBI): domain Eukaryota; kingdom Metazoa; phylum Arthropoda; class Insecta; order Diptera; family Drosophilidae; genus Drosophila; species Drosophila immigrans. The sequence goes on along the minus strand of OY757142.1, from coordinate 29,156,011 downwards.
GCAATTGCAATGGGGTTTTCAAAGACAACCTTCGAGTCGACTTGAGATTATTTGAAATCTCCATGTTTCCCACCTAAACTGATTATATTTTTACGTTCCCCATAGAAAGACGGACAAACATGGGTTTTGAAGACTTTGCATTTGATAAGACTTCTTAACTAAGATTTAGAAAATTCGATTTTTCGCGGGCTTTTCAGCTTCTCACCACATAGCTTTTCTGTCAGCCAAATGCTGTTTTTTCTTAAAACGACGAGTATAAAATTGTTTATAATATAAATTCGGTGTTTATGCCTTTCTGAAAACCAGTTCGTATAACTTTCTGTTTGCGCAATACATTCATTGACAATGCATTTTTCGGGCATATGGAACATCTTTAAAAAATGTCTGCAAAATATTATAGTGTAGCTTCATTAGATTAAAGAAATCGTCTTGTGGTGCTTTTAGTTTGAAATTATTATTAATTTTTTTTAAATTTTCATTAAACAGAAATTGTTCCGACTGCTCAAAGTCGTCTTTATATAATAGTACTTGGCAATGATCAAATTTAAATTTTAATTGTGCTTTATGCAAAACAAATCAAATAAAATATCTCAGCACATTCTCATTAGTGTAGCTGATTGCAGGTTGTGATGCGTCAACCTCGGCTAATTACAAATCAAATACATACAGCCGTGGACACATAAAAAACATAGCACAAACCAAAAGAGTATATTTTGATCGATTATTTGCATAATATTTTTTATCCGATTCTTAATATTTTGATCTTAAATGATAATTGTTTTTATTTTTCCAAGGTAAATAGGCAAAAGTTTAGTGTTATTTGGAAATGTAGGGGGCCGTCAAAGTCTTCTCGTCTAGTAACTTCTTCGCTGAGGTTGTTGTTGTTGCTGTTCGCCTTTATTCTAAAACTTTAAGAATAAAGACGCGGACTTCTCTTCACTTCACTTGTATATTTTTAACTGGATTCAAGCTCAAAGACAATCTCAACTTTAGCCTAGCTTAACCTACACGGCCTCTCTTCACCATAGTGGTGGATTGAGAGGCGTGGTGGAGAGCACGCACGTCAGGGATGCGCGCCTAGCCGGAAGATGGCTGTGTGGCCTGAATACTATGATTTCCACCATTTGTTTCAGTAATTTTGTTATTATTTTAAATATTTAGTTAACGAGCTAATATATTTTATTAAAAACATTCAAAAATGGGTCATGGAAAGCATTGCTCAGTTGAAGAAAGGAAGATCATATTACAACTAGGTAAATTTGGCAAAAAACCTTCTGAAATTGCTGAAATAATGAAATGCTTCAGAAAAATGGTCTATAATGCACTTAAATTAGTGAAATTAACCCAATCATATTTGACTAATACAAAAAATCGGAAGCCAAAGCCACGAAAAACGGGTTCCATTACAGAAAGGCTCATAGTGCGGAACAGTAAAGCTGATCCCTTTAAGTCCTCCTGAGAAATTATGAAGGAAATAAATTGTGAATATGTTACCAGTGTGTCAAGAACACTAGTAGCTAGAAGACTGTGCGAAGCTTTTTTGACGCATCAGTAGGGAAAACCCACTCCTATCAATGCGAAATATTAAGCAAAGATTAAGTTTCGCACGGGCCCACCGGGATAAGACTGAATTATTGGAAAAATGTGCTTTGGAGTAATGGCTAAACTGCTGTTCTTCGTCATAATGCCAAGTTCTCAATTCCAGATACACAATGAAGGCTGTGAATCACGGTGCCGGCATTATGTGTTGGGGTGCCTTTTCTTGGCATGGTGTCCGCTTTACCGAATTAATGACACAATGAATCGGTTCATGTATTTTGACATTCTTAAAAATCAAATGGAACCATTCACCTTTGAAATTATGCCTGTCAAATGGACAATGGAAGATCTTTGAAATGATGTTAAGGTCATGATTTCAAGAAATCTGGACGAATTAAGGACAGGTGATCTGGTAATGTGACCACACATTTTTAAGTCATTTTTAATTTTTTTCTATTGTGTTTCAAATCATTTTTGCATTTTTCTTTAGTAATTATTTAGTTAATAAGTTAGCCTATGAAGGTCAAAAATTGTTTTATTTTCTAATGTTAGTTTTAAACTAAAAAAAATCGTTCCAAAACTGAAATATTTATTTATACGTCTACGGCTGTAAGTCTCAATGCTAAACTCTAAATCTTAGCAATACACCTGATCTTGATCATTGGCACTGTTTGCCATTTCTTCCTTTATCTCTTCTATAACATATATTAACATATCTTTATCCAGCTCACAATTTCCATTTCCATTGGAAATGATTGCATTAAATTCGAATAGCATTGGATTTTGTAGCCCCTCTACTTCTTATCAAATAAAATATATGTTCCAGAGCATCTTTATTAAGTCTCGACAATATCACAAAATATACATCACATTCACTCCAAACATCTTGTTCGAGCATCAAGATCGAATTTTTTGAAAGAGTCAATCCATCAATACAATAAACTCTGTTGGAATATTGACATTTTTACCATATTATATGTATGTTTTTGACGTTGAGACAGCTTATTAACCCTTTCTATGAACTTAACTTTGGAAATACAACATCTGCGCATTCAATATACTTGTATACTCCATTTTGAATTAATGTATAAATTGCAGACGCTACTGTATGGCTGAATACTTGCGTGGCATACTTAACCTTTATTTTTTCGAATAAATTGGGATATATGTACATACAAGTTATCACCCAGCTGCCAGTACAAATCTTATTGGAAATTACTCGCTTCAGCATATTTCCAATTAGCCCAATTCCAATTGCGCAGTCATTTTTGATGTAAACAATTATGCTTTAGCATAAACACAATTAATGTAAAGCCCAGATCACAATGCGTAAAGCTAAATGTAAACTCAACAGCGAATGCTGACACGTCAAAACGCAATTGTAAACACAATTTCACACTTCGATCTTTGATTGCATCATCCGTTTTGTTTAAACATTAAGAAGCTTTGCCCCATCTTAGCTGACTTGAAGCATAAGCCCAACTTTATACTTTAGTTCTAATTTGATATCCGAATAAAGCGAAAGCTTGCAGCTCCCAACAAATAAATATATTTTTTTCTATTCAGTACAACTGAATTGATTAATAAGCGCCCAACGTGGGGCCAACGTTAAAATGTACAAAAAAGGATACGTAAATAAAATCCTTCGTATCGTGAGAAACAAGAATTCTCTGTCGGTATCAAAAGTAACAAATATTACAAAAAGTTACTCGAACTCAAAACTATCGTGAGCATCAAAAATTTCCATATAGCTGGAAAAAACGCGTGTTCCGAAAATCAAAAAAAGTGACGAATAACACAAATTATCGAGAGCATTACAAATTTCCTTTAACTGGAAAAGACGTGTGTTCCGAAAATCAAACAAGTGACGAGTGTTCTAAAAACCTCAAATAAAGTTATGTAAACATAATGCAGTGTATTTAAAAAAATAATACACAAAACAAAAAAGTTTTCAAAAATAAAAAAAAAAAAAATTGTTCAACCAATTTTTTAACTAAAAATAAATAAAAAAAACCCAACTATATCAACGATAATCCAAAGAGAAGGAGGTCCAAAATCATCATGAAGGAAGACTAAAACCGACAAGAAGGAAGTCCAACCCCAACAGCAGCCACGTGAGCTTCAGTTATTTTTAATTGTTTAAATAGGTCTAGAAGTAAAGTAAAAAATCAAAAACCCTGGACGAATTAATAAGCGATTTCAAAAAATTAAATATGACTTTAAAGAACAATTTGACAGCAGATCTTGTTACTCAATTAATAGCCAACATCCTAATTCTTTAAAAATTGGAGAATTAATTTTATTTTATTGATTATTGTTCTGTACGAGTTCATTGATTTTAGTTTGAATATTTATCATGTCGTCATGATCTGGAGTTGCTGTGATCCATTTAAAAATGGTACCTAGCTCATTGACACTGCGTTTCAAAACTTTGTGAGTTGTGAGTTGAGAAATAAGTGTTTTGATTAAATTTAGTTCCATAGTTACTTCCCAATCGATAGTATTGTTCTTGTTGTTGAAAAATTTTACCTCTTTTTCAAAAATATCATTGTAAAAACTTAAGTTAGTAATGTGAAAAACTTATTTTTTCGTATAATAATAATATGTCTGTATCTTCTAGTAAGACGTAGTTATCGTTTGAATAATTAATAATTTCCGAACCACAAATCGGTAGTAAAGTATATAAAATCAAGTATATATTCATGCTAAATTATAAAAATATATGAAATAAGTAAAGGTAATATTTAACATTTTATGTTATTTTTTTACTTTATTTCCCAAGTCTTCTTTAACAACTTGTTTCTTATATCTGGGTCTTAAATTATTTCTTTCACCATGTTTTTTCTCGTAAATTACTTCTCCAACATTACTATATAATTTTTGTGTGTGTTTTTTTTTTCATAATGGCACTCTAACATTTTATCTTGGGCTGTTCACTATCCATCATTACTGATTTTGCAAAAGGAGAAACTTGGAGCAATTCTAGAACTTTATTTTCCATGTCAGATTTATTTTCTATTTGTTTCACTACTAGAAATTTTGAACATGCATCTACGCAAGTTATAAATGATAATTTATCTGCGTAAAAAATGTCAATGTGCAATTGTTTAACTTCTCGTTCTGGAATGGGTGCTTTAGATATCTGTATTAACTTGGGGTGCCTGATATATTTATTTTTATTGCAAATTTCACAATAACGAATATGTTGTTGAAGTTTTTTATACAAAGTTGGCCAATAGTAATATTTTGGAATTTGTTTAAGATTATCATCGTATCCTCTATGTGCTCGAGCATGTGTCTCTTCTATAATTATTTCTTGATCATCTTTGTTTTCTATATCTTGAACGAACTTTCTTGAATAAAGAAAATTTGTAAAAGTGTTTTTAATAATATTTTGAATTTAAATCCAAATCTTCGGAAGAGCAATACCTGTTGTAAGATTTGGTTGGAGGAATTCTTTCAAAATGGCAATTTAATTATCGACTGTATCGTATTTCATAATGTGCCTTGTTTTATTATTTCTCATGAATTCTGAATCTATTTTTTGCAATAAGCAATTGTTGTTTGAATTGGTTTAAAGGTTTATTATAATTTGGCTACTACTGTCAACGGAATGTACTGTTTCAATATCGGACAACTCCTCAATGTTTTGGTTAGTTAGGTGGTTTATAATAACTCTTGACAAAGCGTCTGCAACGACGTTTGTTGCTCCTGGTTTGTAAAATATTTTAGGAAATAATTCTTCAATAAATGCATGCCATATTTTAATTTTTTTATTGGGATTTCGTGCAGATACTGCAAAAGAAAGAGGTTGATGATCTGTATGGATTTCTAAATTGGGGTCTGCGTACAAGTAGTTTATGAGATTTTTTAATGCATAATTTCTTTCTGTTTTATTCACAGTTTCGGAAACGAAGGTAATTGGCTTATTATCTTGGGAAAGTACAGATCCTATAGCAAAATCGGAGGCGTCTGATGTAAGGATGAATTTCTTTGAATAATCTGGCTGTGTTAATTAAACTTTTGTAATGACTGGAATTTCAAATTTTGAGAGGCTTGTATTGCCTCTTCGTCAAGTACTATTTTTGTTTTCCTTGAGATGTATTCATGTTTCCATTATGGCCTTGTAAATATTTGATTAATGCTTTAGCTATAGCTGCATAGTTATTTAAAAATTTTCTGTAATATCAGGTAAGTCCTAAGAAACCTCGTAGTTCACTTATATTGTTAGGCGGAGGGTAATCAACTATTGTTTTGACCTTCTGAAGGTCTGTTTTTATGATTTTGTGGGATACTATATAATGGAATAGTGGTTGTTTTTGAGTCGAACTAATGACCTGGCTGCGTAGCCTAAGGTCAACGCTAACAAAAATCTGAATAAAGAAAAACAATCCGAAGTTTTTCGAGAGAAACGTCTTATTTATTTCAGTATCAGCTTCAATTAATGGTGCCTGCAAATCTTACGTCTCCTTGGTTAGTTTTATTTGTTTACAATTCTACTTATGTGGCTATTGCGCTTATGTTTACAATTATTGGGTTTGAGTGCGATGCGCAGCTCCAATTGAATATTACTTACAGTGATGAGTGCGATGCGCAGCTCTAATGGAATATTGCGAAGTCCAGAAACTTTCGCGGTATTGTTTATTTTCTTTTATAGTTTAACTAAGGTCTTGGACCGTTGTTGTCCTAATGCAAAAGTAGTGTGGACGAGAATAAGTCACTTCCCTTCCCTTAAAGAGAACCCAATGCTTAGGCTGGAACTGTTGAGTACAATGTTGGCAATGCATTTTGTTGCATTTCTATTTCTTGTAATGCACTTTGAGAAATGTTTGTTTGTTTTTTATGTATAAAAGTATAACTGGGATTGTGTTTTATAACGTTTTTATAACGTCATTGTGTTTAATAGTTTTAGTTATATGAAGTGGTGAATATAATGGTGGTATAAGGTCTATTTCTGGTTATAAATAATTTTCGCTTAAGATAATGTTTCCAATTTCAAGTCTGCATTGTGTCACTCTTACAATTTTATTTCCAGTTATTGTTATGTTACTATTTAATTTTTGACAATTTTGTATAATGGTAGTTTCAGTTAAGTTACATGTTAATATTCGATATATTTAAGCAATTCTTTTGTAGGTATTGGTATAAAATTACAAATTGGATTCTTGCGATTAATTAGATTTGTGACACATTCATTATTTATTTTTAATTTTTTTGATTATAGATTTTGTTCTTATTTGCAAAGTAAGATTGCGTATCTGAGTAGTCTAACTGATAACCATTTTGATCGGGATAGGGGACTATTTAAATAGTGCTAATTTACTTTTGTTTAGTTGGTATGTGTGATATAATTTATATTTTTATGGTTAATCCAAGTAGATGTTTTGATTAATAATATATTATTCCAATTTGTCATAATTCAGTAGTTTTGGATTAAACAGTCCGAGTAAAAAAAAGCTGCATGCCCATTCCTAGATCTTCTACATATTCAATGAACTGCATGAGTTCGTAAGTGAGTGTTTCGATACTATTGCGATAATTTTCATAATGTTTAATTTGATCGATTCTGTCTTTTACCAAGCTTATTATTTCATTTAATTCATTAAGTTTAATTGAATTTTGTGCAAGTGTTTCTAAATTTTGCTGAATTTATACTCTATCGTTTTCGTCGAGTGTTCCAATAAGATATTTGTATGCGGGTCCCACTATGTTAAAAATTCCTCGTTTCTGTCTTTTTTTCTTAATGTAAAGTTATTCCAGTTTATTCTAATAATTTATTATTTAATTTACTATACAAAAATTTGATTCTGCGTGAGTCAGTGTTATTAAGTACCTTGTTACCTAAATATGTAGTTATAGTGTCAATTTCCGTTAAATTTATTTTTAAGCAGTGTTGCTCAAATGCTGATGGCATTTCAAGTGGTTTACGTGAAAAGAGAAGGTAGCCATGATTCGTATCGATATTGTTGATTTGATTTTGTTGAGTGTAGCCTGTGGTGATTAACAGAAGCAATAACATCACCGTATACCAGGGACCTGTGGGATTGGAACTTGATTAATGTTTTTTTTTCTTAAACTGTGTTTTGTAATAGTGGGTTACTCTATTTCTATTAGTGATTTTAAAATGGTCAGAATCTGTTTGGTCTACGTTTTTTGTTGCTTTAAAGGGATTTTCTAGTTTCCCTTTCTGAAGGGGACCTTTTCTGTATCTAGTGTCAATGTCGTATTCCAGGCGATCATTATTTAGTTGGTTAATTTTTTTTGTGTTTTTTAATGTAGGTATTTAGTATTGGTTGTCCAGCATAAAGGAATATGTGGACAGGTGCCTGTACAGTAGTGTCATGCTTGGTTTTGTGATTTTATATGTAGAGAATTGTTTCTATTTTACTTAAATTGGTTTCCTTGTCGTTAGATGATTTAATTATGCGAATTTTCTCATTTATTGTTTTATGCAGTCTTTCTACGTCTGACATGCCTGTTTTTGCTGTATTAAACTTTAACTCGATACCCTCACTCTCGAGCCATCGTTTGAGAGCCAAGCTCTTGATATTACAAGCAACTCCAACTTCGCGTATCTGAAATACGGTTCGTCCTTGTGTCTAACACGTTTATACTATAGTGTTTTATTGGTCCTTCTTCTCTTTTTTCTTCGTAATTTTCCCTGTTTTGATTTAGGTTATTTATAATCTTTTCTTTGTGGTTTTTTTATTAACTCATGGAGGTCCTGTGCGTTTTTCTCATTCTTTGCTTGATTATGTGAACATTGGATTGTTTTATGGTATCTTTTATTATATGTGCCTGTTCTGCTCTGAATTCGTTGTCCATTATAATCTTTTCAGGTTTACCGAATCTTGCAAATTGTTCTATTATTATGTGTAATTTAGCTCTCCAATTTCTATCTTTAATACTATAGGCTGTTGCGAATTTAGTGAGTTTGTCTATCATTGTCACGAATGATCTGTGTTTAATATGGAAAATATCTATATGAATTATTTGATTTTTGTCTTGTGGAGTTTCAGTGATTTCAAATTTTGGTTTTAGTGGGTTTCTGTCATACTTTGTTTCTCAACACTTCCTGCAGTTTGATATTATTGATTAAAGAACATATTAATCTGTTCTTTTAGTTTCGGAAAATAAATTTAGTCGTTTAATGAATAGAAAGTTTCGTTCATACCGCTTTGAAGAGATTCTTTTGTGTGATATAGTGCAATTTGCTTATGAAGTTGTTCTTCATTTTCTATGTCTACAGCTCTTTTGATGCATTCGGTAAATTTAATATTCTTTGTTTCTTTCAACAAGTCGATTGTACTTTATAGTACACTGAATCTGGTACCTCTGAATATATTCCAATTTTGCCTTTACTAATGTTATTTTGAAGCTATTCAAATGTTCTATTCAAATATTCTATTCTATTTCAAATGTTTCATCTGCTGGGTTGATTTCAATAATTTTTCTATTATTGAATAATATTGTCTGTCGCCGAATATGTTACAATAATTTGTGTTTTGTACTTATTAACAATTTCTTCTTTTATGAAAAAATCTATTGGTTCCTTTTCTTCTGCTGAATGCATTGTTTCTGACATTTCAAGGTTTGATTCGTCCTCATTATCTATGTTTATTAGTGGTGCTGTATCTTGTCTGCTTAAGAAGTCTGCTACTTTATTGTCCTTTCCTCTTAGGTATTGAATGTCACAATCAAATTATTGCAATTTTAGAATCCATTTTCTGTGCTTGTCTTTTAAGTCCTTTCCTTAGTATTTTTTATTGAGAAATTATATTGGTTGATGGTCTGTTATAATTTGAAATTTTGATCCATATAAATAATGTCTGAAGTAATCTACTGCGTAAACAATGGCTAAAAATTCTTTATGTGTTGCCCAACTTTGTCTTTCATGTTTATTTAGGGTTCTTGATACGAAGGCTACTGGTTGGCCTCCTTGTTATAAAACAGCGCCTATTGCAAAATCACTTGCATTTGTCGTTAGTGTAAATGGCTTATTAAATTCTGGGAATTTTAATATTGGATGTGAAATTATCCATGCTTTTAAATTTTCAAATGAATCAATGTACTTGGGGTCATTTTGATTAATTGTATTTCCTTTTTGTAAGTATTTAATAATTGGATATGAAATTTTTGAGTAATCTTGAATGAATTTTCTTTAAAATCCTGTCATGCCTAAAAAGCTGTTTTTCTGTTTTTATACCCGCTACCCATAGGGTAGAAGGGTATTATGACTTAGTGCCAACAGAAAATGTATGTAACAGGCAGAAGGAGGCATCTCCGACCACATAAACTATATATATTCTTGATCAGTGTCAACAGCCGAGACGATATAGCCATGTCCGTCTGTCCGTCTGTATGAACACCTAGATCTCAGAGACTATAAGAGCTAGAGCTACCAAATTTAGGGACAGTACTCCTATAGGTCCTACGCAGATCAAGTTTATTTCAAAAGTTGGATGCCATGCCCCTTTCCGCCCCCAAAAGTATGTAAAAGCCGTAATAATAGACCTAGAGCATTGAATTTTGGTATGCATAATAATAATTATATTCTCAATGATTCCTGTGAATTTGGTTGAGATCGAATGAAAAACAAGGAAGTTATTAAAGAATCAATTTTATATGCAAAATTCACTTGCAGTTGCCCGCGCTTTGTTTGTTTAGTTGACAGTGTGACCATAACGGTGTTGTGGATTTTTACCCGCTATTTTTAAATATATACAAAACACAAGTTTCAGTATATTTTTGGTATATTTGTTGTTAAAATATCATTCAAATTTTTTTTTTCTCTCGAAATGGGTTGCGTTAGTTTTCATAAATGAACATTTATCTGCCTGGATTTTCAAGTTATGTGCTTGTAATTTTCTAAATATTTACAATTTCGTTTTCTTCTCTATTTAATTCTGTTTTATTGAAATCTTTAATTTCACTTACTACAAGTACACAAGTCTCTTCAGGAGTCTTGAACAAGAATGAAATTTCAACATAATTTAACAGTTTAATTAGTTTTTATACCCGCTACCCATAGGGTAGAAGGGTATTATGACTTAGTGCCAACAGAAAATGTATGTAACAGGCAGAAGGAGGCATCTCCGACCCCATAAAGTATATATATTCTTGATCAGCGTCAACAGCCGAGACGATATAGCCATGTCCGTCTGTCTGTCCGTATGAACACCTGGATCTCAGAGACTATAAGACATAGAGACACCAAATTTGGCAAAAAGGTTCCTTCATACCCTACGCAGGTCAAGTTTATTTCAAAAGTTAGATGCCACGCCCCCTTCGCCCACAATAAGCATTTATCTAGAGAAAGTCAAGTTTTTTTTTATGTAAATCGCGAATAACTCCAAAAGTTCTTTGTGTAATGATGTGTAACCCATCTGCGCTTGACACTCTTAATATACCCTGTAATTTTGGTACAAATCGGATAAGTAGAACAAAAGTTATTCGTGAAATTATTTATCAAAATTTTTGTGCCCAGTGCATATGGACGTTTTAAGTGTGTGAATGACCTAGAGATATCAAATTTGGTGACAGTATTCATGTAGCTCTTACGCAGATCAAGTTTGTTTTAGATTTTTGCCACGCCCCTTTCCGCCCCCAAAAACTGTAAAAGCCGTAATAATAGACATAGAGCATTTAATTTTGGTATGCATAATAACAATGATAGTCTGAATGACTCCTGTGAATTTGGTTGAGATCGAATAAAAAACGAGGAAGTTATTAAAGAATCCATTTTGTATGCAACATTCACTTGCAGCTGCTCACGCTTTGTTTGTTTAGTTGACAGTGTGACCATGTCGGTGGATTTTTTCCCGCTAATTTCAAATATATACACACAAAACACAAGTTTCAGTATATTTTTGGTATATTTGTTGTTAAAATATCATTAAAATTTTTTTTTTTCTCTCGAAATGGGTTGCGGGTATCATACGGTCGAGCACTCTCGACTGTAGCTTTCTTACTTGTTTTTATTAAAATCAATATTTTTCACGTTTTTTTGGATGAAGTCCATACCCAATAGAAAATCATATAATTTATTTTAAGGGTAATGCCACCCATCTTGAACTCATATTTTCGGAATATTGAAATTCCATTGGAGCTTTGGTCATGACCAAAAAATTATTTGTTTTAAATTTTGTGTTAATAGTATGAATAGTTTTTGTGTATTTTTATACCGGCTACCCATAGGGTAGAAGGGTATTATAACTTAGTGCCAACAGAAAATGTATGTAACAGGCAGAAGAAGGCACCTCCGACCACATAAAGTATACACATTCTTGATCAGTGTCAACAGCTGAGACGATATAGTCATGTCCGTCTGTCTGTCTGTATGAACACCTAGATATCAGAGACTATCAGAGCTAGAGCTACCAAATTTGGTGACAGTACTCTTATAGGTCCTACGCAGATCAAGTTTGTTTTAGATTTTTGCCACGCCAAATTCCGCCCCCAAAAGCCTGTAAAAGCCGTAATAAAAGACCTTTTGGTATGCATAATAATAGTTATATTCTCAATGATTCCTGTGAATTTGGTTGAGATTGAATGAAAAACAAGGAAGTTATTAAAGAATCAATTTTATATGCAAAATTCACTTGGAGCTGCTTGCGCTTTGTTTGTTTAGTTGACAGTGTGACCATGTCGTTATGTTATGGATTATAAACATCTTTCTTAACTCTATTTGTGTTTACTATACTAATTGTGGAGCCTGTATCAAGTAAGAATAAGAATCGACATCCCTCAATTGTTCCATCTATTAAATTTTTTCGTCCATCCGAGGCTACTGAATAAAAAAATCTTGGGTTGTCTCATTAGTAGTACTTGTATTGTCTTTGTCTGCTAGGTTGTCTACACTCATTGCTTCTGGATAATCTTGTTTTTGAGCTGTCTCATTTTGTCTTATGATTTGGCTTTGATTTCTATACTGATGGTTGTTATTCTTAAAATTCTGATTTTGATTGTTAGTATAATTTTGGTTTTGTCGTTGATTGTTGATTGTTATTGTGATATTGGTGACTGTTGTTTTGGTAATGATTTTGTGGATTTGCTTCGAATAATTTATTGAAAACTAATTGGAATGAATTTAAATGTTCATCCTGAGATGTTCATCCAAAGACAATTATGTCATCTAAGTAAACTAGACAATGTTTATTAAGTAATGGTCGAAGTATGTTGTTCATGCATCTTTGAAATGTAGCATTTTAAACCAAATGGCATATAGACGTATTCGTAATGACCATTTTTTGTAGAAATACAGTTTATGGTATGAATTCTGGGTCCATTTCTATCTGATGAAAACCTGTATCCAAATTACTTGTTGTAAAATGTTGACATCTTCCTAATTTACCGAGAATTTCATCCATGTTGGGTATGGGGTATCTGTCTGGTATGGTTACTTCATTTAATTTTATATCATCAATTACTAATCTGCATTTTGTTTTATCTGAAGCTTCAGGATTCTTGGATACAATCCAAGTGGGGCTATTATACGGTGAATTAATTTCTCTAATTAATCCCTCTTCAAGCATTTCCTGTACCTGTTTTTCAAACTCAATTTCATGCATTTGTGCTTATGGGTACTGTTTTGTGTGTTGTATTAATTACATGTTTTATTGTATTTGGAAAGGTTAAATGATCTCCTTCTTTATATTAAAAATTTTTCAATTTATTTAAGACTTGTTTTAATTAACAACATTCCTCTTGATTGAGATGATCCAATCAAAATTGTTCAAAATTTAAATTTTTAATTGGTATGAAATCTGATTTTACTATTTTTTTTACATAACAAGTAAAAAAGCTACAGTCGAGAGTGCTCGACCGTATGATACCCGCAACCCATTTCGAGAGAAAACAAAAAACTTAAATGATGTTTTAACAAAAAATATACCAAATATACTAAAACTATTTTTTTTGTATATATTTGAAAATAGGGGGTGAAAATCACAACACCGTTATGGTCACACTGTCAACTAAACAAACAAAGCGCGGGCAGCTGCAAGTGAATTTTGCATATAAAATTGATTCTTTAATAACTTCCTTGTTTTTCATTCGATCTCAACCAAATTCACAGGAATCATTGAGAATATAATTATTATTATGCATATCAAAATTCAGGTCTATTATTACGGCTTTTACAGACTTTTGTGGGCGGAAAGGGGCGTGGCATCCAACTTTTGAAATAAACTTGATCTGCGTAGGACCTATAGGAGTACTGTCCCCAAATTTGGTAGCTCTAGCTCTTATAGTCTCTGAGATCTAGGTGTTCATACAGACGGACAGACGGACAGACGGACATGGCTATATCGTCTCGGCTGTTGACACTGATCAATAATATACAGTGGCTCACACCTTATTTCGTGCAGAGGAAATGTCAATTTTCAAAGTCGAATATCTTTTGAGCCAGGAGGAATTTGATCAAAATTTAAATGCAGTTTTGTTTAGCAGATATTTATTATATATGTAGGTACTTCATTGTTTTTCCTTTTTTCTAAATAACACTTAAAACTAAAAATAACATAAAATATTTGCATATTTAAAGTCACAGCTTATTTCGTGCAAGATTTTTGGATGCACTTTTCTTTTGGAATTGGGGTTTAAAAATGGAAATTTCTTAATGAATAGTATTGGTCACATTGTTTTTCAATATTTTCTGATATTTAATTATAATTGGTCACACTACAAATACATAATATTTGAAATTTTGCAAAATGAAACCACGAACCACAATTGAAAAGCGGGAATTAGTCCTAAGTCATTTTAAAAATGGGAGCACTCAGCGGGAAATAGCTAGGATGGTTGAATTAAGCCCCAGTACAGTGCAATATATTATTCAACGTTTTGTCCGGGAAAATCGGGTGGCCGAATGCTCCGAACAAAATCTTCAATGAGACCGAGGAGAGACGAATCGTCCGCAAAATAAAAGTCAACCCCAAATTTTCGGCTCCAAAATTGACATCCGTGGTGGAGAATGAAATGGGGAAGAAATGTTCTGTAGAAACTGTCCGCCGTATACTTCGGGATCAGAACTTTAATGGTCGAGTAGCTCGGAAGAAGCCATTTATAAATAAGAAAAACCAGATATGCAGACTTAAATTCGCCAAGGATTACGTAACTCGTCCTATGAACTACTGGAACGAAGTTATTTTTGCAGATGAGTCGAAATTTAATATATTTGGGTCGGATGGGATGCAGTATGTTTGGAGACAACCGAATACAGAGCTCCAAAACAAACATTTAAGACCAACGGTGAAACACGGAGGTGGGAGTGTGATGGTTTGGGCTTGCATGGCGGCTTCAGGAGTGGGAAATTTAGTTTTCATCGATGGGAACATGGACAAAATGATGTATCTTCAAATATTGAAAGATAATCTCATTCAAAGTGCGGGCAATCTGGGCTTGGAAGGGCGGTTTAGATATTACCAGGATAATGACCCAAAACACAAATCGGCTATTGTGCAGTCCTGGTTGATCTGGAATTGTCCGCACGTTATTATTCCACCAGCCCAGTCACCTGACCTCAATGTTATTGAGAATTTATGGGCCATTCTCGATCATGCCATTCGCAAGAGGTCCATATCTAATAAAAATGACCTTAAAAAAGCGCTTATAGAAGAATGGAACAAAATCACTATTGAGACAACTAAAAAATTAGTTTCATCGATGGAATCACGTTTAAAAGACGTCATTAAACAGAAAGGAGGTCACACTAGGTTTTAATTTTTTAGTTTTAGTATTACATTTTAAAATCAAGTTCCTTGCACGAAATAAGCTGTGACTTTAAATATGCAAATATTTTATGTTATTTTTAGTTTTAAGTGTTATTTAGAAAAAAGGAAAAACAATGAAGTACCTACATATATAATAAATAACTGCTAAACAAAACTGCATTTAAATTTTGATCAAATTCCTCCTGGCTCAAAAGATATTCGACTTTCAAAATTGGCATTTCCTCTGCACGAAATAAGGTGTGAGCCACTGTATATAGTTTATGTGGTCGGAGATGCCTCCTTCTGCCTGTTACATACATTTTCTGTTGGCACTAAGTTATAATACCCTTCTACCCTATGGGTAGCGGGTATAAAAAGCTTGATCTTTATGTGGACCTGAATTAATTAATGTATATGCTTTTCCAAAAAGTGCAACTGTTCTATTTTTGTAATTTATAACAGCTCGTGCAGAATTGAGTACTCTTCTGCCGATTAACATGTCATAATCGTTAGAAAAATTATGTAAATAGAATTGCTGAGGAGTTTGTAATGATGTGTAATTTGGTAACCCATCTGCGCTTGACACTCTTAATATACCCTGTAATTTTGGTACAAATCGGATAAGTAGAACAAAAGTTATTCGTGAAATTATTTATCAAAATTTTTGTGCCCAGTGCATTTGGACGTTTTAAGTGTGTGAATGACCTAGAGATATCAAATTTGGTGACAGTATTCATGTGGCTCTTACGCAGATCAAGTTTGTTTTAGATTTTTGCCACGCCCCTTTCCGCCCCCAAAAACTGTAAAAGCCGTAATAATAGACCTAGAGCATTGAATTTTGGTATGCATAATAACAATGATAGTCTAAATGACTCCTGTGAATTTGGTTGAGATCGAATAAAAAACGAGGAAGTTATTAAAGAATCCATTTTGTATGCAAAATTCACTTGCAGCTGCTCACGCTTTGTTTGTTTAGTTGACAGTGTGACCATGTCGGTGTTGTGGATTTTTTCCCGCTATTTTCAAATATATACACACAAAACACAAGTTTCAGTATATTTTTGGTATATTTGTTGTTAAAATATCATTAAAATTTTTTTTTTTCTCTCGAAATGGGTTGCGGGTATCATACGGTCGAGCACTCTCGACTGTAGCTTTCTTACTTGTTATTATATTATTACTGGATAAGATAACTGATTTGTTTATTGTTATGAGGTCGTTTGATGTTTGAACATCACGGTTGGTGTTTTTGATTGGAAGGGTCTTGGTACTGATTGTTTTCATAGTACTCTTGTTCATAAAGTTGTTGATCATAGTTTGGTTCGTTGCTTTGGTATTCTTGAGCAGCTTGTAGTCGTAACTCATCAACAGACATTTTTGTTTGTTCACTGTCCGATGGTCTAGGTCGTTTGATTGCTGGTCTTGGGTTAAAGTTGGAATTGTTAAACATTGGTGCTTGTTTGTGATGTTTTAGAAAATGGATTTCTATTCGACACAGGTGATTGTTCATTCACGATTTTATTGGAGTTAAATTGATTATATCCGGACTTCATAGGTCTTTGATTAAAAGATTGAGGTGCATAATTTGGTCTGGGTGAATACTGGTGTGGTTGAAAATTTAGTTGTAATGGTTGAGAATATTGTGGATATCTTGGTTGGTAGTTAGTTTGGTATTGTGGATATCTTGGTAGATAGTTAGTTTGATTAGTTGAATTCGAATTGGGATTCGGATTTTGGGTTTTATTTTTATCTGTATTCTCACTATATTTGTATGTACTAAAGTGTGCATTTTCTACGTAAATTCCTTCATTTTGTGCAATGCTTATTAGAGTTCTTAAAACTGTGATATTGTGATGCAACAAAATGGAAAATAGGGTAGGTGGTGGTCGAATTAGAGTTTTAATTGATTCTCTTATGGCCTGCAGATAAATTACAAGATCTGTATTGTTACCTTCTAGTTGTAATTTTGATATTAATAGTTGACGTCGTTTCTCAGCCTCTTCGCAGAATGCTAGCAGATTTCCTTTGTAAGGCGACTCACGAAAGTTCTCTAGTAGCTTGTAGTTTGGTGTCTGCGGCTTGAATTCGTCAATTAATCTCCACTTTAGGGTGGGCCAATCCTCGATGTTTGCCAAGCCCAACGATCTAAACACGTGTCCAAATTAAACAATTATGTTCTACTGAACTGAAAAATATATTTTTTGTTGGGAGCTGCAAGCTTCCTCTTTATTCGGATATCAAATTAGAACTCCCGTACAGAATTGATCTTATGCTGCCAGTCAGCTATGTTTAAGATAAAGCTTCTCAATAATGAATATGTGTTTACGTTATGAGTTGCGCAAAAGATCTCGTTGTTTACTTTAATTGGTTTTTGTGTTATGTTTATGTTGAAGCTGGGCTGATGTAAATATCGTCCAGGCTGGCAATACTATAAGAATTAGAAATTGTGTATTAATTTTATAAGAATTCTGTGGTGAGCTGGGTGATAACTCCCCTTTCTTAAGAGGTATCGTCCCCGATGCTTAATGGTTTCTCAAGAGGTTTTCGATTTGTTGATTTAATCTGCTTAGTGTGTCAAGATCCATTTCTTGATTTTGATTATGTGGCAATTTTGATTTTAGTAAATTGAAAGGATTTAAATTTGTGGGCAAATGTTTGAGAAAGAAAATAAAGATAATTAAAAATAATACAATTGTAATTTTTGAATGATTATTTTCTAGTTGTATGGCTATTTTTGACAAAATGTTTGTGTTGTCTATTTGAAGTTGTGTATTATTGGATGGTTGATAATCGGTAATTAAGTAGTTTCTGAATTTACTGTGTTTTACATATTTTAACAATTTTTCTCTTTCGTTAGTCTATGTTGTATTGTTTATGATTATAGTGTCTTTGAATGTTACAAGATAAGTGCCTGTCAACAACGATTCGTTAATACAATTTGTACCTGACACCAGAATAGCGCCGTCTGCTATGATATCGAGTGGTTTATTTTTTTATACCCGCTACCCATAGGGTAGAAGGGTATTATAACTTAGTGCCAACAGAAAATGTATGTAACAGGCAGATGGAGGCATCTCCGACCACATAAACTATATATATTCTTGATCAGTGTCAACAGCCGAGACGATATAGCCATGTCCGTCTGTCCGTCTGTATGAACACCTAGATCTCAGAGACTATAAGAGCTAGAGCTACCAAATTTGGGGACAGTACTCCTATATGTCCTACGCAGATCAAGTTTATTTCAAAAGTTAGATGCCACGCCCCCCTCCGCCCCCAAAAGACTGTAAAAGCCGTAATAATAGACCTAGAGCATTGAATTTTGGTATGCATAATAATAATTATATTCTCAATGATTCCTGTGAATTTGGTTGAGATCGAATGAAAAACAAGGAAGTTACTAAAGAATCAATTTTATATGCAAAATTCACTTGCAGCTGCCCGCGCTTTGTTTGTTTAGTTGACTGTGTGACCATAACGGTGTTGTGGATTTTTACCCGCTATTTTCAAATATATACAAAAAATCAAGTTTTAGTATATTTGGTATATTTTTTGTTAAAATATCATTTAAGTTTTTTGTTTTCTCTCGAAATGGGTTGCGGGTATCATACGGTCGAGCACTCTCGACTGTAGCTTTCTTACTTGTTTTTCATTAATAGTTCCTGATTGAGATTTAGATTTCGTAAAATGTTTGTTACTTTTGCTACTTCTTTGAAAATTGCTGAATTAATTTTGTTTTGTTGGTTATTGTTTTCCACAAGTTCATTGATTGTTTTATTACGTCTACGTGCTACTGGCCAGTTCTGTTGGGCTGCGGTAGCCAGTAGAGTCAAGGAAAAGCGCCATGTTCTCCAGCCGAATATTCCCAAGACTGCCCAGTTCAACGAAGAAAGGCTTGCCCAGAAATTGGGTCCTCTTTCTAAGAAGTGCAGGGCAGTCGCAAAGAAGATGCTGGGTACTCTCGGGTTCCTCTTCGTTCCCGCAGCTGCGACAGAAGTGCTGTTGAGGTCCACCGTACCGTTGAGCCATACGGCCGATGTAACAGTGTCCCGTTAAGACTCCTGTCAGTGTAGATTGACAACTCATTCTGCCTCAAAGGAGATTCCTGTTGTCAATCGGATCTGTCAGGGAATTCAGCTGTTAACCTGTCATCCCACTTATGTTCTGGTACCCAGTAGTCGTTTCTCAGCCACAGCTAATTCTACTACACGTAAAATGGAGTTGTGACCTGCACCAGGCTTAAGGAGGCACTGGGCGTGAAGCCTGACCGCACTCCTTGCTGCCACGTGCTTGAGTAAGACTCCGATGGGTTCCAGATTTAACATTACATCCAGCACTGCTAGGGGGATAGAACGAATACATCCTGTTAGTCCCACGCATGCTAGTCTCTGAACTTTGCGGAGATTGTTGAGATAGGAGTCGGTGTGTCCCGCCTCCCACCATACAAGAGCCCCATACGTCAGTATAGGTCTGACAATTGCAGTGTAGAATCAGTGATGGATGTACGTATGTCCCCATCCTTTACCAAAAGAATTTTTGCACACAAAGAAAGCTTGTAATGCTTTCTTCATCATATTCTCCGAGTTTCTCCTCCAGGAGAGTATGGAATCCAGGATTACACCACGGTATTTTGCCTCCTTTGATAGCTTGAGCTCTGTTAATCCCAGTGTCGGAAGCTTGAAGCTCGGTATCTTATATCTTCGCGTGAACAGAACTAGTTCGGTCTTTTGTGGATTGGCCCCAAGACCGTTGTGTTCTGCCCATCGCAGAGTTTCGCTCATTGCGGCATTCAGTAGCTCACTGACTGTTGGCAGGAATCTGCCAGTTACCATTAGAACCAGGTCGTCCGCATAAGCAGTCACTCTGCAGCCCTTATACTTCAGTTTGAGAAGAAGGTCATTTAGGACAATGTTCCATAGCAAGGGGGATATCACACCCCCTTGCGGGGTGCCCCTGGTTGCCGTTCTCCTGATAGTCGAAGCGCAAAGTTGGGCGTTTATCATTCTCTGGCGAAGCATGTTGCTAAGCCATCGAGTGATTGTCGGGTGTGAGACTATGTTGACAAGTGCTGCCGTTATAGACTTGATCCTGACATTGTTAAAGGCACCCCTGTCGAGAAATTCCGCTAACGTAAACTCCTTCCTTTGCAGTGTGCCTTCAATTGTGCTAACCACCTCGTGCAAAGCCGTCTCTACTGATCTACCTTTGAGGTAGGCGTGTTGGGACTTGCTAAAAGTGTGAGGTGTTAGCTTTCTTCTGAGATGAAGGTCCAGAAGTCTCTCTAGTGTTTTTAATAACAAGTAAGAAAGCTACAGTAGAGAGTACTCGACCGAATGATACCCGCAACCCATTTCGAGAGAAAACAAAAAGCTTAAATGATATTTTAACAAAAAATATACCACAGAATATACTGAAATTTTTATACCCGCTACCCATAGGGTAGAAGGGTATTATAACTTAGTGTCAACAGAAAATGTATGTAACAGGCAGAAGGAGGCATCTCCGACCCCATAAAGTATATATATTCTTGATCAGCGTCAACAGCCGAGACGATATAGCCATGTCCGTCTGTCCGTCTGTCTGTCCGTATGAACACCTGGATCTCAGAGACTATAAGACATAGAGACACCAAATTTGGCAAAAAGGTTCCTTCATACCCTACGCAGATCAAGTTTATTTCAAAAGTTGGATGCCACGCCCCCTTCGCCCTAAGCATTAATCTAGAAAAAGTCAATTTTTTTTTATGTAAATCGTGTATAACTCCAAAAGTTCCTTATGTAATGATGTGTAATTTGGTAACCTATCTGCGCTTGACACTCTTAATATACCCTGTAATTTTGGTACAAATCGGTTAAGTAGAACAAAAGTTATTCGTGAAATTTATTATCAAAATTGTTGTGCCCAATGCATATGGACGTTTTAAGTGTGAATGACCTAGAGATATCAAATTTGGTGACAGTATTCATGTAGGTCTTACGCAGATCAAGTTTGTTTTAGATTTTTTCCACGCGTGTTAAGCGCAAGTTACCAAATTACACATCATTACACAAAGAACTTTTGGAGTTATATGCAATTTACATTAAAAAAAACTTGACTTTTTCTAGATTAATGCTTATTGTGGGCGAAGGGGGCGTGGCATCGAACTTTTGAATGGGAATGCAGGAACATTTGTGCCAAATTTGGTGTCTCTATGTCTTATAGTCTCTGAGATCCAGGTGTTCATACGGACAGACAGACGGACATGGCTATATCGTCTCGGCTGTTGATGCCTCCTTCTGCCTGTTACATACATTTTCTGTTGGCACTAAGTTATAATACCCTTCTACCCTATGGGTAGCGGGTATAAAAACGATGAGAGACTTATGGCCTATAATCTTTTGCTGAGCAGTGGTTTATCTTTCCTGCCTTGGGAATGAATGCCACCCTCACTTCTCTCCAGGTTTTTGGAATGTATCCCGTAAGGAGACATCCCCTGAAGATCTCATAAAGCCATTGCGACAGATATACGCATACCATCTGTAACCGGTTTAATGTCATACGGTCCTGCTGATTTATAGGGGTGGAACGACTTGATAGCCCAGATTATCTTCTCAGTGTTGACAATTTCGTCGATTAGGACTTGGCTCTCATGAGGCGCGTTTCCCTCCGGCTCGCCGCTGATGTGAGAGGTTGGGATCCCATTCTCGTCTTCAGCTTGTATGCAGCCTGGAAAGTGTGCGTTCATGAGGAGTTGTAGAGATTCCTGACTGTTTTTAGCGAATGTGCCATCCAGTTTGCAAAGTAGCCCCGGTGTGGCTGGATCTTTCGCCAGCAACTTTCGAAGTCTGGACGCTTCAGTGGTGTTGGTTAGTTTCTCGCAAAATTTAGACCATGAGTCTCTATTTGCCCTTCTGATTTCTTTCTTGAAGGTCTTGAAACTGTGATGGTAGGCATTCCAGTCTACCTGGTAGTTTCCGTCTTTAGCTCTATTGTAAAGTCTTCTCGTTTCCTTTCGTATCTGGCCGAGTTCCGGAGTCCACCACTTGTTGCAGTTTGACTTCGGTGGACGGCTGATTGGACAGGATTTGATGAAGGCCTTACATAGAGTGTCTGTGACATTTTGGGTCGATTCCTCCAACTTGTCTGGGTTGTCTAGCCTTCCCACTGGATGGTGGAGAATAGATTCCATAACAAGCTTTGATTTTTTGACCCAGTTTGCCTTTCGTGGGTTCCTGAAGGGCGCCTTTGCCTCTCTGGACCATCCAACTTCGAACACTATCCTGTAATGATCCGAAAAGGAGCATTCCGTGGATACGTGCCAGTCTTCTACGGAGAGGGAGTCGCTGTTAGTCACTAGAGTTAAATCTATTACCTCAGCTCGGTTCTTATTGCGGAATGTGGGGTGGCTACCCCGATTACACAAATTAAGATTGGTGAGCATCACGAATTCAAGCAGCGACTCCCCTATCTCGTTGGTGTCTTTGCTCCCCCAAAAGGTGTTGTGGGCATTAACATCACACCCAAGGATTAGATCTGTGCCCTCTTTCTGTGTTTGCTGAATAAGGGCTCGGATACTTTCCGACGGTGGATCCTTTTCTTCGTACGGGAGGTATGCTGAGGCTAGGAAGATTTGATCCGTTTCTTCGCTCGCATAGCACTACCGTCAAGTCCCTGTTGCTATAACTGGAAGAGAAGAGCACATTAAGTCCGGTTCTTACCACGATACAGGTTCTGGACTTACCCACAGTTTTCGGGACAAGGAGATGGTATGTGCGGGCACCCAAACCACAAACCCTTTCACCTACGATCCAGGGTTCTTGGATGAGAGCCACATCCACCCTCTCCGTGTCCATCCACCGTAGTAGGTCTATGGAAGGAACCCTCGAGTGGTGCAGATTAATCTGCACTACCCGAACTCTTTCCGGTCGACCTAGCATCTTCGCGCCCATCGCCTCCAGGAACGATTGCGCGAACGCAACCCATTCCCATCTTCAGCCGGCCTTGCTTACTAAGGAGTTGGCTCTTGGACTCTGGACCAATGCTAATCCAGAGATCCTTGCCGTTTCCTTTGTCTCGGGCGAGACCTCTCTTGATCGTCCAGTCCGCTGTTTGGCAGTCCGCATTCTGGCTCTTGATCAGTATAAGGGTGGTTCGATCCTCCCGGATGGGAGGTGGGATCCAGACCTTAATAATCGTCCGCTCATGAATTTGGTCTACAGGGACGACGTGCTCCTGGCCACGGCGCTTCCAGCTTCAGCAGTGTGTCTTTGAGGAATCGCAGGGATTCCTTGTTGGCACATGCCACCACTTTGAAACCCTTGTACCAGTTGATGCAATCAAACTCTGCCACGAACGGATTCTGCGGTCGAGTGATGGCATCAGCAATCCCCTGGTCAATTAACCCTTCCAGGATAAGCCAGTTATCGATAGAGAGCTTCCCATCCGGGTTGCTTCTGTCGATTATGGCTACATGTAGCTCCGGCTTCGTGCTTAAGCTGGCCAGGATGTCCCCTGGACACACCCGCTTGGTCTCCGAAGCCTTCGCCGAGTCATCCGTCCTCTGCCTCTTGCTGACAGGTGGGTTGGCCTTTTTCGGTAGCTTGCTCACCGTTCTCTCCTTTCCAGGAGGTGTGGCTGTTGCAAGCTTACCTGGTGCACGCTTTTTTCCTCTTAAAGGTGACTTGGGTTTCGTTGGTTCCACCAACTTCGACGTGGTAAGTTTGACTTCCTACGACGACTCTGGGTTGCGGCCTTCCAGTCCCTTAAGGAACTTGAGAGAGCTCTTTTACCCTGAGCGTTGTTTGCGCTTGAGGTTAGCGCCTTCCTTGTTGGATGGTCCCTGGACAACTGTTACTTCGTCTTCATCCGTGCTCGATGACTCATCCAACGGCATGCTCGCTAGCGCAAGCGCTAGCTCGGACTCCGTCATTGATGAGCCTGTGAACAAAAACTCCGACTCGGTGGCAGATACTTCCCGGTCCACACCCTCTTGTCGATAGAGTTTGTCCACTCCGTCGTGATCACTGGCGACACGCAGAGAGGATTTCTCCTCCCCGTGCCATTAACATTAATTTTTCGGCGTAGAAGATGTCAATATGTAATTGTTCACCTTCTCTTTCTGGAATGGAAAAATGGAAGGAATTGGAATTAATTTTGGGTGTCTGTTATATTTATTTTTGTTACAAATTTCGCAATGTTGAATGAGTTGAGTTTTTATACCCGCTACCCATAGGGTAGAAGGGTATTATAACTTAGTGCCAACAGAAAATGTATGTAACAGGCAGAAGGAGGCATCTCCGACCCCATAAAGTATATATATTCTTGATCAGTGTCAACAGCCGAGACGATATAGCCATGTCCGTCTGTCCGTCTGTCAGTCTGTCCGTCTGTCCGTCTGTATGAACACCTAGATCTCAGAGACTATAAGAGCTAGAGCTACCAAATTTGGGGACAGTACTCTTATAGGTCCTACGCAGATCAAGTTTATTTCAAAAGTTGGATGCCACGCCCCTTTCCGCCCCTAATAGCCAGTAAAAGCCGTAATAAAAGACCTAGAGCATTGGATTTTGGTATGCATAATTATAATTATATTCTTAATGATTTCTGTGAATTTGGTTATGATCGAATAAAAAACAAGGAAGTTATTAAAGAATCAATTTTATATGGAAAATTCACTTTAGTTGACAGTGTGACCATGTCGGTATGCTATGAATTTTTATACCCGCTATTTTCAAATATATACAAAAAAAATAGTTTCAGTATATTTGGTATATTTTTAGTTAAAATATCATTTAAGTTTTTTGTTTTCTCTCGAAATGGGTTGCGGGTATCATACGGTCGAGCTCTCTCGACTGTTGCTTTCTTACTTGTTTATATATAAGGTTGGCCAATAATAATATTTCAGGATTTGCTTGAGGTTTTTATCAAAACCTCTGTTAGCACTAGCATGGGTTTCTTCTATAATTATTTCTTGGTCTTCTTTATTTTCGATATATTGGACAAATGTTCTAGTGTAAAGGAATTTATTTGTGAAGGCAGTTTTTATTGTGTTTCGAATTTCGTACAAATCCTCAGGAGTGCAATGAATACCTATAGTGATGTTTGGTTGAAGGAATTCCTTCAGAATGTTTATTAGGTTATCAACTGAATCGTATTCTATAATATGTCTTGTTTTGTTGAATGCTTCATGTTTCTCATGAATGGTGTATCTATTTTTATACCCGCTACCCATAGGGTAGAAGGGTATTATATCTTAGTGCCAACATAAAATGTATGTAACAGGCGGAAGGAGCCATCTCCAACCCCATAAAGTATATATATTCTTGATCAGTGTCAACAGCCGAGACGATATAGCCATGTCCGTCTATCAGTCTGTCCGTCTGTCTGTCCGTATGAACACCTAGATCTCAGAGACTATTAGACATAGAGACACCAAATTTGGTACATAGGTTCCTGCATTCCTTCCGCAGATCAAGTTTATTTCAAAAGTTGCATGCCACTCCCCCTTCGCTCACAATATGCATAAATCTAGAACAAGTCAAGTTTAGTAGAAGTAGAACAAAAGTTATTTGTTGAAGTATTAAACAAAATAGTTGTGCCCAATGCATATGGACGTTTTAAGTGTGTGAATGACCTAGAGTTTTCAAATTTGGAGACAGTATTCGTGTAAGTCTTACGCAGATCAAGTTTGTTTTAGATTTTTGCCACGCCCCTTTCCGTCCCCAAAAACTGGAAAAGTCGCAAAAAATGACCTAGGGCATTGAATTTTGGTATGCATATTAATAATTATAGTATCAATGATTTGTGAATTTGGTTGAGATCGAATGAAAAACAACGAAATTATTTAAGAATCAATTTTATATGCAAAATTCACTTGCAGCTGTATTGGTGATATTGTTAATAATGACCCTTGATGAAGCATCTGCTACAACGTTGGTTGTGCCTGGTTTGTATATTATTTTGGGAGAAAATTCTTTTATAAAGGCATGCCATCTTTTCATTTTACCATTGGGATTTCGGACTGAGACTGCAAATGAAAGTGGTTGGTGGTCTGAGTGGATTTCCAAATTTGTTACACCGTATAAGTAGTTTCTTAAGTTTTTTAAAGCCTATACTATTGCATATAATTCCCTTTCATTAGTAGCATAGTTTCTTTCAGTTTTATTAAGGGTTTTGGAAACAAATAAAATTGGTTTGCTTTCTTGTGAAAGCACCGCGCCTATGGCAATATCGGATGCGTCCGTTGTTAGGACAAATTTCTTTGAATAGTCTGGTTGAGTTAACATAGTTCAACTTTTGCAACTAATTGTGATTTTAAATTTTGGAATGCCGAGAAAGCTTCCTTTTCGAGTGATACTTTTGTTTTCTTGGACATGTGTTTTGAGACTAAACCATCATATCCTTGCAAATGTTTTGTAAGTGGTTTTGCTATTGCTGCATAGTTATTGACAAACTTCCTATAGTAGCCGGTTAAGCCAAGAAATCCTCTTAACTCTCTTAAGTTGTTGGGAGGGGAATATTACACAATAGCTTTTATCTTTATTGGGTCGTAATATATATATAATTAGTTATTCGTGGTGCACGAACAGTAAAAAAAAATAAAACACAAGGATATATTTTTTTTACTTAATAGACTACTTTATTTTTATTTATAAGCTCGCGGGCTACGCGTCTTAAGTGAGGAAAGTGTCTTTAAAAACTAAACTCACAATATGCTGAGCTCTAACATGAAAGTTCTTATTACGACTTAGGACTAACATACGTGTGATGTTTTGTGTTTGTGTTAGTGCAGTAATGCTGAGTCCTCAAGTTGCAAATGGAAAATTTGAATGGACTTTGGATTTTTTGGAAGTGGCACGATCGCCAATGTAATAGGATCTTTTTGTTTGTGACAGTTGGTGCCGTTGCGACAAATGTTTATGTTTATGATATGATTTGTGGGAAAGAATTTGGAAGGGGAATAATTATGAGTGTTTGTCATGTACGAGAAATTATTCTGGTGGTGGATATATTACTCCCCCAACCTATAGAGGTTAGCTTGTCCTCAAGCGTTTAGTTCGGGGTACATAAGTGGGACTGGAATTACAATATTATCGGTTTCAGCATTAGCACTTATGTCTGTGTCATGTGTTCTTACAAATTTTTGTGTTATTATGTTGAATAGTGTTTTAATTTTCTTATTCACTAAGTTGTATATAACAATGAGGATTAAAATTAATACAATCATAATTATTGGATATTTATAATTATTGTTTTCTCTATTGTTATACATAATCATTTCTTTTATTTCAATGTGTGATAGTGGTTCTATTTTAGTTACATTGTATTCTGTAAACATAATAGTTGTAAATTGTTGCGCTCTATTTGAAATTTTAACATTTTTTAATTCAATGGTACAATTAAATATTTTTATTATTTTATCTTTTTCGATGTATATTTCTAAATCATTACAATTTTGATTTAGTTTGGTTCTGGTTAAGTTCCAGGTTATTATGATGTTTGGTTCTACTATTTGTATAAATTCTTGTTTACGATATTTATTAAAGGTGCAAACTGGAGTTTCATGTTTTATTATATTAGTTATGCATTGGTCATTTATGATCTTTTTAGAGATTGAATTCAAAACAAAGTTATTGTGTAAATAAAATTATCCTTCAACACTTTCATTGATGATTTGTCCATTCTTATCTGGGTAAGGGATTACTTGGAAAGTTTTAGTTTCAAGATTACTCAATGGAATATGGGACATGATGAAAATTTCATTTGTAAGTGTACTGAACCAAGCAGAAGTTTTAATATTCATCAACTTTTCGTGATTAATGTGATCTATTTGATCGTGTTTAAGTAATTTTGGATTAAATATTCCTAAGCGAGTTAATTGTAGGTTTAGTTCAATGTTAAAAATTAATGAATTTAATTGTTTTTCTTCTTCCAAAATTTTGCTTTGATTATTTATAATATTAATACCTTGATTAAATGTATTTATAAAATCATTAAGATTATTTGCCTGAATTGAATTATGGGCAATAATGTTAATTTGGTTTTCAAATTGTTTCTTATCTTCTTCATCTAACGTGCCAAAAAGGAATTTAAGTGATGATCCTATGAAATCGAATAAACTTCGTTTAGTACGACTTGTTATTCTGATACCTGCCATTTGCTTTTCTAATTTATTCATTAAATATTTTATTTGGGGGTACTTGTTAAGGATATGGCTTTGAGTTAATAATAAATCAAAAGAGTTCTCTATTTGTGTTACGTTTATAGTTAAGCAATGATGTTCGAAGGATATTGGTAAATTAATTGTTCCTGACTCAAATAGGATGAATCCTTGATCATTTTGAATGGGATTTACTTCGACTTGTTGAGTGTTTATAGTTGTACAAATAGTTGACAATATGAGTAACATCAGCAATTTAGGATGTTTCATCATTCGGGCTGGAATTAACATATTTACTTTTGTTAATTATTTTTTTCTTTTTAAACTTCGATCTATAGTGTGTAACTTTTCTACCTCTATTAGTTTCTTCGTAATATTTTTCATCAAGTTTTTTAATATTACCTGTCTTTTTGAAAGGATTTGTTGTTTTTGATTTAACCAATGGAGCTTGTCTAAATCGTGTATCTACTTCAAAATCACTTCTGTTTTTATTGAGGTTATTTATTTGATTTTCTTTATTCTCTTGTGAGTTATATTCAGGGGTTCCTGCATAAATAAAAATATCTGCTGGAGTTCTATTAGTTGCCTTATGTTTTGTTTTATAATTATAAGTATATAATATTGTTTCAAACTTTGTTATTTTATTCTCTATATTATTGTCACTTCCTATTATTGTTAACTTTTCATTTATAGTTTTATGAAACCTTTCTATATCTGATATTCCTGTTTTACTTGTTGTTATGTTAATTTTTATGCCTTCTTCTTGTAACCAAATTTGCAAAGCCACACTGATGAATGCTGAATCTTTGTCTGCTTTTATCTCTATGGGTTTTCCCATTTCATTGAAAACTTTTAGTAAAGCTCTTTTAGCTTCTAACCAATCTCTACTTTGAACTTCAACTGATGTTGTGAATTTAGAATAAACATCTATACAAGAAAGAAATTGTTTCTTATCTATCATATAAAAATCTATAACATATTTATCCCTAACATTAAGTACTTCGGGTGTTATCTCGAATGTGAGTTTTGTATCTCTATGTTCGGTTTTAGCTATGTTGCAAATTTCACATTAATTAATTAGATTTTGTATTAGTTTTTGGAAATCAGGGTAATAATATTTTTCCTTAAACCAATTTATTGTTTTTTCTATACCTGGATGTAACAATTTTTTATGTGTTTTTAAAATTAATTCTTTAAACTCTGCAAAAGTTTGTAAGTCAATTAATTTTAAGCTTGTTTTCATTATTTTAGTTATATTACTTGGATTTATTATTTCTAAATAAGCTCTTTGGAAAATTGGAAAATCTATTTCATTGTGAAAATAGACAATACTCTTTTTCGAGCAAAGATATTCCTTTATCATATCTTTAGCATATTGATTATTCATTTCCTTATAAGAAATTTTTATGTTAAGTTTATGAAAATAGTGGTTTGTTTCAACTTTATTATCGTCACCTTTTATGAATTCTATTTGCCTGTTAAAGTAGTTTAAAGGTCTTTCGGTTATTGGTATGTGATATTGACTGTCCTCTTGAGCACTATGTATAGTTGCTCCTGTGCTAATTGCATCTTCTCCTAAGAAATTCTCTTCTATTTTTATACGTGAAAGTGCATCTGCTACGTTATTTTCTTTTCCTGGTAAATACTTGATTTGATAATCGTATTCGTTTAATCGGATTTTCCATCTTTGTAATTTCATGTTTGGTTCTTTAATGTTACTGAGCCAAACTAGTGGTTTGTGATCGCTTAAGATCTGGAATTTTCTACCGAATAGGCAAGAACGGAAATATTTGGTTGCCCACACGATAGCTAATAGTTCTTTCTCTATAGCTGAATAGTTTGATTCGTGTTCGTTTAAAGTTCGACTTGCATAGCAAATGGGTTTGTGTTCCTGTGATAGAACGGCGCCTATAGCGAAGTTGCTAGCATCTGTAGTCAATGAGAATGGTTTCTCGAAATTTGGATAAACTAGTATCGCATCGGACGTTATTAAAACTTTGAATTTTTCAAATGCTGAATATAAGTGGGATCTTTTATGTTTATGGTGGCGTTTTTCTTCAACTTTGTTGCCATGGGTTTTGCAATATTTGCGAAATTGGGTATAAATTTGCGATAAAATCCGCAAAAACCTAGGAATGATTTGATTTCTTTTGGTGTCTTTGGTATTGGGAATTCAACAATTGCCTTAATTTTGTTTGGATTTGGTTTTATACCTTGCGTGGTGATTACATGCCCGAGGAAATCAGTTTCCTTCTTCATGAATTCGCATTTGTCTAATTGTAATTTCAAATTTGCTTCCCGAAGTTTTGAGAAGACTTTCGAAATGGATGATATGTGCTCTTCCAATGAAGTGGAGTAGATAATAATATCATCTAAGTAAACTAGACAATCCTTGAAGATCAGATCTTCAAGTAGGTTATTCATACAGCGCTGGAAAGTCGCTGGAGCATTTTTAAGCCCAAAGGGCATACGAGTAAATTCGTAGTGACCATGCTTGGTTGAAAAGGCAGTTTTTGCAATTGAATCGGGATCCATTTGGATTTGATGGAAACCCTTTGCAAGATCGATCGTAGTGAAGTATTGGCATTTGCCTAACTTGTCTAGGATCTCATCCATATTTGGTATGGGGAATTTGTCGTCAATGGTTATTTCATTGAGGTTTCGGTAGTCAATGACTAACCGGAATTTTTGTTTTCCTGAAGCGTCAATTTTTTTTGGAACAATCCAGATGGGTGAACAATAAGGGGATTTTGATTTTTTAATTATGCCCTGCTCTATCATTTCGTTGATTTGTTTATTGACTTCTTGATCGTAAGCCTGTGGGTATTTATAGGGTCTTTTATATAATGGGTCTTCGTGTTTCGTTTGAATTGAATGCTTAATCGTACTAGTGAAAGTCAAATTTTCACCTTCCCGGTACTGAATATCGCGAAATTCATGTAAAACCTTTTTTAGTTTTTCTACCTCTTCTGTGTTAAGATGTTCAAGTCTGAACTCATTACACTCTTTTAATTCATCTTCGATTGCGAAGTTGAATGGCCTATCTTCGGTCAAGGGTGGATTTGCACAATCTTCTGTGTAAGCTTCTTCAGAATTTTCTTCTTTGTTTTGAAATGTAAATTTATATTCTCCTAATGTAACTGTGCCATTTTCGTAATCAATTTGGGATTTACTGGCTTTTAAGTATTCTCTTCCTAATAGCATATCATAATTTTCAGAGAAATTATGAATGTAAAATTTTTGTTTTGTAGGGCAAAGTCTGCTGGGACCAAAAAGTATACTTTCTGATAATTCGGTAGTGCCATTATTTGTTTGAACATTGATTGGATTTTTAAGAATTGGAAAACTGAAAATATTTTGTTTTAAAAGGTATATTGAAGAACCTGTATCAATGATACATTTTAGGTTTACTTCATTCATTTTGATTCTTATGTATGGTGTGTTTGCTCTGCATTTAGTTCCGAGGCACTTTGATGAAAATTTTCACCTTGCTCCATTTTGAACTGGCCACTTTGGCTTTCCCTTTGTCTTTTTACCGGTGGGTTAGGCCCACGGCTTGTTGAGGTGTCCCTCGAATAGTTATAAGGGTTTTGGGTTTGAGTTTCTTTTAGTTTTTTATTGAACTCTTGGTGAAGATTTTGATTATTCTGATTTGAATTTGAGTAATTGATTTGTGGTTTTGAATTGGACGACTCATCTGAATGAGAATTGTTTGAATAGTTTGCGTAAGATTTATTTTGATTCCTACGACTATTGTTTTCACTTTTATGGTTATTCTGAGTCTCATAAGACTCATAAATACCTTCTGTTTGAGCAACGGCTTTTAGTTTGCTTATTGAAGTTATATCATGCCTTGCTAAGGTCATGTATATCCTGTCTGGTAATTTTCTGGTTATTACATTTTTTGTAGTAATTTTTAGAGCATTTCTGTATATTATTGCTGTGTTACCGTCAGTGTCTAGTGCTAACTTATTGCTAACAATATAGGATTTTCTCTCGAGCTCTTCGACGAACTTACGTAGACTTCC
Source organism: Drosophila immigrans (assembly GCA_963583835.1). Lineage (NCBI taxonomy): Eukaryota > Metazoa > Arthropoda > Insecta > Diptera > Drosophilidae > Drosophila > Drosophila immigrans. The sequence continues at coordinate 29,123,594 of OY757142.1, read as the reverse complement.
ATTCCAGTTGGTGTTGTATAGTCTTCTTAGTAACTCTTCATAAGGTGTCTGTGTCCTGAATTCCTCGATTAGGGACAATCTCAGCGACATCCAATTGTTGGATTGCGTAATCTGGGATGTACGCAAGGCTTCTCCATCCAGTTGTCGTTCAATAGCACCGAAGATTACGCTGCTTTGGCGTACATCAGTTGTTGGGTATAGAGACAGAATAAAATCTATTCTCTTTATAAATGCCGACAAATTTTCTGCTCCGTTATCAAACGCTGGCACGTGTTTGATTTGATTTATACACTGGTTTAAGTGTGCTTCTGTTAGTTCGGTTGCCATTTTTGATTTGTTATTAATTTGCACACGTGGTTCGGGTTTTTGAGTTTTTTATTATGACGGATTTTTTACAAGGTTTTTTGTATTACCGTTTTAATAACGCACTCACGCACGTAGATGTTTTTCGCGGATACGTTTTGTATAGTTCACAACTAGGACGCGTTCACCCATGACAATGTTAAAGTCCTTCTAGCGGTTCACGACTGCTTTGTTGATTCAGTAACTAGTACGACGTATCCTACCGGCTGCGCCAATTAGTTATTCGTGGTGCACGAACAGTAAAAAAAAATAAAACACAAGGATTTACTTTTTTTAATTAATAGACTACTTTATTTTTATTTATAAGCTCGCGGGCTACGCGTCTTAAGTGAGGAAAGTGTCTTTAAAAACTAAACTCACAATATGCTGAGCTCTAACATGAAAGTTCTTATTACGACTTAGGGCTAACATACGTGTGATGTTTTGTGTTTGTGTTAGTGCAGTAATGCTGAGTCCTCAAGTTGCAAATGGAAAATTTGAATGGACTTTGGATTTTTTGGAAGTGGCACGATCGCCAATGTAATAGGATCTTTTTGTTTGTGACAGTTGGTGCCGTTGCGACAAATGTTTATGTTTATGATATGATTTGTGGGAAAGAATTTGGAAGGGGAATAATTATGAGTGTTTGTCATGTACGAGAAATTATTCTGGTGGTGGATATATTACTATATATATATATATCATAATATATATGGAATACAATGTATCCGAGAAATTCCGTTTCTTTTCGGAAAAATTTGCATTTTTCCAAGGATATTTTCATATTTGCTTTGAAAAGGATTTCAATGATCTCTTGTAATTCGTTAAAGTGTTGTTCAGCAGTTTCTGAGAATAATATAATATCGTCCACATAAATGTGACACGTTTTGCCGATTTTGTCGCTTAATATATTATCCATTGCTCGTTGGAAAATTCTTGGAGCGTTCGCAAGGCCAAATGACATGCGAAGAAATTCGAATTTACCGTTATTAATGGCAAACGCCGTATTCTCTATGTCTTCGTTTTTCATTAGGATTTGATGAAATCCGGATTCTAAGTCAATTGTTGAGAAAAACTTTGCTTTTCATAGGTTAGATAATATGACCGTAGGATCAGGCATTAGATACCTGTCAGGGATTGTGTTTTCATTATGTTTTTTGAAATCGATTACCAACCGATTTTTTGAGTACCATCATCGTTAAAGCCTTTTTTGCCTATCACCCATACAGGTGCTTTATAGGGACTTCTACTTGGTCTGATTATGTTTTCTTGTAACATCCTCTTTATTTACTGGTTAACAAACTTGTTAACTGAATGTGGATAAGGATATTGTTTGCTGTATATACATAGCATCATCATTCAACGTTCTTATTTCACCTCTGATAAAGGCAAGATACGTTAGAATTTGCGAATGCTTTGTTTGGATTTCTTAAACAACTTGTTGCTCAAGGTTTTCAAGGGTTTCTGTTTCATTGACAGAATGATTAAGTTTGCAAAAAGGAACATTTGTCTTTGAGGATACCGAAATCGTTTGGCTTCTGCTCTTTTTGACTTTTTTTCTTTTTGCGCTTTATTTTGGGTTTTTTGTCACGGTGGCAATCAGCGTCACTTGATAACGTTGATTCCAAATCAGACACCTAGAATAATTAACTTGATTTCTCTATTCTATTTTGGGAAATTGTTTCATTTGTACTTTGTAAATTACCTATTGTCTCTTGAGTTAGGCTTTCACAATTGATTCTTTCTGTCTTGTTGTTGTAATGCAGTGTGCCTTTTGAAAGGTCAATAACTGCTTGAATGTCTTTTAACAAATTATAGCCGACCAACAAGTCTGCGTGTAAATATTTGATTTCATAAAATCGATGGCATTTGCCAAATATGTTTATATAATTGTAGTGTGTTATTATGCTATATCCGTTTACGGTTTTAACTATTTTTTTAATTGCTAAATCTTGAGCATCATTATAAATGTCTTTTTTTACGTAACACGCAGTGGCACCGGTGTCAATTAGTACTTTCAGTTTTTTTTTTTTCAGTTTTCTGTCGATTCTGCAGATGAAGGGGAGCTGTCCCCATCCTCTTCTAAACAAGCAAGAAAGCTACAGTCGAGAGTGCTCGACCGTATGATACCCGCAACCCATTTCGAGAGAATACAAAAAGCTTAAATGATATTTTAACAAAAAATATACCACCGAATATATTGAAATTTGTTTTTTTTTTGTATATACATATTTTTAAAAAATCCAGTAAATACCGACATGGTCACTCTGTCAACTAAACAAACAAAGCGCGAGCAGCTGCAAGTGAATTTTGCATATAAAATTGATTCATTAATAACTTCCTTGTTTTTCACTCGATCTCAACCAAATTCACAGGAATCATTGAGAATATGATTAATATTATGCATAGTGCTCTAGGTCTATTATTACGGCTTTTCTAGTTTTTGGGGGCGGAAAGGGGTGTGGCAAAAATCTGAAACAAACTTGATTTGCGTAAGAGCTACATGAATACTGTCACCAAATTTGATATCTCTAGGTCATTCACACACTTAAAACGTCCATATGCATTGGGCACAACAATTTTGATAAATAATTTAACGAATAACTTTTGATCTACTTATCCGATTTGTACCAAAATTACAGGGTATATTAAGAGTGTCAAGCGCAGATGGGTTACCAAATTACACATCATTACACAAAGACCTTTTGGAGTTATACGCGATTTGCATACAAAAAAACTTGACTTTTTCTAGATTAGTGCTTATTGTGGGCGAAGGGGGCGTGGCATCCAACTTTTGAAATAAACTTGATCTGCGTAGGGTATGAAGGAACCTTTTTGCCAAATTAGGTGTTTCGATGTCTTATAGTCTCTTAGATCCAGGTGTTCATACAGACAGACAGACAGACAGACGGACATAGCTATATCGTCTCGGCTGTTGGCACTGATCAAGAATATATATACTTTATGGGGTCGGAGATGCATCCTTCTGCCTGTTACATACATTTTCTGTTGGCACTAAGTTATAATACCCTTCTACCCTATGGGCAGCGGGTATAAAAATGGTTCTCATTTATATTATTAATACGCATCACTTTATTTGGCTGATGCATTGAAGAAGAATTTTGTTCACGCTTCTTTGGAAACGAATTGTTCTGGTGACTGTCTTGGTTTTGCAAAAATTGTTTGTTTTGAATATGAATTGATGAATCAATAGCCATCGGTTCTGGTGGTGGATTGTTGGGTTGTTCAACATTTTGGGTTTCGGGGAAACGCAAATGATTATTACATTTTTTGTGGCCTTGATTTGGGGTTTGATTAAAATGATTTTTTGTGCCCTTATTTTGGCTGTGTTGTGAGGTATTTACAACATAATTATAGGCAAAGTTTGCCATTTGATAGTTAGCTTCTAGCTCTGGGCTTTAGCTAAGGCGTTTGGTAAGCTATCTGGTTTAAGTGAAAACAAGATGTCTGCTAAAGAACCATTTAAGCCAGTAATAAAGACACGCAATGCGTTATCTCTATTTTTTTTTGTCTTAGAACACTTAATTCTTGTTCTATTATATATATTGGTCGACTGTCGCTGTAAGCGAAGTCGATTCTAGAGAAAATTGCTTCTAAGTTTAATACAGTACTGTGATTTGTTAAAGTATCGGCTTTTTTACTATTTGTTTCGTAATATTGTTAATGCACCCACGTAGTTTCTACTACCTTGTTTGTACATTTTCATAGCGCCGCTAGCAGCTTCGCGCCAACCAACATTTTTATACCCGCTACCCATAGGGTAGAAGGGTATTATAACTTAGTGCCAACAGAAAATGTATGTAACAGGCAGAAGGAGGCATCTCCGACCATATAAACTATATATATTCTTGATCAGTGTCAACAGCCGAGACGATATAGCCATGTCCGTCTGTCCGTCTGTATGAACACCTAGATCTCAGAGACTATAAGAGCTAGAGCTACCAAATTTAGGGACAGTACTCCTATAGGTCCTACGCAGATCAAGTTTATTTCAAAAGTTGGATGCCACGCCCCTTTCCGCCCCCAAAAGTCTGTAAAAGCCGTAATAATGAATTTAGAGCATTGAATTTTGGTATGCATAATAATAATTATATTCTCAATGATTCCTGTGAATTTGGTTGAGATCGAATGAAAAACAAGGAAGTTATTCAAGAATCAATTTTATATGCAAAATTCACTTGCAGCTGCCCGCGCTTTGTTTGTTTAGTTGACAGTGTGACCATAACGGTGTTGTGGATTTTTACCCGCTATTTTCAAATATATACAAAAAAACAAGTTTTAGTATATTTGGTATATTTTTTGTTAAAATATCATTTAAGTTTTTTGTTTTCTCTCGAAATGGGTTGCGGGTATCATACGGTCGAGCACTCTCGACTGTAGCTTTCTTACTATTAAGAGTGTCAAGCGTAGATGGGTTACCAAATTACACATCATTACACAAAGAACTTTTGGAGTTAAACGCGATTTACATAAAAAAAACTTGACTTTTTCTAGATTAATGCTTATTGTGGGGGAAGGGGGCGTGGCATCCAACTTTTGAAATAAACTTGATCTGCGTAGGGTATGAAGGAACCTTTTTGCCAAATTTGGCGTCTCTATGTCTTATAGTCTCTGAGATCCAGGTGTTCATACAGACAGACAGACGGACAGACGGACAGGCGGACATGGCTATATCGTCTCTGCTGTTGACGCTGATCAAGAATATATATACTTTATGGGGTCGGAGATGCCAATTAATCAATTCAACAATATGGTGTTTAAAAAATATAGTTTATTTTATATTTTTTGTATTCAACACTCTTGAGTCGAAGACTTTGATTTTATTTTATTTAGCGGGAGCAAAAGCGCGTCCGATTTTCCTGAATACAAAATTAGAACTAAAGTACAATATTGATCTTATGCTGCAAGTCAGCTATGTTTATGACAAAGATTCTTTGTTAAGGCTCAGAATGGCTGACGTGGTTAAAAGCTGGGTTGTGAAATGATTTTATGTTTACGTTACGAGTTGCGCGTAAAGATCTCGTCGCTTACGTTAAGTGGTCGTTTTGTTATGTTTAGAATTTGCGCAGATATTTACTTTAATTTTAATATCTCCCAGGCCGGCAATTGGAATTGGAAACTGTTTATGATTCTCATTAGGCTTCTGTATTGAGCTGGGTGATAACTCCCCCCTTTCTTAAGAAGTATCGTCCCCGATACTTAATTGTTTCTTGATAAGTATTCGATTTGCTGATTTAATCTGTTTAATGTGTCAAGTTCCAGTTCTTGATTTTGAGTATGTGAAGATTTTGGTTTTAGCAAATTAAAAGGGTTTAAATATGTGGGAAAATGTTTGAGAAGCTTTGTCATAAAGAAAATAAAGATAATTAAAAATAATACAAATATAATTTTTGGATGATTATTTTCTAGTTGTATAGCTATTTTTGACAAAATGTTTGTGTTCTCTATTTGGAGTTGTGTATTATTGGATGGTTGATAATCAGTAATTAAGTAGTTTGTGAATTTATTGTGTTTTACATAGTTAAGCAATTTTTCTCTTTCGTTAGTGTATGTTGTGTTGTTTATTATTACAGTGTCTTTGAAAGTTACAAGATAAGTGCCTGTAAACCACGATTCGTTAATACAATTTGTTCCTGACACTAGAATAGCGCCATCTGTTATGATATCGAATGGTTTATTTTTTTCAGTTATTTTTGTACAACTTGTAAATTTTTTGTTTAGGAGATCTATAAAACAATTTGAGTCAAAGTTTATTTGGGCAAAGCTGTTGTAAATTTCTCTTTTGAAGTTTTCGATAAGGTAATAAGTATTGTTACATTTAGAAACTTTATTGCTTACTATTAATTTTCCATCTTTTTGGGATATGGCTTTTGCATGATATAACTTACAGCTATAATTAATAGTTGGGTATTTGATAAACACTATAATTAATCCTTGATATGATACAATTGAAAAAGATGAAACATCTAAAAGGTCGATTAGTGTGATATTCAGTATTTCGTGATTAAATATTTTTAACATATCCTCTTTATTTAGAATTTTTGGGTTTAAAATCTTGGCTTTTGAAAATGTAATTGTGTCCAGCAAATTTTGTAGGTCAATTGATAATAATTTAAGTCTGTATTTTTTCAGTAATAGTTCCTGGTTGAAATTTAGATTTTGTAAAATGTTTGTTACTTTTGTTACTTCTTTGAAAATTGCTGAATTGATTTTGTTTTGTTGATTATTGTTTTCCACAAGTTCGTTAATTTTAGTTTGAATAGTTATCATGTCATCATGATCTGGTGTCCCTGTAATCCATTTAAAAATGGTTCCTAATTCATTGATACCGCGTTTAACAATCTTATGAGGTGTGAGTTGGGAAAGAAGTGTTTTGATTAAATTGAGTTCCATGGTTACTTCCCAATCAATTGTACTGTTTTTGTTTTTAAAATATGTTAGCTCTTTTTTAAAAATATCATTATAAAAACTAAGATTGGTTACGTGAAAAAACTTCTCCAGATGTTTCATATAGTAAGAGATTATCTGTATCCTTAAGTAAGACGTAGTCGTCATTTGAGTAGTTAATAATTTCGCAACAGCAAATTGGTAATAAAAAGTATAAAATGTGTAAAAAATACATGCTAAAAGAGAAAAATATATAAAAAGTTATATCAAAATTTTATATTGTCTTTGTGAATTATTCGATTTTTGTTGTTAATTCTAACTTTGTTATCTAGATCCTCTTTAACTACTTGCTTCCGATACCTAGGTTGTAGCTTGTTTCTTTCACCGTGTTTTTTTTCGTATATTATTTCGCCTACGTGATAATTTTTGGATGATCTTTTTTGATTATGGTACTGTAGCATTTTTTCTTGAGCGATTTTTAGTTTATCTGTCAGGTTCTCATGGTTTGTTTTGTTAAAAAGTATGTCACATGGTTTTAGTTGGGTTGTTGATTGAATTGTATTATTGTATTCTTTGGCTGCTCGTTGTATTACCTCAACATAATCCATTATTTTGTATTCATCTTGAATACATCGAGAAATTTCAATTAATGTTGAATGTACTCTTTCTACTTGTCCATTTGATACACTGTGTCTAGGGTCTGCAAAATATATTGTTAAGCCTGCTCGATTCATTGAAGATTTAAATTGGGCAGATGAAAAACTTGGTTCATTGTCCATCATTAATGATTTTGCAAAAGGGAATGTTTGAATTAATTCCAGGATTTTGTTTTCAATGTTGGATTTGTTTTCGATTTGTTTTACTACTAGGAATTTGGAGTATGCGTCTACGCAAGTTAAGAACATTAATTTTTCGGCGTAAAAGATGTCAATATGTAATTGTTCACCTTCTTTTTCTGGAATAGGGGCTTTGGATATTGGGATTAATTTCGGATGTCTGTTGTATTTGTTTTTGTTACAAATTTCGCAATATCGTATATGTTGTTTGAGTTTTTTGTATAAAGTTGGCCAATAGTAATATTTCAAAATTTGTTTAAGGTTTTCATCAAAACCTCTGTGAGCACGAGCATGGGTTTCTTCTATAATTATTTCCTGATCTTCTTTATTTTCAATGTCTTGGACAAATGTTCTAGTGTACAAAAATTTGTTTGTGAAAGTGGTTTTTATTGGAATTTGGATTTCGTATAAATCTTCGGGACTGCAATGAATACCTGTAGTGAGATTTGGTTGAAGGAATTCCTTCAAAATGTTTATTAGGTTATCGACTGTATCGTATTCTATAATATGTCTTGTTTTGTTGAATGCTTCAAGTTTCTCATGAATAGTATATCTGTTTTTTGAAATGAGTAATTGTTGTTTGAATTGATTTAAGGGTTTATTGGTTTCGCTAATGACTGTTTGAGCGCTACTTTCGGCGGAATGTATTGTTTGATTATCTGATGTTGTTTCTTCATCGTTGTCTGTATTGGTAATATTATTTATAATGACCCTTGATAAGGCGTCTGTTACGACATTAGTTGACCCTGGTTTGTATATTATTTTGGGAGAAAATTCTTCTATGAAGGCATGCCATCTTTTCATTTTGGCATTGCGATTTCGAGCTGAAACTGTAAAAGATAGTGGTTGATGATCTGTGTGAATTTCCACATTTGTTACTCCGTATAAGTAATTTCTTAGGTTCTTTAAGGCCCATACTATTGCGTATAATTCTCTTTCATTAGTGGCATAATTTCTTTCAGTTTTATTGAGAGTTTTGGAGACAAATGTGATTGGTTTGCTTTCTTGTGAAAGCACAGCGCCTATGGCAATGTCAGATGCGTCTGTCGTTAAGACAAATTTCTTTGAATAGTCTGGTTGAGTTAGCTCAACCTTTGCAACTAACTGTGATTTTAAATTTTGAAAAGCTGTGAAGGCTTCTTTGTCAAGTGATACTTTTGTTTTCTTAGACATGTGTTTCGAGACTAAACCATCATATCCTTGCAAATGTTTTGTGAGTGGTTTCGCAATGGCTGCGTAGTTATTGACGAATTTTCTGTAGTAACCGGTTAAACCAAGGAATCCTCTTAACTCTCTTAAATTGTTAGGAGGAGGGTATTCAACAATTGTTTTTATCTTTATTGGGTCGGTTTTTATTATTTTATGGGATACTATGTATCCGAGAAATTCCGTTTCTTTGCGGAAAAACTTTGATTTTTCCAGCGATATTTTCATGTTTGCTTTAAAGAGGATTTCAATTATTTCCTGTAAATCTTTAAAATGTTGATCAGCAGTTTCTGAAAATACTATAATGTCGTCCACATAGATGTGACAAGTTTTACCGATTTTGTCGCGTAATATGTTATCCATTGCTCGTTGGAAAATTCTTGGTGCGTTCGCAAGTCCAAATGGCAAGCGAAGAAATTCGAATTTACCGTTATTAATGGAAAACGCTGTTTTCTCTATGTCTTCGTTTTTCATCAGGATTTGATGAAATCCGGATTCTAAGTCGATTGTTGAGAAGAACTTTGCTTTACCTAGGTTAGATAATATAACCGTAGGATCAGGCATTGGGTACCTTTCAGAGATTGTGTTTTCATTCAGTTTTTTGAAATCGATTACCAACCGATTTTTTTGAGTGCCATCATCATTAAAACCTTTTTTTCCTACTACCCATACGGGTGCATTATAGGGACTTCTACTTGGTCTAATTATGTTCTCTTGTAACATCCTTTTAATTTCCTGGTTAACAAAATTATTAACCGAATGAGGATAAGGATATTGTTTACTGTATATGGCATTATCATTCAACGTTTTTATTTCACCTCTAATATCTGTTCTAAAGGGAAGATACGTTTGAATTTGTGAATGCTTTGTTTGAATTTCTTGAACAACTTGTTGCTCAAGGTTTCCAAGAGTTTCTGTTTCATTGACAGAATGGTTAAGTTTGCATAAAGAAACATTTGTCTTTGAGGATAACGAAGCCTTTCGGCTTCTGCTCTTTTTGACTAATTTCTTTTTACGCTTATTTTTGGGTTTATTGTCACGGTAACTATCAACATCACTTGATGACGTTGATTCCAAATCAGACACCTGGAATAAGGAACTTGATTTGCCTATTCCATTTTGGTAGTCTAAACAAGAAACGGATTCATTTGAACTTTGTAAATTACCTACTGTCTCTTGAGTTAGGTTTTCACAATTAATTCTTTCTGTTTTGCCGTTGTAATACAGTGTGCCTTTCGAAAGGTCAATAACGGCTTCAATATCTTTTAATAAATTGTAGCCGACCAATAAGTCTGCATCTAAATTCTCGATTTCATAAAATCGATGGCGTTTGCCAAATATGGTTATGTAATTGTAATGTGTTATAAGGCTGTATCCGTTTACGGTTTTAACCCTTTTCTTAATAACTAATTCTTGAGCATCATTGTAAATGCCCTTTTTTATGTAACACGCGGTAGCGCCGGTGTCAATTAATATTTTAAGTTTTTTATTTAGTTTTCTGTCGACTCTGTCGATGAAGGGGAGCTGTCCCCATCCTCGTCTAAAAAATGGTCTTCATTTATATTGTTAACACGCATTATTTTATTTGGCTGATGCATTGACGTGGAATTCTGTTCTCGTTTTTTTGGGTAAGTATTGTTCTGATGTCTGTTCTGGTTTTGCAAAAAAGGTCTGTTAAGAATTTGAATGGATGAATCTATATCCATCGGTTCTGTGGCTTGTTGTGGATTGTTGTGTTGTACCACATTTTGATTCTCGGGGAATCGCAAGTGATTATCGAATTTTCTGTTCCCTTGATTTGGGTTTTGATTGAAAAACTTTTTTGTTCCTTGGTTAGAAGTTTCTGTTTTCTTTTGTTGGTTTTTGGAGTTATTATTTTGTGAGGTATTCACAACGTGATTATAAGCGAAGTTTGCCCTTTGGTAATTTGCTTCTAGCTCTTGAGCTTTAGCTAAGGCATTTGGTAAACTATCTGGTTTAAGTGAAAACATGATGTCTGCTAGAGAACCGTTTAAACCAGTAATAAAGATACGCAATGCGTTGTCTCTATTTTTGTTATTCATTTCTGTTATGACATGGGCTTTATCGCCATATGTCATGATTGTTTTATTGATTAGGAGTGTCAACTTTTTGTTAACCAAATTGTAATATTCCAAAACGGTCATTCTGCCTTGTCTCAGAATACTTAGTTCTTGCTCTATTATGTAGAGCGGTCGTCTATCACTGTAAGCAAAGTCCAGTCTAGCGAATATTGCTTCAAGGTTAAGTACAGTACCATGATTGGTTAAAGTATCATTAGCCTTTCCTACTATCTTGTTTCTTAAAATTGTTAATGCGCCTACATACTTCCTGCTACCTTCTTTGTACATTTTCATTGCGCCGCTAGCAGCTTCGCGCCAACTAACATAACTATTAAAATTACCTACGAATTCAGGGACTGATTTAACAACATCAAACGATTCTTCGCAACGAATGGCATCGTTGATTTCTGTGGTTTTGTATTCAACAACAGTGCTTGTATTAGCAGTTATTTGCAACTTTAATTCAGCAATTTGGTCTTGAAGGGCTTTAGTTTGATTGGCTATCAATTGAGCAACCAAACCCGCTGTCAAATTATTATTTTGAGCCATTGTTAACTCTTGAAATTTATTTATTATATCTTCCAGTTTTTTAAAAAATTTTTTAATCTTACTTTATCTTAAGTTTTCGGGATCTGGTCTTCCTTCTTGTGTATTGGCTTTCCTTTTTTAGTTGGTTTTGGTTTCCTTCCTTTGGTTTAATTTTTCTTCTTATGTTGTTTTCTGGATTCGGTCTTCCTTCTCTTGGATTGGCCTTCCTTCTTTAGTTAGTTTCGATTTGGTCTGGCTTCGTTCCTTTGGTTTAGGTTTTTTCTCGCCCTCTTCCGTTTAACGGAATTTTTTGATTTTTAATCGAGTGTTTTTGGTATTTAATTAATTTCCCTTTTTTGGAAAATATTATTTTTTTTCACATTTGTTTTAAAAGTTTTTTGTAGTTTTGATGTTGGTTTGAGAAATAAATTTGTATCAGATTTCGGCACTTTTTTAAACTCGCGTACACTAAAGATATTTATTTTTTTAATCTTTAATATGTGCTTTTTTAACGCGAGCCCCACGTTGGGCGCCAATTAATCAATTCAACAATATGGTGTTTAAAAAATATAGTTTATTTTATATTTTTTGTATTCAACACTCTTGAGTCGAAGACTTTGATTTTATTTTATTTAGCGGGAGCAAAAGCGCGTCCGATTTTCCTGAATACAAAATTAGAACTAAAGTACAATATTGATCTTATGCTGCAAGTCAGCTATGTTTATGACAAAGATTCTTTGTTAAGGCTCAGAATGGCTGACGTGGTTAAAAGCTGGGTTGTGAAATGATTTTATGTTTACGTTACGAGTTGCGCGTAAAGATCTCGTCGCTTACGTTAAGTGGTCGTTTTGTTATGTTTAGAATTTGCGCAGATATTTACTTTAATTTTAATATCTCCCAGGCCGGCAATTGGAATTGGAAACTGTTTATGATTCTCATTAGGCTTCTGTATTGAGCTGGGTGATAACTTGCCTCCTTCTGCCTGTTACATACATTTTCTGTTGGCACTAAGTTATAATACCCTTCTACCCTATGGGTAGCGGGTATAATTAACAATACAAATTGAATTGTTTTGGGTTGCACGTCCCTAGAATCTATCACTGAGTTGGTAGATCGTTACGACGAAGACGGGAGCGGCTACACAGCCGGGTTAGCCCTCGCGCGAGGGGGTTAGGGTGCGAGGAAAGCTTGCTGTGATACTTCTCTTTCTGTTCAGCTATTACATCTCTGACTGGTTGAATGTTGAGGTCGTTATGTATGTTTTCGTTGCGAACGTACCACGGTGCCCCGGTAATGGTTCTCAGGATCTTTGATTGAGCTCGCTGGACAACATCAATGTTGCTACTACTAGCGTTCCCCCATAACTGGGAGCCATAGGTCCAGATTGGTTTAAGTACGAAAGTGTAGAGCGGGGCATTGTATTCTAGACTAAGAGAGGACCAAGCGTTGATAAGCCAATGAAGACTATTAGCTTTTAGTTTTAGTTGTGTTCTGTTAGCTTCGATGTGCCTTCGCCAGGTGAGTCGTCTGTCGAGGTGTACTCCTAAATACGTAACGTCGTTCGCTTGCGTAAGTGTGGAATTGTTTAGTCTGAGCAGTGGGCAATTTTGCTTGTTTAGGGTAAATGAAGCAGAATTGCATTTCACTGCGAATTTCCTGTCATATAGGTAAGATTCTAATAGTTGATGTGTATTATTAGGAAGTGTTGCTCTGATCTTATGCATTAGACCTTCTAACCAAACTCTTTCGAATGCTTGGGCTAAATCTATAAATATTGCAGTGCAATATTCTCGATTTTCGAATGCTCTTCTTTAGAGGTTATGCGGTTGACCTGCTCGATAGTTCCGTGTTTTTCACGAAATCCAAATTGGTGTGATGGAATTTTATTAGAAATGATGGAATTTTATTAGAAATGAGTTTATCCGAGTAAGCACACACTTTTCAAAGAGTTTGGATAAGCATGATAATAAGCTTATTGGTCTGTACGAAGAGGGAATCTGTACGAAGAGGGAATATTTTCGGAATCATTATTATGCTATATCCGTTTACGGTTTTAACTCTTTTTTCAATTGCTAAATCTTGAGCATCATTATAAATGCCTTTTTTTACGTAACACGCAGTGGCACCGGTGTCAATTAGTACTTTCAGTTTTTTTTTTTCAGTTTTCTGTCGATTCTGCAGATGAAGGGGAGCTGTCCCCATCCTCTTCTAAACAAGCAAGAAAGCTACAGTCGAGAGTGCTCGACCGTATGATATCCGCAACCCATTTCGAGAGAATACAAAAAGCTTAAATGATATTTTAACAAAAAATATACCACCGAATATATTGAAATTTGTTTTTTTTTTGTATATACATATTTTAAAAAATCCAGTAAATACCGACATGGTCACTCTGTCAACTAAACAAACAAAGCGCGAGCAGCTGCAAGTGAATTTTGCATATAAAATTGATTCATTAATAACTTCCTTGTTTTTCACTCGATCTCAACCAAATTCACAGGAATCATTGAGAATATGATTAATATTATGCATAGTGCTCTAGGTCTATTATTACGGCTTTTCCAGTTTTTGGGGGCGGAAAGGGGCGTGGCATCCAACTTTTGAAATAACTAATGAAATTTTCATATTTGCATTAAATACGATTTTAATGATTTCTTGTAAATCATCCGAATGTTGTTATGCGGTTTCTATTATGTCGTCTATGTAAATGTGACATGTTTTGCTGATTTTATCTCGTAAGATATTATCCATTGCTCTCTGAAAGATTCTTGGTGCATTTGTTAATCCGAATGGCAATCGGAGAAATTCATATATTCCATTGTTGATAAAAAATTTTGTTTTTTCAATGTCTTCGTTTTTCATCAGAATTTGATGAAAACCTGATTCTAAATCTACTCTAATTTTACTGTAGGATCAGGCATTGGATACCTGTCCGGAATGGTATTATCGTTCAGTTTTTTTAAATCAATTACTAACCGATCTTTCTTCGTTAAAGCCTTTCTTTTCTACTACCCATACTGGAGAATTGTAAGGACTTTTACTGGGTCTTATTATGATTTCTGCTAAGATCCTATTGATTTCCTGGTTAACGAAATTGTTAACTGAATGCGAATAAGGATATTGCTTTGAGTATATTGCATCATCATTCAACCTTCTTATTTTTCCTTTGATATCTGTTTTAAAGGGAAAACACGTTTGAAAACACGTTTGAAAAACGTTAGAAAGATCTATTATTGCATTGATAATTTTTATAGAAGTAGCCGAAGTAGCAAAAAAAAAATTTGTTAAAAAATTAAACTTGATCAGGAACTTTTATCAAAAAAAATATGACTTACAAGATCTGCTAAGCACTGTAACTTTTTCAAAAGCCAAAATATTAAATCCAACATTTTAAGCAAAGAAGATATGATACAAATTTTCTACCACGAAAAATAAACATTACTCTAATAGACCTTTTACATGTTTCATCTTTTTCAATTATATCATATCAAGGTTTAATCATAATTTATATAAGATATCCAATTATTAACTATAAATGTAAGTTATATCACGCAAAACCCATAGCTCAAAAAGACGAAAAATTATTTGTAAACAACAAAGTGACTAAATGTAATAACACTTTTTACGCCATCGAAAACTATAAAAAAGAAATATTCAATAGCTTTGCTAATATCAATTTTGAATCAAATTGTTTTTCAAACCTCCTCAATACAAAATTTGCAAGTTGTATAAAACTAACTGAAAAAACAGACCAATAGAAGTTATAACAGATGGTGCTCTTCTAGTATCAGGAACAAATTATATTAATGAAACATTGTTTATTGGCACTTATCTAGTTACTTTTAAAGACATGGTTGTAATCAATAACACATCCTATTTCAATGAAAAAAAAAAAATATTAAATTATATATAAGACAAACAAATTACAAATTAATTAATAACTGAAGACCAACCTACCAATATTACAGAATTACAAATAGAAAACATAAGCGTTTTATCAAAAATTGTTATCACTTTAAAAAATAATCATTCTAAAATAACATTTTTATTATTTTTAATTAATTTTAATATTTTTTGTGATAAAGCTTTTTGTAACCTTTTAAATCGAAAAACTCTGAAAATCAAAATTATAATTTACCAAATCAAGAAATAGAGCTTGATACTTTAAGTAAATGAAATTAAAAAGTCGAAGATTTGTTAAAAAACCATTAAACGCATTATCGGGGACGATACTATCTTAGGAAGGGGGGAGTTATCACCCAGCTCACAGAACAAATCTTATTGGAAATATAAACATTTCGATTACTCGCTTCAGCATATTTCCAATTAGTCCAATTCCAATTGCGCAGTCATTTTTATACCCGCTACCCATAGGGTAGAAGGGTATTATGACTTAGTGCCAACAGAAAATGTATGTAACAGGCAGAAGGAGGCATCTCCGACCACATAAACCATATATATTCTTGATCAGTGTCAACAGCCGAGACGTGTGTGTGTCATGTCCAAAGCAGGGAAGATGTCGTGGCTTCTGTCTGCGGCGAAATTATCATTATACAACAAAGTAAGGATATACAAAGCTATAATTAGTCCCATTTGGAAATACGCCTTTCAAATCTACGGCGTAGCCGCTAAATCCAATATTAGCAAAATTAGAGTGTCCCAAAGCAAGATTTTAAGAAAGGTATGTAACGCCCCTTGGTACATGAGAAACGACAATATTGAAAGGGATTTAAGGGTGCCAAAGGTGGGTGACGTCCTTCAATCGCTTTCTAAAAACTATATGGAAAGACTTGACAGACACCCCAATATGCTGGCAAGGTGTCTGAAAAGAAAGCCAAGAAAAAGAAGACTACGTAAGCTGTACCCAGTTGACTTACCGACAAGAATTATAATATAATTTCCGGTTGTAATAGGTTAATTTATATATATGTACATATAGCATTTAAAATAATCATATCATAAGTTAATTTCACATGAAGTGATCACTCCCTGTTTTTTGTTAATTTTCAACTAGATTAAGCTGTCATATAGATAGTAGCAAAATAGTTTATTAAATATACAACATTTTTAACAATAAAAAAAAAAGGAGTCGAAAAAAAAAAAAAAAAAAAAAAGTCAAATTAAGTTTTGATTGAGGCTTGAGACAAGTCGTACTCTATCAAAATTTGTAATATTTTTATTACCTTAAAAAAATAAACAAATTGAAAAATAAAATCATAGAACATTATTTTGTTCTTTAAAATTGAATTTTTATACCTTATACCTATGGGGTATTATATTTATTATAACTTAATGCCAACAGATAATGTATGTAACAGTGTCAGTGTCAGTGTACACTTGTGAAATAAACCAGCGCGGACGATTCCTGAAAATTTGAAATCTCGTGAAAAACATGGAAGATATAAGCCAAAAAAGGTATAATTTTAATTAAAACTAAACTAAACAGCTAAGGCAAAAGCGGTTCGAGTGACGGTCCAGACTATTTTTTGTTTACTATTTAAAATTATGTATGTTATTTATAATGGATATAATAATTGGAATTACTTTTATAAATTACCTATTAATATGAAAAAATTAAAATTTGAATAGAAACAAGTAAGAAAGCTACAGTCGAGGGTGCTCGACCGTATGATACCCGCAACCCATTTTGAGAGAACACAAAAAACTTAAATAATACTTTTATCGAAAAATATACCAAATATACTAAAACTAGTTTTTTTGTATATATTTGAAAATAGCGCGTAAAAATCCACAACACCGTTATGGTCAGACTGTCAACTAAACAAGCAAAGCGCGGGCAGCTGCAAGTGAATTTTGCATATAAAATTGATTCTTTAATAACTTCCTTGTTTTTCATTCGATCTCAACCAAATTCGCAGGAATCATTGAAAATATAATTATTATTATGCATACCAAAATTCAATGCTCTAGGTCTCATATTACGGCTTTTACAGGCTTTTGGGGGCGGAAAGGGGCGTGGCATCCAACTTTTGAAATAAACTTGATCTGCGTAGGACCTATAGGAGTACTGTCCCCAAATTTGGTAGCTCTAGCTCTTCTAGTCTCTGAGATCTAGGTGTTCATACAGACGGACAGACGGACAGACGGACAGACGGACATGGCTATATCGTCTCGGCTGTTGACACTGATCAAGAATATATATAGTTTATGTGGTCGGAGATGCCTCCTTCTGCCTGTTACATACATTTTCTGTTGGCACTAAGTTATAATACCCTTCTACCCTATGGGTAGCGGGTATAAAAACTGCAAAGTATGCTGTAAATTTTGCAATTGCTAACGAAAATCCCATATAAAATGTAATGGGAACTTTATTCTTATTAGAACGCTTCACACTAAGTCGTTTGGTTGCGCAGTGGTTAGAGCTCACATGTGCGTGTAGCCGTGTGCGTTGGTGCTGCCTGAGTTCGAATGCCGCTAGTAAAATTTTCGACATTTAATTTTTAATTATTTTTTTGTATTAAAATTAACTTGTTTTTGATATATTTCAAAAATATTTTCGTGCTTATCAAAACTGGGTAGCAATAGGACTTGTCTTAAGCCTAAAAATTAGCTTTTTTTCGTCCATCACCACCGGACCAACATTTTTGACCAGAGATCATTTTCTATAAGTTTGATAATAGAAATAATTTTTCAACCAAAATTAATAATTTCTTAAAAATGTTTAGCTTCTTTTTATTCGTAATTGTAATTATTTTTTTAAACTTTACCCATAGAATAGAACGGTTTTATAACTTAGTGCAAACAGAAAATGCATCTAACAGCCACAAGGTGTTTTTTTTATATTTTTTTAAATTTTAAATTTAATTTTAAATTAATAATTATTTTTTTGTTTATTTTATATCCAAATAGTTTCAAGTTGGAGCCCAGGACAAGCTCATGCAATAATTTAAGTAACAAAAACCAATAAAATATTAAATAAATTTATCAATCTATTTTATGTCTGTTCCTTTTGTCGCCACTATTACCTTTCTTATTTTTCAATACATCTGCACCTTAGCGACCTTAGGCATTACTCGAAGCTAACGATTTTACTGCTGGTGACGCTGGTAACAAAGTTCACCTCTAACCGATATGGTTTGTGTATTTACTTTTTACATAGAATTGGTTGCGGTATAAGCTAAAAGCCACTTTTGTATATGAGCTTTGATATAAATCTGACCGAAAGGTAAAATTCAAAGAACAGGGAGTGCAACACATACGCAGAGGGAAAAATTACATTCTTAAAGCTAGAATAAAATTCTTCGATTTGAATAAGTTTCGATGTTGAAACAAGAAGAAAGCTACAGTTGAGAGTGCTCGGTTACAAGATACGGTGGCGGGTATCTTTGAAATTGTAACAACACACAATATTTTGTAACGAACCGTCACAATGCCGGGATAGCCAGCTACTGTCCAGGGTTCGAAAAACAAGAATATTTGTTCTTGGTCAGATGGACCGTCAGATGTCGAGGGATTTGCGAGACAGACGCGATCGTCTTCGCTAATGGAACTAGTGAAATAGGGCTACACCCGCTGAAAAGATCCCGTCCCAGAAACACGTGTGCGTGATTTCGAAATTTTATTCGTTTTCGTTTATTTAGCAATGTCTTAAATTTAATTGTCTATGTTTAATTCTAGAAGGTGGGCGCAAGTGCGTAGTTGCACTGCCCGAGGTTGCAACGGGGTGTCGCAAGCACGAGGGGGGGGGGGAGTGGTCGCGGCTCGCTGTCTTCGTTTGTGTGTATGTGTGGTCACATACACTCAAACTACAAAGCGTACACTGGCCGGCGCAACTGCGTAGTCGCAATGCTAGACTCGGTGCAGGCACTTCGTAGACACGAGGAGAGGGGGGTTGTCGCGATTCTCTGCTTGTGTTTGTGTATGTGTGTGGTCACATATACACAAACCTTGCGTGCGCGCAGAAACTACGCAGCTGCGTAATCGCACTGCTAGAGTCCGTGCGACACTTCGTGGGCGCGAGGGGAGGGAGTGGCTCGCGGCTCTTTACGTCTGCTTGTGTAAGTGTGTAGTCACACTAACACAAGTTTAGCAAATTGCGTACAGACTCTGCGCAAGCGTGTTGTCACACTGCTAAGAACTGTAACGGCACTTTGCAGACGAGGGAGGGCAACGCGCAACTCGCAAAACGTTGGTTATGTATGTGTGTAGTCACACGACACACGCCCGGCACGTGCAGCGATCTACGCCAGTATGTAATCACACTGCTGGATTGCTGCGCCGACACCGTTGTAGGCGAGAGGGGGGGGGGAAACAGAGTTCGAATTGTGAAATTACTCGCGTAAGCAAAGAAAAGCGCTCGAAGTTGCGCTGATCTAATTCTGTTTTATTAAACACCGTTTTAGTTGTGACGGGGGGTTATTTTGGCACGAGTTGTACTTGTTAACATACCTGTGCCTCTTCTCCTTGTACTGCGCACTTGGTCGTTGTCTTTGGCTTTTCTGTTCTTTGACTTGTCACCACGATCGTTGTTCAAGAAGTGAGAGCCTGTGTCGCGGCATCTCATTAAGTAGGTCAGTTTTCTACCTAACATAGCTCTGTTAAGCTCATTTGGGTCTGCTAGCGTTAAGCTCCTGCTGACTCAAGTGAGCTGTTAACTCGCGTGAGCGATCCTAGTTCTTAAAGACCAAATTTTACGATATTTACGATGTTTTAGTATATTTTTCGATTTATTTCTATTGGCTTTGAAATGTGTGGCCAGATTTTTGGGCCGTCACACCCCCCCCTTTCCTCCCGGGCGGGAGCGGTGGATCTGGTAGACCGTGTCCAACCAGACGTGGGTGAAGCGAGCGCGGGTGTTGCGGCCCTCGGTCTGCCGAACCTCCTCGATGAGCCCTCGCGGCAGTTGGCGTCTCGGCGTTTCCACGGCCCAGGTCGCTGGTGCCTCCACCAATTCGCTCTCGTGGGCGACGACCTCCACAAGATCGAGGTCGTCTTCCCCGACCTCTGTTGGAAATTCTGGGGCCAGGATGCCCCAGAGCTCCGACAATGACTCCGGGGTGTTACCGAGGTCATCTCCTGCGTCCTCTCCGGTCGGTTGTCCTGCTTCCCCCGACACCTCGGCCTGAAGCACGTCTCTGTCCTCGGCTGGGTCTGGGGCTGGGGTTTCGGCTGTGGTGGTCGCGTATTGACGCCGAAATCTTGGGCCCTCCATCTCGTCCTCCGACGCAGACTCCCAGAACGGCCCTGTCTCGACCGTTGGGACGTCTGGGGGTGTCTCCTCGACCCTGGCTATGGCGCATACCACGGGACTGGCGGGTTCGGTCCACTGGTGTGGGGTGGCCCATGCGCCGGTGTTGCACACGGCGGGGCCGACGTAGTTCCACGTCGGTGGGATGCCAAAGTATGTGGCGATCGATTCGCCCGGGGGGACGATGACGTCCACCGTCGTGCGCTCGACTCTTGTTAGTCGCATACCCCACGGCCGGATGGCTGGCTCATAGGAGACCGCCTGCGCCACGCCCTCCACGAAGAAGGGTTCGTCTTCCTCGCTGTCGGACGTGGGAGCAGCCTCCCAATGAGCCAACTCGTCTCCGTCCGTGGGAATGGCATGGTATATGCCATGACCCTGGCGTGGGTCTTGACGTCTGACGTTTGGTCGGGGCGACCACGCCCCTGGGGCTGGTCCGATAGGGACGTCGTCCTCTTCGTCCTCTTCGTGATAACTCGTCGGCGAGTAGTGAGTTCCCTCACACGACTCTGGCCCGCCCGAGTATTGCCACTCATACTCGGTCGGGGGAGGGGGCCTAACCTCCCGTGGCTCTGGCACGAACGAGTATTGCCATCCAGCCTCCGGTGACGTGTTGCCTGGGTCCTGTGCCCGGTGTGCGTGGGTATCCCACTCGGCGTCCTCAGGCCGGACGGCGGAGTAGTGAGGAGCATCGGGGTGGTAGTAGGTGGGGGACCGTGCTTCGCGGCCTGACCATTCCTCCTGCTCAGTGGCGGTGGCCATTCTCCTTACTCCTTCCCTGGGGGGTGTGGGGGTGTTGTCGCCGGCGTTGTCGCGCGGTGAAGTGGTACCCGTCAGGTCTATCGGTTCCTTATTATCTTGAGCTGTAGAATAGTAGAGAGAGGGAGAAGCGCCTGGGTTAGCTAATGTCACGGATGATACTGGAGTGTTAAGTTCGGGGCGTTCGCGATGGAGGTGTTATCGGCTACGTTAGTTTTAGTCTTGTTCACATTCTTCCTGACTTTCACCATCGATCTCCTCTTCCCGATTTAGGAACTCCTTCAGATCGGCAATATTGGCGACTCGCCGTTGGAGGGTCGTGGTGTGTTGTAGCCGCACAATGTTCGGAGATATGAACTTCTTTACGTGGTAAGGCCCTTCGAACTTCGGAGCGAGTTTCGCGACGAATCCTTCAGCGGCATATTCTGTCACTCTTTGTAGCAAACAGACGTGTTTTTTTGTGCGCCCCGCAATTTTTCGCTTTTTTGAATCTAACAACCGGTGTTAAATACATTTTCTTTAAAGTTATTACTTTAATTGTTTGCTACATCGCGTCTCTATCCTGTGATAGTGCATGTTATTAGTGTTTTATCACATAATTGTGAATTTTATTTGTGCTTAGTTTGAGCTCTGTTTATTTCTACATAAACTGAGTTCAAAGTTTTGTTGTTGTGGTAAGCATTAGATTTTGCGTGTTTATTCTTTGTGCTTTCCTTTCCGCTCGCAGTGTGACGGTTTCTCTCTCAACAACTCTCAGTTGACAGTATTCCGTTAGTGGCGCTCTCTGCTCTCACTGCTTGCTCTACTGTTTTGTTGTTGCTAACATATTTTTGTTTTGAATCTGTACAGTGGGCATAGTTCCTACTATTTCAAAGTAAATTTTTTTTTAATTTTGTAAATTTTTTAATTTGCTTTTCTTTATTTTAATTTATAATGGAAGGCAAAATTGTGTGTTGTCTGAAAAGTTGCCAGAAGCAGATCACGGCTTCGCAACCCAGTATGGCCTGCTGGCTCTGCGATAACGTAGTACACGTGAAGTGTGTAGGCTATTCAGGGCTAGTTGCAGATGCCATTGCCAAAAGAACTGGGCTTAACTGGTGTTGTGAGTCATGTCGAGAAGTTGAGTGCGAAATGCGGATGTTTATGAGGCAGACAAGAGTCGGTTTTACTAATCTGATTGGTGGCTTTCATAAGTTAAACGATCAGTTTAGTGCTTTGAATTCTCAGTTCAATAGTTTGAAACTTATGGCTGAGTCTCCAAAGCGAAAAAAATCAACTTCTTGTGACTTACAATTATCCAAATTTTTACCTCTACCATCGACTGACCCACCCACTACTCCGTTGGTTCCACAGTTAATCTCGTTTGCTACCCCAGTAGCAACAACAGCTGCGGAAAGCATTCCCATTAGGGAACCTGCTCCACCGACATTAGTTAATGCCGAAGTTGTGTCTGAAGTGTCCACGGTTGTCACTAGAAGTAGAGGCAAGCCGAATCCTAATAAAAAAATTTCTTCCGCACCTCCTCCAACTGTCGGATCACCGACTTTATTAGGTTCCAAAGATAATATACCAAATATTACTCCTTTGGCTCCTAAACCACTTGTGGGGGTTCCACCAATGAAACAGATTTTTGTTTCAAGGCTTGCCCCTGATCTCACGTCAGATGACGTAAAGGCTTTCATTATAGCCAAAATTAAAAATGCCAATCCAAAAGTGGAAAAATTTAAATTTGCTTATGATAGACAAATTGCATCTTTCAAGATCAATGTCCCACCTTCACTTTTTGAAACCATATGCTCACCAAGTTTTTGGCCAGAGCATTTGGTGGTAAAAGAGTTCAAAGCCAAAGTTAAAAATCGGACTCCGATTGGGCTCTTACCAAATGGACCTGTACAGTCTCAATCTCAATCTTCTTCTTCATCTTCAAAAAACTAATCTCATCTTTTCTTATAACCTATCAAAATGTGCGTGGTTTGCGTAGTAAAATAAGTAAGCTATACGTCGACAGTTTCACTTTTTCTACTGATGTAGTTGCGTTTTCGGAAACCTGGTTAAATTCGGATATTTCTGATTCCGAACTTTTTCCGTCAAAGTACACTATTTACAGGCAAGATCGTTCTTCCCGAAGAGGAGGTGGTGTTCTATTTGCAGTAGACTCCAACTTCTCATCGGAGCCATTACATTATAATAATCCTAATAATATAGAGTTTCTATCAATAAAAGTAAATTTTCATGGCGTAAGTTTATTTCTTACTTGCTCATATATACCTCCGTCGTCCGATTTATCTGTTTACCAGGATCACCTGGAAGCAATAAAATCTATTTTTGCCTTGTTATCCGACAAAGACCATGTTGTTGTTCTAGGAGATTTTAACCTTCCTGGAACAGCTTGGTATCCTTGTGATAACTTCTGTTTTCTTATTCCATCGAACCGACATGACTTTATTGATGGTTTACATGAATTATCTTTGGGTCAAATTAACAAAATACGAAATTCTCTTTGCCGGCAATTAGATCTATGCTTTGTCTCTGAACCTACCAGCGTAGTTCTATCTAGGTCGGAACCCCTTACATCTCCTGAAGACCCTTATCATCCAACTCTGGAGTTAAGGATCGAACTCAGCAGATCTGTACTCGCTAATTCTGATATACCTGCCGATCGAGTTCGTTGCTTTCGAAAGGCAAACTTTCCCAAATTAATCCAACTTCTTAATGGAATTGATTGGTCTAATTTGTATTCCTGCACTGACATAAGTGCCGCCGTCAACTTATTCTATAATAAATTAAATCTTTGCTTTGATGCCTGTATTCCTTCTTATATTCCGCATAGGTCTAATAAGCCTCCTTGGTTTTGTAAGCAACTTTCTAACCTTAAGAACCTGAAGTCTAGACTTTACAAAAAGTTTAAAATTTCAGGCTCTACCTTAACTTTTTCGCAATATATAATTGCTCGGTCCAATTTTATCGAGCTTAACGCTGTGTGTTATAAAAATTACTTAGCTCGCTGTCGGGTTAGCTTTTCTGAAAACCCAAGAAAGTTTTTTAATTTTGTAAACACTAAGCGTAAGTCTTCCTCTTATCCTCCTTGTCTATCTTACGAAAATTCGAAAGCAAATTCAGGTCAGGCGATCGCTGATCTATTTGCTTCTTTTTTTCAAACTACTTATTCTTCTTCCTCCTACTCTAACGCGCCCTATCCTTACAGTCTGTCTCGGTCGAATTATATCTTCAGTCCCTTAATGAGTGAGGAGTCTCTGACTCGATATCTTCAAATGGTTAAGCCGGTGTTTTCGCCCGGTCCGGATGGAGTTCCTGGCTGTGTACTTCGGTACGGAGCCGAGGCTTTATGCAGACCGTTGCTGAAATTATTTGATTTATCACTTGAGTCATCGACTTTTCCCTCTTTATGGAAGGAATCATTCATTATTCCTCTCCATAAGAAGGGAAGTAAGTCTGACGCCAAAAACTATAGAGGGATATGTAAATTGTCTGCTATACCAAAAGTTTTTGAGAAGATGTTAACAAGTCATTTACAACATTTATGTAGTTCCATTATTTCCCCCTACCAGCATGGGTTTGTGAAACATAGATCCACTGTTACTAATCTTCTTGAGCTTTCTTCGTTCGTTAACCAGGGTTTCCTTAAAAACGAACAAACTGACGTCATCTATACCGATTTTAGTAAAGCCTTTGACTCAGTAAATCATTCTCTTTTGTTATATAAGCTTGACTTAATTGGATTTCCCAATAATTTGATTTGCTGGATTTCAAGCTATCTCTGCCAAAGAACGCAAAAAGTTTCTTTTAATAATTTCCTTTCTAATACATTCCGAGTTACCTCTGGAGTTCCCCAAGGTAGCCATCTCGGTCCCTTACTTTTCACATTGTTCATAAATGATCTACCTACTGTTTTGACACAATCTCGCGTACTAATGTATGCAGATGATGTTAAAATATGCCTGCAGTACAGGGATTGGCCATGCCATATCAAGTTGCAGAGAGATCTTGACTCTTTCCAGTCATGGTGCAAAGTGAACTTGTTAAATTTAAACTTTGCTAAATGTGTTGTCATGTCCTTCTATAGAGTTAATCCACATTTGGCCTCTTACTTACTGAACGGTAACGATCTAAAAAGAATTACTGCTGTTGATGATCTAGGTATTCTCTTAGATCATAAACTTAAATTTTCAGACCACATTTCTAGAACGGTCAATAAAGCTATGTCTGTACTCGGTTTCATTAAGAGGTGGTCA
Organism: Drosophila immigrans; assembly: GCA_963583835.1. Classification (NCBI taxonomy): domain Eukaryota; kingdom Metazoa; phylum Arthropoda; class Insecta; order Diptera; family Drosophilidae; genus Drosophila; species Drosophila immigrans. The sequence continues at coordinate 29,097,973 of OY757142.1, read as the reverse complement.
AAGGAATTTGATGACCCTTATATTACTAAGACCCTTTATACATCACTTGTTCGTCCGATTCTGGAATATGGTTCGTGCGTATGGTCTCCACAGTATTCTGTGCACCAAGATCGCATTGAATCTGTTCAAAAACAATTTCTCTTATTTGCTTTGCGTGGCTTGAACTGGAATGCTGAAGTGAGATTGCCGTCATATAGTAGTAGACTTCTTTTAATTAACCTACCTTCTTTAGCTAACCGTAGAATAATGCTTGGCATTTTATTTATTTTTAATCTTATTAATGGTGATATTGACTCTTCAGAGTTAATATCGCGACTAAACTTTTCCGTTCCATCTAGACTAACCCGTAGTTACATCCCGCTTGCTCTCCCCCTATGTAGATCTAATTTTGCATTGCATGACCCTTTTAGAGTTTTATGTTATAACTATAATAGATTTTATCATGTATTTTCTAGCGCTAACACTGCTTTTAATCTTAAAACTTTACTACTAACCTATTTAATTAATAATTAGACCGAATTTAGCTTATAGTAATAAATTAAAAAATTTTCATTCCACCCGTTTATTTATTATGTCCGATCCTGAATTTCTATTTTATGCTATCCGCGTTTTTTTTTTTTGCATGCCCGAATCTATCCTGTCCGAACGCGAATCGTGTCGTTCGTCCTGCGACAGCGCCTCTCGGTCGGTTGGGCGGGAGGAGGGTTTATTGGGATCCGCGCGTAACAAGCATTGGCTTGGTATCGCTTGGGCCACTTGAATGTGCATACAATGTACGTCAACGTCCATATTGGAGAGGTGATGTTGACGCAACAAGACCGTCATTCCAAGAGCGGGCCGCCACTGTCTGCGGCGCAGGTTGTAGTGTCGGCTTTGGTCGTGGCTAGCTTGGTCTAGGCTTCCTCGGACGAGCGTGAATATTTCGCGGAGTCGTTTGGCCTTGGCGTCGGGATCTTCGGGGTTCGGGTGAAGTTCGGGAGACATTTCTTCGTATAGTCCTCCTGGGAGTCGGGGTTCCCTACCCTGTACCAGGAAGGCTGGGCTATATCCCGTTGACTCGGACGTGCTGGAGTTCACGGCCAACGTGATCTCTGGAAGTAGGGTATCCCAGGTGTTTTGTTGGCCGTCGACGAGTTGGGCGATCATGGTCTTCACCGTCCTGTTGGCTCGTTCCGTAGGAGCATATGGGGAAGTGTGTTGCAGCTCCACACCGGCGGTTTTCAGGAACGCCTTAAAAGCCCGGCTGGTGAACTGGGTTCCATTGTCGCACACAAACAGCTTTGGGACCCCGAAGTGAGCGAGGATACGCTCCCGGAACGCCCGTTGCAGTCCAGCCGCTGTTGCGCGTCGTAAGGGGACCAATTCCACCCACTTTGAAAAGAGGTCGAAGAACACGAGTAACATGGTGTTACCCTGTTTAGAGCGTGGGAGTGGTCCCACAAAATCGGCGCACACTGTGGCGAACGGCTCTTCGGCTGCTCGAGTGTGCATGTGTCCTGCCGGCTTTTGTTGCGATGTCTTGTACTTCTGGCAGCTCAGACAGTGTCGAATGTGTCGTTTCACGTCGCGATGCATCCCCGGCCAGTAGTATCGCTGTGCGACCCGCAAGATGGTCTTCCGTACGCCGAGATGCCCTGCAGACGGCTGGTCGTGGCACTCCTGGAGTACTCGCAGCCGCATCTCTCGGGGTACACACAACTTCCAGGTCACATCGTCGAAATCGTCGGCTCGATGCACGATGTGGCGGTATAGTTGGCCCTCCCTTACTGTGTAGTCCGGATATCGCTGTGGTTCATCGCTTACCTGTTGGATCCGTCGAGACAACCAAGGACACGAGCGTGGCTCCTCCTTTAGTCGGTCCAGACGGGTGACGGGTTGTCGAGACAGGGCATCGGCGACTACGTTCTGTTTCCCGGGACGATACCTCACGTCGTATTGGTATTGCTGCAACTCCAACGCCCAACGTGCTACTCGGCCATGTGGTGACTCCAGTGAATTCAGCCACTTAAGGGCCAGATGGTCGGTGATAACCTCGAACCGGTATCCTTCCAGGTAGCAGCGTAGTTTCCTGATGGCCCAAATCACTGCCAGACACTCCTTCTCGGTAGCCGAATAGTTTTCCTCTGCCTTGTTCAGTCGTCGACTGACGTAGGAGATTGCACGCTCCTGGCCGTCGATTTCCTGGGTTAACACGGCGCCGATTCCCACGTTGCTTGCATCCGTCTGTAGCACAAACTTGGCGTGGAAGTCTGGGCACGCTAGGACGGGTGCTGTAGTGAGGAGGACCTTCAACTAGTCGAACGCGACCTGTTGCTCCAGGGCCCACACCCACTTTCGGCCTTTCTTGAGGAGTTGAGACATCGGTTGGACCACGGTGGCAAAGTTGGGTACGAACCTTTTATACCACGAGGCCATTCCAATGCACTGTCTCAATTCCTTAAGACTCGTTGGCGGAGGTAGGTCACGGACGGCGGCTACCTTACCTGGGTCGGTATGAATCCCTTCCTCGCTAATGACATGACCCAGGTAATGGATTCGTCGCTGGAAAAAGGCACACTTCTCGTGGTTAATCCTGAGGTTTGCTCGGCGGAGTCGGTCCAAAACTTCCCGCAGATTTTTAGCGTGGTCTTCCAAGGAGTTCCCGACGACTACTATATCGTCCAAGTATGCGAACGCGTACGGCTCCATGTCCACCCCTATGACCGCGTCCAGAGCTCGTTGGAAGGTCGCCGGAGCCGAGTGGAGTCTAAAGGGCATCACCTTCCACTGGTAGAGTCCGCGTCCTGGTACCGTAAACGCAGTCGCTTCCCGACTGCTTGGTGCCATGGGGGTCTGCCAGTAGCCATTCTTTAGGTCCAGCGTTGAAATGAACTTGGCGTGTCGGAGGCGGAGGATATATGTGATCCGGGGAAGAGGATACGCATCGGGGATTGATCGTTCATTGAGTTGTCGGTAGTCCACACACATACGCCATTGGCCGTTCTTCTTCCGAACCAACACAATAGGACGCTATGAGGACTATGCGATGGCTCAATTAGGCCGTCCTGCAGCAGTTGGTCGACCTGCTCGTCGATGATGCGTCGCATGGCCGGATTTTTGGGGAAGTAACGCTGTTTGATCGGCCTCTCGTCCCGAAGCGTTATATGGTGTTCCGCGATCGTTGTTACTCCGGTCATCTGGGAGAACTTTGGAATTTCTTCTTTCAGAAATTCCTGAATGGCTGGGGCGATCTCCGGTGGCCATGCGTCTGTGCTCGATGGGGTCGGATCCAGCTCGTCTTCCTGGTCTGGGAGCGAAGTCTGTAGATCCGGGGTGAGGGTGACATCGTAGGTACTGGGGCCTTCCATCTTAGAGCCCGAGTTCATCGTAGGATCCAGGGCTCGAGCGAGAGATGTACGGAGTCTCGGTGCTGGGGTTGGGATGATGGGAGTATCCCGGGTGATGATCGTCCTTGGTGCTGGCGTGGGTGGAACATGATTCCCCGGGATTGGTTCCAACCGGGAAGCCTGGTGGGGTACCGAGAGGGGTTGTGGTGTTTGTGCACTCCGGAGCTTGAGTTGTGCGGTACCACAACTGATGTTGGTTTCCATCGCGCACAGGAAATCTATCCCGAGTATCACAGTCTCGAGGACATTGGGGAGAACCAGAAGGGGCATTCGTACTTGTCGGTCCGCCAGACGAATGCGTGCTACCAATGTCCTCGTGACCTCGCGGACAGAGCCGTCGGCCAAGCGGATCTTGGCACCTCGCTGATGGGTGTTCCGGGACGTAGCGAGTTGATTTGCCAGGTCCTCGCTGATAAAGCTCCGTGTGGCTCCGGTGTCCAGAGTTCCCTCTACCGGTATCCGCTCGACGTGGATCCTGGCCATGATCCGTCCACCGGTCACGGACAAAACCGGGACTACTGGCGGGACTGGTTGAATGGCGTCCTTGGCTCCTCCCGTCGGGGCTGAGGACGTTGGTCGTTTCCCGTCATGTTCCTGCGACAACAATTAACTGTACGGACGTCCCTTTTTCCACAGTCCCAACAGAACAGGACTTGTGGATTTTGGCACGCCGCCTGTACATGTCCTGGTTGACCACACCGTCTACACACGCGTTGCACGTCTTGGATCGCGGGCTGTCCAGACTGTGCAGTTCGAGGGCGGGGTTGCGTCAGTTCCGTGTGTAAGGGGTCGGGGTCGCCTCGGAAGGGATTATGCCATGCGGGTGTGGTTGGTGCAGGTGCCACAGTTCGGCGTACAGCTGGCCGTGGAGGTACTACCACGGTAGTTGTTGCCAGGTTTGTCAACGAACTGCCCTGTATACTTTCGAACTCGGTGGGTAGCCGAATCAATTGGTTCAAGCTAGTCACCTCATGCCGTCGAGCGTAGTATTTGTATTCGGGCCGGGAGTTGTCGTAAATCCGCTCCAACTCTTGCGCCACGCTGTAGTCAGCATGATGCATGAGGAAGCGGATTTCGGTCACATACTCCTTAAACGACTCGTGGTCGAGTTGTTTTCGGTTCCGAATACTGTCCTCGAGGCGTTCGAAATATCGCGGCGGGAGAAAATATGATAGGAATTCCCTGCGGAATTCCGACCATGTGGCTGTACCGAGTCCGCTGGTGCGGAACCAACGTGCGGCGCTGTCGATTAGGCCTTCGGTCATACTCCGAGGTAACGCGTTTACCTCAATGCCGTAGGCTTGGGCTTGTTCCTCCAGCGCTTCAATAAAAGCCAGGGGATCACCTTGACCGTCGAACTGGATCCCCCATTTCCTAATCCGGTCAAGTGTGGCCCCGCATGGCCTGGAGCTAGGGATATAGTCGGACTCGGGGTAGGCATGCCTACTATTAGTCGGACCTGTCTGTGTGGGATGGCTAGTGGCCGCATGTCTGGTTGTGGGCTCGTCTGTCTTGAACACCACCGGCGATGGAGCGGTCAAGAACTTGCGAGCCTGTTCTGACGTTGAGGCTTGGACCTCGGGCTGTGGAGTACGTGGTCGCGTGAACTGTACTTCTAATTCGGCCAGACGAGCCCACGCGTTTTTGTCTAACCGGGCCTTAGACACGAGCAACGCGAATGAGCGCCTCAGGTCTTCGACCTTCCCTTCGGCCGAGAATTTGAACTCTTCGGCGAAAGCCTCGAGTTCATCTCGTCGCCGGGAATAGATCCATTTGATGCGGTGAAGCAGAGTTCGAATTGTGAAATTACTCGCGTAAGCAAAGAAAAGCGCTCGAAGTTGCGCTGATCTAATTCTGTTTTATTAAACACCGTTTTAGTTGTGACGGGGGGTTATTTTGGCACGAGTTGTACTTGTTAACATACCTGTGCCTCTTCTCCTTGTACTGCGCACTTGGTCGTTGTCTTTGGCTTTTCTGTTCTTTGACTTGTCACCACGATCGTTGTTCAAGAAGTGAGAGCCTGTGTCGCGGCATCTCATTAAGTAGGTCAGTTTTCTACCTAACATAGCTCTGTTAAGCCCACTTGGGTCTGCTAGCGTTAAGCTCCTGCAGACTCAAGTGAGCTGTTAACTCGCGTGAGCGATCCTAGTTCTTAAAGACCAAATTTTACGATATTTACGATGTTTTAGTATATTTTTCGATTTATTTCTATTGGCTTTGAAATGTGCGGCCAGATTTTTGGGCCGTCACAATTTCCAAAAATGTATCCAAAAAGTATATTAGGTGTGGCATTTACATTTATGTTGAAATAAAGCATAATAAATCTTACATGGTCATAATGTCAACCAACTCATCTGAGCCTATCCAGCTGCTTCTGATTTTTGCTCAATAAAATTGCTTCTTGATTTTTTTTTCTCTTATATTTTTCATACGAGCACAACAAAATTTGCATAAAACATTTCGACTATATTTATTATAAGTTTAAAAATTACGATAGCTCGTAATTTTTTTTTTTTTCGATTCTAAAGCAAACTTGAAATTTGGTTGCTCTTTTAGAGTAATCGTCTCGGATGTTAAGACTGATCGAGAATATATATTTTATGAGGTCGGAGATGACTCCTTCTGTCTGTTGAATACATTTTCTGTTAGCACTTAGTTATAATACCCTCCTTCCCTTCGGTTAGCGGGTATAAACCTTCATTAAATTATTTATTAATAAAAATATAAAATGGTTTTTGGGTTTTTTTTTATGAGCAATCTAAATTCAAGAATTTGGATTTTGATTTAAGAATATGCCTTTTCAGTTAAATTTTCCCATTTTTGCATTCTTAAATAAAGGATGTATTTTTGTATAGAAAATATTTCCCTTCTTATTTTTAACAGCCAACAACAATATTATTTCCAGAATGTCCAATATGGAATTTTTCAAGAATTTTTTTCTAGATTTAAAAATTTATTTTCTTAACAATTCAGCACCCAAATAAAGCTACAAAATCTGACGACCTTTTCACACTTTGTCAATTTCTTGTTTAAAATTGCCTACATTATAATGGCTCTTAAACTTCAACTCGCGCGAAATTCGATAGCGTTGCAATTCCGAATTTTGGCACGCAAATACAGAACTGGAGATCAATCTATTCAGACAATCAATATGGATTACGCTGTGTATAAGATGCCCCATAGTCAATTAAAACTACCTCCAATATTGCTGATGCATGGGCTGAATGCTTCCCGAGCCAATTGGCGTCGTGCTAGCCGTATAATATCTAAGCGGGGATCGCGGCCTGTTATAGCTGTTGATACACGAAATCATGGTCGTAGTGCACATAGTCCAGATCACACACCAAAACATTTGGCCGCTGATGCTGCAGCGTTCATCAGGACTCACAATTTAAACCGTATAGTAGCTCTAGGGCATAGCGTGGGAGGTGGGAGGGGGCTTATGACACTGGCATTGACTCATCCCGAGATGGTGGAGCGTGCCATTTTTGTGGATATAACACCTGGAAGTCTGCCACAAGACATCTTAAATATGTCACATATATTTAAGAAAATGATAGAGGTAGTGAAGACAATACCTGAAGAGTTGACCCTATCAGAGGGTCGCAAGTTAATATTACCTTCGTTCGTTAAACTTGTGAAAAGTGATTTAGATTTAATTCTAATTGTTCACAACCTAATGAAGACTGAGTCTGGAGCTTTTGAATGGCGATCAAATCCCCAGGCCATCCTCAATGGGTGGCAGGAAACAGTGATTGACTATGAGAAATCCCTTGTGGAGCTAGAGCCATATGAAGGTGAGACTCTTCTCATTGCGGCTATGAAAACTAAATTCGTTTCCCTGGAAAATGTGGAAATCATGAGAAGGTACTTTCCTAAATTGCGTGTAGAGTATTTAGATTCGGAACACAAAGTACATTTGGATCAACATGAAAAATTCGTCAATCAAGTTGTAGACTTTACCAAAACTTGTACTAATTGCTAAGCATAGATCCTTCAGAAACAAATTAATATTCCCACTTCAGATAACAGACATTTTAACTTTCAGAGATTGTCTATCAACATTGCAGTTCAACATATAAGTGCTATAAATTATTTCTTGATGAGCAAAAGAAATAAAATGTAAGTGTCAAAGAAATAAGATTACTATACAATTCAATAATTGAAATTTTGTGTTTTATTCACTGTATGGAAAATGGGGAAATAAGTAAGTAATATTATAATATGTAATGTAATTAATATGCATCATCTATCTGTCCGTGTAAATGCGTAGATCTCAGAGATGTTCTTAGTGTAATGATGATTATCATTTGTCCTCCACACACTTAATATACCTTGTAATTGTGGTAAAAATCGGACTAGCAGAATAAAAGATATTCTTTGAACAATTTTTCTTACAGAGACTTCCCAATTGCTTGGGGATACTTTTAGAGTGTATCTGTTTGTATAAAGTGTTATGATTACAAAATAATGGGAACAGAGTATCTCGTAGTCGAGCACTCTCGATTAAAGCTTGTTGCATAATGAGGAACACCCTAAGAATTCCAGCCATCAAACTGTTGCATGTAGTATTTTTGTTTATAAAATTCATTGCAATCTCTCTTCATGATTTAATTTTGTTTATATTCTCACACTGAAAGACAGAGTGGATGACAAAATGCGCAGTCTCGGATAGAAATGCCGGTTTATGTGCTCTTCGCTAGGAAGCTTAAAGTCGAAAGAGCAAAATTTAATTTAAAGATGAGAAACCAGTTCGACGAAGTAAATGCAAAACACGACAGCGAAGTTAATTTAAGTGATTGAGAATAAAACAAAAATAGGAGAATTGACGATTTTATTGTGTCTATTAGAGCACTGGGCAAGATTTATGCATTTTATCAAGACTCAAAAATAATGTATGCATAAGTATTTTGTATGTATCTACCTAAGATTTAACAAAGCCGATGTACTAAAATGCACACTTTCCTTGCATCATTGCTCCTTTCAAATTTTCCATTTTATTTATGACAAATTTTAAAATGTTTCAACATTGCTTTGAAGTTGATAACTTTAAACTTATTATTATTTTGTTTTTTTTTTGGCTTTGTTAGCATATTAAGACTAAACATACTTAACTTAATCTCTAAATTTACTTATATTTATGCCTGACAAATGCATAAACGATTTTGGAACGTATTCTATCTTGAATATAATTACTTTTAATCAACAACATTTCAAAGTGCAACCATTTGCAGGGGATTCTGGAGATTGCTAAATACTTTTGCACAAACTAACGTATATGAGGGTGTTGAAATTCACGCAGGATGAATGCCTTGACAGCACTTCTTTTGTACCGCAACCGTTTCGCTCTATTAAGCAGCGAGCACGCTCTGTAACTGACAAGCGGATAAAAGGTCACAAAGGCTGTGGAGAGAAAGTCAGAATCGATGCGTTACCAACGTGGCAGCCAATTGAACTGACAATCTTTCCCCTTTTGATCAACGTTCATACACCTTTAATATATTTTCTTATTTCAATGATTTCGTTTCAGATTTCGACGCTGAATAATGAAATAGCAAACAGAAAATACTACGAACGAATATAGCACATGGGGAGTTGGAGTACGCAACAATGCGATACAATTCGATGTCCGATTTATTTGTATTGCACATGTGGACGATGTTAGGTATCTGAGGTTTGTCTGCTCCTTTAAAACCAGATAATACCAGTACCTTTTTGACCAGGAGAAGCACAAAAGGTAAAGCATACAATTCTAAATGCACAGCAAGGGACCAAAATCAATATTTGTATAATAGGTATCCCATCGTACAATTGACTCGACTTAATGTTACCCAATTGAACAATTCCTTGTAAAGCTTTAGTCCGCTCGAAAATGTGATTCTCAAAATACATAATGAGTTCGCAAGGCTTTTAAGGCTTCATTTCAGAAAAAACTAAAAGGGGATACTAGCATATGTAACGCATCCCTTACCAAACGCCATTTACATTATATTAAAATTTATGTACTAAAAAACTCAACACAAACGGAAAACCAAATAAATCAATTATTTTAAAATAACAGACCCATTTGTGAAATTTTAAAAATGGTATTGTAAAATATTATTTAGAACTTTAAATTTTTTTTTTAAATTAAAGCTTTTTAAAATAGTTTTCCCAAATCAATTAATTAATGTCCATTAAACAATCATCGAGCGTAAAGAATCACAAATGATGCCAGTTACACAACACTCATGAGTTCTGCTGATTCATTTCCTGAAAATCTGAGTTCAATTCCTTAACAATGGACAGGTTGTTGTGAGGTTTTTGCTCTTGTTTGCTTTGTTTTTAATAAGGATTACGTGAAATTTCATTATGCAGTGTAATAAATAAGTAGCAAAGTCAAATAAACAGAGCACAGCGTAAATAAAAGCGCACCACAGCAACGAGCAAAGACATCAGAGATACTGATAAGATAAGGATGAAGAGAGACAGAGACTGGGAACCAGACAGAGGTTTGAGGCGAATGCTAAACAGACACGCAGGCATATTAAAATTTAGACACGTACATATTTTATTGCATGTACATTCGACAACAGTCTGTGGGAGCGTTGTGCCACACACTCACACTAGCGCACTGCGTAACATCAAAAGCTGCAGTGCAAGCTCCATCCACCCAAACTAGGTTAAGAATAAGAATACAGACAAGATGAACTGTACCCCAACAACAATGACAAATGCTGGTTAATGTTTTTGCCAGTTGCCATATCCAAGCTGGCATTTGGCAGTATTGTTCTTGCCAGTTGATTTCCGAGGCCGTTGCTAAACTCAAATCCTTTTTCTGCGGTCCCGGAGCATTCACCATCTGGCTGACAATACCAAATTGCTTTGCAACACAGTGCCCGCCAGCTGTACGTATACGGCCTGTACGTATATAGAAACAATTAATTTGTATGTGATTTAACAGATATGCACTTAGTAAACATGTAAAGACGCCACTTTTCATTTATTACAATGTATGAAAGAAATTGTCAAATTTTTCAATACAGGTTAAAAAAGAAGTCGGCTAATTTCACTTTCAATTTAAGGGGTGTGCCTATAAAGTTTGTTAATTGGTCAAGTTAAACCACGGAAGTCTGGCTGACAACCAGCTCCCACTTGTCCCTATCTGATTCTGAGCTCGATTGCAGCTCTGCTTTGGGTGCACGGCAGCGATTGCATTTCTTACGATACCAAAAGTTAACGTTGAAGCAAAAACCACAGGTCCAATCGCGCTTACGCAGACGCCAAGTGCCCTGACCACCGACAACAGAATTGGTTACTGCCTCGCTCTTGCTAACCTGACAGCGATTGCAGCTGAGTCGCCATACAAAGTTGCTGTTCCTGCACAGCTCACAGACCCAATTGTCAATGGCGGGCTTCCATTTCTTCTGACGCTGACGTCGCTGCTGGTCGATAATCGGATCTTGGGCGTAACTGAAGCGTACGCTCTTGCCCGGCCGTGTGGAAAGGTAAGCCGGAACAACACTTAGAACCTGTCCCAGGAATTTGGCGCCATCTAAATAATGGATGGCCGCCTGGGTCGCATATGGGCTAGTGTATGTAATGGTGGCTTCACCCTTCGAGCGACCAGTTAGCTTGTTCTTGTACACAAAGATCTTAGGCTTCAATGTCAGCTCGTCCATCTTGATGTGACCCATCTTGCCAAAGAACACGATGATATCATTCTTAGTTACATTTAGGCGCATGCCTAATACGAATATAGTATCGGTTCGAAGTACAAATTTCTCTTCGCCGATCTGAATAGTTGGTGCTGGTCGTGGCAGGCGGAATTGCGAGGACCAGAGACAGCCAAGCGGTGCTCCTCGATTGACCGTCATTGAGGATTGCATCTCAAAAGCATCCAGCGGTTTCTCTGCTTCATCATTAACCTTGTCCTGCTGTTGCAAGGGCTGTTGCTGTTGTGCCTGCAATTCCAGCAAGGATGTCCTTTTAGTTGTTGTTGTAGCTACAGCTGCTGCTGTTGCTTTTGTTGTGGTTGTTTCTGATGATGTATCCATTGTCCCACCTTCCGTTGTGCTGTTAATTGTGGTAATGCCGTTGCCGCTGTTGATATTTCCAGTATTCTTGCTACTGGTGGTGTTGCTGTTGCTGCTGCTGTTGCTGTTGCTGTTCGCATTAGTTGCTCCTCCACCACCAATAGTGTCGTCCTTAAAAGTGCTGCAATAGTCCTCTCCCAAAAGGAGCGAACCACACGCATCACCTCCACCATCCTCATAACGAAACATATCGAGATCAATCAGCGAGCTGTTAGCCATCATCGAATTTTGTTTATCTATTTGTTGCTGCTGCTCGTGCATCGCAAAAAAATTTTGAGCTGAAAAAAGATTTTCATACACCGAATCAACTGTCGCAAAGTCCATCGTTTGTAAAAACAGGTTAAAAAAATTGTTTTTTACTGCCAAAATGAACACGAACCGTTCCCTATGATATGTTAAAAACTACTGAAGTATATTAAAACGATCCGTAAACCAACACAAATAAGATATTGACACAACACAGCAACAATTTGGATGGCTTACTAAGTTCATTTTGTTTTCCAGTCAAAAATAGTCTACATATATAAAACTGTTTGTCCAGAATAAAACTAAACTATCATCGCATAGCCCAAACGGCTAGCTGCAATAAAAGATAGTGCAGATACGAAGTTTACAAAAGTTGGTCCAAACCATCTTAAATAAATTATTTACGCAATCTGTAAAGAGGCTTGGGATTTCGAAATTCCTACTTTAACCATCTTAAATCACGCATTGATAATAATATGAAAAAACAATGTTTTATCAACTATTAATGACTAGTTGGTAATGGCCCAAGGCTCATGCAAGCAACAGTTCTAAGTCACAGAAATTTGCTAACTAAAGATTAATATTAAATACTTTAACATATGTATATGTATATATATTAACATGTATATTGTACATATGTAACATATGTATATAAAGTACTTCGTACTGATATTACCATCAATTCACCTAACCTTGCAATGTTTTAAAGTAGTCATATTAAGACAGTTTTCCAATAGATAAAAACAAATCAAATAATGTTAATTTTAAAAGTGCAATTTCCCACCCCTTAGCTTAAACTTATGCATCGAGTTGATGACTATGCACTTTCAAAAGAAAATTGATTCATATTTTTTTTGCATTTTCATTTTAATCAGTGAAGTTTTATTACCTTTTCGTGCGACAGCTTTGTGTTCATGTAGTGGTAAATCTCTACTCTAAACGACGTTATTAAAAGAGAAAAGTGTGGAATAATTCATCTTGTGGAAACTTAAATGATAATCGTCAAAGAGAGACTGAAACCAAACAAAACGAATAATTGCTGCGAGCTCTCTAATTTATTCAAAAGCAATTAAGCGATGTAATGCAAATTTCTTGATAGTTACAAATAAAATCATACTAAAAAAAGATTTATTAATTAATTATATACATTCCACCTGTTACATATTTCATTTCGCTCTTGTTTTGGTTTATTGTGTATTAGTTAAATTATTTAATCGCCACACAATTGAATGAAATTTATGTAAATGAATTTCAATAATAAGTAAGTATTTCAATCAGCTTGCAACCTATCTAGTTGCCGGGCAGCGCTGGGCCAGCTTCAGTTGAGCCAATTAGTTGATAATTATTTTGTTAATGAGCAACCACATTAACCCCATAAGGCTGCCCGAAAGGAAGACGAACATTAATTCGGACCCTTCCACCCATTAACTCAAACCGGGAGCAAAGTCAAGGAGCAAATGTCGCAAGGGAGGAACAAAACTCTCGGATTTCTAAGTTTGTCGTCGAGCTGATGAAATATGTTCATGAAGTAAGACATACATAAGTAGGTATGGTGGTTATGTAACATATATATTTACATTATACTAAACTTGATGCTGGGCCAACCGATAAACGTTTCACCCGCTCTCACTGTCTACCCTACCCTTCTTCGTTTTTATGGCGCCTTTTTATGAGGCACGCCCCCAAATGACCTTATAGACATTAGCAACGTTGACAGCCAGCGTTCATTAGAAGCAACTGACTCGTGGTCCTCGTCCATGGGGCGCAGGGCGTAGTTTGCACAATTAAATGAAATGCCGCTGCGTCGTGTCAATTTCTTTTGGCGTCTGTGGCTTGAAGCTCATTAGGTCAACGTTGCTGTCGATTTCGCTGCTCTTTTTCTCATTTATTTTATTGTTCGCTGTTAAAATGTGTCCTGTGTCCAGGAATCGCAGGAAATAGTTTAGACAGCACAGCTACATTGCGAAATTAAGCTGAAGATTTCTGTTAACTGATTGCCTTCTAAAAATCACAACATCTAAAATCAAGACAACGAAAAGGAAGTCGTTTGTGCAATAAATTGGAAAGTTTGATGCTCGTCCATAATTGGAATCGTAAACAGTGCAACCAAGCAGAATTGGGTCTAAAATCGAGACAAGATATGGTTGCGTACTCCTCTTGTCACTATGCCAGATCTTCTTGAACACTTTTTGTGCTGTTTTTCATTTTAATTTTGTTTCTGTTTTTGTTTTCATAAGAAATTAATTAATTGTAGGCTCCAACATATCGTTGAGTGGATATCTGAGTGGGGTTTCACAGTCCACATACCTTTTGTCCCAAATCAAATTAGCAAGCCCCGAAAGGATTAGGACAGGCGCAGCGTTCATAAATCAATATCCATAATTTGTAATCCAAGTTTAATTGAGATAAATTACTTATACTCAACAAAGGACACGATTGCCTTGCCTTAAATATAGCTATTTGCATATATAGTGTCAACAAATGTATTGTGATAGCAAATAATAGCTAATGAACACATATCAGATTATCGTTATGCGAAGATATGGACTCAATGGTAATATTCAATTCCAATTAGTTAAAATTTAGTATTTAAGTTTGAAGAATTTGCAATTCGGTTTTGAGTCAACTGATGCGAAATAGTTTTTATTATCAACAGCAAGAATAATAAACTTAATAAAATTTAAAATGAGAATTTCCGGATACTTATTTGACAGAATATTCATATAAAGTTGCTTATCCCCAAGGGGTTAATATGCTATTAAACTACAGTACTCGACATCACTTAGAAGCTTCATTCCTTTACAATAAATTACCCGTTGAAAAAATCAAAAATATAAGTTTTGTATTTTACATAAGTGGTAGTAGTATTTTTAACCGATTTTTAAAGTTAGACAATTTTAGGATTTTAGGAAATAATTTTAAAAACTTAAGAAACCATATAAGGTTTTCGAGTACCATTTTTGTTTCTAATTCAAAAAAGGCTGGGCCCTTCAGTTTTCGAAAGCTAGAAACAATGCTCATAAATCAAAAACAAAAAGAAACTATTGCCGCAATCGTTCCCAATTTCAGATATTTGGCATTTTGTGTTCGAAAACTAGGGAAAAAATTGAGTTTTTGGTGCGCGCATTCATACTCCGTGGTAGACCTAGTAATACACTCTGCGGACTCCGGAAATTGAAGTAGAAAGATTTTTTGTTTTCATTAAACAAATATTTATATTTTATGCTTCAGTAATATGAATATATTTTGTAGAGCTTGAAAATATTGTTGAAATATTAAGAAAATTTGTTAGATTTGATAAAAAATAAAAAAATTAAATGACAAAAATTCACAAGCGCGAATCGAACTCAGGTACCGACGCACACTGAGACACCTATGCGGTTTCTTTAAACACTGCGCCACCAAACGACTGTGAAGGTTTCTAATAGGAAATAAGTAAGAAACCTACAGTCGAGAGTGCTCTACCGTATGATACCCGCAACCCATTTCGAGAGAAAACAAAAAACTGAAATGATATTTTAACAAAAAATATACCAATGAATATACTGAAATTTGTTTTTTTATATATATTTGAAAATAGCGGGTAAAAATCCATAACATCGACATGGTCACACTGTCAATTAAACAAACAAAGTGCGAGCAGCTAAAAGAGATTTTTGCCTATGAAATTGATTCTTTAATAACTTCCTTGTTTTTCATTCGATCTCAACCAAATTCACAGAAATCATATAATTATTATTATGCATACCAAAATTCAATGCTCTAGGCCCATTATTACGGCTTTTCCAGTTTTTGGGGGCGGAAAAGGGCGTGGCAAAAATCTAAAACAAACTTGATCTGCGTAAGACCTACAGGAATACTGTGACCAAATTTAATATATCATTCACGCACTTAAAACCTCCATATGCATTGAGCACAACTATTTTGATAAATAATTTAAAAAATAACTTTTGTTCTACTTATCCGATTTTTACCAAAATTACAGGGTATTTTAATAGTATTAAGCATAGATGGTTTACCAAATTACACATCATTACACAAAGAACTTCTGGAGTTATACGCGATTTGTTCTAGATTTATGCATGTTGTGGGCGAAGGCGGCGTGGCATCCAACTTTAGAAATAAACTTGATCTGAGTACACAATGCAGGAACCTATGTACAAAATTTTGTGTCTCTATGTCTTATAGTCTCTGATATCTAGGTTTTCATACAGACGGACTGTTGACACTGATCAAGAATATATATACTTTATGGGGTCGGAGATGCCTCCTTCTGCCTGTTACATACATTTTCTGTTGGCACTAAGTTATAATACCCTTCTACCCTATGGGTAGCGGGTATAAAAAGAATTAGAAGATTCGACAAACATTTGCAGAAACCCCAGGTCCTCAAACGTACAACTTTCTGAATATTTTGAGTCTTGCTTTGATTCGGGCACTGGGTGAAGTTACCGAATTCTTGGTTGTTAAGCAAATCGACAGACAGACGGACAGCACTAGATCGACTCGGTTATTAATATTGATTAAGAATATATAAACTTTGTGGGATCGGATATGTATCCTTTTGCCTGTTATACACATTTCCATTTCGACAAAAACTTAACAACACGATGAAGGGCTTAAAAAATTACTATACAATGGAACGCTGCAAAGTGCTTTTAATAGCTTAATGAATTTATTTATCCGTAACAGCAGTGTTTAGTCATCACCTTTTGAGACCAACTGCCAGTCAATTGGTTTAGTGGCGAACCACTTGAATCTGTTCACTTTCCAGAGGAAAGGAAGCTGATTTTGGTTGGTGTGAGTGGCTTAACATTTTGCTTAGATTGTCATGTGATTTAATCAAAGTTTGCTGGAGCTAAATCCCGGCGGTATTCGTCAGCAATTGAGAGACTCACCAAGCGGATGGAGTGGGGTTGCTGGCGCCACTGGACATCTGACCAATCCACCTGCTGCTTGGTAGACTTTGTATTTTGAATTTACTTAGCACTTTCGTCCGCATAGACGACTCTGTCAGATGTTGACTTGAGCCCGGAATCGTCTTCGTTTGCGGCTGTTTGTTGTTTGCCTGCCTGCCTTCATGCCTTCATGCCTTCCTGCTAGACTGCTTGTCCATCTTCTGCCTATCTCTTCTGCGAAGATGTACTGATTTGGGGCTAGAGAGCAACAGTGCCACAGTTGAATACCGCCTCTATGCTTCTGATGCCGATATAAGTGCCAGCAGGAGAGAAAATGCAATAAACACCATTAGCTACAAAGGCGAAGGGGCTTCATCAACAGGGCCTTTTCCACTCTACTGCTACAACAACATCGAGGACCGCCAGCCCGAGGAAGACCTCCAGCAGCAGGACAGGCAGCACAGCCAAGAAGCAAGGCAATGTTTTCGTGTTTTACTTTGAAACGAAAGTTGTAGTGCAAAAATAGAACAGGAATCAGGGCCACAAGCTACGAGAGTGAGCAAGAGAAGAAAAGCACCTGCAAGTCCAAGTTGAAAATGTTGCGGCAACAAAATGCAGGGGTAACTTAAGTGAATTGAATGAAAAACTTTTCAAACTGCGGGTGCTATAAACTGAATGCGGTTCATAAGGCGAGCCCTGCACTGCACCAACCGAGATGAGGCTACAACGTAGGGTCGAGTTTAAGTTGATTGCGTAATTTGCTTATCGTTCACAGACTGTTTGCTGTTTGAGTTCCGACTTTCTTATTCTCGTACTTTGCTATTAGATTGGCAAGTACTTGTCCAGAAAGGCTTAAACGGTGAAGGAAGATTTCGAAATGCATTCTCACATTTCATAAAACAGGTAGTTAGAAATTTGCCAAGTTCAATTGAATATCTATTAAATGCAGGTTAATTACAGCTTCCAACAAATAAATTGAATAATGTTTCAAATAATAATAAAAACAACTTAATTAGCATGTTTCAAATAATAATAAAAACAACTTAATTAACATTTATTGTGTCTGCCCATTGCGGTTTTTGTTTATAATATTTATGAGACGGCTTGTAGAAAATTTGATGCAGCAATAAAAGGTTATTAATGAAATGAACAATCATACACATGATGATTGATTGATAATTTTAAAAGCATAAAGTCCACACAATTTTATTTTATTTTATTTATTTATTTAAAGTCGACTATGAACAGTCGACATTGAAGAAATTAATATAATTATGGCTAAAAGAGTAACATTATGATTAAAAATATTTTTATAGTTTAAAATAGAAAAAAATAATTCAGTTAAAATTAAAATTTGAAATCTCTGGGGGTGTTTAAGCAATATTAATCTAACCCAGCATTCGCTGCATGGATTGGGGAAAACCCAGAAAAAACCCAATCAGGTCAGATGGTAGGTTAGTTAGCTAGTATTAAATTTTTGTTTTAATTTCCAACACCATGTTAGTTATTAATTATTGTTAGCTAAGAATGATAGAATACAATTTTTAATATTTATAAGAGATGCATCGGCGTTGAAAACACAGTAGAGTCTGTTGTAGTCAGCACAGAGAACTCGAAAAGGTTCATGCTTAGAATAGTTAGTTGTACATAGGTTAAGCGATAAAGGTGTGAAGTTACGTGTATGTCTAACTGGGACAGAAAGGTTTATATGCCTAAGCAGGTAGGGAGAATCAATTTCACCCTTAAGTAGTTTGACTATAAACATAACCCCAAGCATGCTACGACGATTAGTTAATGAGGGAAGATTAAGTAAAAGAAGTCTACTATAATAAGAGGGTAAGTCAATACCTGGAACCCAGTTAAAGCCTCTCAACGCAAAAAGCAGAAATTTTTTTTGTACAGACTCGATAAGATTTATATGATTTGAGTATTGTGGTGACCAAATACAAGAACCGTATTCCAGAATGGGACGGACAAGCGAAACAAAAAGAAGCTTTGTCGTATAAGGGTCATCAAATTCCTTTGCCCATCGCTTGATGAACCCAAGAACTTGAGTCGCTTTGTTGACAGTAATTGAAATGTGTTTGTCAAACTTTAGCCTATGATCTAGAAGAACTCCTAAATCATTCACATCGTCTACTCTAATCAGAGGTACCATATTAAGAGTATAATTACAGATGTTAGCAGAGTTTCTGTAAAACGACATAACCTTACATTTCGAACAATTTAGTAGTAGATAATTACTTTCACACCAGGAATAAAAACGATCAAGATCAGCTTGCAATAGAGAGTTAGAAGCTATATTATTATAAGTTAGGCAAATCTTGACATCATCAGCATACATTAAGATATTAGACTTTAAAATAACATTGGGAAGATCGTTAATGAAAAGGTTAAAAAGAAGAGGACCGAGATGACTACCCTGAGGAACACCTGAGGTTACAAAGACAGGTTTAGAAGTTGCGGATTTAAATATTACTGTTTGAGTTCTATTATTAAGATAGTCAGATACCCATAACAGGAAATTGTATGGAAATCCAATCAAGTTTAATTTTTTAACTAAAAGGAAATGGTTAACAGAGTCAAAAGCTTTACTAAAGTCAGTATAAATAACATCAGTCTGCAACTTATTCTGAAAACCTTTGATCACTAGAGAAGAAAACTCTAATAGATTGGTAGTCGTAGATCTCTGTTTAACAAAACCATGCTGGAAGGGAGAGACAATAGATCTACAAAAATGACTAAGTTGAGATGTAATAATTTTCTCAAAAAGTTTCGGTATAGCGGACAATTTGGAAATACCTCTATAATTATTAACGTTATGTTTAGAACCATTTTTATGCAAGGGGATTATGAATGAATCCTTCCATATAGCCGGGAAAGAGGCAGACTCAACAGACATAATAAATAATTTATGTAAAAGTAAATGCAATGATTCCGCACAATACCTAAGGACACAGCCTGGAATACCATCTGGACCGGGTGAAAATACAGGTTTTATTTGATTGAGTTCGCTTAAAACGGAGCATTCAGTGATCACCGGCTCAGGAATAAAGTTAGACTTTTGCAAGTTATAGGGATAAGATATATGGGGTGAATAGCTGTCTATTGAGTAAGTAGATTGAAAGAAGTCTGCAAACAGATCGGCAGCGGCCTGATCACTGCATGCAGTCTTATTTTGAAATGAAATTGAGGAAGGTAGTGAAGAACATTTTCGTTTAGAGTTAACAAAACTATAGAACTGTCTAGGATTCTGAGCAAACTGTAACCGACACCGACGCAGATAAATATTGTAAAGTTGGGTGTTAAGTGAAACGAAATTCGATTTAGCAATAGCATATCGCGCGAAATCAGAAGAATTTCCTGTGCGTTGATATTTTTTGAAATATCGAGACTTTAGGTTTTTTAACCCACTTAATTCCCGAGAAAACCAAAGTGGCCTATTAGACTTCAATGGATATCTACGAGGAACACACTGGACAAAAAAATTTTGTAAAGTATTATAAAAAATAGTCAAAGCACATTCTAGATTTATGGAATCATGAAAAAGAGACCAATCATAATTTAAGATGAGGTCATTTAATTTATAAAAATTTGCCTTTTTAAAACACAGTGGTCTATTTACTGGCTTAGGTATGTCAATGAGCTCAGAAACCGGTAGTTCAATTGACAACTCTAAAGTTGGATGATAAGAATCTTCAGGAACTACAAGAGGGTCAATTCTACGTACGGAGGCATAGACAGGATCTGATACAAATACTAAGTCAAGAAGACGGTTATTGCAGTTAAAAATATGGTTAATTTGTGATAGAGAAAGATCAAGAAGGCCATTTAGAAATTCATGCGGAAAAGAAGGAACTAGAGTATTATTTTCAGCAGACCAAGATATATTTGGTAAATTAAAATCACCAAGCACAAACAAAGATTCGCTATCTAGTAGTTTGGAGGATATAGACTTTAAAATAGATAAGTGTTGAAAATAAACAGAAATATCAGATTGAGGTGGGATGTACGAACAAGTGATATAGGCTGAAGTTTGACCAAACGTTGTCTTAATGGCGACAAATTCAATGCCGGACTCCGAGCAGATTAATTCCGATTTAAGATCAGAATCAACAGCAATAAGAACACCACCACCAATTCTAGACAAACGGTCACATCTATAAGATGTAAATTTATTACTAAAGAGAGATAAGTTAGAAATTTCTGGCTTTAACCAAGTTTCAGTAAACACTAAGATACTATGTTCAAAGCAGAAACTATCTAGATAGACTTTAGATAGTTTAGATTTAATGCCCCTTACGTTTTGATACGCTATACGAATAGGGGAGGTAAGCTGAACAGGATAAGTATTTAGTTTTTTGAAGCATTAGTGTTAGTTTTATTAACAGTAGGAGCTTGAGCTAAGGTGATATTAGGTTGAAAATGTACTGGGATGATGTTACGTTTCTTTGGCCTGAACTCATGTACCACCATATGAGGTGGCCAGAAACTCGGGTCACACAATAACGAAAATGAGTCGGAAGGAACAGTTAATTTAAATGATGCAATTTCCCGAGGAGTTGAGAAATTGAATTTTTGTATGGTTACCGACGCCGTGGATTTTGTGGCGATATAAGCGGAGATGGACTCGCACGAAGTATCAGCAGATAATCGAGAAATGAATATCTGCTTTCTCGGAGCCACAACAGAAAATAAGGGGCTGTTAGTATTAACAATAATATTGGGAGCAGTAGGTGGTGAGGCAATAATCGGACAATAAGGAATAGAGGATCCGTCCGAGGCCTCAATACACACATTTGGAATCGGGGGTATTAAAGAAATTTTGGTTCGTTCCGCTGATGAACGATTGCCACCACTAATTAAAGTAGTTTTTTCAGACTGAATGGAGGGGGATGGCTCTACAGGAATGCAAGGAGACGAAGGCAGCGGTGAAAATACAAGAAGTGGAGGACCATCAGGTTTGGGAGCAGATTGCGGGTCCGAGCAGGGCTTTGTAGGCGTCTTAAATTCGTATTGACCAAGCAATTCCATACTAGTATCAAATTCACTTGAAAGAGACTTGGTCATTGAGCGAAGTTTAGCAAATTGGTTTTTCACGTAGTTATACATACGAGAAAAATCCAATTGCTTTTCAATGCATACCGGACATGACCACTTAATTCCACCGCTGCCCTTTTTCACAGCAGCGTTGATCTTATCATGATCGCGCCCGGTAATGCCTGCACATTTTATATGCATCAAACTATCACACAGCCAACAAGAAACAAACTTTGGCTGGTCTCCATCACGAGACGGCCCATAGGCACAATTTAATTTGCAGCACTGCATAATTATATAAATATATATACACTGCCGATCAACTGAATAGGTTCACATAATTTCGCTTGCATTTTCATGATTTTTTCATCACCTATTGATCGTACGGGTGTTTTTTTAAATTCAGTGCAACTCTATATTTGTGTCAATCAGTGAGCGCTAGTAAAGAACCGTTTGCTAAGTACCGTTACTTTGCATATTGTGTTTTAATATTTCTTTCGATAATTTCTGTGCAATTTTTTGGCTCAACTGATTAGGTTCAGCTGAAAGATTTTTAGTTTGCGGTGAAACTTGGCGATGTGGCGACCCATTTTTGATGCAAATTTTTAATTTGATATATTTTCTTTAAATTTAATCAAAAATGGGACGCGGGGAGCTATTAACCGAGTATGAAAGAGGCCAAATCGAAGCCTATCACAAAAGTGGTCTTAGCCATCGTAAAATTGGTAAAAAAATTGGACGGAGCCAAAATGTTGTGAGTAATTTTTTAAGAAACAAGACAGAATACGGCAAAAACATGAATGGCGGAGTCAAACACGCCACCTCTGCGGCAGACAGGAGGCATATTCTGCGAGCTGCGCCCAATCCCCATCTGTCAGCACCCAAAATTCAAGAAATTTGCGGTGTAAAAGCCAGTGTGTCTATTGTTAAACGTGTGATTTCGTCGGCTGATCATTTAAAACGAATGAAACTTAAAAAAAAACCACCGTTAAATAATGCACGTAAAGTTTCACGACTCCACTTTGCGCGCAAGCACAGGAGCTGGACGAGCGAATGGCATAGGGTGGTTTTTTCAGATAAAAAATAATGTAATTTAGACGGTCCTGATGGGTACAACTATTATTATCACGATCTTCGAAAGGAAGAGCATTTCCTGAGCCGTCGCCATAGCTGTGAGGGATGTGTAATGGTGTGGGGGTCGGTGTCAGTTTTTGGCACTTGCGAACTTCAATTTGTTACCTCATATGAACGTGGAAACCTACAAACCTATCATTCAGACTGCGTTTCCGCATTATTCCGACAATTTTCACACTATGGAATGGACTTACCAGCACGATAACGCTCCCATTCATACAGCCAGGGTGGTAAAATAGTGGATTAAGGCTCAGAAGGTGGACTTACTCGAATGGCCTCCATATTCACCTGACTTAAATATAATGGAAAACGTATGGGGGTTGCTATCGCGCAAAGTATACGAAGGAGGCAGGCAATTTGATTGCAAAAAAACTTTAGTTGCGGCAATTAAAGCGGCCTGGACAACAATTTCGCTGCAAATACTTCAAAATTTGTACACCTCGCTTGCTGATCGTCTATTTGCAGTTATTTCTAACAACGGAGTATTCACGCATTATTAAATGTATTTAAAATTACTTTAAAAATGTCCTAAATATAAGCTAAGAGCCAAAAATATGAAAATAGTCCTAAGTTTTAGTTACATAATTTGTATTTTTATAGGTTGAACCTATTCAGTTGAACGAAAAAAAAATCACTAATTTTGATAAGCTCTCAGAAGATAAAATAATTATAAAATAAATAATATGTTTTTGAAAATCGTACTATAGCATTTCATTCTAATATGATTTAGGAATTAAATAAAAAAAAATTATTAAAATCGGAATACTGGTTTAGGAATTATGGACAAATTCCTACCTCTGAGATCATGAACCTATTCAGTTGAGCGGCAGTGTATAACAGAAAATGAAAATAGATTAAAAATAAAATAATAATTAAAATGTTTGCAAAAATTTATGTATGGATTCCGATTGGGTGCTGTAAGTGAAAAGTCACTACCAGTCGGTTGCACAATTAAGCTTGAAATTCCCACTGGGTCGCGAAATAACGGAATAAAAATGAATAAAAATGAATTTATTCAATTACTAATAATAATGATTATATAAAACTGAACATATGTGTACATATACATTAGACATCGTGTTAACTTTGGTAGTTTAAAAAAAAGTACATAAATTAATTCGTTATTTCTCCTCTGTTTAAGATAATGAACAAATTTGGTAATTATCTGATTTTCTGCTGTGCTCAATGGGTTATGGAACTATTTTAACCCTCAGTAAGTAAGTTCATATAGTACTTGGTCAATGATGTTATTCCCGATGCTTGGACTATTTCTATGCATTGCAAATTCACAGATGCTGATGTCTGTACTTTTATATTTCATCTATTCTCGTCAGCATTCTATTTCAGCCGACTTAACGCTTTGTTTGCACCGTAAAATAAATGATGCCAAATGTTGCAAAACAATAACAATGCTCCTTCGCTTTTTGCCAGCACTATTCTTCCCGGCAGTTCTTTCACTAAAATCCACTCAACTTCAAAAACACACACACTTACGCACACATATGTACATAGAGTATAGGCAGTCGCTTATGCCTGTGTGCACACACACACACACATACACAAACTTTTAAATACACCGAATGCAACTCTTGCGGTTCATTGTACTTTACGAGCATTTTTCGTCGAGCTACGAATTCTCGCGACTTCCGCCTTGTTTTGCAGCATTTTGTTAGGTTTTTGTCATTTGCTTTTGTCTGTGTGTATGTGTGCATGTGTGCATGTGTGCATGTCTGCGTTCGGATCTCTTTTATACCCTTTATCAATTGAGCTTTTCACATCGGTGTATTATAATTTTGTCGAATTGAATGTAACAGGCAAACTTATTTTCTTTTTTACGCTTACTTCATTTATTAAGAATATCGAAATGGATCGAGAAGGAGAGCTAGCGGAAAATGCAAATGAATCTGCATAGCTTCGAGCGAGGCATCGACCCGTCGAGTAGGCCTCACATGTTTTTGTTGTCTATTCGGTTGGCTTTATTTTCCGTGCATCGAACAATGGTTTGAGCCAAGGGTTGCCTCAATTGTTTGGGCATAAATAATGTGCAATGTCAGAGCAAACGTGGTGACAGTTGGCCTTAGATATGATGGTTCATGGTTCGCCATAACTGTGCCGTGTTTTTAAAGCGGCAATACAAATATCACACATACACCACAGCGCTTAAGCTGTTTCTAAATAAATTTGTCACATACGAATAGCAAGGGCAAATGACACGCCGGGCCGGGCTCCTGTGGTTGCATTACACTACATTATGCCAAAATGCAGTTGGCCAACAACTTTCTAACCACATTTCGTTCATTTTCACATAAAGGATGCCTTAACTGTGTGTGTGTCTCTGGACTGACAGCTGTTCGTGTTGCCGTTGTCGTTGTCGTTGTCCATGCTCTGCCAATGGCGGACATCACATTAGCCCCATTTTGCAACTATGTGGTCATAATTCACTGAAATTAATTGTCGCATTCAAGTTTTTTGCGGTTAGCTTTTGTGGGAATTTGCAGCTCTTAGATCTCCAGGGTGACATTACTCGTATTCGAATTGATGACAGCGTCACTCTCTTTCACTCGGTTATTTATGTCTGGACTTTTTAGCGAGCAGAATTCTCTCGCTTAAATAAGGTTAATTTAGTTTGGACTTATCACATTTCAGCTAATCGTTTCTTTCTGAACAATTTTCCACATCTTAAGTTTATTTTTGTTTGCCATTACTCACAAGGTTGATCAGCTCCAGTGGTAGTAAGGCTGCATGCCAGGTTCAACGAAAAAAATGTATTTGTTATAAGTGGCCCAAGCGTAACCAAAGCTTGTTACGCGCGGTTGCCGAAAAACCCTCTGCCGAATCAATATCACCTTTCAGAAATTAAATATAAATAAAATGACAAGCATTATTCTTCGGTTACTGTGGAGACCACACGCACGAACCCTACTCCGGAATCGGACGAACAATGGAAGTATGAAGGGTTTTAGTGATATAAGGGTAATCAAATTCATTTGACGACATCAAATAAAACCGATAAAACAAACAGCTTTACTGACCATTCTAGAAATGTGGTAAGGAAACTTAAATGTATGATAATCAATAGCAGTAATTCTTTTTAATTTGTTAGTAAGTAAGTTAAATGAGGATTAAAACTTTAGAAGGACATCTCCACACATTTAGAACAATTTAAATTTAAAAAGTTCACTTTGCACCATGACTGAAAAGAGTCAAGTCTCTCTGCAACTTGATATGGCCTGGCCAATCCCTGTACTGCATACATATTTTAACATCATCCACATACATAAATACGCAAGATTGCGTCAAAACTGTAGGTAGATCATTTATGAACAATGTGAAAAGTAAGGGACCGAGATGGCTTCCTTGGGGAACTCGGAATGTAACATATTAGAAAGAAAATGATTAAAATAAACCTTCTGTGTTCTTTGGCTTAGATAGCTTGAAATCCAGCAAATCAAATTATTGGGAAATCTAATTAAGTCAAGCTTATATAACAAAATAGAAATTAATATCGCGACTAACCTTTTCCGTTCCGTCTAGACTAACCCGTAGTTACATTCCGCTTGCTCTCCCCCTATGTAGATCTAATTTTGCATTGCTTGACCCTTTTAGAGTTTTATGTTATAACTATAATAGATTTTATCATGTATTTTCTAGCGCTGACACTGCTTTTAATCTTAAAACTTTACTACTAACCTACTTAACTAATAATTAGACTGTTGAAATAAATTAAAATCGTGTCGTTCGTCCTTCGACTGCGCCTCTCGGTCGGTTGAGCGGGCGGAGGGTTTATTTCGATCCGCGCGTAACAAGCATTGGCTTGGTATCGCTGGGCCACTTGAATGTGCATACTATAAATTAGAAACGCGGCTGGGTTTTTAATTAAAAAAATATAGACCGCATTTATTAAGAGTTTGATTAGAACTAAAACTTAAACAATCGAAATATTAAAATAATGCCTCTGCTGCTGCTGTTGCTTCTTGTCGCTTGTCGCTTGTCGCTGTCGCTGTTGCCGTTGTCGCTGCTGCCGCCGGATGTAGCCGCTGTGGTTGTCGCGTTGGGTGTTGGGTATCCAGACGTGGTGCGCGCAATGCACTTGCTGAAAGTGCTGATCCCGCGATCCCACGGATGGGCGGAAAGGCCTGGTTGGTGCTTGTGGAGTTGCGTAAGTGCTGTTGAAGTAAATGTGCCGACGCAGCGCACGTGTCGTTGGGCATTGGAAAGGTTCATGGCCACTGTCTTTGTAGTGGACATGAGTTCGTGGAATGTCTGGCCTTAACTTATATATGTACGTCAACGTCCAGAAAAATAAAGGCTTTACTAAAATCGGTATAGATGACGTCAGTTTATTCGTTTTTAAGGAAACCCTGGTTAACGAATGAAGAAAGCTCAAGAAGATGGCAGACAATTTACATATCCCTCTATAGTTTTTGGTGTCAGACATACTGCCCTTCTTATGGAGAGGAGTAATGAAAAACTCCTCCCATAAAGAGGGAAAAATCGATGACTCAAGCGATAAATCAAATAATTTCAGCAACGGTCTGCATAAAGCCCCGGCTCCGTACCGAAGTACACAGCCGGGAACCCCATCTGGACCGGTCGAAAATACGGCTTAACCATTTGAAGATATTGAATCAGAGACTCATCACTCATTAAGGGACTGACGATACAATTCGACCGAGACAGGCTGTAAGGATAGGGTGCGATAGAGTAGGAAGAAGAAGAATATGTGGTTTGAATAAAAGAAGCAAATATATCAGCGATCGCCTGACCTTTGCTTTCGAATCTTCGTAAGATAGACCAAGAGGATAAAAGGAAGACTTACGCGTAGTATTAACAAAATTAAGTAACTTCCTTCGGTTTTCAGAGAAGCTAACCCTACAGCGATCAAGGTAATTTTTATAACACTCAGCGTTAAGCGTGAACAAAGTAGACCAAGCAATTATATATTGCGAAAAAATGAAATTAGAGCGTAACATTTTAACTTTTTGTAAAGTTTACACTTCAGGTTCTTAAGTTGTTTACAAAACCAAGGAAAAACAAAATGGGGATACAGGCATCAAAGCAAAGATTTAAATCAGTATAGAAAAAATTAGCAGAGGCACTTATAACAGTGCAGGAATCGACTAAGAAGTTGTTAGATAAAGTTTGCTTGTTTCCTTAAATCCAGAGTTGGATAATAAGAGTCTACAGTCCGATCTAGATAGCACAACGCAGCAGATAGCCGGCAAAGATTTTATATATTGTTAATTTGACCTAAACAAATTCAAATAAACCAACAATAAAGTCAAGCTGGTTCGAAGTAATAAGAAAACCACAAGGAGACCAAGCAGTTCCAAGCAGTTAAAATCTCCTATAACCTCCTCTTCGGGAAAAACGATCTTGACTGTAAATTGTGTACTTCGCCGGAAAGAGTTAGGAATCAAAAATATCCGAAGTTTGAGATAGGGATTGTACTGCTGCTACGGTCGAGCACTCTCGACTGTAGCTTTCTTACTTGTTTTTTCGTCATTTTGCTTCAAGTTTCTTATTAAAAGTGCTCCAATTTCTCCGATAACTTGGCTGATATTGACAAAAACCTGACAGATTTCTTGATAGCTGCTGTTTTCAATTTTTGCCTGCTGAAGCCCTTGAAAAGCTTACAGATCTGTCAGGAAAACTGCTAAAACAGCAACACTAAACCGGTCGTTTCAAAAAAGAGAAAATTGCGGAGCGCAAAAACAAAACACATCTGTTTGCTACAAAGAGTGATATACATAAAAGTAGAATCTGGTTATAGCGCCTTTCAAGGGACCGACGATTTTACGTCGTTGTACCCCAACAACCAACTAAGTCATCGAGTTGTCGTTTAAACAGGATTCTACTGTATGATTTAGAGCAAAATAATCTGGTCGATTGCTAAACCATGATACGAAATGTATGTGTCAATGTATCGATCGTTTTATTTATAGATAGAAAAATATTCAGTTGACTCTCCAAGAAAGGGCTCAAGTATCGTCATATCAAGATTACAAAAGTACGACCCAAATGTTAAGTATGAGATTTTGATCAGTGCGAAATTTGAATTCGTCCGAGTCAATAACTGTTTACAACGAGAAACCCTGTTATTTATATTGTTTGCTGTGTATACAAAGAATCTTTATTAGCTGTAGTTATTCAAGATTTATTAGGAATCCTTAATTAACTAGAAAGAACGCTCTAGTGGACACGTTTACATAACACGTTTACACACAAACATACACTATAAACATTTAAATTTGCTTGGGAAATACATCTATGAAAAAGAGTTTAACAAACATATTTTGGTCTGCTCGTCCCATTTTTACCAAAATTACATTGTATATTAAGTGCAGATGATAGTAATTTACACAACATAACACTAAAATCTTCTCAACTTAAACGCAATTTACATGAAAAAATATGACTAGTTCGAGATTTTCTTAATTTGTGGGCGAATGGGGTGTGGCATCCAAAATTTAAAATAAACTTGATCTGCTTCATGAATGCAGGAGCCTACTTATGACTAAATCGTAGCTAATGCTGATCGATATATGCTTGTATGTATATTATTTGATTCGGCTTTTAGACAAATATATTGCAATCGTTATTATTAGTTATATATTTATGGCAAACGGTACAAAATTAAGGTGAAATTTATTTTGATTGCTTAAGAAGTGAAGAAAAATTAAAACTTTCCTACAATTTACTAAAAGGAAACCAAATTAAAAACGACCAGATTGCTAGAAAATTATGAAAAATATAACAATAATAAAATTGAATAAGTAATGCCAAGAAAAGATGTTTGGAAAAGGCTCATTTCCATGTGGCCTTTCAACATTTTATGCAAATTCTTGTGTCCACATTTCTAGAATGGTTTAATTTGGGATGCTTGAAATGGTAGACGGTCTCTTATTGAAAATTTTTGAGATTGTGTGTAAAGGGTTGCAGGCCATTTCCTCTGATTTTGTGTGCTTCAGCCAACATTGAAATCCGTCTTAAATTATGTTTATCAGGTAGTTGTTTAGACAGCTGCACTTATTTTGGGCTAATTTTATTGCCATTCTTCGTGGAACTTTACTCTCACTTACCACCAAACGGTTCCTTCGCTTATCTGTCATCATTGCTAGCTTTGGGCTGTACTTGTTGTTGCTACTCGGATTGTTGTTGTCATTTATAGGAATGACTTTTCAAATAGGCAAATAAGTACTTTGTAAGTAATTTAAACGCCAGCTGTCGTGGCGGACAGACTTGATGTAAGAAAAATGAAAGGCGCAACTCACTTACCCCCCATCGACAGGCACACTCATAAAAATAAGTCAAGAGACAGGCCTCGAAACGATGCCATTCAAATGCTAAACACAATCGCGAGAACCCAAAAAAGCAGTAAAATGCGTTGCAGAATGCAAAAAGTTGAAAACTTTCGTTTTGGCTTTGCATTGTTTTGTTTCATTTTATTCGGCATTGGGGGTTATAAAATAAAAATGAATGTACACAAAAGTTTGCGCTGTTTGAAAGTCCGCAAATACCCGTACCCTTTTCCATACCCGTCCCGCAACCATATCCGTAGCCGACACGCCTATTGACGCCACAGAGGGCGAACCTGTTGTGTCCTGAACGAGGAAAGTCTGATAGACACGCACGTGGGGTGAATCCTAAAAAATTCGGATAATTTAGAAAAATAAGGGAAAAGTACCAACTTACTTTATTTACTTGCACAATATTCGAGAACCCTTTAGAATTCGTTGAGTGTATCAAAAAAATTGTTTATAATTTGACGATTTCATTTAATTAATATTTCAAAAATATCTGTTTCCGATTTTTTACTTTTTTGGGTCGATTAGGATTCCACTTTTCTTCTTCAGCAATGTTTTAATCCCAATTGCCCATACTTTTCAAGACTTTATAAGCTTTCTAGATTAAGCATCGTATCTCTTTTTTATTATCTTTCTGCATTGAGTTTACCCACTGTTCTTTTGGCCATGGCCCCTGATGATTCGAATGCGGCCGGAAACAATAAAAACGCCGGTCGCACAATGCGAACTGCATAAAAACGGCTTATTAAGCTGTACACTAGACTATGCTTTTTCTATCTCTTTTCGCCTCGTTGTCAGGATCTGCCAAAGCTTCAACAACAATTGAAATAAATGAATTTGCCAAAAGGATTTCGGGAAGTGCGCACATAAATTGGAATATTATGGCGAGGGGCAAAGAGAATATCAAGTCTTATTGGCTTCCTCAACTAAAAAATGTTATATAGAATTTTAAGTATAAGTATAAATTTAAGCGTATGTACTCTAAATATGTTCGGGTCGAAGAAGCATTCCCGAAATCAAACACAGATGAGTGATATAATAATTGAATGAAATTAATTATACCCGCTACCCATAGAGTATTATAATTTAGTGCCAACAGAAAATGCATGTAACAGGCAGAAGGAGGCATCTTTGACCCCATGAAGTATATATATTCTTGATCAGAGTCAACAGCTGAGACGATATAGCCATGTCCGTCTGTCCGTCTGTCTGTATGAACATCTGGAACTCAGAGATTTTAAGAAATAGAGCTACGAAATTTTTTTAAAGCACTAGTTATGACTGCACGCAGATCATGTTAGTTTTAGAATTTACTGCCTTTAAAACTGATTCTTTAAAAGAGTTGCCTGATAGCTGTGGCTTTGATCTTTTGCACGCTTATGAAATAGACCAACGCGGCCTGAAAATTTGAGAGAAACAAACAATAAATAATTGGAACTTTATTCTTATTAGAACGATCAGAACAAAGTTGTTTGGTGGCGCAGTGGTTAGAGCGCACGTGTGCGTGTTGCAGTGTACGCCGGTACCTGGGCTCGAATCGCACTTGTAAAATTTCTTACATTTAATTTTTATATATTTTTAGCAAATTTAACAAGTTTTCGAAATATATCAAAAATTTGCTGCTCTAAAAAACTGGATAGCGGGTATTTTACAGTTAAGCACACTTTACAGTAGCTTTCTTACTTGTTTTGAAATTCACATAACAAATTCGGCAAAGAAGTCAATCTCTGCAGATTAACTTCTCGTAATAGTTACATAAAGTTCATTTCGAAACCCACCTAACACTAATGGAAAAACACATATGGTCTCCTACATTCACACGTGGGCGTCACTTAAAACTAAGCCAATTTCATGCGTCGTCGTATCTCCGGTTCAACAGACAGGCCAAAAAAGTGGCACCTTTTTCAAACTCAATTAAACACGGCATGACCAAGCCATGTCCCATTCAATTTACTCCTTTAACTATTTGAAAAGAGAATCGCCCCTATTTCTCCAAGCGCTTGTTTGCCTGTTTCCAACTTTGAAAACCCTTTGTCTACCGTTAAGGATGAAGCAAATTCAAACGAGCTTGTTTTGTCGTGTGTGTGTGTGATGTGCTTTTAATCGTACTAGTATTATACTTTCTTTCCAGGTCATTTAATATAAAATGGATTTTCGAACTTGAGCAATGCTTTGAGTTGTTCCTTTTGAGATGGACTAGAAAATAGCACTCTTAAACACTTGTATTACAATAAAAAATTGTATAAATAAGTATCTTTATAGAAAGTTTATTTTCAGATATTTTAGTGTTAAACTTAACTTCAATTAACATTTTATTATATGCTACTTTGAGCTTCTCTTAATGGATTACGATTACTTTACTCACATTTACGATTTGTTGTAAGCCTGTTTCGCTACTATTCTTTTTAACATTTTGATGGTATTAAGAGAAACAAAACCATAGCTTTCGTATTCAGCTGTAACATTTAAATGACTTAACTTTGACAATGTATATCTTACTTTTTTGGGTGTCAGCTAAAAAATTGGCTACTCATTTCCATATACACAAGCCCAGCATATGAGCAAGTTAAGAAAAAACGAAAATGTCGATTAGCTTGTTTCCGCTTTGTTTTACTCATTTACATGTCCTCACATAGCTCGCACATCCGTTGACTCACAACCAACTCATTTTAAACAGATACAAACAGTTGCACACGTGTGCACACTTATGTATGTAAGGGTCAATTTGTGACCCATAAAGCTTTGCATTGAATTGGGCTACGGCTGACCCGCATATGGCCACGCATAATTAGGCCATTCTGGGGTCCTTATTATGGACCAAATATTTGTGCCAGCAAATTGATTTTGTTTAGTGGCTTGTTGTTGGGGACCATAGGGAAATCTGAGCTCTAACATACGAGTATGTCAGGTAGTGGTAAGGTGACTTTACTTTACCCCTGAATATTTCCTCAATACTGAAATACTGATGATGAGTGGCATCCAATTAAATTGCACGAACTGATGACAGAACTCCCCGATTCATTTAATTTCAAAGTTCGGATGAGCAAAATAGAATAAATGTTATTTGTTTGTCGTATTGCACGTGTATAGATATATTTATTAAAATTAGAGCGAAAGCACAAAAGAAGAGTGAGAAGTCAGTAGATATTCATATAATATATTCATATACTACAATTGATTAAAGCTAAGCTAAATATAGCAACTTAAGTCACTAACATTAATGTAATTCGTTCATGTCTCTTGTTTTCAAGGTACTACCCAGTCAACAATTGATTCGCGTCTCTTATGACATCAACTAATTGCTTCTCTGAAAATATGCACCTTCCTTCCCGACTCCACTAACTTTTGTCAGCTGAGTTTTGTGCTCTCTGCTCGTTGGCACTTGCTTTCATGTGCTGCTAGTTGTGATCCTAAAAGTATGGCACGCATAAAATACTTGAGCATTTTAAAATGCGCCAAGGCATGCAACTTCTGAGGCTATGCTGAGGAGAAGTCACGCAACAGCCACGCCCCTCTAGACGCCCACAACAGCAGATGGAGCTTGATTGTTGCTCTTTTACTGGAGTTGTCCTCCAGCAGCACATGCTTTCATTGTTGTAGTTGCTGCTTTCGCTTATTAATTCTCTCAATAGCACAGCACCAACTGTTCACGACGACAATGAAGAAAACGATGAGCGTCGAGAGAGGAGTGAGAAGATAGGAGGGAAGGACGAACACGATGACATATTTGTGAATGGTTCGTTTATTGAAAAATTCTCGAGGCATCATCAAAAGCTGAACAAGAAAAATATTCAAATTAAAATGACAACAACACTGATCTAAGTGTGAATCTGGGAATCAACATGTTTCAAATTAATTGGCCAAATTGAGTGCGCAATTCGCAATTTCTTTTTCCTAATGAGACCGCCTTTTGTTTATGTCTGTCTTTTTTATGGCAGCGACACATTAGCGAAAATTGTATTAAATAATTTTTGTGTTGCGACTATAAATGTGACGATGCATTAAGCTAAGCGACATGGGGGGAATACGAGTAAGAAGAAAAAGAGCAGCCTCGGGGGTACCATTCCGTGCCCATTCATTTGCAATTATTTGGCAGACGCAAGTTGAGTTCTACGAAACTGGAAATAGCGAGGCGCCTGCCAACATCCGACAACAGTGTCTGCCTCAATACCGACTGCCGACTGTCGACTGCCGACTCCCGAATGTCGAATGTCGAATGCCGACTGTCGACTACCAACTGCTTTGAGGGCAGGCCAAAGTCGTTGGCAATTTTAACATTTCAACTTGGCACATTTGGCGAATTATTCAAATTCTTGTCACTGCAACACGCACCAAAAGAAAAGAAGAAAAAAGTCTAAAGGGGAGCTGGTGAAATGAAATGAAAATAAAAGACCAAGGCAGTTGGCTGTAGGAATTGCCAAAGATTTATGCCATTTCTTTTGCACAAGCACCGGGAAACTCACAGAAGACAACCGGCAACTGGCAACTGGCAACTGGCAACAAAGTTAAAAGCACAAATAAAATGTTTGCTCACATTTTTGTAATTTTGTGAAAATTGCACGTTTATTGCCGCATCGCGTGTTTGTCTCCGGACTTTAAATTCAAGACACCAGGCTGTCTGCATATAAGGAGTCAGCACATTCCTCTCAATATACCCGGAACCCAACGCTTATATGGGTATGGTCTAGTGATGACTAACGAATACAATTGTTTCCCCACTTTGTTTATACTCAAAATATTTTATTTTTTATTTATTTAAAGTCGACTATGAACAGTCGACATTGAAGAAATTATAATATAAAATTAAGACTAAAAGAGTAAAATTATGTTAATAAAAATATATTTTATTTTTTATTTATTTAAAGTCGACTATGAACAGTCGACATTAAAGAACTTATAACATAAAATTAAGACTAAAAGAGTAAAATTATGTTAAATAAAAATATTTTTGTAGTTTAGAATTAAAAAAATAATTCAATTAAAATTTAAATCTCTGAGAGTATTTAAGCAATATTAATCTAGCCCAGCATTCGCTGCATGGATTGGGGATAACCCAGGATAACGAGTAGTCAACATAGTCAATGTTATAGTTATCTTCCTTGAATTAGTCAAACAATTTCATCTCAATTATTTGAATAGAAAAAGCTGGATCCAAAATGCCTGCCATGTTTGCGACAGGTTCTGATTAAACCCTCACGTGGGTCACTTCATGAATTGGATCCAAACCCATCACATTCCCTCAATTCAACATAGACATTCATATTAATGGCTAGCGGTATCTCAAAGTCGGACGCAGACGACTATAACTTCTGTCCTTGTTTTGTTTTGAGTCAGAACTGCTCTCGGCATGCGGTTCATTGAATAATTAATATTACACATACGAACTAGAAAAATGTATCCACATTTCACTCAATTGATGTAATAAAATCTGTGCAGACAATACAAATGTATGAAATGTTGGGGTAACCAAACAGAATGTTCCAGTCTTGAAAAAACCGGAGATCTTGAGAGCTAATGCAGTAAAGGTGTTGGGATGTTACATCAGGACGAGTTGGATTTATAATCTTACACTCGACTAAATCAGACAAATTATCAAACTTGATGCTTATTTAGATTTAAGTTGTACTTTTTCCAGACTTATGAAGACATAACACATTTAACATAAACGGAAAGTTTATAAGCCCGGTAAACTCGCTGTTAACGTTGTGGCGAGTGGTTTGCGTAATATGTGAGCATATCTATAATTTAGGTAACGCTGACATGACTAGAAATACGTCTTCAGAGTTGTCACACTGTCAAAACGCTTGATTGTAAATTATCTACCACCGCATAAATCAGAAACTTGCACACAAGCAATCACAGATAGGAGATAAAGAACGGGAGTGAGCGAGGGAGAGAAAGATAGAGAGACGGAGAGAGAGAGAGATGCGAGAATGAACTGAAGAACACCCACTTCGGCAGACACACCCACTGCACCGCACAGCACACACAACAATAACAACTGCGGCAGCAACAGCCAATTTGTCAACGCACCGCGTAAATGGCAAACGTTGAGTTTCGAGTTGTAACATTTTGTCATTACGTCAATGCAACGCAATTATCAAACTGGCTGGGAGACTGAATGAGCGTGGGGATATGGTAGCCTGGAAATCGGGGGAAAAGTGCATATGGGGCGTTAGCTTGTCATGCATGCAAATTGCCAAGAAACTTAGCAACGGCAACGACGAGTTCCACTTGTAGCAACGGAAATTGATGACACTGTTGCCAAGTGACGTTCAATCAATGCTGGAGAAATCACCTAAAAATGAGCCTGAATTTTCTGGTGAACTGGTAAAAGATGAGTCTTATTGGCGATTGACTTTCAATCCACTTTTTATACCCGCTCCTAATAGGATAAAAGGGTATTATAACTTAGTCCTAACAGAAAATGTATGTAACAGGCAGAAGGAGGCATCTCCGAACCCATAAAGTATATATTCTTGATCAGTGTCAACAGCCGAGACGATATGTCCGTCTGTTTGTATGAACACTAGTGATCTGAACGCAGATCATGTTTGTTTTAGAATTTTACCACGCCTCGTGCATTCTTTAATACGCCTACGCCTAATACGCCTTTCTAAAGCCAACATTTAAGGGTAAAATTTTAAAACAAAAATTCACCCAAAGTATGCTGCAAATTTTGCAATTGCTAGAGAAAAACTCAAACAATGATTAATGGGAACTTTATTCTTATTAGAAAGCTTCACACAAAGTCGTTTGGTGCCGCAGTGTTCAGAGCGCTATAAAGTATACATATTCTTCATCAGCATCAACAGAAGAGTTGATTTATACTACAAGAGCTAGAGCACCAAATTTGGTATGCAGGATCCTGCAATCATTAAACAGATCAAGTTTCTTTTCAATTTTGGATGCCACGCCCCATTCGCCCACAATGCACGATTGAACTGTATGTGACCATGATTAAATTTCATGTCAAACTGTATGTATGCATATCATTGTGTCAACTTGCAAAAGTTAGGTAGCCTGAAAATATTCTACAAATATATTAAAACAGTTTGAAACATAGCTTTCAGTTTGAATATGTGAACGTTTTTTTTTAATTTCAAAGTAATATAAGTATAACTAATTGCAAATATATAGGTGTACTTTAGCTTTAAATATAATAAGAATTACAAACAATTATTATTGATTTTGGTTGTTTTGAATTTTAGAAAATAAAATTGTCAAAGGTTAAAAGATGGTCAAATTATTTAATAAATATCTTTTGTTTTGTGGTTTTTGAATTTTTACCAAAATTATAGAGTATACTAAGAGCATTAATTTTTGTATGAAAACGCAACTGCGATTTTTACTTAACTAGAAGGAGAAGATCTAAAAAAAATTAAAATAAAAAAATATATACAAAATCAATATAGCGGACTTATGGGCGATGTTGCGACACCTCCTCGGACTTAAGCTGCACATACTATGGACACGATAGAGATCGAAATTTGTGTCCGATTCAAAATGATTCGTAACTTAGGGAAACTTGATCTGCGTTAGCAATGCAGGAGCATGTACCAAATTTGGTGTCTCTGTGTCTTATGGTCTCTGAGATCTATGTGTTCATACAGACAGACAGACGGACATGGCTATATCGTCTCGGCTGTTGACACTGATCAAGAATATATATACTTTATGGGGTCGGAGATGGCTCCTTCTGCCTGTTACATACATTTTCTGTTGGCACTAAGATATAATACCCGGTATATAATAGCGGGTATAAAAAGTGATATTTTGAAACAAAAAGCAAAATTTTGAAAACAAAATTTCACATTTTTAATATTGAATTTTAGATTCGAATAGAATACAATTCAACTCGAAAGACAATACAGTTTGAATAATTTCGATATGACATGTACTTTATTTACAATCGTGTCCATAAGCTTGACGCAAGTCCAGAAAAAGCGATTTCAAGTTTTCGTTGAGTATGTTGAGCCGGCGGATGCTTTCAGCTCTGTATCTTCCAAAATAATTCGAGTAAGCTTCTGAATTGCTGTGGAGTTATTCTTGAG
This sequence comes from Drosophila immigrans, assembly GCA_963583835.1. NCBI lineage: Eukaryota > Metazoa > Arthropoda > Insecta > Diptera > Drosophilidae > Drosophila > Drosophila immigrans. Next base: position 29,059,833 of record OY757142.1, on the reverse strand, counting down.
TAGTTTGTCAACCGATTTAAAGACCCAAAAAAGTTACATGTATATTATTATTACCTATTATCTTATAATAACCAATTTTTACTACTACATATCAATAACTTTAAATGTACTAACAAATCGTGTTTGCGATGATGCCGACAGCGTCGGATGATTTATCAATGTCAACATTAAATTATATGATTAAACGTTCAGTCACAAAGTTTATTAACTTTTAACGTGCTGTTTGAGTTGTGGTTGTGTCCCTATTTATCCTCTTTCGGATGCCTTTTTCGATATATGTACATACTCGTTCCCTTCTTATCGCTTGGCTGAGGTTCAAGAAACTCGCAAGTGACACAAGTGCGCCAAGAGAAATAAGAACGTAACTTTTACCATCAAATGTTGGCAATCTATGTTCATCGGGCTTGGCTCGTGGTTTTGAACGGGTGCAGTTTTCAGGCAAGAAAATACCTTCCTTCCAGCCTGAGTTCCGGGGAAAAGTTCTCCATTTTTTACTGGTTGCAGTTGGTTGCAGGACAACCAGCAATGCCCGTTCACCACTTAGGGTCAGGGCCTACTGGGGCTAGACTCGACACGTACTATAGTCCTCTTGTCCTTGTCCTGTTGCGCTTTAAGTGTTAGCAAAGTTCTGGCCCGAGACTGAAGCAACTAGATGGGGAGAGTCACATTTACTTATTGATTTATGTCAGCTTCCGTTGGCCACGAGTTTATCTGCTAAGTTTTAGGCGTAATCATTTTAACTTAAAATGTTTCAAAGGCCCCAAACACGGAGCCAGAATCATAGTGGCACACACACATACACACACACACATTAGTTGTCAAAGTCCGACAAGGGCTCGTTAATCAATGACACGACGTTTATTTTAACGCCATAAATTTCACACTCCAGAATTGTAAATCTTTAAAATAATCACCTTGCCGTGTACTCTTTCAATCAACTTTTCACGAACATTTGTTAAGCGAAAAGGATTTTGTGATCAGTGATTCTTTAGCAGAGATGGCATATTTAGGACGTAAGGTCGAAATATGGCTTAAATTTAAAAACTGTATTCTTCCTATATATAATGGAAAATCCACTGGGATATGCGCTTTGCATAACTTAATCACAGATACCTGAGTTGTGTATAATGTTTAATGCTCTCTATTCACAATTTCCACTGATAGCACAAATGAGAAAAACAGTATTGTACCTATGGGCGTATTTAAACCAATAAATCTAAAAACTCCGATTTTATAAAAAAAACTATGCCAGAATTGTCCAAGAGTATCCACAATATGCCTTTGCTTTCTCTATCACTTTGCCCCTCTCTCGAAATGAAACTTGCCGAGCAAAGTAGAAAGCTAAATTACATTTGCATTTGTTAGAAAAAATTTAGAAAATATGTTTACCCACTTGTTTTGAGTGGCCTCAGGGCAAGTGTGAGTTAAAGACAAACGAGCACAGATGGTTTAAATAAAGTGGAAGTTGAACGCAATCCCGTTGCCGAATGTCGAACCCAAACCCAAACCCAAACATGATCCGAAAACTCTACAACTTTCTCTCTAGCCGGTTGATTTCAATTAATATATTGTTATTTTTATGTTGAAAGAACCATAACCGTACAAAGTTGTTGGCAAATGTTTTGGGGCACTCAAAATAAATATATGAAATATTTGAATGAATGAATCCCTTACGATATTTTGCTTTAATTTACTGGGTAATAAGGCCCCAAGACACTGGGCGTATGCGCATTGCGTTGCAAGGGCATTTCCGACGATTGGTTTGCCTCAATGCTTTGTCAGCCAGCTAATTAATATTAAACTCATTTGGTCAATGCCATTGAAATGCCAAAAGCAAACTATTTGAGTTTCCCCAACAAACCAGCTCAAGCTCGCCGAAGTCTGAAGCTTCCCTCCCTCTCATATCGTTGGAAGGGTTTTGTTCTTTGCTGCTTTGTTTCTGTTTCATGTCGCGTTTTATTCAATGTATGTAATTATTTTCCGGCTCTGTGAGCTCTAAACTTGAACATGGTCATGAGCAAGCCGATTGCGTGCTATCCAAACTATTTAAGCCATTTACGAGATACGAGTTACGAGTTACGAGTAGGCGCTTGGCCTTCTTCGGATAGTGGAACGTGCTCGGGATGCTCTAATGAGTGAGACACATTGAAATAAATTCGTGCTACGGGTGCGATGATTACTCGAATGTAGCTGCCATATAATTCATATAAATTGCATTTGTCATTTAAATTTAAGTGCGTTAAGCTACATGATTAACTGTCATAGACAGCCACAGCCATAGCCAAAGCCACAGCTACAGCCACGGCCACAAGGACAAACTCAGACTTACACACGTATAATATATTGAGCATACGTAGCGTGTGCCGAAAAATAAATCATATTTAATTACAATTGATGCTGATTTGTCATGCGAATCAGGTAACAGAAAGTACGAAAACTAATTAAAATGTTTATCAACTTTATAATTATCGCACCTTCACCTCTACGTGATGCTTACAGCAACAACAAAGACAACAACAACAACAACAACGACAACAACAGCAAGCGTGTTCGCAAAATACTATATATCGCAAAAAGCTGACTTTTTTACCAATTCTGGTCCCCCTCCGACTAGTTCCAGGAATAAACAAGGCTGAATTTGCGATTTTTTATGAAAGAGAACCTAACTATAATAGTTGCCCACTGAGTTAGAAAAGTTTAGTGAAATATTTTACACTTTGTTACATTCTTTCTTTCTCTCTTCTATATCGCCTTTATTTATCAGTTTACTTTCAGCAGTATGCTTATAAAGTCCATTGGTGATCTTGGACATTTGCTGGCATAGACCAAATCGCAGTTGCCTCCTCGTCTGCCTAGTCGTTCAGCCGTCTGATAAACACGATTCGCCGTCAATCCCAACCGATCACTTGAGCTAGATGGCGTCAAGACGATGTCGAGAAGTTCGCCAAGCAATCCACTCTCATGGGTCAAGGGTAGCGCAGCATGCTCGCAAATCACACGCAGAAGACAACTGTGTCCCGGTAGACCCAAGTGCTGCAGCACCATTTCAATTCCACGGTATATGATCCAGCGATACATGGAACCAAGGTTGTTACTATCTTTGTACCGACGATCGGTAAGCGGCTGTGGTTTCAGATAAATGCGTGTCAACTGCGACGCATTGTTGGGCAGAAAGTACTGCATTCGAAGTGCATAGCCTGATATGACAGTCTCGAATGCAAGATCCTCAACGGGTATGCCAAATGCACAGAGGAAAGTCACTGGAGTTGGCGCCAGCTCTGGATATATCATGGTTCCATCGATCTGCGCAATGAGTACTAATAGAAAACTAACAATAATTGCCGGATGCATGCTAGCGTCACCGATGTTCCCCATTCAAGAGGTGCCCGAGAACTAGCGAGAAAAGTTCTTAGCACGTTTGAGAAGCGATCTGTTACGACATTCTCGTACGATGAAATTGACACCTTGCAACAAAAGATATATTTCGATAGTGTGAGATTGCAGATCAATCGATTCTCTTTTGGAAAACTAATAGCACTAAACATGTGAATCGAATGAATCCAATTCGATAGCTCAAAAGTACACAATCTAACAACAGAATTAATTGCCAGCAAACACTTTTTGTAAATATAAATCTAATACAATTTTATTATATTTCTATCACAATATGGAATTGAATTTTCAGTTAAATCACAACAACATGGTAACGAAGTCAATTGGAGACTTCAAACACTTCCGACCATAGGCAGAGTCACAATTTCCACCGCGCTTACCGAATCGCTCAGCTGTCAAATACTCCCTATCAGTGTGCAGAGCATAATGATCTGACGAACTTGAGGGCGTTAGTACGATGTGTAACAACTCTGCAAGTAAACCACTTTCGTGGCTCAAAGGAAGCGCAGCATGTTCGCAAATCACTCGCAGAAGACAGGAGCGTCCGGGAAGATCCATATTGCTCAAAACCATTTCGATACTGCGATAGATCATCCATCGATATGTGGACCCAAAGTTAAACTCGTCGTTCCTCCCCGTAATGGGCTGCGGTTTAAGATAAACTCTTGTTATCTCCTGGGCTGTGGTGGGCAGAAAGTACTCCGTCTTTAAGACATAGCCCGAGGTGACTGACTCAAAGTGCAGATCTTCCACTGGAATGCCAATGCCGCCGATGAACTGCACACGAGTCGGAGAAGTAGCTGGAAACAACAGAGACCTGCTCAATCGTTTTAGATGATCACCTTCTGGGAAAGTACAGCCAGTTGATCCGATTAGTGCAATGACTACCAAGTAGAACATTAGAAATGATGTATCCATGACAATGTTGTAGCCTCCTTTCGCCTGAAGATCTAATATAGAACTGAGCCACAAGCATTCTCACACCTTCCAGCAATGCAGTCACTTTCTTTTGACTTTCCATTTATTTGCAGAATCGAAAAGGTAGATTCAGAGAGACGAACAAGTCATACTTAAATCAGATCAATTAGCAGCCTCATGACGAATTGTATTCTCGGTCAGACAGTCTTGTCACAACTCTCAACTCTCAACGCACCATTTCAACCAATTTCACAAACGAGTTCTCATACATTAAACGACCAATTCTTTAACAATTAACAAGTCACTTACGAACCTTAAGCTCTATCGAGGAAATAACAGTGAGCAAACTTTCAATCGTGACGTACTTTCAAATACAATAATAATATATATTTCACAAATATTGGAGTCTAATTTGAATTGAAAATAATTATTAGAGAGTTCTGTAAACATAAGATTTATATTCTTAATGTTATATTACTATTTGCAATTGTTGAGACAGTCTTAAGTAGTTCATTTTCCACTTGAATTTCCCTCACATTTTCACATCATTAGCACAGATTTTCAGCTTTATTCATTTGAGTGTCGTTCGAGTATCTTAAATGCTGTGTGCAAATATTTTTGCACATTCATGCAAGCCTCATGCAAGTCCAAGACTTGTAACACTCTCAAGGCAGTTAACATCTTCTCGACCCACATTTGAGTCTCCCAATGGGTAAATAAAACGTTCAAATGCATGAACTGAGGGGTTTCGAAGTGTTTACATGTAAGAAATTGTATAAAATGTTTAAGCATTGACATTAGAACACTAAGCACTGAGCTCAGCATGTGGGATCTATCCGCTATCCATCAGATAGGATTTAAGCTTCATTCCCTGTAAATTAGAGTCAACATAGGTGAATTAAATATATGGAGCCTTATCTGATTGTACCATTCTATATTTTATACTTCGAACGTACATTTTTGTTTACTCCGATTGAGTATAAAGATATAATGAAAACTTGGTATCTCAGGACTGGAGCATTATTACTTGTTTTCACTGCGCTTGCAATTCTACTTTTGTTCTGTACTCGTATTAGATGAAGAATAGAAGCGGAAGTTATGCCGACAACGACTTGAGTAACTTAAGTGAATTGCTGCTGCATCAAGAACTGCAGCTCTAAAGCCAAAGAAAATGTGCTGCCCGGCAGGAAGAGGGGAAGGAATGTACGAAGATTAAAGAGCAGCGTGAATAGGAAAAGCGTCCACTCTGCAAATAAGAAAGCAAAAGTAAAGCACATAAAAATAGCAGATGACGTCCAAGTGAACGACGTCGTCAGCAAATGCATTCCTCAGTTCGGTTCAGTTCAGTTCAGTTCAGCTTAGCTCAACTCAGCTCAGGAACAGGACATGAGCTCAGCAACAACTGAAGATGAAGGCAGCTATTTATTAAATAAGTGAGCAGGGGCAAACAGCTCAGCCTTTTGGTCCTCACATTGACTCTCAGCAGCTAAACAATGCTGGCATCGAATTTAAAAACTGCAATGATATTGCGTCAACAATCGAATCGAAATTCTTTGCATTTATTGAATTCTTCAGCTTCTAGGTGTCTGTAAACAAAAACACATTTAAAATTTATCATCTTTGAACAGTTTACAGTGGGTTGAAGTAAGCAGTTAATTTAGGATGTAAGTTTGTCTATTTGCATAAACGTATACACTATAAATATTTTACTTTTAAAGTCATTGAAATTGTAATAAGTCAATTATTGTTATTAAATATCGATTGTTCTACAGAAAAGTTGCCGCACGGCGGGGCAAAGGCAAGTAACATAGGAGTTATTCTTGTACATATGACACATTTGCGGAAAGGCCATTTAAAATAAATTGCATATATGTATGTGGCAGGGTCCCAATCGAAGCGATTGAAAAGAAACTTGACTTGGTTAATTGATGCGGAACTACACAGGCAGATGTGCAAATGCTACAATACAAATGCCACAACATTTAAGAACTTTTCAAATGCTTGAGTGTGGCCTACGAATGGGGTCCACCACATTTGGTCGGTGCCCCATCCTACCTTTTGAATGGCCGCATGTCAAGCTTAAATCCTCCTTTTTGGGGCAAGATGCAGACGCAAATGCATATGCATGTACATTCGAGTGTCTTGCGTCTTGTGTCTTGCTTATTTAGTTTGAGTGCCACAAGTTGTGGCAAGTGCCACGTAAATGTAATGAGTTAAATTATTATGCAAACGACGAGCAGCGACGCAAAGTCTGAATGTGAGAGATTCCTCACTGGAGATGTGTGAGATGCGCGAGGCACATAAACAAAACACTTGCGAATTTGTGCCGGGGCCAAGCAGCTCAGGAAAACTCATAATGGTAACGGTGATCATGATGATGATGATGATGATGATGATGATGTATTGGTGAGGATGAGGCGAAGCAGCTGCTGCTGGTTACACTTAGAGCAAGTGGCACTTTAAAGCATCAAGCATCACCACTGTTGCTGCCTCCATTCCTTCCTCATCCGGCCTGCAATAATGTTTTGCTCGTACATAGCATTATTAACGCCATTTTGCACAATATAATTGGTTAGTTTCCAATTGTGTTGGGATCAAGCCCAAGCCGTACACAATTGATGCCGGCGCTAGTAGCTATATCTCCGTTGACTTTTTGCTCAGGTAGTTGAACTGCAAAATGGATGATACCAGTGAACAAAGGGTCACAAACTAACAAATAAGAAAGCTACAGTCGAGAGTGCTCGACCGTATGATACCCGCAACCCATTTCGAGAGAAAACAAAAAACTTTAGTGATAATTTAACAAAAAATATACCAAAGAATATACTGAAATTTGTTTTTTTTTTTGTATATATTTGAAAAAAATCTATAATGCTTCGACATGGTCACACTGTCGACTAAACAAACAAAGCGCGTGCAGCTGCAAGTGAATTTTGCATATAAAATTGATTCTTAAATAACTTCGTTGTTTTTCATTCGATCTCAACCAAATTCACAGAAATCATTGAGACTATAATTATTAATTTGCATACCAAAATTCAATGCCCTAGGTCCATTATTGCGAGCGTCCATTATTCCAGTTTTTGCGGGCGGAAAGGGGCGTGGCAAAAATCTAAAACAAACTTGATCTGCGCAAGACCTACACGAATACTGTCACCAAATTTTATATATTTAGGTCATTCACACACTTAAAACAACTATTTTGATAAATAATTTAACAAATAAATTGTGTTCTACTTATTCGATTTTTACCAAAATTACAGGGTATATTAAGAAAATTTTGGCACAGAAGGCTTACCAAATTACACATCATTACACAAAAAACTTTTAGAGTTATACGCGATTTACATAAACAAACTTGACTTGTTGTAGATTTATGCATATTGTGGGCGAAGGGGCGTGGCATCCAACTTTTGAAATAAACTTGATCTGCGTAAGGAATGCAACCTATGTACCAAATTTGGTGTCTCTATGTCTTACAGTCTCTGAGATCTAGGTGTTCATACGGACAGACAGACGGACAGACGAACATGGCCATATCGTCTCGGCTGTTGACACTGATCAAGAATATATATACTTTATGGGGTCGGAGATGGCTCCTTCTGCCTGGTACATACATTTTCTGTTGGCACTAAGTTATAATACCCTTCTACCCTATGGGTAGCGGGTATAAAAAAAACTCGCAGTCACATTTCGATTGACAGCATATTGTAATATGCTTCAACAAATACATATTCGAATAAATCCTATTTTGAGTTCGTTTGCATCTGGGTTATAAAAAACGAACATGAACTCCATGATTTTAAATGAGACAACAGAACGTTTGCAGATAGTTTCCATCCGTAGCCATCGATATATCAAAGTAAGTTCGTGTGTTGTATGTGTGTTCGTGTGTTCGTATGTACACACATGTGTATGTATGTATGTATATGCAAATGTATGTATATAGCAAGTTATTACAAGTAAGCTCGCATTAATGGACAGTGACTCGATTCCAAAGCGATTCGAACACCCAGATCGGTCTACTAGCTCAATATTAGCAACATTTGAGTAGCTATTAATTATGCAGGCTGTTATTAAGTATTCAACGGACTAAGCCTGATAAATTCAACACTTTCGCGAAGTGACACACTAACAGCAATGCCCCCAATCCTCAAAGCAAATGCCTTTAAGTAAAAGTAATATTCATATACATATACATACATATGTCTTACATATATTTCACATTTATGTTCATATCTTTAAACACAGCAGAGATGACAGAGTTTAATGTGTTGCAGGATAATAGTTGTCTGGGTTTTTGCCCCGCGGCGGGAAGTACTTGTATCCTTGAAGCATTTAAGCGTTGCTCATTTATCACACATTTCTCGTTTGCTCTACCTCTCTCTCTCCCTCTCTCCCAGTCTCCCATAAGTCGAGCAAAATTAATATGCGAAAATAAATTATCAAGCCAAATGAGCAGCGTGTTCTTCCCACAAGGTTGTTGCCAGAAGGTGGAAAGGGAGGATGCAAGCAGAAAAGGCATTCCATTTGCACACGCATGCTTGGCCACATGGAATGCTGTTTCGGGGCCTTTTCAGCTTCATCAGCCAAAGCATTAAACATCATTTGTTATGCCATTTTACGCACAGCCACGTCAGCAACTAACTGGTCAGAAGATTGTGTTGACCCAGCACCGGTCCCAGCTTTAAAAGGCCAACAAATAATGGACATCCAGCCTTGTCAAGTTAACTAAAAAACAACATCAAAAACAATCTAGCATTCAAAAGTACAGATACTCTATGCATAAAATCGAATTATTGACAATCTTTATTTATATTATCTTACCATAGCTGCGATAAGTCAACCAATTTAATGGAAATAATTACTCAAGTTTTTCATTTAATTCGAAAGCTTTCAAAGTGTATATTATCAAATCGAAAATGTATGAATTAAGTAAAAACCAAAATATTGAAAATGGTTGGATAATACTGAATAAATATACCTTTAGATAGTGTATTTCCAATTTTCCACTGTTTTTGTAGGGTAATTGAAAGTTGGTCAAGTGTGAAAGACTGCTGTGGAATAGGGCAAGGATATACGTACATATGTATTGACCCCCTCTCCCCGCCAGTCTTTACACCCTCTCTAAGAGCTTCCCTTCTGCCACATCCTTGTCCGTTATTGAGCCTCTGTTCAACGGCTTGAAAAGCGATAAAATTCAACTAGGCCCACATCTGTGCAAATGCTTAAAGTGATTCCAGCTACGGTAACAATAAGACGTACTAAGTAACTTTAAAGATGATTTTGACAGCAACAGGGGGAATAAGGCAGAAAACTCACATGCCCATCCTTGGGGATAATCTATATAGTAATGAGCCTAATTTGAGCGCATTCATTTGGAAAATTAAAAATTAAATGGCTTGTTTCGCTGTTTTCTTCGTCTAATGCGAGCCCAAGCAAAATATTGTCGCAATCTCGTATAATAAATCTCATTAACGTTGCACAAGCAACAGAAACAAAAAAATAAGTGCAAAAGTGCTGACATTCTTTTGTGCTTGACGGATCTCAAGAGGAAATACTTAAAAATACTCGAATGTCATGAAGCGATTCGAAAACCTCGAAACACGTACATGTAAACTCGAAGATATCACGACCACTCTAACACATATTTCCACTCTCTTATAAACAGACAAAATTCAATTTAATTAATGTTGAATTTGACGTAACAATGCTTGCTAGTTGTCAAGGAATTAAAATGGTTCACAATAGCAGCAATAAAAGACAAATCTGTGAAATACCCACTGCCCATTTTGAAACAAGTAAGAAAGCTACAGTCGAGGGTGCTCGACCGTATGATACCCGCAACCCATTTTGAGAGAACACAAAAAACTTAAATAATACTTTTATCGAAAAATATACCAAATATACTAAAACTAGTTTTTTTGTATATATTTGAAAATAGCGCGTAAAAATCCACAACACCGTTATGGTCAGACTGTCAACTAAACAAGCAAAGCGCGGGCAGCTGCAAGTGAATTTTGCATATAAAATTGATTCTTTAATAACTTCCTTGTTTTTCATTCGATCTCAACCAAATTCGCAGGAATCATTGAAAATATAATTATTATTATGCATACCAAAATTCAATGCTCTAGGTCTCATATTACGGCTTTTACAGGCTTTTGGGGGCGGAAAGGGGCGTGGCATCCAACTTTTGAAATAAACTTGATCTGCGTAGGACCTATAGGAGTACTGTCCCCAAATTTGGTAGCTCTAGCTCTTCTAGTCTCTGAGATCTAGGTGTTCATACAGACGGACAGACGGACAGACGGACAGACGGACATGGCTATATCGTCTCGGCTGTTGACACTGATCAAGAATATATATAGTTTATGTGGTCGGAGATGCCTCCTTCTGCCTGTTACATACATTTTCTGTTGGCACTAAGTTATAATACCCTTCTACCCTATGGGTAGCGGGTATAAAAATACAAAACACTGTGATACAAAAATGTACATCAAATTGAAAATCTGGATAACAAATACATTTTGGGTATATAGTCTATCAGATTCACGCACTCACATTTATCATATCAATTACTATTTGATTTGTTTCTCATAAATGTTTATTTGATAGCTGTCCTTTTTAATAAAGTAGACGGCCACATAGTTTTTTAATATCTTACGAATAAACTCAACAGGATTGATGTCTATCTTCACTTCCAATTACTGCGTTATATTTCAAATGCAAAGCTTTAAATGTTCAAACAAATACACAATTCATACAGAAACTGCTGCTTAAAATTTAAATATTTATTTAGGCAATTCGTGCACAAAATTTAGAATACCTCTTTAGCTCCTTTTAGAGCTCGATGTTTGACTGCCAACAGATGTCTGGCCATATTCAATCAGTGTACTCAAAAAAGAGGCAAAAGAAGTACAGACAATGCCAGAGTGCGTCGTACGCTCTCTTTCGCACCTTCGCCAAGAGCATCCTCATGGGGGAGCATAACAACTGGTCCTCATCCTGTTGCAGGTCCACATCCTCTGGCTGCCTCTGGGGCAAACGAGGCTAATATTTCAGCGGCTCGAATGGCGTGAAGCAATTGCTTTCCGGTTATTGTGTATATTTACGGGCCGTATTTGTTACCAAGCATCTGGCAGACGATGTCGATAAAATACAATTTCAAACATGCATTTGCCATAAGCGAATTGCGAATTCCGAATTGTACGCACTACGTTTTAGCTCTTGCATCTTTTTTATTGAAATTGCATATACCATATACGATAATCAACGAAATTGGACCTCAAGTTGGGGAACTAGTCTATTTTTGTTTGATAATTGGTATAGAATTGCAGTCGGAAGTGGCAACTAAGCACATTTTGCTAATGTGACCCATATCAATCATCAAGTGGGACTTCAAAGCCATAAGGCAATCAACAGCTCGACTCGACTTGATTCAAGCGATATCTGAAGGGAATTGGCGACGGAAGCTATTGACGAGGTTCGTCCCACGATAACAGAGGCAAACGTTAACCGCACACGAAACACAAGGAACAATAATAACAACAAGCATTCCTACCAAATCATCATTTTTTCTTCTATTCTCACCACCCCAACATGGATCGGAGAAGAGGCGACGAGCGTCGAGGGTTCGGTAAATAGGTTTTTGGCTTTTCGAGGCAGTAATAAACTTTTTGGTAGGGAGAATGTTCGCCAGGATATGCGTCTCATCCTGCGGTCCATTCTGCCTCCAATTAGAGTTTGCTGATTTGGCGCACTTAGCAATCGGCACGCCTCGTTGGCGAGCCCCTAAATTGAGGGCGTGGCGTAGTAGGATGTTAGGCTGATTCGGTTTTGGTTTCGATTTGGACTGCCTGTTGTTGAAAACCCATTAAGATCATGGTCCATTAATTGAGAACTAATGAAAACGCCAGACCAGACCACATGTACTTGTAACTAGGCATGCCCCAAAGGGAGCGAGGGTGGGCGAAGGGTCACTGGAGTGGTGTCAAAATTGTGCATGTTCCAAATGGTTTTTGGCCGCTGCCAATGCCAGGGAAACAAATTAAGTTACTTTTGCCGAACGCCAAACGAATCCTGGATAGAAAACGAATAAAAAATGAATATCTAAGAGAGAGAGAGAGAGACAAGGGGATAAAGACAGGGAGCTATAGAAATGGAAAAAGTGGAAAAGCGTGGGCAGTTCGCCAGACAGTTTTTAGAAACTGCCAACAGAATAAAATATGTATGGCCATGTTCTGGAGCTCGATTGTGTGTATCGCGGGTAGTACCCATTAGCTTTGTGGTATTATCGGTCCATCCCGAGACGGAAGTAATTATAATCAGGAGAACGTCGACATCGATTCAACCGCACAAAAGTATCTAACTGAATGGGTAACTGTTATGCATATGCAACTGCATGTGTATCATGTGAGTGTTTGGGGGTGTATAATTAGCACAGCGCCTAAATTATTCTATGTGGGTTAAAACGAAGCAACTAAAGAGCATACATAATGACCTGGATCGAGAAAGAACTTCATTTGCTGCCGTATCCATTGACTTCCATAGCCCTTAGCATATTGTAGTTTAAAATCGATCAACTCATCATTTTGTTGGCATTGCCGAGTTGTTTAACAAATTAATTACGATAATTTAATTTAATGATTTCGAAATGATCGGACAATAAACTTTGTGGTTAGCAAAAGTATTATTATTTATTTTTTTTTTTATTATTTATTTATTAAGTGTAGAACCTGTACAAACATAGACTGTACCTTAACAACACATGGATGGAAAGTTAAAGTGGACCAAACCTCATAACCTAGTATGAGGATTATTTAATTAGAGTATTCTATTGAGTTAATGTTTTGGCAAAACCTTGCCGTTTAAGGCGCCTTAGAGGTCGAGCAGGCAGTAGTCGTCTGGCAAGTAGGCTGCGGTGTCTCAGCAATCTTTCGCTGTATCGGTTCGTTTGTCTACCAATCTGTTCTTCCACAGTATGTAGCTTGAGGTCCCTATGGAGTGTGGAACCTCGCACGTACCAGGGACAGTCAGTTATGTTGCGAAGTATCCTATTCTGTAGCACTTGGATACGCTTGTAATTAGATTTGGCTGCGATCCCTCAGATTTGGATTCCATAAAGCCATATGGGCACAACGCAATGGGCATACACCCTCTTGCATCTCAACGTCAAGGTGCTCTTTTTACTGACGAGCCAACGCAGTTGCTGTATCCTCATGTTGCATTTTTTTACCGTAGCCTTAAGGTGTGGGCCGAAGGTAAGACGCTTGTCCAGAGTTATACCAAGATATTTCGCTTGCGACGGCTGGTCCAGAGTAACTCCTTCTAGCTGGATTTCAGGAGTGTTCATTATTATTCTTTTTAACGTAAAGCAGGGGTTCGTTGTTTTCAGAGGATTGATCTTCATATTCCGTCGTTTACACCAAGCTGCAAGAGTCACAAGATATTCCTGTAGTCCAATAGCTGCTTCTCTGCGACAGCTGGAATTATATATGACTGCGATGTAATCTGCATATGTCGCAATAAGTGCCTTGGAAGGAGCTATCATATGATGACAGTTTGGGCTCGGTATATCCAGTATACAGCGAATAGAGCAATGGTCCAAGAACACTGCCCTGTGGAACTCCTGCTCTTATTGTGTAATTGTTGGAGTATGTATCTCTTACTTTGACCTTAAACTCTCGTCCTTCAATATATGATCTTAACAAGTAAGAAAGCTACAGTCGAGAGTGCTCGACCGTATGATACCCGCAACCCATTTCGAGAGAAAAAAAAATATTTTAATGATATTTTAACAACAAATATACCAAAAATATACTGAAACTTGTGTTTTGTGTGTATATATTTGAAAATAGCGGGAAAAAATCCACAACACGGACATGGTCACACTGTCAACTAAACAAACAAAGCGTGAGCAGCTGCAAGTGAATTTTGCATACAAAATGGATTCTTTAATAACTTCCTCGTTTTTTATTCGATCTCAACCAAATTCACAGGAGTCATTCAGACTATCATTGTTATTATGCATACCAAAATTCAATGCTCTAGGTCTATTATTACGGCTTTTACAGTTTTTGGGGGCGGAAAGGGGCGTGGCAAAAATCTAAAACAAACTTGATCTGCGTTAGAGCTACATGAATACTGCCACCAAATTTTATATCTCTAGGTCATCCACACACTTAAAACGTCCATATGCACTGGGCACAAAAATTTTGATAAATAATTTCACGAATAACTTTTGTTCTACTTATCCGATTTGTACAAAAATTACAGGGTATATTAAGAGTGTCAAGCGCAGATGGGTTACCAAATTACACATCGATACACAAAGAACTTTTGGAGTTATTCGCGATTTACATAAAAAAAAACTTGACTTTCTCTAGATAAATGCTTATTGTGGGCGAAGGGGGCGTGGCATCCAACTTTTGAAATAAACTTGACCTGCGTAGGGTATGAAAGAACCTTTTTGCCAAATTTGGTGTCTCTATGTCTTATAGTCTTTGAGATCCAGGTGTTCATACAGACAGACAGACGGACAGACGGACAGACGGACAGACGGACATGGCTATATCGTCTCGGCTGTTGACGCTGATCAAGAATATATATACTTTATGGGGTCGGAGATGCCTCCTTCTGCCTGTTACATACATTTTCTGTTGGCACTAAGTCATAATACCCTTCTACCCTATGGGTAGCGGGTATAAAAAACCATAGTAGGGTGCAGGAAAGAGATACTGAATTTTGCACATCAAGCCATCATGCCATACCTAATCGAAGGCTTGCTGCATATCAATGAAGACTGCGTTACAGTACTCCAGGTCATCAAAGGCTTGCAAGCAAAAGTATTATTAAAGTTTATCCTGAATACGCAGTACTAAATTTAACATCTCTGTTAAGAATAATTGTAATAAACACGTTTCGTTCAGATAGCTGTTCAGCCATTTTGAGCAATTAGCCAAACTTTTGTTTTTGAAATATTATCAAATTTGATTAACTGCTATAGACCACACATAATCTTCGTTTCAGATGCGCTTTTTCATTTTGTTTTTCGTGTTTCACTCTGGTGGCAAGAATAACAGTTACGCAAAATGCCTTCCAAGTGAAAAGGGATTAAAATGAAGTTGGTGCACTTAACCAAACGGCAATAAATCAAAACACCTGGCAGTGTGCTTAAAATCTCCTGGGGCAGCAGTGCCAACAATAACAATAACGCTCCCACAAAGGCGCGACAAGAGCAGCAAATGAAATAGCAATAGAAACAAAGCGAAATCAAAACTTTCTGCTGTAGGAAAAAGCAAGCGAAGAAACAGAATTGGGAAGCAATAACAACAGGTGTTCGACACACTTCAAATACCTACACCTAAGCACACTCACAGACACACACACACAATCCTGTGTTATGACTGTAGCTGGGGCATAGAAACACTTGAATATTTTCTATTACCTATTTAAAGGAGCGCGCAACACACGATAGTTGGGAGTTTCTTATTGTTTAAGCCAGCATTTGCTAAGATGCATTTGTTAAAAATAATAATAACAACATCAACTGGGGAAAAGAACAACAAACAAGCAGAAGTAGACAGCAATCGCCTGCACCCATCAAAAGAGAAAACTTTAAAGCTCTAAAGTTTTTGGCGAAAGTTTTCTTACACCTTTTGTGGCAGAGCGCGTTCTCAGTGCGAAAATGCAGTTAAAAACTTGCAGCCGCAATTCAATTAAAACTTCAATGTAATACCCACACACACACACACACACACACACACACACACATACGCACACACTTACGTAGCCAACATTGAAATGAAATGCCAAGTCTCAAGTCACAGTCTTTAGCCCCAGCTTCAGCTTTCCTCATGTAAACAAACGAGTGTGAGAGCATAAAAAGAGCAGCCGGCATTATGAATCCCATTCTGCATCCTTTTCGATTGCTTCGGCTGGGCTTCGGCGTCGACATCAACTCCCAGTTATTATTTATCCGCGCAGCCGCATTTGCAGCCTCCTTCAAGGCAGCCCTATAAAAGCAGCTGGCCAAAATCAGTGGCAGTCAGTTGGCTCGCGTCTCGCTATCTCAAATGCAACCAAACTTTGAGATTTAAATGGTAAAAGTGTTTACTCAACAACTTGTGGATGATTATTTCGCCGCATCTCATTATCATTCACATCGCGGTTTGAGAATGAAGCTTCAACAGTTATCAGGACCAGAACAAATCGAATTCAAACAATTTGAATTCAAACGACTAAACGACTAAGTGAGCGTCTAGACAACAAAATATTCAAACGAACCGCAAATGTTTCGGTTTAGAGTTTAATTGAACTTTCCACCAATTAAAAAAAATTTGACTGAAAATGTAATTACAAAGCAATAATTAGTTTTCGATTGTGGCAACGTGGAATTTAATTAGAACACAATTGGCTGAGCAGAGCAAAAGTTATAAATATTCAAGCAATATCTAGTGGACTATACATGAATTGTCATTCGCAGTGTCTCAATCACAGTTAGTATTTATTTCAAATAACTGCTTTCAATTTTTAAAATTATATGGAAATTTCTTAGTTTTGCATAGTACTTCCGTTATCTAATATAGTACAAATAACTAATAATATCTTAATGATTAAACTATAAATCAACTAGTTCTCGACCCAATACTATACAGTATAATTGTTATAGTATTATTTTATGGCTCAAGTATAGTCGAGGTATGCTAAATTACTAAAGTTTCTACGCACAAGCATGAATCACATTTAAATGTTATGGGAGTTTAAAATTAACAAAAGCCAACTTGAGATTATTCAAGCATAAATCACAGTCGCCACACACATAACTTCTTCAAATGACAGACACAGCATTTAATTAAAAACTTTGAACTTAATAAAAGATAACTCAAAGGAATACTTAAGCAAAATAAATTTAATTTAATGAAAAATCATATTTTCTTTGTGAACCTGTTAAACTGCTAAGCAACAGACTGTGTGTGTTTCTTCAAGTGAAAAATGTTGTGAATAATAAACTTTAAAGATAATTGTATCAAAACCAATTAATAATTTGAGAAAGTATTTCAAGCTATAATTTGCAGTGTATTGCCTATGTGATCTATGAAGGCAGGTGTATCTATCCACAATCAGACTGGATACATTTTATGAGTGTGTCTATTATTTGGATGGATACTTAATACCTACTTAATTTACAGAGAAGAGCCAACTATACACCACAAAGGTAAAATTTACATAACTAACTTGAAAATCTTACAAATAAATTAAATTATTCAAATAATATCCACTCTAGTCCATTCCATCTATTTAACATTTATTTTAAGATTTGAACTTTAAATTCATATTTGTTGAAATGATTTTTCTCCGTGATATTTGAGAAACTTGAGTTTTGTATATACCCGCTGCTCATAAGGTAGTCGGGAATTATGACTTAAGTATCAGCGTCAATAGGCGAGACGATATAGCCATGTCTGTTTGCCCGTCTATCTGTCCTTCTCTCTAGAGATATCAAACTTGGTTTCAATACTTAAATAATTTCAATGTCGAAATCTTTAAAATATGAGTGGGTGGGGCAAATAACAAACAGAAGGAATCCTCTACCACCATTAAAAATACATAATTCTTGAACTTTTATAGCATACTAACCGAAACAATTCAGAGAAATGGGTAGCGAGTATCTCAAAGTTAAGGAGTCTCAAGTAGCGTGTTTTTACTTGTAAGAGTATATTTAAAAAATAAATAAATAGTTGGTTTATCGCATTAACTATAGTTTTGAAACTAGTTTGTTCTTCGAATTAAGATAAAAATAAAAATGATATAAAAACAATTAGGAAATCTACCCTAAAAGGGCTGGATTGTGGTCTCACACCTGATACCCATTGGGAAATAATGGGATGGAGTCGGATATGGGGTCAAATACACCGATTTTACCTGTTACATATATTTCCGTGTGGCGCAAAGCATTGTTTAAGTTTTCCTTCCCTATGAGTAGAGGATATAAAAACCTATTTTCTCGCTACTGTACTTTTTTACATCTCACCAGTAGTTTTTACATTCCAAATGGGCTTCACATATTTTATAGTTTTTCATATTTTTAAAGTACTTTCGTGGATAGATTTACGTTACTTTTGAAATGCTGATATCCTGCAAAGGACATACGAGCATGTGACACAGCATTGTGCATAATTGATTGCGGCATTTAGCTTGCATACAGGAGATTTTTTTTTTTTGTTTTTACATTTTCATATTGTAACAAAATTGCATTGGCAATGGGAAAATGGGAAAACACTGCTTACCATCGTCTCCTGCTATTTGCCAGTTAATATAACCCACCAAAAATTTTGGCGATGAGATCGAGAGAAAAAACAATGCTATATTTGCATACTCATTGCTTCATGTTGATTCTTACAGCAAAAGTCTTGCAGTGACAGCGCAAACGACGATTTTTATCTGCAAATTACAATAAAATAATGTATTCAAATACATTTAGGTAACGATAAGTTTATATATCTCATGGTGTGCGCCCACATCGTTTGAACAATTTGATCTATGGTAATTGGGCAAGCTTAAAGTCTTAAGCGACAATGTTTATAATTTACGACCAGTAGTGCCTAAATTGATTCACCAATTAGAAAGCTAATTTATCAATGATGCATCAAAATTGTAGACATTTTAAAATGTGGAATTCAATTTCGCCTTCTCACAAGTACAGGAGCCGCTCTTGCTACCTAAATGCGTAATGCGTGTGGTATTTAAAGTGGCCAGAAGACAAGAAGAACGGTGTAGCTCTTATACCGTGAAGTGGCACTATAATTATTATCTGCTCGGAGCAGCACTAAATGCAGACGTAGATGATGAAAATGGATGGAATACTGGGAATAAGAGAGAGGGAGAGTAAAATAGAGTAAAATTAAGAGTGAAAGAGAAAGGTTGAAGGGGAAACCATTTATATGGGGAGAAATTGTTGTAAAGTTAGCATTTGATGTGCTCATTAAACCATGAGAGAGGCCACTTTAAGCACTTGCGTTAGCGTTAGCTACTGTTGCGAATCGCAAGACAACCATGAGGACTGAGTCCTTTCGAGAAAAGCATTTAGGGAGGCATCTAATCAGAGATTGCGAAAATGTAGACGCGCAACCCCAATTAGCAAATAATCCGCATGGATTTTAATTAATTGCCCCCGCGCTTCCAGATTGAATGAGTTGCCTGTATGGTGTGCGGAGTACACCGACAATTTTAACAGGTGTATTATACGAGTATATGCGTTGTGCTGTTGCCTTATAAACATTACACTTGCCAACTGTTCCGCAACCCTGGGGATTCTGCCTGAGATTCGGATTTTAAAATTAATTGTACGCATAAATTTGTTTAACCTCCTTTCTGTTTTCCTTTTCCTTTTCTGGCGGCGAGGATATCGGTTAATGGAGCAGGAAACCATTTG
The DNA here is from genome assembly GCA_963583835.1 of Drosophila immigrans. Lineage (NCBI taxonomy): Eukaryota > Metazoa > Arthropoda > Insecta > Diptera > Drosophilidae > Drosophila > Drosophila immigrans. The sequence goes on along the minus strand of OY757142.1, from coordinate 29,040,086 downwards.
GTTCTCTTGTTTGTTGATGGGTAATAAATTTGCTTTCGTCTCAAATGCCTTCTGCATTTCTGCATAATACCAATGCTGCAAAATTTTAATATATTTTCAGTCCCATACTTGTCTGTCAGTATCAGACAAACCGTTTTGTGCTCTTATTTAGTTAATTAATGTAAAATTCATAGTTTCACAATTCATGTCAGGCATTTAAAGAGCTTCATTTAGAGTCTTCTTACAATCACCAAATACTTTTCGTGAAAACTGAAACAACTTTTAAGAATTGACCACTTTGATTTGCACGGCGTATAATATCAAGTAAGAAAGCTGTACATATCGAATAAGTCGACCAACTATATAAGTAGTAGAAAACTACTTTTTTTTCCTTTATTAATTTTATACCAAAAGTGTAGTTTTTATTCCCTTATAAAAGATGGCTCCAATGCAAAGTGTAAAGTGTGTGAGTGTTAACGTGTTGTGGTTACAAACCAATAGGAACAGGGTATCTCTTAGACATGGGTGGCGGGTATCCCACAATCGAGTGCTCTCGACAATAGTTTACTTACTTGTTTTACATAAGCATTAAATAAGGCTCGATAAGCATTGGATATTGTTATTTGTTTTGGATATTTGTACACCAAACAAATCGGATATTAAGTATATCTGACAGTTCCGCCTTCTCCACCTCTACAACTCAACTCAAACTGAATTGCAGATTCGAAGCAAAATAACTTTTGTAACCAAATCTACGTCTGAAAATTTGAGATTTAGCTAGCGACGACTGCCTTACCTTAGGTAAAGTTATCAAATTTACAAAGAGCTCTTAAACTCTCGTGCAAAATTCGAATTGGATCTTGCTTTACTGATTATATTATCATTATCATGCAGAGGCTGATGCGAAAAGCTGTTGCAAAAAAAGTAAAAGATGCGAGTATAAATCAATAAAATTAGAATTTAATATAGCCACAAAGCATGCCACAAATAATCTAAAATATTTGCAGATCGAAACATGGATACCCTGCAACACATTAAACTTTTTAAATATATCAGAGAAATTATATCAGATACATGCCAAAGGGCCACTTAATCCACAATCTGGATTATTCTCAGCGAAAAAGGAACTTGACTTTCGATTTCAAATTGTTTGTCATTACGTAAGAATTTAGATACTCGCTATATTTAAGGTTAAATTATTAGTAAATAATCAAGCTAATAAAATAACGAAAATACCCAATGCACATACATAAGTACACTGTATATGTGGACGTGGGTAAAGGAAGAAGTCAACAAAGCAGGCGAACAAAATGTTATGCAGGAATTCTCAGCGCTCATTGATAAAGTTCGTGAGCAAAGCAGGGAATCATCACACTCCCCATTCCACGCACAAACCCACACTCCTCTTCTTCTTCGCTTTCCCTCGCTCTATCTCTCTCTCTCTGTCCCTCTCTCTCTTTCTATCAGTTCCACAATTGTGTTGGGTGCAAAATAATTTACATATTATGCCAGCCAAAAATGTACAGAAAGAAAAAAGCTGACGAGCGTCTAGGCGAATGGTAGAAAGTATGGAGTGGATTGAGTGGCCTTCGCATTGGAGGTTGTTTGACAACGGATACGAGGGACACCTATCAAACTACTAGAATGTTCTTGTCTTTATTACACCATTTCTATGGTAGCTCCATTTTATGTGGGCGTGTGAAGCATATTCACCGACAATTGGCAATTTTATATGGCGTCTTTATTGCGGTTTAACTACTGGGGCATAGAGCAGAAGGCATTATTTACGGCAGAGAATGTGCTATAACAGGAATATAATTTGACCTAATCCGTATAATGGTCGAACAGATTACGTATACGTAAAGCGAATGCCACTTTTGAGGTGACACTATAAAATTAATTTTAAAACATTTCGGGGCTTAATCATTCGTGCAGATAAAAGGCGACAGTTGTCCCAGAAGATAATTGCGTATGCGTGAGTTATACACAGACACTCATTGGACATCGCAAAGAGAGGACATGAGAGGTGAGGGAAGAAGAGGAGAGGAGAGGAGAAACGAGCTGGCGTTTAAGGCATCATTTGAGCACAAAATAAATTTGCTGGTTTATGCAGAAAATGTCGGTACGACACAGACCCAGACCCAAGCCTGACTCAAGCCCACACTTGTGTCCTTGCCGATCCCAATCCTCCGTCCACCACTTGTAGAACTTTCGAAAAACGTGCGGACCTTTTTAAGTTGCCCCAACAAACGGGAACGGAGGGCGGCTATCAGTTTTACGAGTCCTTTGAGAGTCGTACTTGTTAAATTTTCGACCCTCCGCCCCTTAAGCCCCTCCTCCCTCTTTTCATCTCCCTCGCCACTTCTTACACTGCTGCGTGGAAGATGTGCCACGGGAATGGCTCAAAACATGCCAGAGATTTGCGTTTGGCAACTGGCTTTTGATATTCAATCATGTCGAGCATTGCGAACAAAGCAAAAACTCACACTCATACACACACGCAAACTCCAAACTCACACTCACTCTCACTCTCTCACAGAGGCATCACGTACTCACTCAAACACGCACATATTGGACGATATTCAGCTGGCCTTCAATTTATTTCTAATAATGGTCTCTCATTTTTTAATGTTGCCTTTTTCGGTCATTTCTATTGTTGTTGCTTTTTTCGTTATTTTATTAATCAATCGCATTGGAAATTTATTTTGGGTTTTTACGGTTTCATTTCTGCAACATAGTGGCATTTGTTGCAGGTCTATGACAAGTCCCACATCAATTGATTGGGGCTAAAAAAAATGACAACAATAAATTTACAATGAATATTTTAGTAAATTTAATTTAAAAACACAAAAGAAATGTTATTTGTAAAATGTACAATAGCAAAACGTTCGTAATTTGCCAAAATCAAAAATGTTATAAACGCATATAAAAATGAAGTAAACTCTTTTCACATCTGTAATTAAATAAATTATAATTACGTTTGTTCTACATTTTCGATCTCTATAAACATCTAATTGTTTTTTTTTAGCAACATTTAAATATTTAACCGTTTATTTTAAAACCTCATAAATAGCTCACAATTGACCAGAAGCATATGGTTATATGATTCTGAGCTATGTTTGCAGTTTGGGCTTCTAATTTATTACCCACCTCCGTATTCTACAGATGTGAACCCCAGCGCCGTTGTCTTAATTTAAAGTCTTGAAGAAATACTCACGCTACCTAAGTATGTTAGGTATGTCGTAAAATACCTATTCTAGCTATCTGTGGTCGGCAAATATATTTTAACAGGGCGATGCCTCAGTTTCGCTCTCAATTTTTATTTATTTTAAAGAGATAAAAAAATTATGGAATGTACATAATATATTCAGTAACAATGTATCAAATTATATATATAACAATTTTTCCTCTTTAACATTGATTTAGATATTTTATTAAATTAAAACAAAAACTAAGTAATTTCATGGGTTGCATAAGTATTTTCACAACGTTTTGTTTTACATCTTAATTGACTATTATGTTTTATTAATTTATTTTAAGCTTAAAATTTTAAAGGCATTTTTTCCAATTCATTGTGACCTCAGTGATGGTTTCAGCTTTTGTCCTGGTCAGATCAGTGATTCAATTTCGTGGTCAATTAAGGCTTTCCACCCCAACATCTCCCTTAAAACCTGGTAATTATTCTGGCCTTATGGCAAGGAGCGTTGTCCTGTTGGAGAATAAATTCTTTTCCTATTAATCTATTACCGGAGGGAGACGCATAGTGGCTTAAGGTTTCTATGGGAACCAAGTCTCCCACAACATTATATGAAACTGAACCCCATAACATTACGCTTCCACCCCAATGGCTCACTCTTTGACACACAGGAGCAATTTTTTTGTGATAACTCTTGTTAATTCGTACAAAAACTTTCTTTTGAGATAAAGCCGGCTTGGTGATGTGCCTTTTTGCGAACTCCAAACGCTTTAGCTTGTTTTTCGGGGTAATAAATGGTATTGGCTTTGCAATATACATATGTTTCCATATCAGCTACAATCAAACGCCTGCGTATTGTTCTCGCACTTATGGAAGTCGATTCAGTCTCATTCTACTCCAAGGACGCAGCCTTTGGTGTTTTTAGAGGATTCCTCTTAAAAGCACGGACGATAAGACGGTCTGCATCAGCTGTTGTCTTTCACATCATTAAATTTATTATATTTATTGATTTGATAATAAATGGTCTAACGAGACAAATTATATTCCTTAGCGATGTTTATTACGGAAACACCCAAGTTATATTTGATCACAACTTCTGATCTTATTTTGGTACTAAGCTCAGATTTTTTAATCATTTTAAATATTAAAAAATTGACTTTATACAATATTAATGAAAACTTGTAATAATCTACTTAAACAACACTAGTAGATTTCCTAGAAACAACTAAATCACGCAATGACAAAATATACATATGTATGTACATATGTATATGCCGCTGCAAAAATCGTTGCTTGTTGGCATTCTTATCAGCAGAACGAAAAAACAAAAGACAATTGCCGAAATATTTTGCATATTCACAGTTATTAATTTGCACTTCTTTCATCTTCATTTTCGGCTCTAATAATGCAACGGTACTTAGTTCAAGAGTCTAATAGTCAAATAAATACTATGACTAAATTTATTTGCCGACCAGTCTATGAAATAGCTTACTTTTGGGTCAGAGTTGCCAACTTTGAGTCGCCGGGCTCGGGCTCGAATTCCGGAAGGGTACGAGTAATTTCTAATCTTTGAATATTAACAGTAAATATGTTTAAATTTAATTCAGCAACAATTCAATTTATTTAATTTTATATTCAAATTCATTTTGTCTTTAGCTAAGTCAATGGGGTTGGAACGTCTGATCGAGGAAGTCAAGAACTTAGGTTCGATGCCTGACTTGTTTTAATTCAGCGACGGCAGTCGGCTGTCCTGGGGTTAAAGTGTTCAATCGCATACGCTAATAACTTAGGTTCGATCTCTGACAACGGGCGACAACAACAACAAATATAAATGAATCTATCTTGTTGATTACTAAAAATATAAAAAAAATTGTTTCTCTATGGTAACCTACGTTTTTATTAGAAATTGAGCTGTTTTTAACAGTTTGTGCCAATAAACTACTTTGACAATCTCCAAAAGATAAACGGTACAGCATTAACAATGAGAAGGAGAACAAAAACAATAAAAGATGCGGATATAAAAGACAATGCATGAGCAAAAAAACAATAACAATTACACTGATTGCTACCCCCGGAGGCAGCATTGAGCGTTGAAAGTGACCTGACGAATGGTCACGAAATGGAAATGGAAACGTAATGTAACCCCATATATTTAAGTTGGCCTCCTCTACCGTAACTCGGGCGACTCTACGCTGCATCTCGTCGCCCTCTCTATCTTTCGTTGATACCCTGTACGCTTTGAATGGAATGGTCTTGCATAGCATCAATTACTGAGTTGAATAGGTCAGCATAGCTATTTATCGAAGAGAATAAACATACATGTATACAGTGAGGCGATTCCATTACTTAAACTGAGTCAATATTGTATTATTGTTGAAATCTGCACAAAATACTAACTTGGTCCCAAACTGTGTGTATCTGTTGTTATGTACAGCGTACTGAAATATAAATCACAGCACAGTGACGGCTGACTACTGTGCATCTTATAGTCAGTCACCCGCTAAACTTTCAACTTGTTTTTGTTTTCTGGGACATGCGATCACATAAAACAATTGAGAGCTCAATTTTGCACGCTCGGTTGGTTTTATTTTACATAACTCCCAGTGCACTGTTAAGGACAAAAGGGATGCGCCTGCAGCCTGCAGTATATGCACGTTCCGAATGATTTCAGTTTCGTTCGTAACTTTGTTAGCTCCGCTATCCACTGTCCAGTGTCCTTTGCCAGTTGCCCGCAACCTGCAGCCCGAAACCCGCTCGCAATTCATTGTGCTGCTCCGCATGTTGTTATAGCCCAGAGGCAGCGAACATTTATATGGCAAAATGTTTTGCTCTCCCATTACTCTTATTGTTTCATTCAGGAGAAGCAGCAGCTGGGGAATGCATTTGAAGCTACCAAGAACTAGGGAATGGCCAGTTTTTATGTGCGTAAAAATTCTTTTTGATTATTGCACGTTTAGCGTTGCCACACAAGCATTTATTGCGACGCACAGAGAGACAAGTGGATAAAGGGATAAAGCGGTAACTGCACTCGAACGATGCGTATATGTTTCGAAATACATATCTAATATATTTAATCCAGATATTAATTTTCTTTAGCAGGATATGAAAATGAATGCACTGACTTTGATGGCCAACACGCATAGAGTGACCCAGCGCTTTCATTTCCATCTTCCTGTCCTCTCATCATCGAACCCCTTCTTCCATTGCACTTTAGCCCGTTATCATTGCCTGTTGCCAACCAAAGCAAATATCTTAAATGGACTGCACCAAAGGATTGCGTTTAATTATTTCTGTGGTCGGTTCAAGGATAGAGTGGAGGCAGGGGTTGCAAGGGAAATCACTGAGTCGGTGCGCCGTTGGGTAAGCACTGGTAAGCTCCAGTGAGATCGGACAACATAATGACTGTGATACTCCAATTTTTAATGTCTGCTGTACAGTGCATTCTGAAACTTTGAAACATCCTCGCCACGGCCACTGACCTGAGTGAAGTGATGCCAGTAGTGCAAACTTATCCCTTTACCCTTATTTGACCTCAAAGAGGAAACATATTAAATTAACTCGGAAAATGCAATCGACGGGCAATATGTAAACAATTACATAAGCTTTGCTCGAAGTAAGATAATTTACTTTTTAAATGAGGCCAATCAAAGGAAAGGTATCAAACTTTTCATTTGGTTTTATTTTTAATCCGTCTACGATTCTCTACTACCTTCTCTGTTCGTTTTATTTTCGATGAATCCGATCGTGTATATTTTGATACCCGCTACCCATAGGGTAGAAGGGTATTATAACTTAGTGCCAAAAGAATATGTACGTAAGAAGCAGCATGAGGCATCTCCGACTCCATAAAGAATATATATTCTTGATCAGCCATGTCCGTCTGTCCGTCTGGCTGTCTGTCCGTATGTCTGTATGAACACCTAGATCTCAGAGACTATAAGAGCTAAAGCTACGAAATTGTTTTTAAAACACTAGTTATGACTGCACGCAGATTAAGTTTGTTTAAGAATTTTGCCACACCCACTACAGCTTTTAAAAAACATACTTTAAAGGCGTTGCCGTATAGCTGTAGCTATGATTCAAAAACTCTTATGAAATAGACCAATAGGACGTTTTCTGAAAGTCCTTTTAATTGCGCCTTTACACCCACATGTATGAAAACACTTACAGCTAAGCAGACAAAATCGGTTCAAGTGACGCTTCAGACTATTTTTTTTTTTACTTTTTAAAATTATGTATGTTATTTATAATGGATATAATAGTTGCAAACACTGTTTTAAATTGCCTAGTAATAAAAAGATTAAGTTTATTTTCAATTTTTTAAGCCACGCCTCCTTCGCCCACAATACACGATTGAACTGTGAGTGTGTGAACAATGTTTTTATTTCATTTCAAACGGTTTATCATTGTGTCAACTATCAAAAGCTAGATACCATAATAATATACTATACATATATTTAAACAGTTGGATACATCGCTTTCAGTTTAAATACGATTGATCTGTGAGTGTTTGAACGTTTATATTTTACTTCAAAGTAGTATGAGTATTTAAAGTAATTTTAGTGTGTTTGTATGTGTATAAAGGTGTTATGATTGCAAACTAAAGGGAGCGGGTATCTCGTAGGCGAGCACTCTCGACTAGAGCGTTTTTACTTGTTTTATTTAGTATCTTCTACTTTCTTTAAAAGTTTTCATAACAGCGATCAGGATAATAACTTGAATTGACGCTCTCTTTCCCTCCTGCAACTTATTAAAATGATTCTCATTCGATGCATCCCCTGTCTCTATCTAAATATAGCATGCAATTTATTCAAATGACTCTCATTCATTGCATCCTGCATATATTTTTATTTGGAAGCTTTTCCCTTATTACGGGTATCCTTATCTTGATCTCAATATTTATGTTTATCTTCTCTGCATAGAAATGAGCGACAACGCGATTTAAATTCGTTCAGCACTCGTTGCGGGCGTCAGGAGAAAGAGGAAAGAAAAATCTGAAACGGAACGTGACTTTTGGCGAATATAAATTGAAGCCACTGAGCGATAAAAAAACTGCAATGCCAACCTGAGCGAGCTTTGCCTGACGCAATCAAACAGATAAAACATACACTCATATATATATAGACATATATATATATATATACGCACACATATACAGAGAGAAAGAGAGAGAGAGCAAGACGCGCTGCCCATGGCTGTCCCTTCAAAAGCATCACGCTTGAGCGCAGTGAGGCGACAACACCTGCTTCCCCCCCCCCATTTCACAGCCATTTGGATGCTGCTCCTGCCATTGCTCGCTGCTGCTGCAACTGCAGCTCCCGCATCAACGTCAACATCCACTTCCACATCCACGTCTTCTTCGACCGCAGATCGTCGACGTTGTGCACACAAAGGTATTGCTGAACTCATTCGCACCAGTCCCGTAATTGTTAAGGCGCTGGCAGCACGAATTTTCAGTGATGCTGAACTGGACGATTTGGCTGCTGACGGTGCTGCAGCCTCACAGGCTGCCACAATTTTAATATCATTAACACCGGAAACGATATACAAAGGCGCCTCGCTGCTCAAAATGGCCAATGGGGCGGCCGCTACCGGCGACAGCATGATGGGATCTGAAGGTGGCACTTCAGGCAGTGTGTTGCGACGCAACAGTTTTGCCAGCCACAGAGGTTCCAGTGCCTGGAGTGGTAGTGGGACCTATCAATATGAAGGGTGAGCACATACGTTAATAAACTAAATCTGGTAAAACACATGTTGCGATTAGTTACGAGCCATTTAAAGCTGTGAAGTCGATTATTAGAATGTGCGTAAATGACATCAAATAAAAGATTATTTAGCATACATATGTATGTACATGCATTTTTTTTATATAATAAATGTATGAAGTCAAAATATATTTTTACAAGCTTACAAAAATGCATTATCTAGGAAGTACAATTCATATTGTGCTGACTGCTTGTTAACTTTAGCTATCGTGTATTTTCTATCTCTCGTAAATAATCTTACGCTCCCATCTTTCACATTTCGTAGACAACTCAATGCTACACTGCAGCAGCTGCATTGTTTCGATGCTAATATGCTGAAAATGCTGCCTACGGAATTAATTGCTTTTGGCAATTTGCTACCCGCAGCAATGGATGCCTCAAGCTCAGGTGTTCCTGGGAAAGACTTCCTCCCCAGCTCTAACCCCATCCCTTTAACCTCAGGGCAAATGAAGCAACCGTTGCTTGGCTCATCGTTAGATACTGGGTCTGAATTGGCCGCCGAAAAAGATGTGCTACACATCAACATAAATGGACTGCATCGTTGGACGCCCCAATTTGAAAATCATATCTGGAAGCATTTGGGTAAGTTTTAATGCCAACCAAAACATTGACAGAATTCTTTCGTAACCAATTAAAACAGTTGCTATTGTTGCTGTATTGAATAGTTGTCATGTTTATATTTTACCCATTCCTGAAAAATTGATGTACATTTTTTAATTTAAATTAAATTTAACTTTGTCTTATCAAAATAATTAAAAGTCTATTCAATTTTACATCAATCTTTTTTTTTTTATTTTATATGGTTTTTAATGGCTCTTAGTTTATTATATATTGTACAACATCAATGAGCAACATCAATAAGAAAATGATCCGTTAAAAGGGAAATGTGGCAGTCGTGAACAGCCTACTATTAGTTTCTTAATCAATTAGTATTTGAGGCAATATAAGAGGAAACCTTTGTATCCAAATCCGATTTTTGTCATGCTTGTGTGAGTAGATAAAATCTATCCATGTTGTAAATATTTCGATGATGATAACGATGACACAGCATGCGATACCCTAACTAAGAGTGTGCATGTGTGTGAGTGTGTGTGTGAGTACATTCGATTATTCTTCAGTTAAGCTGACAGGACAACACGAGGCGCTTTCGCAAAGGCTGTTGCAGAAATCGTGGGAAGTGCCACTTGACTTTTATGTCAAGAGACGATGGGACAATCCACACCATACGAGTTTTACAATATAACATATATGTACAATATATACATACATATGTGTGAAATAAATGGAAAAGCAGAACATAAAAAAAGCGAGGACACCATATTTATAATGTAAAGTGTAAGGTAGTTGTTCTTAGACGTTTCACCGTCGGATCCTATTTTTGGAATTTAATTTCAGAGATGAACATTTTGAGCTATTTAAAAGCCACGCTTTTATTTCAAAATATAGTTACATCCTGAAGTATCACATTTTTTTGTTTACATTTTTTAGTAAAATAATATTTAAATAAAAAAATAGTTTCTTGAATAATAAAAACATACATATTATGAATGAATGAAATTTAATCGGGCTGGTTAATTGACCATGCATATAGAGATTATTGATATGTGCGCACTTTTGATCGAATAGGGAGATTTAAGCGTTTAATTTTTATCACATGGCTTACATTCTTCAATTGCAGGCTGGGATGATTGGAGCGATTTTACGTTGTGCAGCGTCACCTGTGGCAAAGGAGTGCAACAGCGCTTCCGTCGCTGTCTGCTGGACAATCCACTAGTGGACATCAGCATGAATATGAATTTGAATCTGAGTCTGGACGACGATGACGATGACGACGACGTCGATGATGATGATGCCGACAATGAGGCCGAGAAGAGGGAAGAGAAATGGCAAAAACAGGAGCAGGCTATAGATGTAGACCATGCTGAAGTGGTTGCTGACGAGGCAAATAATGATGTCAGCAGCGCTGAGGCAACTGCGGCAACAACAGTCACATTCAATGCTTATAATAATGAAGTGCTCGGCCATGAAGAGAATGGCAAAGAGATGGATAAACGTATGAAGGATGGGGAGACATTACTGATGATGCAACCCGCTTCAGCTTCAACATCATCATCATCTACGCATGCAACGCTTGGACTAACAAGCGACGGTAATGAACTGGGCGGCACCGCCGCAGGTACAGATGCAGAAACAGGAACAAACGCAGGTGACATCACATTTTTACCATCTGCACGTAATGACCATCGCAGGACACGTGCAAATAATCAGCACAAAAAGAAACGCAAATCCACGAAAAGCGTTGCCATATCGACACTGCTCTGTGAGGGCTACAACATCGAGCAGCGCAACTGCAACAGCTTCGAGTGTAGTGGTAGGTGACAATACTCTAATGATTCTCCTATTACTATGATTCTACTAATTCCCACATATGCAAATAGATGATATCAGCGATTTGCTCAAGTTTTATAAGAAGCTACCAAATTCGGCGGCCGAGGAACAATCAAGCGATCTTCCCATCAATGAGAGCATGCCATCGCCACCAGCAGATTTTGCGGATCTAACAACGGCTATATCAATGGGCGTGCCCTCCTCATCGACGCCTTCAAATATGGGCTACATACGCAGCTGGAGGAATATGCTGAACTTTACTCTGATGATCACGTTGCGAGCAAAGGTAATAAAGCACACATGCTATTAACATTTATTCATATACATACATATGTATGTGCATATCTCGTTAATGTAACTTTTAACATAATCTCTTTTCAATTTAAATCCTTTCACGCCTATCGCTGATGCAGAATGATACGAAAAGTACATCGATAATTTTCACCATACGCAACGTCACACACAATCTATATCTGGAGGCGTGCAAGGATGGACTTCGCCTATATCTGGAGCGCGACAATTCAACGGAAATGTTGCCGGTGAAATTCAATTTATATGATTATCGTTGGCATCAAGTGGCCATCAGGTAAGTGGGGAAATATGGGACACAGGCAGCAGAACGATAAAGAGAGCAATTGAGAGTTACGCTCTTTGTTGTTCTTCTTCTTCTTTATTGGCAATCTGAGTGCCCGCTTTGAGAGGCTGAGAGTTTCTTCCCCCTCTCTTTCTCCTATGGCAGGGATTGCATGTGTTTTTGTTTGCCTGTGGTTTGATAGCCAATACAGTCGTTGACACTTTTATTTTATTTGCGTTTTCAATTTATTAGCATAAATGCTTGTGCCATGAAACGCACACTTGACACACATACAAATGTCGCGCACTGTTACACATACATATAAGTGAGAGCACCCACACACACAGCCAAATAGATATCGACGTGCTGCTTTTTTGTGAATGGGAGCAACTCAACACCAAACAACAGCCAAATTGACACTTGGTGTAAGTGTGCGCCATTTGTCATCGGCTGTTGGCATATTTCTCTATGGCACTGTGCTGTTGTACTCGTACTCGCTGTACTCACAGTCAACCTCACACTCGTACTCTCGGTTGTGCTGGCATGTGTTTTAATTATTTGCGCCGCACACTCTCACGTATTAATTTGTTTATTTGTTGTTCTTTTCACGCACAGCATTCAAAATGGCGATTTCATATCGATTTACGTCGATTGCTCGTGGACAAACAGTTTTGTTGTTTCGAAGCGATTACTTACGTTGCCCCAGGATGCGGATGTGGAAATTGGACGTGGCTTTAATGTGAGTATAGGGACAAATTTAAAAGTAATTGACAATCAGAAAGCCAACATAACATTTGTCCTACTGAATATAATTTGTTTTAAGGATTAGGAGCTTGAAATAAATTCATTGGCAGATGCAAATGCAACTCTAATCATAATAAAATGTTTATAAACGTGTACATTACTGAGGATAGCGCATATATCGTAAAACTCAAGTCTGGTACTTGATTAAAGATTTTCACCCAAATGACAGTTTAGGGAATTTAATTGATTAACTTAGGATTGGATAATTTCTAATTGCAAATACTTTTCAGCCACTTTGTCGATGGCATTACCCAGCAAATAATGTGATATGCATTTTTCGATATTATACTACGTATGGGAAGGGAGTGGACGACTGTAAACCATTTAATGTGATATCTGTAAATGCATTGCAACGTATGAGTGTTTCTCTGAATACTGCGTTTTTGGCTCATTGACCAATTGAATAATAATTAAAATGCTGAATAATTGTGATTATAATATCTACTTCACAGGGCGAGCTGCAGCAATTGCTGGTTCTGCCGGAACACCAAGAGCGTTTGCAATGCAGCAACAGAAGGACGTCTATCAACGAGGTGAAGCGTTACATTATTGACACATTTATCGAGGATTATGGCAACAATTGAAGCGGAAACCCATATGCAACGCAAATAGCAGACAAAACCACACCATAGCCACATGAGTTGAACATGGAGTTGTTCCCAGCAATGGAAATCCAAAAAGAAAACATAAACGAGAGCTAAATCAAATGGAAATCATATACTAAATAACAATATACATTTAGTGTATGTATGTATGTACTTGTTTTTCGCATTTGCTGAGTAAATATAAATGAGGAGACGATTAAGCAAACACGCTAGGGATACGATTCGGTCCATCGAATTCCAACAATCTATACATATAAATTATGAATACTATATATATTTAAATATATACAAATCAACACATAGTATAAAGTGATTAATGTTTCCTAGCTATGCATTCCAAGTATTGTAAATTAAACTCCATATCTAATGCGTACGTGACTTTTCACTTTGCATATGAATGCGATTGAGAATCATTGAACACTTGTATGTATGAACACGATGCATATTTGTAATTATTAAGCTAATTTGACAAAAAACAATAATTATAATGAAAATAAAATAAAAACAACAACAAAAATACAAAATTAGACAGCAAAATTATCGCTGTAAATTTCAAATGTGCAAAAATAATATCAGTTAAGATGAGTGTGAAAAAACGAAATCAATAAAATAAATAATAATGTATAAGCATAAAAAGGGAAACAGTGAATTAATTTCAGCTTGTTTTACTTTTAAAAGTTTTTTAAGCCCACAAGAAGAAGGAAGAGCTAGATTTAAACAAAATATACTAACATTTTCAGAGGATACCTTATGTGCTCGAACTTTTTTGGAAGTTAATTAAATTCGTTATACCTTGTTGTTGCCATGTTTCTAGAAAATCTTTGAACTTGTGGTATACCCAACACGTATGAACAATAGTTAAATAGTTATCGTTATTTGCTCAAATTGTTTGCTGCAAAGTCTACAGAATGAATATCGAAGTAAGTTATTTTTAAATATTGGTACATTTACGATTCGCTCGGACATAAAAATACAATATCTTAACTTAATATTAAAACCTAATTTGTCCCCCATAATATTCCTATTCTTGGTGTCTAAGTTTTAAATCCCTTTTATATTCTGAATAATATTAGTCTCTGGCCCCGACCCCATCCAGTTCTATTGGCTACGCTAAATGTTGACCCTACGAAATCATGAATTTGCATATATCACATTTAAGTACTTGCCGCTGCCTCTAGTTTGCGGATAGGAGAGTTTGTCAGTGGAGTTTTGGCAGCTTTTGGGACCCGCTGATGTTTTACTATGTTCGCTTTGCAGTCACTTTTGTGGATTATTCTCATTCGAGTGCACTTGACTGATTTGACAAGGGCTCAAGTTGTTACAATTTTCTGGGCCTCACCGCGTGCCAATGACAAGAGCCAAGTAACTGGTATAACAGACCGTGGATTTTGAGACAACAAACAGAACATGTTTGGATTATAATGCCATATTCTCACAATTTTTAAAGATCTAGAATTACCACAAATGGTTGATCTTAGATCGAAACAACACAAAGTCTTAATTTGTACATTTCATTCTAATTTGGGACGTAGATATTCATTTAGAGCCTTCAGACTGATGAATAAATTGTTAATAAATCACATTACTTATACGTTCGTATCTTATTTAATTTTTTAATTTTTCTTTTGGTTTGGTATTACAATATCTGTTTCGCTTTACATAGTAATCCTTGTACTTCAAAAACATTTAAAAGAAAAGGCGAATAGCAAAAACGAAATTCATAATTTCCTCTTGTCTAAAATAAAAAAAAAAGGAAAAATAGTCAGCAGCTGGATCTTCTTCCGTTTGTGTGGTTTGGTTGCTGTCTCCGGCTCGTAAATAAGCAGACTCCTCCACGCCTGAGCCGACCCCAATCCCTTCCCCGACACCGCCATTCGGCTCTTCTCATTTACTGGCATTCTATTTATTTCTCTTTGCATCGTTCCTCTGTCTTCTTGTAGGCAATTTCAAGCTCTGGTGAAAAATGCTGCCGCACTGAGGGTATGCGTCGGATGTGGCCAACAGACGTTTGAGACATTGATGAATTTCCTGTCGCATTGCTCGTGCAAGTCACTCAGCTTCAGGTGTTGGAGTAGCTCAAGGAGCACAAGGAGCATGGAGCAAGGAGCATAGAGCAAGGAGCACTTGGCGCAGCAACGTCTGGCAAAAACTCTAATACATTTTTATCTGCACAAATGTCTGCCCTGATGGTGGCCCATTGTGACTCTATAATTTCCTACTCACGTTCTAGCGGTGCATTGAACTGGGATGCACAAGATGCTAAGGAGGGTGGGTGCCTTGTGGGTTGTGGGCTCCGATAACACTATAATATTATCACTTTATGTGTATAATTATGTTTGCTCCTAGTTAAATATTTCAGCCTATGAGACAACTTTGCAAAAAGAGAATACGATGGAAGGAAACTGGGGCAAATGACACACATATCGTTGTATGAGTATATCGTATTCTAGCTGCATGTCAAGGCAAAAATATTCCAATTAGTTACAGTCGGTTGGCAATGCACAGGGCTCTTAGCCAACTTTCCGCAAACGCAAAATTGACACAAAACATAAGCAGATGAAAAGCAAACAAATATGTACTTTTATTTATGTTGAAAAGTGAATTAGAGACAACGCAGTATGTATTAGTTTTTCTTTTTGGTGCTCATCAATATTCGTTGTGTCGCGACTAATCGTCGCTTATTATTTACCTTCTTATTTTGATTGTCTACGAGCAGAGAGCAAATGAATTGCATATCTTGTTACAAATAAAACGTTGATAATCAAATACAAGTTGGATTTAAAATCGTTCAGTAAAATTTCAGAAACCAAAAAAGTTAAGCAAGAGCTCCGCAAATAGTTATTAAAATATGTAAATATATGTATGTGCATATACTACATATATGATGTCGATTTCCAGTCTTTTTAACCAACACAAGAGAAGGAAAATCTAAACTTGTACATACATATGTATGTATATCAATTCAAAGGCCATATGACAAGGGAATTTCTAAGACAAGAATTGAGAAACATACGAAGAATTTAAAACATGGAAAAAAAACAAAATTCTTAAATACTAGAAACTTAAACAAGTAGTTTTTAAACATGTCCATATACATAACATATGTGGTATACTTTAAGAATTTACAATTATACCATTCTGAAATTCGTTCTCATTTAACTTATTGTATAAGGGTGGCTTTGCATTTTGAATAGAAATAGAATGCCCGCATTAGTTTCATAAATTAATAGCTTCACAATTACTAGCATAACTCATTGTTCTCGTTTTCGTTCTCGTTCGCGTTCTTGGTCCTGGTTCGCCGTTTTCGCCTTGACTTCTCGCACAACGTGTTACACTTGATGTACTCTGCGTTTGCTCTGCCTTGCTCTTTTCTCAGTTTTCCACTCCAAATTGCAAACGTAAATCTTGTCAAGTTTTGCAGGCTAACAACTAACAATAAAAAGAAAATCACAGAAAACGAGTAACTTGGCCGCAACGCAGCCTTACTACCCCTATTACTACGAACTTTTTTAATATTAGAATAGATTAAGCAGATTAAGTAGATTTTTATTAATAGAATTAAGCAGAGATGGTTTACCATATACATATGCACATATATATGGCTATATCGTCTCGGCTGTTGAGACTGATCAAGACTACTATATACATACATCCTTTATGGGGTTGGAGATGCCTCCTTCTGCCTGTTACATACATTTTCTGTTGGCACTAAGCTATAATACCCTTCTACCCTTTGGGTAGCGGGTATAAGAATGAGCAAAATGTGCCACACACAGTCATATCCATGTGCATTTGTATAAGTACATTTTTACTTATTTATGCCTGCGTCGGCAGCAGAAACAACTTTCACATGGCTTCACGCGTACAAATTTCTTTCGTATTTGTCCGAACAGAACTTTGTCGAACTTAACAGGCAACTCATTTAAACGACTCAATCTCAATGATTGGCGGTTAAAGTAGCTTAAAGACTCCTTCTTCGAATTGTATGTGTTTTATTATATAGCCACAAGTATAAAATACCTCCTTAGCTTATACACAACATTGAAAATTAAACAATCAGAGCAAATTATAAACGAATTCATGTAATGCAGTAAATTTCGTGGAATTTAAAGTGTCCGTCAGATTGAGACTGGGAATGAATAATTAAAGTTGGCTTCAGAAGCAGGTTGCACAACTGTTTAGCCAATGTCAATTGAATGGGCAAATAAGCCACAAATACGCCAATGTACATACATACATATATACGACGGGCAAAACGGAGGGTCCTCTTAAAGGGCAAACAGCCCGGATGAAATACTTTATCGGCGCTGTTGCTATTGCTTTGGGAACTGCATAAAATGGAGGGCAAACAAAATGAGCTGTAACAATATTGATACAGCTGACATGTAGAGTTCAAGCACAAAAGGATTGTTGTAAACGGTGCACACAGCAGTTTCCCTCCCAAGACCGATTTCTACTCCCACGTCTAGACGTTTCAATTGTCCAAACTCTGATTTGTGAGTTCCAGCATGTGGCGTCCGAGTTCGGTAAAACAAAAAAGCAACTTCATTAACTTGGGTTCTGGATTAGCTAACCACGTGATTAAAAAAGAACGACACAAAATATAAGCCCAGCATATTTGCATGGAAAACAAATTCCAAATTTATTGGCTTGTGTGTGCTTTTTACTTTTTTATCCAAATCAGTACCATAAAAGTCCAAACGGCTTGTATAATAAAAAAATACACGTCGATGTCAATAAATTGAACGATGATCGCTAAAATCAAATCCCCAAGATGGCTTTGGACACACCACTAAGGACAGATATGAGAGGACAAAAGCAAAATACAAACCATGAAGAATTTTTTCTTAAATAGGAAAATAAGTAACGGCTTTCAATTACGGGTCATTACGGGCTTATATCACACTACATTTAGAAATACCGATAGCATGCTAATATTATTTTGTATTTTTTAGGATGTATTGATTGATGATGGGCGAGAATAGCAAGGCAATATTTGGCAGTTGGGTTTTAAATTTAACAGTTAAGAGCATTTTTAAGCGTTGTCAGATTGTTTTATACGAAAAAGTTTCAGTTTCACTATTCAAATTGATTGCATTTATTTTTAATGATTTTCAAATGTAAGAAAATAGGAATCAATAAACTTATGCTGATCAATAACATGTGTACATATGTATTTGACTATATATACTATAAGTATATACTATATGTATATTCGTAGTTCACTAAACCAACCTGTTATAGCCTATTTCCACATGCACTCCATATTTTCACATATGACCCGGTCCCGTTTTCTTGCTTCCACATGAATATATGGCAACGGTAAAATTTGAGTGTGGCCGCTCCCACGTAAATCTGCTGATCGTATGTAAACAAACTTCAGCGGACAGTTTTAAAATACACCACGAGCAAATAAATAATTAAAATCGATAATAAAACATAGGCAAAAGTAAAGTTTAAATATTTTTATTAACTTTTGGACCATGTATGTACAAGACAAAATTTTGCATTGCCGACACATCTAATTTAGTTCTTCAAACTT
Source organism: Drosophila immigrans (assembly GCA_963583835.1). NCBI lineage: Eukaryota > Metazoa > Arthropoda > Insecta > Diptera > Drosophilidae > Drosophila > Drosophila immigrans. Next base: position 29,021,233 of record OY757142.1, on the reverse strand, counting down.
TGGCGCGCATTTGGTGGAGTGGGGTGCTCTGTTTTGGTTTCACCTCGATACACTATCGCGTGAGTGAGAAAATATACTGATATATGGAGGCCGATATTTTCACGTATATTTTTAACGTTGAAATATATTCAGTTTATTCTTATGGGATTTTACATGGGGCGAATGACGCTTGAAAAATATATGGAAATATATAGAGAAAATGGAACAATATCGATATTTATAAACATTAAAATATCGATCTTATTACTGTATTGTAAATAACACTCATATGTTATTAACATTTTATAGTCTGTTAAGAAAGAAAAACTAGATAGCTAGGGATGGGATTTTATGAAACCGAAACCGACGCGCTTTGCCCAAGCCCTGTTTGTGTTAAGTGAAAAAAATTAAATATTTTTCATATAAAAATAAGACTGCACGATGCATACAACTTCAACGCTCGATACAAAGCTAGAAGCATTTAACAAACTAAATCTACTAGAAAAGAGTCGCGTCGAGAGCTTCAAGGACTGGCCATTTCCAGCAAGCTCAACATGCAGCATTTCCAAGGCAAGTAGAAAATGCAATAATTAAAAGGTATTGCTTATAAACAAGACTGTATTGTATGCATATGTAGATGGCCGAGGCGGGATTCTACTGGACTGGTACGAAGCGGGAAAACGATACAGCCACATGCTTCGTATGCGGCAAAACACTTGACGGTTGGGAGTCCGACGACGATCCTTGGAAGGAGCATCTGAAGCATGCCCCACAATGCGAGTTTGTCAAATTGTGCTGCCCGGAAAGAGAAATGACTGTAAGTGCGTTATATGAAAGAGTTAACTCAACTATTGACATTTTTTTTGTAGGTGGATCAATTTCTAAAAATATTTGGAACCGTCGTTAAGAATAACATTGAAAAGAACATTAAGGATTTCAAAACACAATTTTTGAAAGATAGCGAAGCCAAACTGAATGAGTTCATAAGCAATCAACCATAGATACTGTTATTTAAAGTCTCATTTGAATTCGTTTTGAAATACACTTGTCTCAAACTTTACATACGCATTCGTATGAGGAATAATTTTGAAAACATCGCGCTATATTTATATCGCTCAATTCAATTTAAGAATGTTTTTATTGCATTGAAACCATCAAATATTAAAGAACACTAAGAATATATTTTATTAACAATTCTATCTAAATTCAAATAATTAAGCATAGTGGAGAAAACCGATTATATCGCAGTAGTGTAAAATACAATCACACATTGCTAAATGCAGGCAACAGAACATCAAAAATATTTATGACTTAGGAATATATGATTTTACAAGCCAAAGAGCCCTTTTAGATCATCAATTGATAGCTTGGAGCTAACTTTTCCTGTTAACACATTATCAGCAAGTTCCAATTTGCGATCCTGCAGAGCCTTAATACGTTGCTCCACAGTGTCCACGCACACAATCTTATAGATTATCACATTTTTTTGCTGGCCAACACGATATATACGATCCTGGGCCTGGGCCTCCAACTGTGGATTCCAGTGCAGATCCAATAGTATTAAATTATTTGCACCAATCAAATTAAGTCCAACACCTCCAGCGGTAAGGGACAACAATAGAATGCGCTTCGGACTGCGTGGATCGTTGAATTCGTCTACAATACTTTGACGATCCTTGACTGGAATGGAGCCATTCAGTGACAATGTAAGCATCTTCTCTTTCTGCAACATATTCCTCATGATATCGAGAACGGATGTCCACTGGGAGACAACGATAGCCTTATCGCTTGTCTTTAGCACCGACTTCCTTAGGATTTCCATTACTTTAAGCATTTTTGAAGATGGGCGCTTTAGGTCGAAGACTGGGTTGCTGCGTTTCAAGACATTTTGGGAGGCCTTCGCAATACGAGCCTCATCGCCACCCACGCTGCGTTCTGAGATCCCATTAATATTCAACTTATTAAGTTGGGCCAATAGATCGACTTCTGCGGAATAGCTTTCTGTGCTTCCATAATCCATTTTATCAGCGCCATCCTCAAGCATCTGAAATAGAAAGTCTCAACGTCAACAAAATCAACTAAAGACGTAAGATTAATAAAATTACAGAATCTATCAGTCCAGGATGACAACAAATTTGTCTGAGACGCAACAAGAGAACTAATATCTCGTGGGATTTGACTTCTTTGCTCTGACCAGCCATGCGAGCAAACTTCTCATGCATCTTATAGTAGGCACCATTTGGATCCTTGATCTGATTGTATGAGGGCTTGCGTGCACCTGCGATAAAGCTCGCATCGGAATCCTTCTCAGCACGCTGAAACAGAAACTGGGCAAACAGAGACCTAGAATATGTCATAACCCTTTGGTAAACATTCATTTCATCGGTATCCAGACTCATTTCAATCAATCGAATCTCCTTCTTGGGCAAACTATTGAGTTTGCCATCTAATTGAAGTTGAGCCTTGGTGCGACGAAGCATTAGTGATTTCATCACCAGATTCAATCGTTCCTCACCCCCGCTGTTCTTATTTTCAATCCACATCTTCCACGTGGCCAAATCATCAAAAGGTGAACAGCGCAGGAACTTTAAAAGTGCATAGACATCAAGCCCCTTATTCTGAATGGGAGTTCCAGTCAGAGCCCAACGGAACTTGCCCCGCAATGCGCTGACTGCAACCGAAGATTGTGCTTTATGGTTGCGTATGACATGAGCCTCATCCAGTATAATGCGTTGCCACTTGACACCAAAGAGAGCGCCTTTATCTTTATCATCTCTGGCCACAAGATTGTATGTGGTGACAACCATGTCGTATGTGGCCAATTGTTTGGCACTTGTCTCGCGATTAATGCCATGGTGAACGTACACAGTAAGCCGTGGACTCAACATTTTTGAGCCAACCTCACCTTCCCACTGACGCAACAAACTGGCAGGGCAAACGACCAGTGTGCCACCCGGTTGATCTGCCCACAAAATAGAATCAAATATCATAAGCCAACAAATACCAAAATATTGTAATTTAAACGAACACTTACGATCCTTGCGGCCCTTAGATTTCCAGCCACTTTTGTTTTTCTTGCCCACATCCACGTCGTTATCCTCGTCGCTGCTCCCGCCATCTCCAGCTGGGCAACCTTTACGAGTCTTACAAGCTGCCACAAGGGATATCATGGTAAGAGTCTTGCCAAGACCCATATCATCGGCTAGGATTCCACCTCGTGGCCGCTGTTGCTCGCGCCAAGTCATCCAGGCGAGCGCATGCTTTTGATGATTCATTAGCTTTACCTTCAAGCCGGGCGGGTCATTGGCCAACACACTCTCCCGAGGACAGCTTTTCAAGGATCCCTGCAGTTGCTGCGAAACAAAACTAACATTAATCACTCTAGTACAACTACTCAGAGTCGTCACTCAACAACCAACTAATTCAGTTTATTCATTGTAAGATCTCTAATCAGTGCTTGGCCATTGGATCAGCGCCCGCACAGTAACGCGTGCCCAGGCGCCATCTAGTGGTCAGCGTTTCAGATATCCGTTCTAAGGCAACTCATCACAGAGTAGTAATCCAGACCAGACTTCAACCAATTGAAGTGCACCTTGAACGCACCTTGAGCGAGTCTAGCGTAAGTGCCTTCTGTGCATTGAAGGTGGCCAATCCCTGGCTGCCCGTGTGTACAGGCTTTATGCAATTAACTCCCGCCGACAGCTGTTCCCAGTCGGGTACATCCTCCGCAGGCTTTCTGGGTGGCTGACTTATCTTCACGTGCGGAGCCTTTTTCTTGACGTTGAGTTCCTTTATATACTGCGATTTAATGGCAATGTCTCGGTTCAAGCCTTCTATGCGATTTCTCATCTGAATGCCTTTATCGGGTAGCTTGTGGGACATCTTTTCGTACAGCTTGTGTGCTTCAGCCAACTGGGCCCGCAGCTCAGTAAGCTTCTGAGATTCTTTCTCGTAGAATTCATGTGTTACTGCAACACTGCTGGGCGCAGTCTTCTGCATAGCTGCCTTAATGGTCGGCTGCACCAGTTTGGTGGATTTGACCCTCGGAGCACGTACGTTGCTCCCTGGTGAGTTGTCGCGGGACTTGCGCTCACGAGGTGGCGGGGCTAATATGTTCTCCCTGTGGCTCTCCTCGTTGTCGGTACCGCTAGAGATTTCAATTGGTGTCTCCTTGTTGCTCAATATGAGCACATCGCTACTCGAAGAGTCGTTTCGTGGCGTCGTGGGCAGCGAATGTTGATGCTGCTCGTCCCGGCACAAAGTCGAATGCAGAGTTTCCTCGATGCTCTTCACAAACTGTGTCGTATATCGCGGCAAGTCGGCTCTATCATCGGTAGCCAACCGATAACGCGCTGAGGGAGACTCCCCGACTCCGATTTGCGACTCATCGCTGTCACTGTAGTCGATCCCGCTCGAATCCTCACTCATGTCCTGTGGCCTCACTCCTGTTATACTCATCCGTGTACGTGGGGAGAGACCACTTTGGTCCAGTTCATCCTCCTCTTCGCTGTAATGCCCTTTTCAATAACCACGCACAAATCAAGATTCGATGAAAAACTTCTGAACTGTTGTTGTTGTTTGCTCACCTGTTACGTTTGCAACATCGGTTTCGTCATCTTCGGTATTATAGTCCTCGCTACCAATTGACATTTTTCATTGACACGAAACAATAACAAATTATGGAATAATTTGAATTTACATGAAAAGAAGCAGCAACCAGCTGTAAATTTATTTTTAAAATGTCTATTTGTTTCTGAGTGTTGCCACATTGTCGAAAGCATGTAATTAACGAATAATTATAATCGATAAGTCGAGATAAGGGAATTTGTAATAATTCAACATTTGGTCACACGAATACAAATAGTCTGTTTGAAATACTTAAAAATACCGGGAGTGTCAAAAAGGCGCTAGACTTGTATTTTAAATAGTTATTATACGATCAATTAATCTCTTTGAAAAGGAGATTCAAAAATTAAATAGAGGCGGCCTCTAGTTGTTCAACAAGAAGGGAAAAAATCTGTTAAAAATTGTCATTCGTTACATGTATTTACAAAAAATATACTTCATTGAAGTGGTATATTTTTCGACTTTAAATGGTATGTTTTAAAAACCAACCCCGCGGCATCGTAGAATTGTGAAATTAAATTCGCCCAATGTTATGTCGCAAATAAATGGTAAGTATTTATGAATTTTGACACAATCTGCACACTACATTCTAAAAGGCATTACAGAGAGTTATGTGGACCTTACCAGTAGTCCGATCTACGAAGAAAGCATCAAAGATCATGGAGAAGACGATTGTTGTCCTTCGGAAGTGATCAATGATAATTCGTGTTCGCCCAAACACTGTGAATCAATTGTAGAACTTCTCAGCTGTCCTTCGGTCGTTGACGGCAGTATTAACTCCGACTGCCAAATCCTGGACAGCAACAATGAAACGGATGATGAAAACCAAGTCAACAACCTTTCCGATGGCGCAAATGCTGACGAAGTTGGCAAGCAGGATCGGGATGAGAGTGAGGCTGACTTGGTCGCTAACTATGCCAGTGATGATAATGCCATATTCGTTAGCGCTGAGATCTATGATAGGGAAAAGGCCAATTTCGATGAGCTTGTGCAGGACACGCTTAGAGCTGAGAAGCAGAAGCTTATGCTGGGAACCCAAAAAAAGGATGCGGCTGATCTTATCGCAGTAGAGAAGGATGTGCTTAAACTGAATGCACGCCTTGAGTTCATGTCCCAATACATAGACAATCTGCGAGTAGAAAGTAAGCAATCTCATGAGATTACACCAGAACTTGGACCAAAGTCCCATGTAGATGAGAAGCCCAGCTGGGCGCGTATATATGCAGGAGTCAATCGACATCGGCTCATCGCTAGCGGGACTTTAGCCGAGTTTTATCAGCACAAATCAAATATTATATCTGGCTTGAAGGTAAAGTTAATCGATGTTATGAATCCCATTCGTCAGCAAGTATTATAAATGAATCCCGATTGTAGACGCTCTATGAACCAGATGGCCTGCCACCCAATGCCTCTGAGTTTGCAATCCAACCAAAAGCGCTACGAGTACCGCTTTTGCAACATCAGATCGTGGGTCTCAAGTGGCTGCTGTGGCGCGAGACGCAGAAGATCCGTGGCGGCATTTTGGCCGACGACATGGGCTTGGGCAAGACCCTAAGCATGATAGCGTTAATTCTGGCAGGCAACGAAAAGAAACGAGAGCTAAATCCCTTACCGAAAAGTGACTTTGACTACAAAAAATCTTGGGAGCAGCAACTGAAGCTGTACAACAAACTAAAGACACCAAGGAAACGCATTCGCTTTCTTGACAGCGATAGCGAGGATGAGCCAGATGTGTTCCCACCCAAGCGCGAATTTCTGCCACCCGAGGAAGCTGATGATGAGAACCTTCGGTTGCCTGAACGCGACTCCAATCACAATGCCTGCACTTTAATCATCTGCCCCATGAGCGTGATGTCGCAATGGGCTGCCGAGGCAATGACAAAGGTTAACCACAGGGAGCTAAATGTGCACACGTATCATGGCCCCGATCGACGTGCTATTAGCCTGTCAGAGCTGCGCAGCATGGACCTGGTTATCACCTCGTATAGCACCCTCGTCTCAGAATGGAAACGCTTTGGCATCGACTCGCGGCTGTTCAGCTCAAGGTGGGAACGTCTGATCCTTGATGAGGCGCATATTATACGCAACACAAAGACCACCAGCTTCCAAGCGGTGACCAACCTTAAGGCCCACTACCATTGGGCGTTAACAGGAACTCCCATACAGAACTGCGCTTTGGATTGCTTTGCTCTGCTTAAATTCCTGAATGTGCCGAATTTTAAAGATCTGCAGTTGTGGCGTCGCTATCTCAACCAAGGCATGGCTGGTCACTGCCGGATGAGCTTTCTCATCAAACCGCTGATGCTACGGCGCACCAAGACGCAACTGCAGGCGTCAGGAGATATGCCCGCCCTGCCACCACTGCATGTGAAATTAATTGATGTGCAGTTGACGCCGGCAGAAATGAATGTTTATCAAATACTATCCGCCATATCCTTGCGGATATTTGCCCAATTTTTGCGACAACGGGAACAGAACAACCGAGATCTTCACTATTATTCCGTTCAGACCACGCCCAACTTCATAGTCGATGAAGTTGATAGTAAATACAAGGAGATTTATAATAACTTCCTACGTTCGATTGGCTACGATCCACGCGAGCGTGTTCAAGGTATTTTTATCTTGGTGCTTCTGCTAAGGCTACGACAATTCTGCTGTCATCCAGGTCTCATGGTGAAGGTGAGTTTTTTATTACTGGTTTCACTGCGTAAAGTTTTCATCAAACAGTTTTTTTTTCCTGAAGATGCTCTGTAATGAGTTTAATGCATCTGCAACTGAAGACGATGAGGATCAGCTGGAAAATGAGCATCTCAATATCAACGGTCAGGGCACAATCGAAAAGAGCGATATCAATTTCAAGAATGAGAAACATTCGTTGTATGTACGAAGTCAATTTGTGAAGTCATCTTCAACATCTGCAGTGGATAAACAGCTTATTAAGAATGTGGAGATGGAATCTGAACCGAGCACAAGTCACAGCATCACCTGCCAAAACGATATTAAATACGAGGAAGACACGATTCACACATCAATGACCATGTCCACTGCTATGAAACTATTAAAGCCAAGTAATCCGATATTTGAATTTAGCCGCGATTCTGCCAAAACGCAAATAGTGTTTGCCACGCTGCAGCAGTTGCTAAAGGAGACGAACGATAAAGTCATTGTGGTCTCCCAGTGGACCAGTTACTTAGCTGTTATTAAGCAGCGTTTAGATTGCATTGGCCACGAGACGCTCGACTTTAATGGCAAAATGGATGCAATTGCGCGAAGTGAGACGCTAAATGAGTTCAACAATATAAGCAACAGTAAACGCATTTTGTTGCTCTCGTTAACAGCTGGCGGTGTTGGACTCAACCTGAATGTGGCCAATCATTTGCTTATGGTTGACTTACATTGGAATCCGCAGTTAGAGCGCCAGGCACAGGATCGTATATATCGCTACGGACAGACAAAACCTTCGTACATCTATCGGTTCATGTGCTCGGACACTGTGGAGCAACGTATTAGGGCACTGCAAGATTACAAAATTGAAATCTCCAATGTGGTCCTAAATCCTGATCAATCTTTGCGTTCATCTGGTGGCAATGGTCTCTCGTTGAAGGATCTGAAGAAGGTATTTGGCATGGGATAGTGTCAGTCATCTCATTCGAGTTCCAGACCATACAAGTTTTCGCTGTATATACATATACTTGGATATGCGACTACGTCGTTTTTTTTTTAATGTCTTACATGTTATTAATCGAAATTCTGGCATAAACTTAAATTTAAGCTGTATATGAAAACTGCAATTTATGTTACTTGAATATAAAATAAGTTTTGTTTTCCATTTTCAATTCCTATTGCATCACTTGAAGTAGGTTTACTTGAGAACTATGAAATATATAGACACACATTAATATACCTGTATAGAAACTGTGTTTATTCGGGATTCAAAAAAGATTTGGTAATAATCAAAATAATAATGATGATTGGGCAATCTGCCGTTTGTCTATTTAACTGTAGGACAAGAAGCTCAATTGGAAGTTCTGTTTACTTCTTCAGGATGCCATTGACGGCGCAAACAATGTTGCGAGCAGAAATGCCGAACATGTCGATGAGAACCGCGGGAGGTCCAGAGCGGGGTACAGTGGGTACATACAGATGCTTAACCACAAAATTACGGTGCTCAGCCAGAGCGCTGAGCACGGCTTCACCGAGTCCTCCCTGCCTGAAGGAGAGAGAAAGAGCACGATTTGGTTTTCTGATTGAAGGTTGAAGTGGGGCAACACTTACTGGTAATGATCTTCAACGACAACGACACGACCACCGCACTGTTTGCCTTGCTCCACGATCATGTCGACATCCAGAGGCTTCACTGTGAAGGGATCAATCACCCGAGCCGTGATGCACTCCTTCTCCAGCTGCTCGGCAGCGGTCAGACACTCATACAGTGTTATGCCGGCGCCAATGAGGAGCACCTCATCGGATGGTTTCTGGCGGACAATCTTGCCCTTGCCGACGGTAAACGGCTCATCGTTGTTGTAGATGACAGCGGTATTCGGACGTGATGTGCGGATAAAGCAGACGCCCTTAGTATTGGCCGCCAACTCGACGGCACGTTCGGTGCTAACGGCATCCGAGGGATAAAAGATGGTGCTACCGGGTATGGTTCGGAACATAGCCACATCCTCTAAGCCCATCTGCGAGGGTCCGTCCTCGCCAATGCTGCAGCCACAATGAGATCCCACAAAGTTTACATTCGTCTGTGAAATGGCGCCCATGCGGATCTGGTCGAACGCACGCGTGAAGAATGTGGCAAACGTAGAGACGAAGGCCACCGTGCGACGACGACAGGCGGTGCCAATGGCCACGCCCACCAGATTCTGCTCAGCAATGAAGCATTCGATGTAACGCTCCGGGAAAGCATTGCGCAACTTATCCGAAAAAGTCGAGTTCTTTGTATCGCCATCCAGGGCGATCACGCGATCATTGTCAGCCGCAATCTTGGCCAGCGCCGTGCCATAGGCCAAGCGGGTAGCCACCGAGTCGCCCAGCTTGTAGTTGGGAGGCGTGCACAGCTTCACATTGTTGATGTCCACCTCGGGGGCCATGGCCATTTTGCAGAGCTTCTTGGGCGACAGTTTGACGTTGGGGCTGACAATTTGACCTTCCAGGAACTTGATAACAGTGGATGCTTTGTCACCCAATGGCTTGCCATGCCAGTTATCCTTATCCTCAATCTGGGGAAAGTCCTTGCCCTTGAACGTCTTGGCAATAATCGCCGTGGGCTTGTTCTTTGTGCTGGCCGCACAGTGGAGCGCCTTGCACAGCTCCTCGATGTCATGGCCATCGACGACGAGCGCATTGAAGCCAAAAGCCTCCAGGCGATCGCGATAGACGTCCATTTTGTGCTGCAGCGAGGTGGGCTCGGACTGTCCCAGGCGATTAACATCGAAGATTACGCACAAATTGTCCAGGCCGTAATGTCCGGCAAAGTGGAGAGACTCCCACACAGAACCCTCGGCGGATTCGCCATCACCCACCACAACATATGTTCGATAGTCAGCCTTATCGAAGTTCTTGCCAACGTAGGCCATGCCAGCGCCCACAGCAACACCTTGACCCAGAGATCCGGTGCCCACATCAATGAAATTAAGACGCGGCGTTGGATGACCCTCGAGATCACTGTCGATCTTGCGCAAATTCTTCAGTTCTTCTATGGGAAAGAGGCCAGCCTCGGCCCAGGCAGCATACAGAATTGGCGCTGCGTGTCCCTTGGACAAGATAAAGCGATCGCTGGACGCATCACGCGGATGCTTCAAGTTCAAGCGCATCTGCTGGAAGAACAGCACAGACATGATTTCGGCCAAGGAGCTGCATGAGGTTGGATGGCTGCAAGACAACAAAAATTACCAATCGAAGAAAATTGTTCCAATGGTTTTATTTAGGGATTCTATACTGGCTTTGTGTCGATAATCAAAAAAAGCGGATTAAAATAATACTCAGGACTGCGAATTAGTGAATTAGGTTGGCAACTCTTTTATTTTCATATATACACTACTGGACAAAAAAATAAGTACACACTTCGCGCCTATTTGTTGATAAAGGTTTTTCAATAGTTATAGAATATACCGCTGTTATTGTTTATATTTTGAAAGATTATAGTGTTCTGAAACATTTAAAACAAAAATTAAGGTTGGGAACCACGTTTTTTGAATGCTACGTACAAATTTGTGCAGGATGAGCGTTTTTGGTCTGGTCAAAATAATAAGTACACTGGTGGTAATTTTGATTTTTATGAGATTAAATGAAAAAATTAGGTAGGGAATGTTGATTTATTTTGACTTATTGCATATTTAAGTACATGTGAGTTAAAACAAATTTTTAGAAGAACCAAAAAATGTATTGTACTGTTAAGGAAAAGACTATAGACGTGAAACTTCGAAAAAATGATAAAAAATCTTTCAGGAATTGTGAAAACTCTTAAAAGCTGGGTATATTTGTTGCAGAATACCTTATAATTAAAACTACCTACTAAAAAACGAGGACGGAAAAAGAAATTTTCACAAACAACAGACATTCGCATGGTCAGTCTTGCAAATAAGGACATATTCATGTCTTTCAAGGTAATTTCCGCTCAAATCAGCAATGGAATCAGCATCTCAAATGGTTTGCCGTTAATCTAAAAAGGTAGATCTACTAGACCTCATACCCCAAAAATGTCCTTTTCTTCGAGAAAAAAATTTTAAGATGAACCAACAGTGTGGCGTCAATTATTTGGCATGGTCTGGGCCAGAAGGCTCTACAATGTGAAATAAATTTTTGTGGAGCGAAGAAACAAATCTAAATTCTTTTGGTAATGACTACAGGTGATATGTAGATTGCTCAAAAGGCAAAAAATCCGAGGTCCGGTACCCAAAGAAGACTTGTAAGGATGTAGGCTGATGCTTAATGGTTTAGAACTGTTTTTTTTTTAATGACGTTGTACGGATTCATCTTTAAATTGATAATATGACCCTATTCGGATATAAAAATCATTTCATATGATGATTTCATATATTCCCTTCCATACGCTGAGGAAAAAATGTCCTTGTTAAGGGGGTTTCCACAGGATAATGACCCAAAACGCTCGTCAAGACTGGCCAAGGGCTCGTTTACAGAGAACGAGGTATACATAATAAGTTGGCCAAGTCACTTTCTTGGCTCAAACACAATTTATTATTTATGTGGAGACTTGAAATGGTAAATTGGCATAAATACCTTTACAAAATTCGAAAAATTTTGGAAATTGTGTGCAAAATATGCGGTATGAGATTCGTATGGAGATTTTTTGCAAACTTATTGCTAGAATGACAAAAAACATCGCAAAAGTCTAACAAAATAAGAGTTTCTGAATTGGATACTACTATTAGATAGCTATTATTAATAAAATAATAGAAAAAATTTGTTATGTTTCGAGTTTTTGGCTTTGTAGAATTGGTGTACTTATTATTTTGACCAGACCAAAAACGCTCATCCAGCACAAATTTGTACGTAGCATTCAAAAAACGTGGTTCCCAACCTTAATTTTTGTTTAAAATGTTTCAGAACACTATATTCTTTCAAAATATAAACAATAACAGCGGTATATTCTATAACAATTGAAAAACCTTTATCAACAAATAGGCGCGAAGTGTGTACTTATTTTTTTGTCCAGTAGTGTACATATGTGTATAATTATCCTTAAAATAATCATTAATCAATTAATCATTTTTTACTATAGTTATTGTTAAGAAACATAATTCGTTTTCCTGATCAGACGGGTACTAAAATTACAGGGTCGATTAAGAACATATGTATATATATAGAAATTCTCTCTCAGTAGTTCGGGATCGTAAAATGTGGGTGAAAGGGGCTTGGCATGCATTTTTTAAAATGCACTTGATCTGCTTAATCAACACAGAAACCTATATATGTATGTACATTGTGTTCCTAGGTCGCTTATTCTGAGATCAACGTATTTTCATGGATTGACGGAAAAAGACATTCAGACATGCCCAAATAAAATCGGCAGTTGATGCTGATCAAGATTGGGTTGGAGATGCATCCTCTGCATAATGCATACAAATATATATATATCTTTTAAATAAATGAGATCACAACAAACGGGAAGGAACTGTCTATATATTTACTATATATTTTAGTTGCGTGTTTGGAATATTAGAGCTATTTCAGCAAGCTGGTTCGTAAGAAACTTTAGATAATTACTATTATTAGCCAAGTTCTACAATGTCAACTGGAGAATTTCTTCTTTTAAAGGGGCTTGCCGTTCCAGCCACATTTGATATAGATAAGTATGTATGTACGTATGTATATGTATATACATATATATATATGCATGTGTATGTGCGGATGTGTGTGTTTCTAATGTATATTGTAAATAAAAATAGGCCTTATCGTCACACGTTTTATGAAGGTTTCCAATGGCAAACCGGTCGCAAATTTGCGCTCGCGTTGCATAAATAAATCGTTCAATTGTCTTCTAATTTCTCATGAATTTCCGATCCACACAATTTGGAGCTTGGTCTGCTTTGCCCTCTGTTCATTAAGAACTAATGAAGGTGAGTGCTACTTTTGATTTTATCACCATTTTGTCAATCTCGTGAAAACACTCGAAGAAGGTGAACAGCTAGATCACCTCTAGCCAACGAACAAACCAAACAACCAGCCAGCTGTAGGTTATCTGCTTTCAACCACAACAGAGGTCATATATAGAGCAGCGCTTATCAGCCGTAGCGCTTAGAACGCCAAAATCTATTCCCTTTTCGGATACATCATTTGACTACTTTACTTATCTAGCATTTAGTTTAATCACTAGCACTGTCATAAAGGTTATAAAAACGTCAGCGCTTTGCGAAACACAACAGCACAAGCCATTAGTATTAATGTGATTGCTTGGCAGCAATAAGTTGTGAGTTGCCAACTTCACCGAGCTGCCAACTTAGCTGTTCAAAAGCATTTGCCGTGGCCCCGCGTTACCAACTACCAGCTTCATTTCAAAGCGCTTTGTTTAAAGCGCCGCAGTGGCTGCCTTAACATGCGTGTGTGCGTTCGTTAAAAACAATGAAAGCATAACAGCGTTTTTGAAGGTTGGTGAAGGTTAATTTTAAATTGAGCATATTAACAAGCGAAATTATTACACGTAGCACGCTTATCAATAAGAATTCAACAGTTTGGCATGTTACACACACACATGCATATGTACGTTCATATTTGCACACAGGCACCCTATAAATTCGAATGCACAACAAAACGTGTTTCAACGAACGGCGTTGCAATGGGCTAAACACGTGGCATCGGAGCCTTAAGCCGGGGGTCACCTTAGCTTGCCTCGCTTGCTCTGCTGAACGATCGACGCACGATCGCACAACAAGTGCAAGGTGCACAAGTTTTCCATGCCATACATATTGAGGTGAATATTACTTACCCCGACTTGGAGGCTTCGGTGGCGTTAATTGAATGAATGCGCAATTTATGCGCAATATCTTTCAAGTCCTGCACGGTTTTGGCTTCTGGCTTGTGATACGACATATTGAGGGCGCTTCGTGTTGTCGTGTTTGCTGTTGATCGTTTTAATAGGTTGTTCTTGTTTACCCAAAGGCTAATACTTCGATTTCGGCAAAACACTGGCAATAAACTAGCCGTTTTAGCAATCTAAGTTTCCTTGGTATTAAATCTGCTTTTGGCTTCAACAACAATGAACCGATGCAGCCGGCGAATGGAACCAAACTGCCGTCACCGCTTATTCCGACTTGTAGAGGAGCAATTTTGTCTGCCTTTGGCGACGTTGCTGTCGCATTCGCTTCCACACAAAATTGCTTTTAAAGTTGAAGAGTAAGCTAAATTTATATAATTTACTTGATGCTGAAAAGGGACGACCATATGAATATGAAGTTTGCACCAAAGCTTTTAAGTCAAATGGTTCTCTTTTTGCCAAATAGTATTTGGTGAGCACAAAGCTTTACAACAACTAACCTAGTGACAAGTCCACAATCTGCAGTTATATTTCAAGTGAAGTTCGGGCGTCGCGATTTGTTGGCCTTCGATAGCTCAGTTGGTAGAGCGATGGACTGTAGTTCGCCAAAATTGCAAATAGATAGACATCCACAGGTCGCTGGTTCGACTCCGGCTCGAAGGATTTTTTATTTTGTATAAAAATGGCCTATTAAATATGCAATATAAATAAAATATATGTACATATGTATATCTAAAAGCGTTACTGAATTGTTTACTTAATATAAACTAACCTAAAATTTGGTTATTGTCTAAAAGAGGTTATTTGTCTAAACTAAGGGCAAATCGAATATTTCACATGAGTGGGTTTGGACGCCAACTATGATTTAATACATTTTGAAAAAAATATGTCATTAATTAGCTCACTCATTTAGTTTTGTATACATATGTATGTTATGTACATAGCAGCCACAGAAATCATAGCACTTGGTGATACTCCGAGAGTATTTCCGCGGGACATAGAACAAAATCTTTTGTTTATAGCAGTTTTTCCAACCTTTTTGAGCTTGGCTGACATCTTGTCGGATTCAATTAGTCAAGTGTTTGATTAGCAATTTCTTTTAATTCTATCGTTGCCGAACCATTGGTTTTCAATTTCTTCTTCTTTAATTGAATTATTAATTATTATTAGATTTCTTATAGCTAATTAAAAATAAAGTACATTTAAATGTTGGAGCGAAAAACAACCAAAATGAACAATTTGGCATCTCTGCCCTTTAAAGTTAAAAATCAGGCTCGAACCAGATGGTAGCACCTAACGGGGATCATTTCGCCCAATTTTACAGCTAAATAACTTAGTCACAGCGGAACAAAGTTGAAGAGATTTTCACGCGGAAGCGCCGAACTACAATAAATCTGATTATTTAAAAGCTTAGTTTTTAAAAATAAAATTTAAAAAATCCTTCGAGCCGGAGTCGAACCAGCGACCTGTGGATGTCTATCTATTTGCAATTTTGCCGAACTACAGTCCATCGCTCTACCAACTGAGCTATCGAAGGCACATGGGCGGTTGTGGCTAAGTAGCGCTGTCAAAGGGGGTTCAAGTTTATTTAACTGAATAATTATTGGTTGTTGGCAGTAATAAAATGTCGCAATAACAAAACTATATTTTACAGTTTAGCGTGTTCATTTATTTTCATTATGCGCACAAGTTTGTGAACTAAAGAGTAGTTTTACAAATTAAAAATAAATATGTATGTAAATCTATTTTGAATGCTATATATAATATCTGTTGCTTCGTTTCGCTTGTCTTAAATATTTAACTAATGCATAATTTAGTTAGCAAAATATTTAACATTAACAATACATAGTTACATTTAAATTTACACTTTGTTGCTTTTTTTGGTTTTCGTACCATTTCACACGATTCTCCAACTAGAATCTTCATGTAACTTAAATCAGTTTATAATTTCGGCTACAATTTATATGAATTTATAAAAATAGGTCTTAGGTTACTACCGTCCTAACAAATTTATTTTGTGCACATTTTAAATAGGAATTAAGTGCTACAGTGAAAGCCGCTGCTCACGGAAATTATCGATCGACGTGCGATCTCCGAGAAGCAAAGAAATTTAATATGTGCTACGTAAAAGCAACAATAAAAGTTTTATATTATGAAACAAATGCACATCAAACAATTCACATTATCACTAGCTAAAAACAAAGTGAAAATGAATAAAGTCAAAACTGTAAACTGTAAAATATACATAAATAGGTACAAATAAAGACCAAATAGACGTCGTTATTAGCTTAGTCTAGGGCGATACCCTGCATCCAGGCGCTTAAATCGCTGCCATCAGATTCCATGATAATCTCATCTGGTTCGTCATTTGCCAGTAAATACTGTGCCGCTGTCCGTCCGCTTAAATAGGCGCCATGTACAGTGGAATAAAAACTGGAATGCGTATGCTCGCCAGCAAATACGATTGCGGGCTGAAAGAAAAGGTTAAAACAACGGAAATATGTGTAAGCAACTTAGCTTGCCTTTATTGCATGCGGAGTGGCATAAAGGGGTTGCGCAAGATTTTCGATATCCTCCTGTGTCGCACCCACGGGTATCGAGGTGTACGCACCTCCCGTGTACGTCTGGCTTTTCCAGCTGGTGCTAAAGAGCGTATATATAGCATTAATCGCTGTCTGCAGTGAAGTAAGATGGATGTGAGCTTACCACACACATAATTTCGGCTTAGGCACATATGGATCCTGTAGAAAATCGCGCAAAATTTCGGTGCACTTCTCACCCACTTGTTCATGTCGCAATGTCTCCATGTACTCTGCCTCGCGACCAGACACCCAGCCAAGCAGCAGCGTGTCCGTGATCTTGGCAAATGAGTAGATCTTCTTGAACCAGTTCTTTCTAAGGTAAGCCTCCGTAGCGCGCTCTTCCTCGCTGGCAATGTCATGCTTCTCATCATCCCACAGAAGCATTACCTCAGAGATGTCGGCGCTGAGAAATGGACGCTCGTACACAAGAATGATTTTGTCCACAGTTCCAAACATCAGATTCTCAATGGATTCCTGTTTGTAATGCGGCAGCTCCGGATCAAAGAGCGTCTTATGCGTGTGCTTCAGCACTCCGAGTGGTATCGTGCATATCACATGACCAGCATGAAAAACCTGACCATTCTCGCAATCAACCCGAACGGCGCCCTCGGGTGCATAATCACAGCTGCTGCTGGCATTTGACTCCACGGAGGCACCACGTTGGGCTCCACCTGCTGAGCCAGTTGGTACCTCTGTCACGGTTTTCTCGGAGTCATCGGAATCCTCGTTTTCCGAGTGCTCATCGACGGTTTCCAGGCCGGTAAATGTTTTTTTTCGCTTCCAGTGTATCTTTTTCACCGGACACTTGGTCAACACGGAGCCCTTGGGTATCTGTGCGCTCAGTGGTCGTAATATGGAGCTATAGCCTGCAGGCAGCACAATGTTCCCGCCCTGTAGTTCTGTGTAGCTTCCTAAACCAAAAACCAAAAAATATTCATGTACATGAAATATATTCATATATATTCTTTCTTCAGTTGGGAGGTGAAACTCACCCAGTTCAAGGAGATCGACCTCGTTCATATTGTGACACCCGGTGATGCAAGTCTCGCGCTTGAGCAGACAATTGAATATTAACTGCTTCAGACGCTTCTCTTTGGGATCCTGCACAGAGCTCAAGTAGATCTCGATCTCGTAATTGATGTGCTCCCCGACGCTGTTAATGTCAGGAGGCGGGCTGTACTGGCACAGGAAATACTCATCACAGCGGCGTAGAAAACAGACGTACGCCTCGTAGATTTCCTGCAGTATGCTGAAAGGAACTTGATGGCCCTCCTCTGTGGTGGCCACCACCTTGTGCGGCTTTGGTATGTTAACAACGCTGACTAGACCGTGTTGTACGGCTATTTCGAAGATTGGATTGCCCAGCACGCCGTGTATCCAATTGGCGCCAAGTTCAACCTGGCATCAAACGAATATAACAGATGAATGTACCAATATAACAGATTGATTATAGTTGGTGCTAATGTACACATAATTCATCAGATAGTTTGCTTAGTAAATGCAGTAGTAGATCTACATGGCTACCTATAATTGTTGATTGTTGAAATAGAAAGCAAGTAAATTTAACCGACTTCCTAAATATTATGAAAGTAATATTATGATGTTCAAATGTTATCTCTTTAAGAGATACCTATTCTACCTATATCTACCGATTTGTCCTCACTCATGTCATGTTTAAATAAATAGATAGATAGATAAGTAAAGTTAACTGACCTATGATTGAGATAAAAGTTATCTAACTATTGTATGGGGCAGCATGTAGCTTAAACGGCGTTTGCCCGTCTACGTGATGGTTCACCCGTTCCTCCCGTCAGCTGATTGTCCAGTAGAACGCCCCCAGTCCCCAATCTTATCTAGCGTAAACTCAGTTGTAAAACAAATATAACAAACCAAATGAGAAATTCCGTGCACAAATGGTGCAACACGGAGCCGCAAGATGTGTTGGCAAAAAGCGGATAACTAACCATAGTTCACTTGTATCCTCGACCAAGGCTAAGGTATTTTTTTAAGATTGTAAACTAATGTTTTTAGATGGTTCTCTTTTTTGTGGCATATTTCATTAAAATAACTTTTGTTTATTTTAAATACAATAAACATGGTGTTGGAACTGGCAAACGCAACGCGTGGAAAAATCTATAGTTTCCATTAGTGCCGCAAAAATGTTGCTCAACAAACATTTGCACGCCCCCTTCTGTAAGCCCCTCTGCCAGAGAATGCTTACATAATGCCCGAAATACCTTTTGATTATTGTCAAGCGGTATGGACACAATACGTCCTCCCACCCGACCGCGGGCCTCCACAATGAGAAAATCATCGCAACCATTTTGCAGCAGATGATTGGCAGCAGATAAACCTGCCATTCCAGCGCCGATTATTAGGACCTTAACATGTGTGCTGTTGTTGTTGCCGCTGCTGCTGCTGCTGTTGACGCCGCCGCTGCTTGAAGCAGCAGCGCTTTCATCTGTAGATGTAGCAGCAGCTGCCGCAATATCAGCTAATCCCTCTTCGGTGGGCGATGGCGCGGGCGTTGTTGGCTCCATCGGCTTATCGGCCATTTATCTTTTTTTTCTTGTTGCACATATGCAAAGTGAAGTGGTTTTTGCTTTTTTCACTTTCCTTTTGCTATTCTGCACTTGTATTTTGAGTCATTGCTCTTCGTCTGCACTTTTTAATATCGCGACGACCACGAAACTGTTTTGACGTTTAGTTGACAGCGCCCAGAGGGGCATACTTGGCAAGGGGAGTTTAGCGGGAAGGGGCACCGCAGCTGGTGGAATGCGCCGGCTTTTTTAATGCAGAAAAAAAACAATCTGGTATTTTTATCATTGCATAACATGTATTATATTAGTTACACACAATAAGTTTGATTTTTTTAGTTTTTATTCTTTTCAGAGTTGTGGTAGTTTTGACAGAAAATAACAGAAACAGCTGTTTATTGCAGTGCTGCCAGATCACGAAACACATTGTAAACTTGTGGCAGGTCCTGCCAGACTTCATTTACAATGGCTCTGGAAACGACAAGTTAACATATGTACAAGTTGCTGCTTATGTTTTTTTTTGCTTGCAAACGACAAAAATGCATAAGTAATATACAACCAAAGTAACGTGCAAAGAATGCGCAATATGTGAATATTCCAGCGTCAGCAAGAGAAAACAGAAAAAACGAGCAAAATGAGTGACGCCTACTGCCTGTCGAACTTTATTGATTTTTCCCCACATCTGTCGCAACCGCTGAGGCACAGCAATCGGATCAAGGTAACGAAATCTATCGTAATACAATACTGACTGATGAGCTATCATCGCTCTTCCGATTATAGTACACCTGCTTCGACATCTCCGACAACTATATCATCTTTGGCGCAACCTCCGGCTCGCTGTACTTCTTTAATCGGGCTGGCAAATTCATGCACTTGATCCCCAACAAACATGGCCCAGTTACACACTTGAGCATATCGGCCAACAACAAGTATGTGGCGTTCGCAACACAGCGATCTCTCATATGCGTGTACGCCGTCAACTTGTCGGCTCAGGCTGCTCCACAGGTGATTGTCACGCACCTAAGTACCGATCAATCGGTTCAGGTGAGCTGCATCCACTGGACGCCGGATGAGAAGCAATTCTACTATGGGGACACCCGGGGACAAGTCAGCTTGGTGCTGCTCTCGTCGTTCATTGGCCACAGCTTGTTGTTTAACATGTCTGTGCATCCGTTGCTGTACCTCGATTCGCCCATTGTGCAAATCGATGACTTTGAATCTCTGCTCTTAGTCTCTAACTGCACCAAGTGCATCCTCTGCAACACCGAGTACGAAGAGTACAAGCAGGTAAGCAATCGACTGCAAAATTCAAATTTTAAACTAACCCACCTTTGATCTTTGTCAGATCGGTAACCGTCCAAGGGATGGCGCTTTTGGTGCCTGCTTCTTTATATCGCCGCACGAATCGATGCAGCAATCGCGCATATATTGCGCCCGCCCTGGCACCCGCATCTGGGAGGTAGACTTCGAGGGCGAGGTCATCCAAACGCATCAGTTCAAGAGCGCACTCGCCATGGCCCCTGCCAAAATCTTAAAGACCAGTGAGAGCGATGCAGCAGAGGACGACAACGACATGGATGGATTGGAGGCCAACGATGAGCTACTCGACTATCAGCCGCAGCAGCTGCAGTTTGCCAAGCTACAGCGCTTCAGCCAGGACTTCCTCTTAGCCTACACCGAACTGGGTCTGTATGTTTTCGATGTACGCCATTCCACAGTGGTGTTGTGGTGCAATCAGTTCGAACGCATTGTCGATTGCCGCGTGACGGGCTCCGAGATATTTGTTTTTACCCAAACTGGCTCTTTGTACAGCGTTCAGTTGCAGACGCTGCAGGGACATGCCGTCTCGCTGATGCAGCAGTCGAAGCTGCCGCAATGCGCCCGATTGTTACGGCAACATGTTAAATACTTTGCCGACAAGGCGCGCGAGAACTATGATCTGAAACTGCTTAATCATCTGAAGCAGCTCCTCATCGAACGGCAGCAGTACGAGATGCTCAACGATATATCCGTGATCTTCGACGCCATAGCACAGTGCACGGGCAACGCCCTGGACACGCAGAGCTCTGGCGGCAGCTCCGCCACAACTGAGCGCAGTACCAGCTTGAGCACCGCAACCGTTGGCAATGCAAATAGCTCCCAGACTGTATCAATTCCTTTTGCAAGGACACCGCCAAAAGGCGTTTATGTGCTGGAAAATGCTTTTTGCGATAACCTGAAGCAGCCGCCCAAGGCGGGACATTTGAAGGATGCTTTGCTGACAGTCACCGGAAAGTTTGGCAAGAACATCATCAAGTACAAGTTCAACATCTTTGCCGAGGAGCAGCAGGAGCTGGTGCGAGAGTTGATCCCAGACAGTGAGCGCTCGGTTCCATTCAAGGACATAAAGGCACGCTACGAGTCACATGAGAATGCTGACGAGGACGACGTGGAAATTCTGTGCCGCAGTAGCCGAAGCAGCAACATATCTGCAGCCAAGCGTGCCACAATGTCAACAATGACAACAACTCACATCAGTCCCGAGGAGAAGACCATTTACAATCTGTATTTGATCCACAAGAGCGCCAAGTTCAGTCGAACTCATTGCGTGGAACGATATCGCGCCGTCTTTGATGAGTATGCAGCCAATGAACTTATCCAATTGCTGGGCAAGCTAGCCCAGGTAATGGTGGAGCATGGCGACAGCTTGGAGCAGGCGCATCGCAATTGTTATGAAATGTACTTTAACTACTTGAATCCAGAGCTCATCTGGGAAATGGACGATGCGACGCGTGACTATATTTCCAATGGATTCGTGCTTCTGAATGCCGGCATCCAGATCTTCCGTTGCAGTCATTGTAATTTCCCGTTGCGCTTTGATAATACCTGTCAATATCATGAGCTTGGAGCGGTTTTGTTGCGGTACTTTTGGTCACGCAACGAGCAGCTGAAGTGCTTCGATGTGTTGCACGCTGTGCCAGCGTTGCTCGACGTCCTGGCCAAGTTCTATTTGGCCGAGCACAATATGGACAAAGTACTGCCCATTGTGTTTAACTATGGCGCTGTTGAGTTGCTCCAGGATATCGGAAGACTGCTGAAAATATCGGCATGGGCTAGTCTCTTTGAGCAGTTTGTCGAACTGCAACGTGGACGCTTGGTTTGTGTAAACTGCGAGTGTGTAACTACCGTGGAGCATGAGCAGCTAACCCGTCACTTTTTCTATACATGGAACTGCTTCCTCAACATTGCCCTAGACCATTTGACAGCCAGCGAAACACTGGCATTGATCTTCAAGTGGAGTTCCTACATTCCCAGCGATGCAATTGATCGCGAATTCTTTACAAGATGTCTGCTGAAGGGCTAGCATACTATACGATTTTCATGTATTTGATGAAACACACATTCCCTTATAATCTCTTGCTAAAGCTGCAGCAAATACCAAAAGCATTTATTCTATATATACATATATTCAAACTTTAGAAGCATAGATATATTTAAAGTATACACCGACATATGTATACAGTTTATGCGTAAATAAAGTTGTAAATTCCCCTGCATCAACCTTTGAGTTTTGTTTCAATGTTTTAAACAAAATTAGGAAAGTTATAGGAATTATATACGCACATTACACTTCAAGTTTTGGCAATATTCATACAAAATTTAAACTGCAAAGCAAGCATTTCTCAAACAGACAACATCAGCCCCGCATAGCAAGAGATCCAGCTAGTGTTCCAAGTTGTTTAAGGTTTTAAGAAGTGATTGTTACATATGTATCTCAAAAGACGCGCGCAGTTAGCTTAAAGCCTGCATTTTCTTTTTCGATAACATCACGAAAATTGATATAAAAGTTTAGTGGAAACGTCGTTTTACCTCTTTCAACTCAACCCTGTTCGTGCGATAACGATAACAGATACCAATATTGCCATTTTTGGTATATCTTATACTTTCTGGTATATTTGCCTACCGAAATTTTCACATTTTGAAGTATTTTGTTAAAATCATCTTGCGGTCACCCTGCTCTCCACCATTTTTTCCCGTGTGGCTCGTTTTCGCCGTTGGTGTGGATAAGACACGCGTCTGAAAGTAAAAAAACGCGAAAGCGTATAAAACTCTAAATTTTAAGCACAAGCTCAATTACAGCTTGTAATTGTGTCGGTAGACACAAGTAGGCCTAGTATATACAAACGTTTAATTCTTATTAATCAAAAGAGTAATTGTGAAAAGTACAACCTCACTCCACATAAGAACGTAGTAGCTTGTGGAACGTAAGAAGCTGTCGGAAAAAAACTAAGGAAAACGTATAGACACGAAGTGCAACACAAAAGAAAAACAATTACATACATTATTTTTTTTGGAAATTGCAAGTGTGCGCAAAATCAGAACAATTGCAAAATTTTCCTAAACGGAAAGAAAGAAAAAACAAGCAAGTGATTGGAGGATAATATGAGTAATGCTATTAACCAAAATGGCACAGGTCTAGAGCAGCAAGTAAGTATGACGGGACCTCAAGTGTGCGGTGCGAACAGGGATCATAATGGGAAAAGTAATATATGTACATATATACGTGCGTCTGTGTGCGAGAGAGTTTGCGGTTGTGTATGTGTGTGGACAAATGTGTCGTCGTGAGCGCTCTCATGACGTCCCCTCCTCCGTCTGGTCTGCTGTACTCTGATTGAACAATGTTCGGAGTCAGGGGTCTACAAAAAATTTATTGATTTCATAACATTAAAATGTGTGGCCGTGGAGCGCATTGCGCTTTTACATTCTGCAACGAACGGTGACTCATATACGTATACGATCTGATTGTCGGTCGGGTTAGTTTGTGTGTGTGCGTGCTTCTCTGTTCTTTTCAGTTGTGTTATTTCTTTTGTAAAACTTTTCGCTTGCCTCCAAATTGACATGTTCATTGCTGTGTGAAATTGTGTGTGTGTGAGTAATAGAGTGAGAGACAGGGAGAAAGGAGGAGCGCGTATGCGTGTCTATGTAGCCGCAATTCTAAACCGTGCATTTGTGTGTGTGAGTGTGCGCGAGAGAGTGCGGACGGTGTTCTCTTTGTCTTTTACTGCTGCTCACGCACATGTGGAAGCTGAGTATTGTAAGCAGCGTTGCCAGATTGTAATGTAATCTTTGCGAAATGTACACTTGCAATTGGCGAAAACAATACTGGACACCCTATACGCGACTGTGCTGTAAAAACAAGTTCCACTTTGCATAGCTTCCATTGCGGCTTTATTAATGCTCTCTTGCTCTCTCTTCCTTTCGATGAAATTTGCGCTAAGCCGCTGTGTGGGTGGCTTATGCTGTTGTTGTTGCCAGGCCAATGTCGAAATCAAAACTCTCAAACTAGTTGCGCTTATTTCATACGGTCCACGCATACGAATACAAATGAATACATAATATGTGAGGCTGTCTGTGTTGTTGGTGTAAGAGAATAAAAAAGCATGTTGCCAACCGGGTTTCACGAAGAACTCGGAGAAGCCTGAGAAGATTATACAAACTTGCATACGTGTGCGTATGTGTCTGTGAATTTTACCAACAACTTGTTATTCCTATGCTCTGTCTTGTTGTAACATCTAAAAATTCAATGAACTTGTGACGTCAGGCGAAAGTCTGGCGCATTGTTTTTTATACTCGCAACGTCGATATGACCATACCCGTTGCGTATGTTCAGTAGACATTAATAACAAAAATATAAATGTTTTCAGAAAATTTGATTACGATAGGACAGTAACCGTTGCTGTTGTAGAATTATATATTTTGACATCAGTTATTAATTTCTGTTAACCAACAGCCGCAGTACTACTGTAATGTTAGAGTTCGATTAATAACACTGTTAGATGTTCTGACGATATTAGCAGCAAAGAATCGGGTAACAGTCGGGAACTCGACTGTATCTTCATTGGTTATTTTCTTTTAATTATTTTTACTAATTTTGTATGGAATGTTTCCGCAGGTTGCTGGTCTGGACTTGAATGGCGGCTCGGCTAACTATAGCGGCCCCATAACAAGCAAGACTTCCACTAATTCGGTCACTGGTGGCGTTTATGTGCCCCCGCATCTTCGATCAGGTGGTGGCAACAACAACGCGGACGTAGACAATCAGGGCCAGGGCTTTGATTCTGGTGCCGCACCCCCCCGTGGAGGCAGCGACAACAGGGACCAGCAGCAGCAGCAACGCGGCGGCGACTACCGTCGAGGCGATCGCGGCGGCAATCGCGGCTACAATCGCCAGAGCGGCGACTACGGAAGTTTTGGTAACGGCGGCGGTAGGCGCGGTGGCGGCAATCGCTACGAGGACAACTACAACGGTGTGTAATCGATGAATCAGAAGACGATACTCATTTGATGAATGTTGCCCTTTCGATTGTTTTGTTTAGGTGAATACGACAATCGCCGTGGCGGTGACTGGAATCGTGGTGGTGGTCGCAACTTTGGAGATAGACGTGGGCCGTCATATCGCGGCGGCGGTGGCGGAGCAGGAGGAGCTGCAGCTGTCGGTGCCGGTGGCAATGGACTTAATGATCAGCAGGAGGATGCACAGCAGCCACGCAATGATCGCTGGCAGGAGCCGGAACGAGCAGTTGGCTTCGACGGCGTCTCCTCTGAAGGCGGACCAGGTGTCGGTGGTGGCAACAGAAGCTTCAACAATCGCGGCGGTGGCGGTAGCTACAACAATCGTTGGAAAGAGGGGGGCGGAGGAGGCCCCAACGTCGACTACACAAAACTGGGCGCACGGGACGAGCGTTTGGAGCAAGAGCTATTCGGGGTCGGCAACACGGGTATCAATTTTGACAAATACGAGGATATACCCGTGGAGGCGACGGGCCAAAATGTCCCGCCCCACATCACATCGTTCGATGATGTGCAGCTGACGGAGATCATTCGAAACAATGTGAATCTGGCGCGTTATGACAAACCGACGCCTGTGCAAAAATACGCCATACCGATCATAATCAGTGGCCGAGATCTGATGGCCTGCGCCCAGACCGGTTCTGGCAAAACAGCCGCATTCCTTGTGCCCATCTTGAACCAGATGTACGAGCACGGTCTGTCGGCACCGCCGCAGAGCAATCGCCAATACAGTCGGCGCAAGCAGTATCCGCTGGGCCTGGTGCTGGCACCGACCCGTGAGTTGGCTACACAGATCTTCGAAGAGGCCAAGAAGTTCGCCTATCGATCACGCATGCGTCCCGCTGTGCTCTATGGTGGCAACAATACTAGCGAACAGATGCGTGAGTTGGATCGTGGCTGCCATTTGATTGTGGCAACGCCGGGTCGTCTGGAGGACATGATCACGCGCGGCAAGGTCGGTTTGGAGAATATCCGTTTCCTTGTTTTGGATGAGGCCGATCGTATGTTGGACATGGGATTTGAGCCACAAATTCGTCGCATTGTTGAGCAGCTGAACATGCCGCCAACGGGTCAACGACAGACCTTGATGTTCTCGGCGACATTCCCAAAGCAGATCCAGGAGTTGGCCAGTGATTTTCTCAACAATTACATATTTTTGGCCGTGGGACGTGTTGGCTCCACATCCGAGAACATTACGCAGACTATTTTGTGGGTATATGATCAGGACAAGCGCTCGTATTTGCTCGACTTGCTCTCCTCGATACGGGATGGACCCGAGTACTCCAAGGATAATCTGACGCTAATTTTCGTTGAGACAAAGAAGGGAGCCGACTCTCTGGAGGAGTTCCTCTATCAGTGCAATCACCCGGTGACCAGCATTCATGGCGATCGCACGCAGAAGGAACGTGAGGAAGCATTGCGTTGTTTCCGATCGGGAGATTGCCCCATTTTGGTAGCTACTGCGGTGGCAGCCCGTGGACTGGACATTCCGCATGTGACGCATGTGATTAACTTTGATCTGCCCACCGATGTGGAGGAGTACGTGCATCGCATTGGTCGTACTGGTCGCATGGGTAATCTGGGTGTCGCCACATCCTTCTTTAACGAGAAGAATCGCAACATCTGCTCCGATCTGCTGGAGCTACTCATCGAGACCAAGCAGGAGATTCCCGGCTTTCTCGAGGAGATGCTTAGCTCAGATCGCGGCCATGGCGGTGCGAAGCGTCGTGGAGGTGGCGCTGGAGCACGCTATGGCGGCGGCTTTGGCTCCCGCGATTACCGTACCACTTCTGGCGGTGGCAGCGGCGGTCGAAGTGGCGGTGGCGCCGGCGGAGGCGGTGGCAGTCGCAGCAGCGGCGCCGGCGGGGGCGGCAACTATCGCAGCAATGGCAATTCGTATGGTAAGTTTGGTGAGTAATTACTGCGTGATTACTGTAAACGTTCTCTTCATTGTACTAATTTCTACCCTTTGCACTATGCTAATACCAGGAGGAAGCTCTGGCGGTGGCGCATATGGTGGCGGATCCTACGGCGGCTCCTATGGCGGTGGTGGAGGCGGTGGTTCGCACTCAAATAACGGGCCCGATTGGTGGGGTCAATGAGCACGGCCAGCCAGCCAAGGAGGCAACAACCAACAACCACATCAACACCATTTCGACTATCGTCACTATTAACTATTTACAATTAATAACACAGCAACCACAACAACAACCGCAACCACAACAGAAAAGAAAAAAACAGTGAAGGAAAAGAAATGAAGTAGATAAAAAAAGAAAAAGAGAGTTGAAGAAACAGCCGAAACAGAACATTTTGAACCGATAACAACTTTATTATATTTGCATATTATATGTATCTATATATATCGATTATATATATACTACAGGGGCAGCAAATGTGAAAGAGAAACTGTCTGTGCGCAGCGCAACCACACACGTAAACACAACCACAACACATACAACGCACACACAAACATTGCACTCACATACACACACACACACTCTTACCCATTTACAATAGCTAAAGCATTACAATAAAGATTGTTTAAAATTTACCATATATACAATATATGCATATGTGAACAAACATTAACAATTTGCAAACGTTAAACTGTAGTTTATAAATCATGATGCGAACATACACCAAACTAATCCC
Source organism: Drosophila immigrans (assembly GCA_963583835.1). Taxonomy (NCBI): domain Eukaryota; kingdom Metazoa; phylum Arthropoda; class Insecta; order Diptera; family Drosophilidae; genus Drosophila; species Drosophila immigrans. The sequence goes on along the minus strand of OY757142.1, from coordinate 28,993,031 downwards.
ACAAAATTGGCTCCACAACAAAGTAAAAGCTAAGAGGTAAGAAGAGCGAAAGAGAAGAAAGAAAATAAGAATACGTTAAGTAAAGGCAATTTGTGAATCTTTGTCCATCTCGATAATTATCTCTTTCAACTATTGAAATCGATATACAGAATTATTAAATCGATAAGCGATATAACAATTGAGCATGTACTTCACTTTCAATTGAATAATCGATGATTTTAAAGAAAAGCATAACTAGTAAAGTTATATATTAAATTTAATGGTATATAAATCTATATATAATTATGTACTATAATTAAAACCTCACCCAAAACGAACCATACAAGAAAAAATATAAAACCCGTAAAAAAATATCAAGTTTGCTAAAAATAAATCGAATAATTTAGCAAATGGATATAAATGCATTTTTATTGAACGCTTGGGGTGGGTATACAAACATGTAACGTTTTATGCAACCTTCTAGAATCAGCAAACTGAGATCTGCTTTCGATTATTTTGAGAATTTTGAGCACATTTTTGGTGTCCCGAACTTCCCTACTTTGTTGCAGAAGAACTTTTACGCAACAATCGAAAGTTTTTGAGTAAAAGATGATAATTATCAGCAGTTGAGATTTTAGGTAAATAAACAGTAGAGAACAACGGATGAGCATCAATTAGCGTAAACTGAGCGAAAGCTCGCGGTTTGATGATCTGATGATCAACAGCATTCAGTCGAGTCTCTAATTTGATTATATTAGATTAGATTAGGCAAAGCGTTCTGATGATCAAGTTGAGGGCAACGGCAGACGAGGAGAAGGAGCTGGTTCTGTGGTTTCTTTGTTTTTGCACAAAAACAAAATTGACTAATTGAAGCTATTTGTTGTTATTTACAAAGGTGGGTTGGCTGGATCTTTTGTTTACGTATTTTTTCGCTTGAAATACGCGCTTCTGCTCCGAGTGTTTTTTGAATGGACTGCTGTGGGTTCAGTTCAGTTAATATCGAAACATCATGCCGAAGGCACAACGAATCCAATGCTGGTCGCTGCTATTCATCTTCTCGTTGATCTTGACATTTGCCTTCATGTTCACCTATGGACAGTTGGTGTCGCGTCAGCTGCACTTCTGGAACCTCTTCGGACAAAGAAGAAATAACGGCAGTGAGATTGAACCACAACTGCAGTTCTATATGCCTCCAGAGTCAGTTGAGAAGCAGCTGAAACTGAAACGTGGTGTGCCCTTCCTATACCAGATATTGCACTAAATAAATCCGCCGATACTCGTACACATATGTATGTTCTACTATTTTTTATGCTTAACACGATTCCTATGTATATAGTACTATTCAAAATAAATTACATGTTCGTATGTTTAAAAGTAATTGGTGGCTTTCATATTTCACATTCATATTTCCATTCCAATTTGCGTGGCCTTATGGGTTGATGAGTTTCAAACGTCTGATTTTTGGTTAAGCGCCGCATATCCCACCGGAATCTCTTTCATCTCTGTTTGCAGACAAAGGAACTCGCCGCCAATGCACATAATGGTGGCCGTGATAACATTCAACAGCCACCAGGAGGCGTTCGCCGGGAACGAACGGTTGTACCACCAGCAGATGAAAAGGTGCAGCAAATGGAATGTGCAGCTGTAGGGCAGATGGTAGAGGGAGTTAAATACACACGTAATTTGTATAGAAATACTACCTAAAGTCCAGGCAAAGCTTCGCACGACGCACGATGCACCAGAGCGCCAGGGATGCCACAAAAGCATTCAGGACAAACGCGCAGATCACTAGCCGGCCACCAAGGTCGTATATGTGTATTTCCTGCGTTTTCAAGAAGTGGTCGAAATAGGTGGAGGTACAGCCCACAGTGCAGTAGCTTTCAATCATTTACTCACATGGTACTCGAAGATGTGGTCGAGTGAATAATTGTCGCCAGCCAATTTGTTGGCCACGAAGACCAGCAGACCCAGCGAGAAGTATACGCAGAACTGCATTGATAGAATCTGTGACGTGAGCAGCGTGGGATCCCATTGCGTGTTGCGGAATGTGCCCCCCTTCATTGTGAATATTACTGTTTTTCGGTATGGCAACTGTTATTTACGTTGCCAAATGGTAATAACACAACACTGACTCATCATTGGAGCTCGTTCATTGCAGACTAGTTTCCGACATGAACTGGATCTGGCTTGTGAGCCGAATCTGTCATCGAAGATTAATATACTTTCTAAATAATTGTTTTTTGAGTTTGTAGTCATTGATCAATTTAGTTTTTCGTCTTTAATTACACACTAAATCTGATTCATTAGTCGTTTTTTCGTGTTTCGAAATAAACTAACAAAATTTAACAGAAATCAAAGCAAATACTTAGCGTGAAAGTAAATTGTTGTGAGCATGAATAGACACAGAATATCTAACACTCGATAACAAATACCAATTGCCGAACTTGTTCCACTTCTAATTTTGAATCACTCTTTGAACAATGAACCAGATCAAATCGTTTCTGATGACAATGTTGCAAAGCACGCAAAAATACGTGAGCTCTTCAGTTTTGAATCAAATTCGAATTATTTAAATTGCATTTTCGTTTTTACAGAGTCGCCTACGCTCCCTCGGCATCGTAACAACTGGCGCCGCAGCACTATGCCTTGGCATCACTCTTTATCACAATCAAGATCATCCGTTCCGCACTTTTGCAATGCCCTTGGTGCGCCTGCTGCCGGCGGAGACCAGTCACAATTTGGCTGTGCTGGCGTGCAAGTATCGCCTTTGCCCAAGCTCAAGTTATGTGGACGACTTGAATCTGCACAACTCGTTTTTCGGGCGTCTCATCAGTAATCCGATTGGTATCGCTGCTGGCTTCGATAAGAACGCAGAAGCCATTTGTGGACTGAAAGACCTGGGATTCGGCTTTATTGAAGTTGGCAGCGTGACGCCCTTGGCTCAGCAAGGCAATGAGAAGCCCCGTGTGTTCCGTCTTATCAACGACCGTGCTATCATCAATCGCTATGGCTTCAATAGTGATGGGCACGAAGTGGTAGCAGACCGATTACGCAAACTGCGTGAGCGCGAGGATTTTAATGCTGTTATCGGCGTCAATTTGGGACGCAATCGGGACACGCAATCGCCGATTGACGATTATGTGACGGGAATAAAAAAATTTGGCGCCATGGCCGACTATCTAGTTGTGAACGTGAGCAGTCCCAATACCCTTGGACTTCGGGATCTGCAGAGCAAAGCCAAGTTGATGGAACTACTCGATGCTGTAAATCGGGCACGTGCTGAGCTTAAGCACAACGAGAAGGTGCCGATTCTCTTAAAGCTCTCACCAGATCTGGATCTAGACGATATGAAGGACATCGTCGCGGTCATTAACAAGACGAATTGCCGTGTGGATGGCTTGATCGTTTCGAACACGACAGTGGCCCGTGATAATGTAACGGACATCAAGTTTGTCAACGAGATGGGTGGTTTGAGTGGAGAACCATTGCGGGCACGCTCCACAATGTTGATTGCCCTAATGTACGAGCTGACCAAGGGAACAATACCCATTATTGGCGTTGGCGGCGTATCCTCTGGCCAGGATGCCTTTGAGAAAATCGAAGCCGGTGCCTCTTTTGTCCAGATTTATACAGCTCTGGCATATGAAGGACCCTATGTAGTCGATCGAATTAAGGAGCAGCTCTCCTCTCAGCTCAAGGAACGTGGATTTTCGAATGTTCGAGCCGCGACTGGTTCCAACTACAAGCAATATCTGCCCTCGAAATAACCACTGCGCAACTCACAAAACAATAAAAGTAGGTGTTTATAGATGTGCATTTTATTGGCCTGCGGTGGCCCGTTGGACATTGAGTACGCGGCCTTCTAGAAAGTGTGTGTTCTGGTTGCTGGCGCTGTTGAAGGCGTCCCGCTGGCTAAAGATTACAAAGCCATAGTATTTTGAGAGTCCCAGCTGCTTATCGAAGACCACCTCGGCATTGGCCACATGGCCGAAACGTGAGAAATACGATTTAAGCTCCTTGCTGCTGATAGTCCATGGCAGGTTGCCCACAAAAAGCTTGTAGCTGTTGCGTACAATGTTGCTGGACATGACTGTGTGTAAATGTTTTTTATTAAGTAATACTTCTGCTAGGTTATATTTTTGTTTATTTATTTATTTTTAACAGTGACTCGCACTTAAGATTTGCCCGAATGCTGTTAACAGTATGCTGTTAAGCAGCGTTTACGGCAGTTTGGTTTAAAGTTCGAAAAAGATCTAACATTTCTGGAATTCATTCAGGAAAATTTTCAATTACAAGTCGGCATCTGCACCAATTATTAAGTGTACAATTATTTTTTAAATTTTTTTTTATAGTTTTTTGTTACGCTGTCTTCGAAATGCCGCTGCCCATTTAATTGCATTTTTTCAGAGGATATTGTAAAGAGGCACATTTCAAATGTAAAAAATTAAGTGGCTGTAATAAAAATGTAATAAACCCATCAAATCCTTTCGATTTATTTACTATAAAACATCCCCAGACTCCACCAAGTTGTCTAGTATTTTTGTTATTGAAATTTGGTATTATCCCATTTTACGAAGTAGACCACACTAAGTATTTTGTTGCATTGCTGACTTTTTAATGTTTTTTATCCTATTTTTATGTGAAACGAATATGAAAAGAACTTAAATGTGCACGCGATAGTTTAAAATATAATTGAGTTGTCCACTCAACTAGCAAAACAACGGTTGGCGCTCTATTATGGTTTGATATTCATTGTCCAGATTTCGCTGCGAAAATAATTTCGGCGCCCCGTTTTCGACTTGTATTGGGGCGCGGCGCCCTACTGAAAAACCAAAACGAATAGCACAAAGCAATATTTTCATAGTAACTTCGCCAGAGAAAACACCGACAACATCCACAATGGCCGAGAGACCGAAAAATTTGTTTGCAAGTGAGTAATTTGTTTAAAATCTGCCCACGCACTCATACATACGCACACACTTACACGCACACGTACGCACACAAACATACCCGACACCCTTACTTTTACATTTATATGCTACATGTACACCACACATTAGAAAGAAACACAACCACACTCGCACATACAATAGATAATCAGGGCACTGACTGACGCATTGCCCGCTGCGAAATGTAATTGATAAGATTGATAGTAACAGTGTTTACCTTATCTTACACTAATCTCCTCTATAGCTGGACCGAGTCGGTCACGCATTCCACCCGATCAACTCAATCTGAACAATCTTAGCATACGACACCCGCCATCGTCCACTTCGTCGACATCGTCGGGCTCGACATCTTCAGGCTCAAGTTCCTCATCGCAGCAAAATAATGTGACGTTACGCTTTAGCGCTCAGCCCAGTTTTGTGCCAGCTGTCCCAGTGCCCAGTAGCAGCAGCACCGTTGGAACTGGCGGAACTGGTGGAACTGTTGGCGTTGGTGGCACTAGCAGCACCGCAACCGATCGCCATAGGGAGCGAATTAGGCAACAGGCATGCGGCAAGCTACAGTTTGGTGATGGGCCCGCAAACACACATCACTTCACATCAGATGATCTCGAAGATTTGGGCGAGATCGGTCGCGGTGCTTTTGGTGCAGTCAATAAGATGATCTTTAAGAAACTAGACAAAGTCATGGCAGTAAAACGTATACGCTCAACTGTCGATGAAAAGGAGCAGAAGCAATTGCTAATGGATCTCGAGGTGGTAATGAAGTCCAATGAGTGCATATACATTGTGCAGTTTTATGGGGCGCTCTTCAAGGAGGGCGATTGCTGGATATGCATGGAGCTAATGGACACCTCACTGGACAAGTTCTACAAATACATATTCGAGAAAAAGCAGCGACATATTCCCGAATCCATACTGGCCAAGATCACAGTGGCCACAGTGAATGCTCTCAATTATCTAAAGGAAGAGCTTAAGATCATACATCGCGATGTGAAGCCAAGCAATATTCTACTGCATAGGCGTGGTGACATTAAACTTTGTGATTTTGGTATCTCTGGGCAGCTAGTCGATTCGATAGCCAAGACAAAGGACGCGGGTTGCAGGCCCTATATGGCGGTACGTCTTAACAATGCAATACAATGAGTTTATCTGTTCGTTTTTTCGTAATATACATATCTGTATTTGTCTTTGTAGCCAGAGCGCATTGATCCAGAGCGTGCCAAGGGCTATGATGTGCGCAGCGATGTTTGGTCCTTGGGTATAACACTGATGGAGGTGGCAACTGGCACTTTTCCTTATCGCAAGTGGGGTTCAGTATTCGAGCAGCTTTGCCAGGTAAAAATTCTCATTGCCACTTTATTTGAGTTGTGCTCAACTGTCGGTACTTTTTAATTAGGTTGTCCAAGGCGATCCCCCGCGTTTGCATACATCATATAACGGCATGGAGTTCTCTCAGGAGTTTGTGGAATTTGTTAACACTTGGTAAGCGACAGACAGCAATACCAGCTCAACTAATTGTAATGTTCGTATTCTCGTCCTTGTAATAGCTTAATTAAGAAGGAAAGTGACAGACCCAAGTACAACCGATTATTGCAGATGCCATTTATACGGCGTGGCGAGAATAGCTATACGGATGTTGCAGCCTATGTGGCAGATGTGCTAGAGTCCATGGAAAGCGATGGCATCACGCAGTTTACAACCAATCAGCCAGCGGAAAGTTAATCTAAACCGAGTCAAAAAGCAACTTCTGTAATAACAAAAAGTAAACACTATAACAACAAACAAAAAAGATAAAAAGAAAACTTTATTGTTGTTTACTTTGAAGCATTCGCAGTAAACGTAGTGTGTATTTTGTTAAAACAAAAGAAACATAAGAAAAAACTAAGTGAAAAAAAAACAAGATCATAAAAATTATTTGTAAAGAACATATAGTTTTTGTATTTTGTAAAGAAACTGTAAGTTATAGCGTGTTAAAATGATTATATAAATTGTGCCCAAGTTGGTATTGTGTATTATGTTTTCTGTCAACGGTGTAGGACTACCTTTATTCATCTAAGTTGATTGTTTATAATTGTTAAAAAAGAGAAGCAGCAGCTATAACAGAACAACAACTAACATTGATGATAAATGAAAATGAAAGCAATATTTGTAAACATTTTTACACGCAAAGCTAACGGAAATGAAAATGTTAACTAAACACCAATATAAAATAACCATAAAGTCATACAAAAAAATTATAATAGTTTTCGCATAATTTAAAACCCATTTTCTAACAATATTTCTTGCTTATTGAAGTTAAGTAAAAAGCTTTAAACATTGCCAAGTGGCTGCATTTTTGAATTTGTAGAAGAAATTAATAGATGCGAAATACAAAATTAATCCAATGATATGTAATAACAATAATAATAATAATAAGATTAATAATCATCAATACATTAATACCCAGACACACTGACAGCTACCCACGTTTTTATGCGTAGTATTTAGTTCATAAGCCATAATAAATATTTAGCAAAAACAAATAAATGTATTGTGCCTAAGTATAAACAAATTGATAAACAATTTACTAAATATACATGAGAAGTCACAATAAAAATGTAAAGTGAATAAACAAATACAAATTAAGGCAATTAGTTTATGTAGTAAGCCTTAGCCAAGCTTTTACACAAACCCATACATACACACATACACCTTGGCCATGCCACACTCCCATACAAACCCACGCTCACATAAACACCAATGCACACATATGCAATTGCACCGTCTAAGCCCCCGTCTCAAGCAAAAAAAAAAGGAAAATAATAAAAAAATCCATGCCAATGTCTTTTCGATTAATATTTATGCCAGCGCTATTGTGAAAGTCAAAGCAAATATTTATTTTTTGTATACATATACATGCATATATATTTATACAACATAGAAAGAGAATAACAGCAGCGTCCAAAAAAAAAATTGTAACCTTTTGAGCGCACTCAGGCGTTACCAAGAAAATATTTTTATTTGGTTGTCTTTTATATTTTGTTGCATAGCTTAAAAAACGATTTAAATACTAAACTATTTTTAAAAAAGCCATGCAAATAACAACAAAACGAAGGTTCACTTAATTTTGCTCTGGCATAAAAAATACAAAAAGATATATAAAGGAATTTAGCCGGGCGTAGTCTTTATACCCTTGCAAGATATTTTTACCACTGTATCAAATTAGATATAGATCTTAATGCTTTAATCCGTTGATTTCCTTAAACATCTGATCAATTTAAAGCGTATGTATCATGATATGATTTAAATATATATTGCTAAAAAGTTATTAAAAAATAAGGTATCATCAAATATAAGGTATCATTACCAAATTGTAGAACGATTATTGTTCGTAATATCCATAATAGCAAGGGTATAAACATATTGAAATGTATAGTTTTCAATAAATATATAGAAAACAAAAAACTAACAATATGAGCAACTTGTCCCATTTTGAATATAAATATTAAATTTAAAATTGCAATTAAGATGCATATTGTACGTCTTAAAGAAAGAGAAGAGGTAAAATATCGTTGGATTACAAGTCGTCATATTTTTGACAATAAAAAGTGTATAATTTTTTTAATAATTAAAAAATTAGGAGGAAAATGTGTAACGTGTATATAGGTACTAGCGATACAGATACGATATTAGATAACGGATATTAGTAGCAGATATATATAAATAAATATGTAGAATATACTTTATTTAATTTAAATATCCAATATCCAACTGCAAGACGAATCCCGGTCAAAAGCAATCAATCACTTACCCCATTATTTGGCTTCCAATTCCGAAATGCCTTTTACAAAATTCTGAAAGCTGACGTCCATAAAAACTACAAATATTCTTGATCTCTTTGAAGATACATATACTTATATCCTAGCCTTCACTGTGAGAACGGAAGTCAGGCTAGGATATAAGTCGACAAGTATTTATGGTCACATCCTACATTTAGCGATTGCTATTTAGATTAAAATAAGAGTGACCTCTGACCTCTCGAGGAGCTACATATAAGTATTTTTTCGCACTGTCCTAAGTTTAAGCAAAGTAACTAACTACTATATTTAAAAATACCCCAATAAATGCATCAATCTCCCGGCTAATCAAACAACGTAAAAAAATTAAAAAAACAACAACAAATACACAATAAGAATTCAATTAACATCATAAATAAATAACTAAATCTTAACGTATGCAAGAATGATGGTATTGTTAAAATTAATTTGAAAAATGTAGTGAATATGTAAAATGAGGGGGAAAAATTATTAGTGAATAAATAATGTATTTAAAAACTTAACATTATATTTCTCGCACAATATTTTTGCGTCAAGTCGTTGATATTATTCTCTAAACGTACTTGTATTTCCTCTTTGATGAATTTTCGTTATTGAGCCTCTTAGCCTATTTGAAATTCAAACTCATACTTAGGTATAAATCAGTAGACTCATGACATCGTGCTCATTGACCCAGTAATTAACCAATTACTAAATAAAAATGGACTCATAACATAAACATTTAACACATTTGTTCCGATACTCTTCTGTGGATGTAAAATCGTATATTGAAACTTAGACTTCTTGATTAATTCACTTCCTATTATCATGGTTTTGTTTTTTACAATGTTATATTTATGTATTTATTTAATTTGGACACAGAAATATATTTCTCATCAAGTTGGGGAGTGCATTAACAAGCCAGTAATGCCCCGAAGTATTAGGTTTTTGACGACTACTAATATGCCCCTTGCATATCATAGGCCATCATAATCTGCTATGGGTAGCGAGATGCATACAAATAGATTAATAAGCCTGGTGAAACGTGGCGGACATAAAAGTGGCTTATTTTGGTAACTAATGCGTAATCGCAGTTACATACAGTATACAATATTCAATGGGCAAGCGATAGACCTAGTTTTCGACTCTGGCATTAGTACTACTCCGAACGCCATCGAGCACTTAACTCAACTTAAATAGAGTTTGCTTTTGATTTCGATTCCGATTCCGATTTGGGTCAACGACATGCTGGTTGGAATTCTACTAGCTTCCTGGCTAATAATATTATGGATATATTTTGTTTGGAGCCGCAGGCGATATTATAAGATTGCTTGGCAGCTGAGAGGACCTATTGGTTTGCCTTTCATTGGTTTGGGATTACAAATGATGAATCCGCAGAGTGAGTGGCGATAATCTTCACTTAAAATTCGTTGACAAACGAATAAATAACAATAATTCGTAGCGTTTTTGAATTATATGGCTGGTCTCTCGCATAAGTACAAAGCTCCATTCATATCCTGGATGGGCACCAATTGTTTTCTCTACGTCAACGATCCGAAAACTGTGGAACAGATCTTTAATTCGTCTAACTGCACAAACAAAGGCGACTTCTATCGCTTCATGAGCTCAGCGATTGGCGATGGCCTTTTCACATCCAGCTGTAAGTGAAATATTTTCCACTCTACAGGCACTAGACTTACTTTATTCTCAGCTCCTCGTTGGCAGAAGCATCGCCGCCTTATTAATCCCGCGTTTAGTCGACCGATTCTCAGCAATTTTCTTCCCATTTTCAATGCTGAGTCTGAGGTGTTACTGGAAAAGTTGCAGGTAGAAGGCGTGCAGAACGGCAAGAGCCTCGAGATCTACCAAATACTTAAAAAGATTGTCTTAGAGGCCGCGTGCCGTAAGTATATAAAAATTGTCACTTACAATGCTTGCATTTATTTTTGATTTTGCTCCTTCAATAGAGACAACAATGGGCAAAAAAATGAATTTTCAGCATGATGGTTCCATGGCCATTTTTAAGGCGTACAATGGGTGAGTTTACTTCATTTCATGTTTGTTTAAGTGCTGCGTGTAAACAGCAAACAGAGCACTCACCACTAACCATACATATGTATTGAATGGTTAGTGCTCGTATTAAATTTCTTATTTATGCTCTGAAAACTTCTTTGTATACTTGTATTTTGTGCAGTAGTTTGACGTGTAAATATTTTGCTGCTTTGATTTTCCCTTTAATTTTTCGCTGCAGACATGCTTTTTCTAAGCGCTCCGAAAAAACAAGTAAGAAAGCTACAGTCGAGAGTGCTCGACCGTAAGATACCCGCAAGCCATTTCGAGAGAAAACAAAAACTTAAATTATATTTTAACAAAAAATATACCGAAGAATATATTGAAATTTGTTTTTTGTATATATTTGAAAAAAATCTATAACATATCGATATGGTCACACTGTCAACTAAACGAACAAAGCGCTAGCAGCTGCAAGTGAATTTTGCATATAAAATTGATTATTTAATAACTTCCTTGTGTTTCACTCGATCACAATTAAATTCACAGGAATTATTTAGACTAATTATCATTATGCATACCAAAATTCAATGCTCTAGGTCTATTATAACGGTTTTTCCAGCTTTTTGGGGGCGGAAAGGGGCGACAAACTTTATCTGTGTAAGACCTACACGAATACTGTTACCAAATTTGATATCTCTAAGTCATTCACACACCTAAAACGTCCATATGCATTGGGCACAACTATTTTAATAAATAATTTAACAAATAACTTTTGTTCTACTTATCCGATTTTTACCAAATTTACAGGGTATACTAAGAGTATAAAGCACAGATGTCTTAACATCGCATCATTACACAAAGAACTTTTCGAGTTATACGTGACTTGTTCTAGATTTATGCATATTGTGGGCGAAGGGGGCGTGGCATCCAACTTTTGAAATAAACTTGATCTGCGTAAGGAATGCAGACATCTATGTACCAAATTGGGTGTCTCTATGTCTTATAGTCTCTGAGATCTAAATGGTCATACAGACAGACAGACGGACAGAAGGCTATATCGTCTCGGCTGTTGACACTGATCAAGAATATATATACTTTATGGGGTCGGAGATGGCTCCATCTGCCTGTTACATACATTTTCTGTTGGCACTAAGTTATTATACCCTTCTACCCTATGAGTAGCGGGTATAAAAATAGTTTGTGAGACAATGTATTTATAATATAAATGCTCAATCCCATTTACATATGTATGTGCGGTAGATGGGTTACTCTCGGAGATTCTTAATCATAGCATGCATAGAAAGAAAAATAACAGTGTTAAATAAAGGCGAAAGAATATTCAGTGTGACTTTGGCTTTGTTCTTTCTAATATTAAGAATAGGGTATCTCTCAGTCGAACTCATTCGACTGTAGTTTGCTTACATGTCTCACCAAGCTGTAGGTGGGATAAGTTTGAATTGGGTTGAATCAGGTAGTGTTGAGGCGGCGTTGCCTATTAGCTAATTAGAATGTTGCAGCTTCGCTTATCCATTGAGTCATGGCTAATATCATGTGACACGAGCTGTCTGCTTACTTTGAGTGTATAGGACACAATCGGGTTCCGCTGATGCTTCTAGTGTTGGTGCCTCCTCACAAAAGTTTCCACATTGTCTTGCAGCGTAACCGAAGTGTGTGTGAAACGAATGCTATCGCCTTGGCTTTACCCGGACTTCATATACCGATGGTCGCGACTCTTTGACCGGCAGCAGAAAGTCGTTGGCGTACTGATTGGATTTGTTGAGCAGGTAAATTAGAGTCCCTACTCGCTATTCTGCACTCTAGTCCTTGCTGTTATTCACATAAATTGTCAGCTGTTACAGCCTGCCGTCGCCGTTGTGGGCGTGGACGAATGGGACGCGAGCACGCCTCTGGAACAAGAACAACAGCAGAAGCAGAAGCTGAAGCAGTGCACCAAGTCAAAGTCAATATTTATTGAACAAGTGCGAGACTATGTGGAGCGTGGACAGCAAATGAGCTGGCAGGATGTCCGTGATGAGGCCAATGTAATTATTGCAGCAGTGAGTTTCTGTCTTTAATAAGTGCAATGATTTATAAATAAGAAATGCCTTTTATAGATTACTTCGTATCTGTGTTTATCGGTGTTTATTTCTAGAGAATACAGCATTCTAGAAATGACAGTCGTTAATCATTCTTTGCGATTTTTCTATCTACTTTATTGTATTGTAACTAAGTTGGTAGCTCTAGGATATCATTTTCATTTTGAGGCGTACATGTGCTGATCATGAAAGTAACATCTGAATCTACTTAACAATTATTCCAGTGTCTCAGATTACTACTCCATAGCAACTGAAGTATTTTACTTCTATTGCTTGTTCTTGTTGAAGTGATTGAACAGTTCAGATAATTATTAATTATTTAAAGAAATCTATGCATATAACTAAAGTAAACTTCCGTATTCGCCATGTCCTCCATATATAGACATTTGAGACAACATCAACCGCATTGTACTTTACCATTTTATGCTTGGCTATGCATCCAGATTATCAGGACAAAGTCCATGAAGAGCTTTGTGCCGAGCTGCCTGAGTCAGGGGACATAACAATGAATCAGCTGGAGCGTCTTACTTATACTGATATGGCCATCAACGAGTCGATGCGTCTCTTTGCGCCAGTTCCAATGGTCTTACGTCGTGCTGGACGGTCCGTGGAGCTGCGACGGGAGGACGGCAGTTATTTGATACCAATGGGAACTCAGATTGGCATCGATATCTACAACATGCAACGGGATGTCCGCGTATGGGGACCTTTGGCCAAATCCTATAATCCAGAAGCTCACTTCGGCTGCAACGCACCGCCACGACATGCATTTGCCTTTGTGCCATTCACGAAAGGCCTGCGCATGTGCATAGGCTACCGCTATGCCCAGATGCTGATGAAGGTGCTCTTGGCCAAGATCTTTCGCAACTATCGCATCAGCACAGACGCCAGGTTGGAGCATTTGCTTGTCAAGGGGAATATATCACTGAAGCTCAAGGAATATCCGCTGTGTCGGGTGGAGCGTAGGTAATCATGTTCGACCTTGGCAACAATTGACCGGAACCAGACTCACCTGAGAGGTACTTCATCAAATTGCTTCGGCGTGTTACAATTTTCCAATTAAAAATGTAATTTTTGTTGCCCTTTCTCTCTATACTTAATTGAATTTGCGTAACTTGTGCAATAATTCACTTTCGTTGAGAGCTTCGTTAGCTTCCACCATCGCTCCTGCTGACGGAAATGAATCCCAAGTTTGCTCAATGGCCAGTTATGATAGCTAGGCATTCTGCGTTGAGGTAATATAACGCAATTGATTTAATTGCATTGTAGCATAGTGTGTATGCTTTCACATTGAAAAGTAATCAGCAAATTGTGCAATTATTCTAAACTATGTTTGCACTTTGCACAACATCAACGTATACTCGTCGTATACGTAATAATTGCTGCTTGCTACCGTGGGCATCAACTATCTCTTGATAGTTGGGAGCTCCACTAAAATAATACTGATTTAATTTTAACATGTTATGTTGTTGTAGACATCGAAATACGATAATAATAAATTATTGATTTGTTTTAGTTAGTATTAATACAAACATGTGTTTCAATTTATCAAATTAATTTTCCAAATACATTTTTCGCAAAAGATGTTCCACTCTTCGTACATTTGTGCGTTGAAAGATTTAAAACGCAATCAATCCTTGACTTTTGCTGATTATATTCAATATTCATTCATAAGCTTTTCTTATGTTCTCTCGCGCTGTCACTCCCTACGTCTTTATGTCATTTTGTGTTGCGTTCGTTACGAACTCTTTATGTGGTAGCACAGACAGCGCAGACTTTTTATATGAATAAATTGCCACTGTATTCCCTCTCAACCTCAACGCTCTTCAGTGTGTTCAGCGCAGCAAAGGATGCATAATTCAATGGGGCCTGGCTGGAAGGCATTTCCCTCGGTGTCCTGGGACCATCCAACTCTTTGACAGGATTCAACTGCAGCGGAAACCCTACAGCGCGTAAGTACTAGAAAATTATGCAATAAACGAGACTGAGACTCGTTAACGGTTCAGCAGACAGTCGAAGAGGGAAGAGGGGTCGGGCGTCACTTTACTATAATCACGGCATTAATCTAAACTCGTGTTTACTGCGGCCGGCAGGCATTCGACTTAATAACAGCTTTTAAATGCGCGGCTATAAGTAATTCATTTATTTCAAACAAATCAATCCAAAATAAGGAATTCACGTATACCGTTGCTTATCTTGCTTCGTTTAATCTAAATATCAGACAATGGACAAAGCAACCTTTCATTAATAAACTTGCAATCAGAAAAATAAATCAAATTGGCATAAATTGTGCAGTTGCCTCTCGAGGATATTTCTGGCTCGAGCTATGGGCTGTCTTATTATTAATGAGCCAAACTTTAGCAAGTTTTCAATTAGTTATGCACTTTCCATACTGAGACTTGGCGCATAATCTAGATAAACGTAAGGATTATAATAAATTATTTAGGTGGGTTCGAGTCGAGTCAAGCCCAGTTAAGTCGAGTTGAGTCGAGTTAATTGACTAGCGACTGCTCTGTATGTACAACAGACCATGGCGCTGTTTTCTATTCACTTCGATTAATTCAACTCGGTGGCCGATGCGCTCTCTTGGCCAGCTAATGGTAATTAACCAAGCGTTCATCTTAATCTACATAGGAGCAGGCGAGGAGTCAAGTCCATCAATCTGGAATACGATTTTAATGACCGCTCAAGCGGAGTGAGGACCAAAGCATATTCAACTATGTAACTAATTGGATTGTCACAATAGTAAAGCATAATTGCAATTATAAGAGATCATCTTGCACCTCTTTCTCAAACTTGCAAAACGTTTGATGCGATAATTGCGGTAACCTAACTTAAGTAGAGTTCAGACCTAATTAACAATATTAAATCTAACTCGGTGCTTATTTAAAGAGTAGCTAAAATGCTTAAGAGCAGATTTACGCTATATACATTTGCTGTGAATGCAGTTAACATTTGTTGCCTTACGGTTCAATTAATTTCAGTTACAATCAACTTACCCTCACACACACACACACACACACTCTACAAAGAAGCAGTGCAATAACTTTTTGTGCATGTGGTAATTACAATTAAACATTTAGCATAGCGGTCCCGCATGTGTGTTTACTGTGGACAATCAATAAAACAAGAGCATTACCTGCCACTGCCATTGCCATTGCCATTGCTCGTGCTGTTTTCTGTTGCCGTTGCTGTTGCTGTTGCCGTTTGTGAAGGTCGTGTGGGTAAGCCGCATTAACAGGCGCTAGAGACGGTCGGGTGTATCGTGTCACGAGCATACAACATAACGTGCTAAACATCCGTGTTGTTGTTTCTACAAGGAATGGGTTCTATTTTCAGGCCTTCGTTAGGAAGCCTTCTTTCTACAAGTTTGTCACGCATATTGCACTTTTAACACTGGAATAAACCACAAGCGACAGATATGCAATGGGTTTTCAGGCTGTTGCAAGTAACCGGTTCAAGAAGTGCTTACAAGCTGACAAGTTTTCACGAGGCCACCCTTAACACACAAGAGCAACAGAGATGTTCGGTTGGATGCTGGGTTGGCCTGGTTGCAACAATTGTGAGCCTAATTAAGTTTACTTTCGTTTTTACGACACACACGCTTGCCCCAGCGGCAAGCCAAATCTTTGCCGAAAATGAGCTGTCGAGCCACCTTTGTTGCCAGCCTCCTTGACGACGCTCCTCTTAGCGAATGTTAATGATAATTGTTATTGTAGTTTGATGTGCATGTGCAAGTGGGTGAAAGAGTGAAGGAACGTGTCTGAGTGGCTGCGTCTGGATCACGAAGGGAGAGTGCACAGGGATAACGAACTTAAAGTGCCAAACGCTTTACCTCAAATTCAATTTGGCCATGCTCGTATGTGAGACTGTTCAAGGCAGACAACTTGAAACACTTAACTCAATTTGAAGATGGCAAATGTTTTTGGCCAAAAACTGCGACGGCTGAAAGCACGAGCATCGAGTCAACTATTTTCGTGGTCGACAACTGAAACTGAAATCAGAGCAAAAATATTTAACAAAATTGCATTAAAAAGTTTCTCAATGCTCCCGACAAACTGTTTGCTACTTTTATTGGGTTACTTGTACGCTACTTTGTAGGGCTAAACGAAGGATACAACTTTGTTACGAGTTGCTCTCGGAATCTGTCTTAATATGTTTAAACAAAGTGTTGAAAGCATATTCAATGATCTTGAAACACATTGAATAGTCGTAGTTCTAACTAGAAGTGCAGATGAGCTCTCATAAATGGAATTTAAGCATATATCAAGTTATTGACAAACAAAATCTGATACTTTTACATATGGGCATTTCCAGAACGACGAGCAACACGACGAAAACAAAAAATTACATTATATTTTAACATGTATGTGCTGCTTATATTTATATTGAAAATTGATTTCAATGTTACACAAATACATTTCTAAAATAATTAAAAAACAATAATAAATCAAGATAATTCATTATGGATGAAAATATTTTTCTTCCAAATAATTTGGCACAACGCGAAGACATCCGTAATTTTCGATTAAGGCCTAAACAAATACAAAAATGATTTTTTTTTTTTAGATATTTCCCAACTGCAGGAGAAGTTTAACAATGCAATGGGAATTCGCACTTTAAACTAATTTTTATAATTTATCTATCAGAATGTCGATGTCTAGTACAGCGGTTTGTTTGCTAAACTGCCAAACGAGACAAAACTCAAACTTTCTGCTAAAACGCACGAATTATTTTGAAAAGTGAAAGCCAGGAAACGGGAACGGGAAGGGAAATCTAGGAACAGCATTAAAGTGTTGCGAATGTGTGGCAGGGCAAAGTTTAAACGGCAGCAAAAACAATGTGGGCGTAGAAGCCTGTTGGAGCAGGAGGAGGGTCTGACAGTGAGTGAAAGGGCTCGCGACGTTCTTTCCCCATGCCAAGCTCGTCGCCGTGTCAGCTGGCAAACTTTTTGGCCGTAGCCTGCGGCTGCAACAGCGTTGCATAAATTAGCAAACATGAAGCGAGCGATGCGCGTGACTGTTGCCTGTTGAACAGCCCCTTTGACCGGCACACATCTTCCTTCCCCTCGCGGGGCGACCCTTTTCGCCCTCACGCATACAAATGACTTACTGATTGAGTCTATCTGTGCATGACACTGTTGCTCCTCTCGCTGCGCAGTCTCTCGGCAGCTGCAAATTAGCCATGTTCATGTGGTTCAGCACTGCCAATGGAATGGAAATCCACCAGCAAACGCGATCCTGCCACACAGTTTGCCAAAAAATTACCAAAGCAATTAATTAAAAACTGCAAGGACATTAGCATGGCATATCAACCATCTAAGTTCGATTGGGAATGGGACTTTGCGTAGATACAGCGCTAAAAATACATTCTTCCAGGTAGTATAACGTTGCAAAGTTCTCGTGTGCGTAACAAGCTAATTAAAATTTGTGCATACGACAATGGAGCCAGTGAGAAGACTCTGCAAATTTATTTTAATCGTGGCAATGGCAAATGTGGTTGGTATCTTATTATGGCATATCCGTATGTGCATTTATGAGTTTAAAGACATAGCTGGAAGCCAGCCACTAACATATGCTCTTGAGTTTTTTAATAAAATAATAATGTTTTCATGGACGCAATTTCAGTCTCCATTAATCGTATGTAGCGCCTGCTTTCAAGTAATTAAATTAATTAGGCAACGAGATGTGTTGCCATATTGTGCATACTCCACGTATGCTGCCGTCAGGCAGAACGTATTTCAATAGGCCGTCTTTCTTGTTGTGATTTTCATAAAACTTATGCAGATTAAATGCGGCAACAACGTTTGCTTAGCCAACCAGGTGACATTCAATTCGCCTAAGGATAGAAGCACAGCATCTGGGGAAGGATAACAGGAGATGATAAAGAAAGCATTGTCTAAATAATAAAAACAAACTTGAGTTTTTGCTGCGACGCACAAGTTGGTTGAATAAATCACAGCAGGTAGACCTAAGATGCCTTTTGGCAGGATAACGAATAAAGGCAAAAAACGGCACAGGACCAGACTAGACGGTCAGCCAGACACACAGACAAACGTACACACGGACAAACATGTACTATACGTGCAGCCGGAGTGGCATGCAAAATTTATACCCAACTCCTCACTTACATACGCCTTGCAGTAAATATTTTACAGCCCGAACAGCAATTTGGCCGAATAGCTGTAAAGCACTTGGGATGACTCAGAGATAAGTTTCGTTGTCCAGTCCTCAATTGTACATGATGCTTTCCATGCCTCATTATCCCAATAGTGTAAACAAAATTTGTTGATTTCTCTTTGCTTGACTATAAAGTAAATTGAATCTTTCAGCTGGACAGAGGTAAATCAGAAGCCTGGCAAAGCAGCTGAGAAAAATTCGACTCAAATAAGTTAGCATTATCAAATCTATGAACGCAACTGTGTATTTGGTTGGTTTGGCCTTTAGTGTATAATAATAACAGTTTACAAAGTGAGAGGATACCCTAGAAATTCGAGCCAAGGCTGTCTTAAAATAGACTGGAAATAATAATTATTATTGTAGGGATTATTAAGCCACTTGGTGTCAGTCAGCATTGAACAGGTGACTACTCCTATTATACATACATAGTCTACACCTGCAATTTTTCAATCAATTGCAATTGGTGAAATTACCACGGTCAACACATGCTCACCTTAACTCAATTCTCCCACGCTCAAAATATGTTAGGTGGGAATTATTCTTTAGATGGAAAGCTAAGCCACTTCCTTGATTTCGAATTTACATCTCCTGTTAGAAGTTTAGCAGTTTCGGAGAGTGATATTTTTTTCAATGAAGACCAGTGCGGCAAGCGTCTTGTTATGGATTTATAAGTTTATTGATTGAACTGTATGCCTTTGGTGTTAATTATTGATTCAGCTATCGATTAATAATTCATATGAAATTTGATCAAATTGAAAAGCTAATTGGTTTGGGCGTCAATTGACATCAGCAATTTTTAACAATTACAAATACAGTACGCTACCCATTTTTTAAAAGGGCAAATAAATAAAGTTGTGTTGTGTGCACCTGTTTTTAATAATTATTGGGATCGTTGCAAATCATTTTGAAATAGATATCTAGCATTTATATAATAATATAATATTGTGAATATGCGCACCATTGCCACAAAGTTTTGGGTCTACTATTTTATTGGTTACTCAGATCTAGTCGTGTGTCCATGAACATACTTTGAGGGGTTGGAGATGCATTCTTATTAAATATTATCAGTGTTCCGTATTAGTGATCTATATTTCATATATTTATTTGTACATACATACATAGCAATGGCAGAAACGGTAGACTCAATTAAAATTGAAATCGATTGTGGACAATACACAGTGGCCCAAAGACATAAGGGTAAAAGTGTAATCTGAAATATTTTAACTGATTACGGAAGGTTAAATTTTCTGGACTAAATGTCGAAGAGTGCTAAAATACAATTCTAATCAAACATCTAACTTATGTCGGCATAAGTGTTGCTTAACATTAAGCAACCAAATGATTTAGTTGTGGTTTCCGAGCATCACAAAAAAGAAGCCTTGCAAAAATGCAGTGAATGGACTGTGCAAGTCTGTCAGCCTTTCTCATTGGTGAATGGGTCTGGTTTTAAATCCATGATCCAGTTTTTTATCATAATTGGTGCCACATATGGGGATAACGTGAATGTAGATGACTTGCTCCCCAGACCTATAATCGCAGCAGATATAAAACAAGCAGCGGATATTGGAGGAGTAGCTGCTTTAGACATGTGGACCGACCAATATGTCCAGCGAAATTTTTTGGGCGTCACTCTACATTTCCAAAAGAATTATCAATGACGCGATATTGTTCGGGCCTGAAATCTATGGATTTCCAAAAATCAAGTGGAGAAAAAAGTTTGATTAAAATGAAAGATTTGTATTCCCAGGTGCATATTGAGAATATTGATGATGTCAAATTTTTAACAGTTAGGGGCACAAATATGAAGAACGCGTTAAAAAAAAAATACGAAAAATAATAAAATATTAAAAAAAATTAAATTTAATATGCAGAAGTCCATTGTTGAAAATTGGGTGACAATAAACACTGTATTGAATGAGACTCATAGCGCCGAGATACTAATGGATGACAGCAAACCTACATTAACAATGTTGGTAGGGTTGCTTGAGGACTTTGAAAGAATTTACTAAAATATAGGAACTTTACAAACCTGATGCCTTGGACCTATCACCAATTGGTTTGGTTAAGCAACGCATTATTATCAACATACATCAAATATGGGATGAAAATTTAAGCGGTGTTTTTCCTATATCCCCCTGTTGCTCATTTACAGAAGAGTCATTTGTTTGATATTCAATTATTTTGTGCGTCTCAAATAGATAAATTTATTTTAGTTTCAGGATATAATACGGAAGACGCGTCCAATGCATCCACGTCGAATCCAGAATCTAGCCCAACTCTCTTGTCAAAACTTGCATTACAAATACTAACAATACCTGCAAAAAGTGCTGCTCCCGAGAGAGTTTCTTATTTAGCAGGCAATGTAATAAAATAAAAAATAAACAGATTGGGGCCGAGATCTGTAGAGAGTTAAGTGCTCTTACACTCCTACTATAACCATTAAAAAAAACGTATTAAATTTCCGCCTTTCAATTGATATAAATTAGTTTTTTATTGTCTCATGTTTATTTTATTTAGTTTACTTATAATTATTAAATTTACGACTCATTCATTTTTGCCACTCGCAACAAATATACTCGAATGGCAAAAATACTCGCGAGTAACGAATAAACACATTTTTGCGGTGGCTTGTTGACGTTCTCTGATCCCAACCATAAATATTATAATGCCTACCAAAATTCAAGGCTCTATTATTACGGCTTGTAAAGTACTCGGGGCCGCATAGGGGCGTAGCAGAAATCTAAAACAAACTTGATCTGCGCAAGACATACACGAGTACTCTCACCAAGTTGGATATCTCTAAGCCTTGTAGTCTCTGAGAGGTGTTCTAGGTGTTCATTCAGACAGACCAGTGAACAGATGGACGCTTTACTTTATGACCTTTTGCCTGATAAATACATTTTCCGTGGCTACATTCTGTATTAGTTGACTTCAAATGGGAGCACCTAGAATTCTGCCATAGCCTCAGTGGAACTACAAGAATGTCAATTAAACATTTTCGAAACAAAATTGGGTATGGAAACGCCCACATAGAGCACGCCCAAGAACAATTAAGCGAAACAGGGAGCAACACTTAGCTGAAAACTTTTAAAAGCTCATTAATGCATAAATTAGGTTGTAGCTGCTCCGACAAAACACAGACAGACAGAGCAGAGCAGCCAACAGGCCTTTAAAAAGCGGACGCGAAGCTCGCAGATGAGCAGTTAAAAGGCAAATAGCCTGGGAGCATGGCTGGTTTGGAGTTTCATGGTGGCATCGATGTGAACATTAACTATGGGAAGCGAGATGAAGATGTGCGTCGTGTACCTCAGCTGTTTGGACTACATTTGAAGTTACAATTGCTGACGGGTCTGTTACCCACTCCGCAACTGCCGCAATGCCTGCCCCCTTGGCTCCAGATGGGGCTGAGGGTCGTTGCCCGAGTGTACTGCCTGCTGGTCATACTCATCTCGCTTCATCTGGGCCTGCTCTTTAGCAAGACAACTCTGGACGCGTTGCCCACGGGCGATCTCGAGGACATAACAGATGCACTCACAATGACAGTCATTTATTTCTTTACGGCTTATGCCAGCATATATTGGTGTGTTCGCTCCAAGCGGCTGCAGCTCTACCTCAACTACATCAATCAGGAGTATCGACATCACTCCCTCGCCGGCGTCAGCTTCGTCAATTGCTACACCACCTATCGATGGGCGCGAACGTTCACGGCTCTGTGGATGGCAGCTTGCTTGGCTGGTGTCATCTTTTGGGGGATTACACCTCTGGTATTGGGCCATCATGCATTGCCACTGCACTGTTGGTATCCTTTCAACGCGCTGGCCGATCACATCTATCCGCTGGTGTACACGACACAGCTCTATGGCCAGATCATTGTAGGAGCCACCTTTGGCTACGGCGGCTTCATGTTCGTCACTCTCAGTCTACTGCTGCTCGCTCAGTTCGACGTGCTCTACTGCAGTCTCAAGAATCTGGATGCCCATGCCAGGTTACTGTCCGGGGAACCTTTCCAGCAATTGCAGTGAGTTTGTGACGTTGTGCTCTATGCGTTGATTGTCAACTCTTTTGCAGTGCTATTCAGAGTCATCTGCTACTCGATGATGCCACCTGCGAGCTCGGCCAATACATAGTGCTGGAGGAGCACGCCACAGACTTGCAGAGGGTGACTAGACAGCGCCTGCAGCCAGCTCCCAGCTTGAAGAGAGCCGCGCACAATGGTCTCGTGGAATGCGTGCGTCTCCACCGATTCATCCTGGACTGCGCTGCAGAGCTGGAGCAACTCTTCAGTCCATACTGCTTGTGCAAGTCGCTGCAGATCACCGTCCAGTTGTGTCTGCTCGTCTTTGTGGGCGTGTCTGGGTCACGCGAAGTGGTGCGCGTGATCAATCAGCTGCAGTACTTGGCACTGACTCTCTTCGAGCTGCTCATGTTCACGTATTGTGGAGAGTTGCTGCGACGGCACAGTGTGCGCGTTGGGGACGCCTTCTGGCGCGGTGCTTGGTGGCAACATGCTCCTCAAATGGGCAAGGACGTGATTATATTCTTGACAAACAGTCGCCGTGCCGTTCAGGTCACTGCTGGCAAGTTCTACGTCATGGATGTCAATCGCTTGCGGTCGGTAAGTTGTTGGACATCATCTGCATATCATATGCGACTAGTATTATTTGTGACTTTCCCCTACAGGTCATCACACAGGCATTCAGCTTTCTCACGCTCTTGCAAAAGTTGGCCGCCAAGAAGGCAGCCTCGGAGTCCTAGCCGGAGTCCCTTTAGGCTGTTCCTGTAGGGTGTTGTTTCCTGCTTGTTGTTTGCCTTTGTTAATATTTACTCTTCTCATTAAAAACATGTCGAGTAAAATGCAAATATTATTTACATGCATTTACGCGTTTTCCTTTATTTGTCTAACATTCTACAGCTACATCGCCCACCTTGAAGTGTCAGTTTGGGTGTTGCCCAAAGCGATGGGGATGGGATCCAGATGGAGGCGCTCCGCTCGTCCTTGGGCTATCATTGATAAGAAACCCAAGCACTGGCGAACAAACAAGACCTAACTCAAAACTCTGCCACAACATCTTTAAAAGCGAGTCTTAAATGTAATACACTTCTTAATAGGCCCCGCTGTTATTAATACAAGAATCAAGACGTGTGAGAGGCAGCAAATTATTGATGAGAGGTGGTTCGATAGGTAAACGCCATTAATTATCAAACACTGAAAGGCTATCATTTTCTCTGTCCCTCTCAATTGTCATTTGGTATAGAGCATCGGAAGGTCTGCTTCAAAAGTCACGCCAACTCTTTAATCGCTGTTGCTGTCTTTCAGTATGGTTCCTTCAAGTGCGATATCGCATCGCACAACGCGTGCTTCGCGTATCTGTTGTACAAAAGTTCTCAGATTTGGGACACAGCCTAAAAGTCGATTTTGGTCGCGTCTCACGTAGAACAACTTATGGAAAAGTTTTCAACTCATTTGCGCTTTGTGTTTTTCATTTATTCTCGAATCTACATTACGTAGATACATATACACATATGTTTGTGTGCACACACGAATAAAAGCTTTTGGCTGACGGATGCTTGTTCCCGTGTGAACGCGTGTGCACTCGTTTATTTATAGAGAGTAATTTGTTTCAGTTTTTGTTACTTGTTTTGAGTGGGCGCCCACCCATTGTATTTTTTTGGATGTTAGATTATTACCTTTTTGCTGTTCTTTGTTCTTTGGCATTTCGTGCCGTTGCGGAAATACCTTTCACTTTGTCGATGTGTTGCTCAGCCCAACTAGCTTTATGCGTGTGTGTCGGCAGCAGGAAATTTATCTAACATGATGCATGCTCTAGAGAAATGTGACTGCCATATTTCTTGTTCTTTGAAGCTGGCTTTTGTCCACAATGTGTCTCAACTCAACTTTGATACGAAAAGAGAGTAGACAAAAACTGCATTTAATGATAATGCATTTGTTATCCAAGCTGGTCCACAGCGAAATTGGAACTCTTACTTGTGACATTCATGCAAATTGCTGATAAACAAATCAAATTGAGTTCAACTTGAATTTTTTGACCGGTCACAATTGGAATATGCCAGTAACATCTGCTCGCCCAAAACGCCATCAACGTTTTCTATCCACTTCTTTAGATCTGGTAGCTTTCTATTTTGGAAAAGTCTTCTGTACTAGGTAAAAAAATCATAACACTATTACGGCAAGCATTATAAATTATGATGATGTAAATATGGTATTATACATTTTTGGGCTTTGAAGGTTTTCGCAGTAAAAGTGGTTTTTGATTTGCAAACAAAAGCCATTACAAAATTCTTACCTCACTCCCTTATATCGGCCGCTTTGGTTTTAGGGCGGGTTAGAAATATGTTTGTGGTCCAAACGCAGAAATGCGCGAAAATATGTTTGTCAAACTATTTTGTTTTGCATTCTAGCTAAAGTTGAGTGGCCTCCATGGAAAGTTGAGTAAATGAATAACAATCTACCAATTTACCCAATGCCCCGCAATTTACCCCAATTGGTTGTCAGTTGGGGTTAGGGTTGGGGTTGGGCGGAGGGGGTGGGGTTGTTTTCGCCAGCTGTCTGTCAGTGACTTGGCGCACAGCCAGCCAAATAACTAAGCCCGCATAGCATTTGCTATTGATGGAACTTTGGTGCTGGCAAGGACCTGTCGACAACTTTGAAGTAGACTCCTGAAATTAAATTAACACAAAGGCATTTCGTATCAACATCAACATCAACATCAACATTTTTAGGCTGTCAGATGGTGGCATTTTAATTGAAACCAATCAATAAAAAACGGCAGTGGCAATGGCCACGCCAATGCCAGCGGCAACTCTTCCTATCCCAAAGGGAAGCAGCAGCTCTCAACGATTTGTATTAAATACACCATTAAATTGGGCCCAATCGTTTGTGCCATTGCCATGTTTTAGCGTTTTACTAAACTTTTGATTCGGTTCTAAGTAACACAGTCAATCGCCATTAGCTACTTGGTAATCTTTGAACATTTTCTCAATATTTTCATACAAACATAAAATAAAACAGTAAAAAAGTTATCCTCGCAATGGATTTCATTTGCTTGTAAAAATATTATTGCTAAATTTCAATTATTATTGTCAAGAAGAAACTCTTTTGATATTGTCAAAGCTTAAAGTTATTTCAACACTTTGTTGTAGGCTGTCATTTTGCCAGCTAATTAAATCAGTTTCCTGTCAAGATGACACAGCTGCAGGGCTCGTACTGAGTTAAAGAGCTGCCTAATTCAATTTGAGTCGACAATATTAAATTTGCATTTGGTACGAGAGTGTTTTTTGGACAAATTTAAAAATTAATTAGCTTAAACAAATTGTTGCGCAGATCGATTGTACAATCAGTGTCAGTGTGCAAGAATATTGTTGTCAGTTTGCTGCTGTCGTATACATATATGAACATATACTCGTATTTGAGATATCCTGGCGAGATATGAGCCGTTGATTCAAATACTAATCCGCACATACGCAGCACTGCACACAATGCAAATGCCTGAGGATAATCAAACAAAAGCCAGGTATAATTATGGAGACAACATGAGTGCTGAGTACAGTGGGTGTATGTGAGATGTGTGTGTGTGTGTGCGTGTACATGCTAAGGCCTTTGTACACTTGGCAAATGCCAACGACAAAATGTGAATGACAATTTTGAATGCGCGTTGAAATGCATTTATTCAGTAAAATGCTATCAGAGGCTTACTCCGTTTCCCGTGTGAAATCTATAATGTCAACAATTTGGTTTAATAACTATAATGTTACGACATCAATTATATTGTAGTGATTCTCAGTAAAAGGAGCTTAAGCAGGCATTCAGAAAATTTTATGTACTGGGTATACAAAGTTGTTGGCCATGTCCTTTTTGGAATGTTGGCATATAAAACCAATCGTTATGGCCATTAAATGCGCAACAACTAGTTTGGTCCATAAATCAATGTAATCGGGCACCGATTACCATGCAAAAGTTGTCGAGAGGACACATATAGTATATGTATGCACTTTTATTTTGCTATTTGGCTCCATTATTGGTAACTCCACGTTTTTTAAAGTACAAATAAAATCGGCACACTTTGAATTATTATCTGTACTCTGTTTATCACCTGTAATAATTTATTTAATACATGTAAGTGCATTATTGGTGTATCGTAAAAATAAGTACTATTAACTTGATTATATCCAAAGCCATTAGGCAATGTTGTCACTACGTATAGAAAATTAAAAATTCGATCTTCGAATTGTTGTTGAGCTCAGAAAATTTACTCGCTACCTTAATGGTACTATCAAATTATAAAAACATTAAAATTAAAGAAAAATAAGTAAGAAAGCTACAATCGAGTGTGCTTGACTGCGAAATCCGCTGAAATTCCTGAAAATTTGAGTGAAATCTTGTGAAAAACATGGAAGATATAAGCCAAAAAAGATCTCATTTTAAATGCCACTTTCTTACGCCTACATGTATGAAAACACTAAATTGCCTAGACAGACGGACAGACGGGCATGGCTATATCGTCTCGACACTGATCAAGAATATATATACTTTATAGGGTCGGAGATGCCTCCTTCTGCCTGTTACATACATTTTCTGTTGGCACTAAGTTATAATACCCTTCTACCCTATGGGTAGCGGGTATAAAAACCAATTTCAGTATATATCTTTGGTATATTTTTTGTTCAAATATCATTTAAGTTTTTTGTTTTCTCTCGAAATGGGCTGCGGGTGTCTTAGGTTCGAGCACTCTCGACTGTAGCTTTCTTACTTGTTTTGTTATTCAGTCAACCAACTAACCGAAAAGTTTCATGGACCAGTAATTTGTATTCTTTCAATTCTTGCAAGAAAATAGGCCGATCTTAATACAAATTTCAAAATTCGTAGTCGAAAAAGAAAAACGGGTACGGCTAATAGGGCTGATAACTTATGGATATGTGGTGACTTTTATTCTTCATTTGAACTATATCTAAATCTTTTCACAGCATTATTTAGTTTTGGTTACTTGCACTACTTGTGCATCATTTATACTTAAATTCTTCAAAAACCTAAGGTTAACATAAGAATGTTTAAGTGTGTTTTTACAGTTATTAATATTGCATTTACGTGCACAGCTACTCCCATTAAATAAACGGCAGTCTTAAGCTAATAGAGCAAAGGACATTAAATATAAACAGGATGTGCAGCATTTATAAATGTTCATAAAAACGTACACTCTGCTGAAACTTAAGTAGAGTGCATATTCTGTATATTTCTTGTGATTGCATTTAATTTTATATTTACATTATATTTATATTATAAGTAGATTTCTAATAGACTCAATATAATATCAAAATTTTTTTCTAGTACCAATGTTTATACTTCTATATAGGAAGAGTCTAAAATTGCACTTCACCTATTTTAATTTTTGTTTCCTGTCCCCAGGCCGCAGTTGTGAACGAAATTTTAAGTTAGCATCGCTTTGCTATCACCAAAAATAATAGCAACAAGAGAAGAAAACCCGTTTATTATTTTTATTTTGTTGTATGTACATACTTCTATATCCCGAAGGCTACGTCCCACGGTCCTGGGCTGCTTTACGAGGCTCTTAAAGCTGAAATAAAATTAAGAGACGCTGAGTAGTCGCAATTTCAGACTTTTGCTCATTTTTTATGGCTTTGGCTCGCCACTTTGCAGGGATTTATTTTACGCTTTTTGTGGTCTCAAAACTTGCCCGCAAATTTGTGAAGTATTAGCGTGCATTAATTTTTCAAATGCCTACAAATAATTATCTTTAGCATCATTCATTTATTCGTCACCAGCTAATTGAAACTGATTTTTAGATGCAGTTAAAGGCAAGACTAATTTTACTTAACTGTTGAATAATATTGTGAAACCTTTTTTCACTTTAATTTGTGTTCCAATTCATGTATTAGTTTTAAAAAATATAAATAAATCATAAATTTATTTCAAAGTATAATTTTCTGAAAAAAAAATATGCAAGTCATTTTTTTTTATCTGGCATATTGTAAGATTGAAAAAAGAGTTCTCATCATATTTAAGACCTTGTTTGATTATCATTTCGTATTGAATGCACATTTATTAGAAATCATAAAAGGCTTTTCAATTGCATTTATTTACATTTATGTTAAGCATAATCATTAATACTAATATGTTATACATATACTCATTTGTCTTTGACTTGTTTGAAGGAATATCTACTTACACTAGTACATATACAACTATTAAATATATATATATATATATATATATATTTATACACCAACCATGTTAACAACATTAACACACAGAGATATGTCAATAAATGGGTTTAAAGTTATGCTTGCGTTTTCGGTTTCAAATCAATTTACCGTTTATATGGAATAGTCAAGTGCAATTAGTTCTATGTCTGTACTTCAAATTATTTTCATTTGTTATGACTAAATATAAATTCGAAAATACACATCAAAACTCGACGCTTGAAGGAAACCTGAAGTTTCTGTAATTCATTGCTTGCTCCAGTCAGCTCATTGAAATAAATGAATGGATTGTAATTAAATGTAGGTCTGCATATCTGATTTGTAGTTAGAATATCCCTTTGGGATTTATTGTGTGCATTTTCTACTCGTATATTCCGTTAATATAGATTTTGAGACTAACAATTCTCGGGTCTAAAGCACATCTATTAAAATATCTAGTTGGTAAAATACTTCTATATATCTTTATTACGGCTATCTTTTAAATGTAGTTATCTGAAATGCATTCAGCTTAGCATAGCTAATTGTAAAGCGTTTTGTGAAAATGCTTCCCCTTTTAGTTGTCTTAAATATTAAACATATTTTATACTAAAGTTTAATTTCTATTTGTGATTAATTTGTTATTACAGTTTCCAGTTGTCCCTTGGAGACAACATGAATCAGCACAAATAAAGCACAGATAATATTCAATTGTTATTCTATATCAAATCATTCATTGCTGTAGACATTTATCAAGGTTAAATTCGTATATTGCCTAACTTAAGCTTATTTCGAGTTACATATTTCATTTAGTTTAGCCACATGCTAAGTTTCTAATGTGACAATACATTGTCCACAAATTTAAATTTAACTGCCCCAAACGCATAAATTGTATCTTTTTAAATACACTTTCTGCAGTCAAAAAAGCCATTATATTCATTGACTCTTCATGTTTTGTTGAGAGTATTACTTTATTGTATAAATAACTCATATGTAACAAAAGTTATTTTCCATTGATTCTTGTTTTCAGTGGTCTGAGAAAATTTCTTTAAATTCTTGGTCAAATCATTCATCATTAAGTATCAGTTAACTTTATAACATATAAAACGTACTTCTTCTGATTTTCAAGTTCGTATAATGACAGCATATACATATGGTATATTATTTATCTTTACATTTAATATCAAATACACAAAATCTGATATTAGGCCATTTCCGGACTTGTAAGCGGGCTATCTCCATGTTTTGCACTTGGCTTTTATAAAAGGAGCGTATGTTAAAAACGGATAGGCAAAGCGGAAGCGGAAGTCGGTGCCAGTTGACTATCGGGGCTTTCAAGATGTTTTTGTTGTTCACCCTGAGGGCTGGCAGAGATGAGAGCCAAAACCATTAAAGTTCAATGAAGTTTTCACTTGAGTGTGACATTTTGGACCAGCCTATCGACCCTTAAAAACTACCCACTGACATCGGCAGCAATGAAGTGGAAAAATATTTCCGCTGGCGTTAAAATAGCTATAAATTTTCAACCACCGCGGGCGCTTTTACTTCATCTGCGTTTGGCGACTGTCGTCGTCGTCTGGGCTGGAAAATTTGTCACCAAAATGAGGAAGAACCGAAGAAGAAACAAGAGAACGGAAAATGGCCTTAAACGTAACGTGTGCTGCATCATCGTCCTGAGGAGGTGCTGCTAATGGCACCATTACCTGATTCCTCCCTCCGTTCGTGTTCTCATTCTCTGTATCTTTCTCTTCCAACTGTTTCAGGAATCTTGTCGTTTCGGGAGACTTTGTACCCAAAATTGCGCTTTAAACTTAGCCAGCAGTGAAACTTTTGAGCCATATAGCTTTCATTATAGCGCTACTTATTCTTGTTGCTATTTTTGTGGTTTTTCTCTCAATATTTGTTCAACAACAGTCTAGAACTGTGCCTGTGCCTTGAATCGGGACTGAGACTTGGCCGGAGCAAGCACCCTCAAGACGCCCATTGGCTTTTTACGTGACCTGCTGAAAATTTTTATTTTCCTTACGGAAGTAAGAGCAAATGAATCAACTTTTCGAATAAAAATAAAAAAAATTCCAATCTCTTCGCTATTAACCATAATAACAACCATTTCTATAGACATTGGGTACGTGATGATCGCATCAATGAGTATCGGGTGCTTTTTGCATTTGCGGCTTTAAAATTATCATAAATTAAGCACATAATTGCAAGAGTAGTCGACACAAACAAACCATAACAACAGTTACGTTTTGGTATTTTGTTGCAATTAAACATTCTTATTGGTATTGCTGTATGTGTTCATGTGTCATATTTGGCATACAAAAAAATTACTTTTAATAGTGTTCGACTAGAGCATAATTTCAACAACATATTTAAACGTATCGTTATATTTCGATTGATTTATTTCATTAAAATGGATAAATAATTTGTAAATAATTGATTACTATTGATTAACTGAATTGGGACTGCACGCTGGACTGACTTTGAGTAATTGAATATTAAAAAAAAATGGATTCCTTAGAAGAACTTTGAAGTTGTTGGCACCATATGTTTCACACGCTTCAGACTGTAATTCATATGGATGACAACCACGTTCAGTTTAATAATCCTACATACTGCATAGCCCTTTGGGGGACACTTCCACAAGCCTAATACACTTAGAGAGATCTACTATTACAGAGCGAGACGATATGCTCCTGTTTTCATTGTGGTCTGTGGCAACTAAGCTGCTTGTCCGGGACATCTGGGCGCTGCTCCGTGAGGGGATGGGCCGCCAATGTAATGTAAAATGGTTTGGGTATCCTCTGCGCTGGCAGGGCATGCAAATTGAATTTTGAAATTAATTACGTGAAGCCAAGACCACACACCCATGCACATACACACATTCGAAGCTTGTGCATGGAGAGACACGTTATGCGGTTAACCAGAATGTCAGAGGCGATTCGAATGGACTTGGACACCAACACGAACACGAACACGAACACAATTGAGCTTATAAGTTGGCTGTTGATCCTTCACTGGGCCGCTTAAGTACGCCGACCGTTGAGCGCTGTGCGGAACCAATCTCAAACTCCACGCTGCCACATTTGATGGGCGGCGTTGGCTTGAGAGAATTTGAAGTGGCCTTGCTGGAGAGCTTGCCCAGTTTGACGGGTGTCTGCTATCTGCTGGGTCGCCAGGCGCTTGTGCTAGAGTAGCGGCAGAGCAATACCTTCTTGAAGGCTTGCCTAAATACCTTATTGAAAATGGTGTAGAATATGGGATTCACCATGGAGCTGGCATAGCCCAGCCAGGTGACCACATCGAATACCCAATGGCTAATGCGTTCCTCACACTCTCCACACACCGTGGGCAGCAGATTGAGCACGAAGAATGGTGACCAGAGTATCACGAAGGTGAAGAAGACCACGCCGAGAACTTTAGTGGCCTTCTGTTCGAGTCGAATGATGCGACCATGTCGCGAAGAGTTCCGCGAAATGACACTGGAGTTGCGCGAGTGATGCGATCGCACTGTTTGCTGCCTCTGCAGTAAACACGGGGAGGATTGTGGGGTCCTGTTGGACTTGACGCCATCGCCACTCGCCTGGTAGTTCATGTTCTGATGGCTTCGCAGAGTCGCGGATCGGCGCAGCGGAGTTGTCGACACTGTATTGGACGCTGTCTTAGTTGGGGTGAGAAGCAATGAGGTGCGTGCACCGCCAAAGCTGCTTCCCCGCCGACGATGCCGATGGGCGTCCCATGTGACCACCGATGCGGTCTTCGATATGCTCAGCTTGCGTCGACCTGGAGAAGGCGTCCCCGGAACAAGATAGCTGCCGCCTTCGCTCTGGTGTTGATGCGCCGAATGAGGCGACAAAGTGTTGGATGTCGCACCGCCAGGTGCCGCTGCCGATGCAGACGCAGATGCATTTGCAACTGGCACTCCCCCGACGCCTCCAACTCCCGCAATGCCCACACTGACGCTACTAGTGAGACCCGCCTTGTTGTTACTGCTAGTGCAGAGCAGCAGCTCCATTTCACTGGGGGAACTACTCACTGCCGTTGTTGTGGTTGTGGTCACTTTGAATGCCGAGGAAATGATCTTCACTTCAGCCGTCTTCACGCAGCTTTGCAACGGTCGATCGCCAAAGTAGGGGCACGTGCAGACCGAGGGAAGCTGTAGGTAATCGGTCTGATGATTCGCATTGCTTGTTACGCGGCACTGTTTGGTCGGCTCGAGCTCCGTATCCGAGTGGCAGCTCTTAGCTGTTTTGTCGCTCTGTCTTGCTCTGTCTACATCTCCACTCTCGTCCTCGTCGTCGTCTAAATCATTCTCATCATGACCGTGATCATGACTATGACTATGACTGTGATCGTTTGCATCATTGTCCAGACTCTCGTGCAAAGTCTTGTGGTGAGTATAGAGCGCATTTTTCGGCAAGCTATTGTGGCGCTTCCTTCGTCGCAACGTATCCTGATCTTCGTCCTCAGTCTCTTCACTGCCCGCCCGTCGTTCACGCCCCGAGACTGCCGACGAGGCGCGTCTTCGATTTTTGTAAGCGCGCAGACGTTGTGAAAGTTGAGAGAGCGTCCTACGAATGAATGGAAAACAGAGTAAGGAATGAATTAAAGTGATGCTTGCACAAACTGACAAAATATTTGAGACGCCAGAGTTCTGCTCTTGCGCTGCCTTTAAATACCATTAAAGTGAACTCAATGGAGGCCAAATGGCAACATGACTTCAACTTTTATTTTTCTTCGATCAGTTTCATTCGGCTGATAGTTTATTATTTACGCATGAAATGAGTAGACGAGCAACATCATTGTGAGACAAGCTTGCAAACATAAATATTTAATTTTGTCAATATGCACTGAAAAACCTTTTCGCATCGTCCCTCACTTTTAGCTGATTTCATGCTTTTCCTGAATTTTTTAATTAAAATTGTTCATCCACCCAATTGGCAAACAAAGTGTCTGAAGTTATTCAGCCTGTGCGAATAAACACACACAACACCAGATACAACCACTCGCACACACACACTCTCACAAAGCACGCTTCGCACACGCTTTGTGGTCACCTGGATATACAATGTATGCAGAAAAGTAGGCAACGTTTTTTGGGATGTCCGTGTGTACACAAAACCCACAAAATGCGCTTTGTGGTTTTTACTGTTGTTGTTGCTGCTGCTTCAATTTTCCTTTTTTGTAGTCTTAAGGCTCCTCCGTGTTGCTATACCCGCTACCCATTGGATAGACGGGTATTATAACTTAGTACCAACAGAAAATGTATGTAACAGGCAGAAGGAGGCATCTCTCTTTTCTTGATCAGTGTTAACAGCCGAGACGATATAGCCATGTCCGTCTGTCCGTCCTTGATCTTAGAGACTATAAGAGCTACGCTACGTTTTTTTTTTTTTTTAAATCCTAATTATGTTTGCACGTACGAGTAGATCAAGTTTGTTTTAGAAATTTGCCACTCCCCTTTACGCCCCTCAAATCAATAGTACAAACCGTAATAATAAAAAAGATAGATTCTTGAATTTTGGGTGTCTATAATAATAGCTATACTCTTAATGATTGCGTGAATATGGTTGTGCTCGAATGAAAAACATAGAAGTTATTCGAGAAACAACGTTATAGGGCAAAATTCACATGCAGCTGCTCTCGCTTTGTTTGTGTAGTTGACAGTGTGACCATGTGAATATATTATTGATTTTTTTAAACAAGAAACTAATTTCGGTATGTTTGTTTGGTATATTTTTTTCAATTATCATCAAAGTGTTTTGTATTCTCTCGAAATCGGTAGCGGGTATTTTACAGTTGAGCGGACTCGACTGAAGCTTTCTTACTTGTTTTCAGTTGCCATTTTGAATTCATTTTAATAAAGCACATGAATTTCAGCGTTGGCTTTGCGGCTTTCAGCCTTGCCACCATTTGCTTAGCATGCAAATGCTGGAACAGCAGTAGGAGTAGCAACAGAAACAAAAACAGCAACAGCAAGCGCCGCAACTTCATTTGCTGCGGCAAAGATTAGCAGCTAATGAAGGCATCAAGGGGCGCTGTAAGTTGGAACTGAGTATTGTTGGAGCCCTGACTTGGTTGCCTGCCTGCCTGCCTGCCTGTCGACTCATTATGCATCCTTGACGCTTCTGATTTTTGTTTGCGCGAGACGTGCGCATAAATTGAGATGCAGACGCAAAAGATGACGCGAAAAAAGCAGAAATGGAAGATGGATAAGCTAAAGCAAAAAGTGGCCCATCTCATTATGCACAAGTTAAACAAAGGCAAGCAGCTGGCTTGACTCGGTTTATTATTGTTTCAACCACAAAGGAATTTAACAGCTGCCAACAACTCATCAGAGCAGCCCATCCAAGCTAAGTCAAACCAAGTAATGGCAGAGCTGAACCAAAACAAACCAGTCGAAATGTCGGCTGACAAATTGTTTCCAGTTGTCCCATAAGCTGCTTGACTTTTGCGTGCACTATAGTACCCGTAGTACGTTTGGTATTTATAAATATCAGTTATTTGATTTTTATTATAAACTTTTAATATTGAAATTAAACTAATAGCCTTCAACATTCAAAAAAGTTGTGTTCCGAATTATGAATATTCCCATACAAAAACTGTGTTATCCTTATTTTGCTTTAAATAATTTTTGAGTTGTCGATCCTTTTGACTATTGATGCTAATATGCCTCATTTCGTCGCTTACAAACATTTGTAAAAAACGATAATACGCATTTTGCCATTTTATTGAACAAATGGATTACAGACAAAACGTGGCAATTATCATTCGTTAAGTCATTCAGGGCACCGTCAAAAGCGCATCAGACGGCAATTATTCATTCAATTAAAAGCTGTTCCTTTGACTCGCCTCGAATTTCCACGCGAATCGCTACATATTAAAAGTTCACACAAAGCTGCTTTGGACCAGGACCAGGACCAGGTATCGATGAAAAGGACCAAATTCATCATCAAAATATAAAATTTGAAATAATAAAAGTGAGTATTTTTTATTGATTGTGCCATATAAAATTGCAATGATTATCAAATGAGAGGAGGCCAAGGTAGTGAGGAGGGAAGTGAGCTGAATACCAAATCGTCAAGCACTGACCTCGATTTACATGCTGTGTTTTCATTTATTGCAGTTCAGGATAGTTTAATACTCTATACCTATATACTATAATTTAGTACACTAGTCCTATAGTGTAGGAACTTCGACCACTTTTTCTGGCCAAAATTATTAATTCTCGCTCATTTTTACAGATGGATTCATGAAACTTTACCAATCGTGATCCATAGGTATATTGTGTAAAAAAAATGGATTTGGTCAGGCAGATATGTCATATAGGTGCCATAGGAACAATCGGCTCAAAATTTGATTGTTTAAGTCAAAATCGGATAACTATATCCCAAGCTGCCATGGGAATAATCGGTCCAAATTGTCGATTTTTGCTGTTTTTCAATAAAACTGATCAAAACTTTGAATATTGCATATATTTGGATTATTAAAGCTTGATCGACTTAAAATTTTAATTTTCATTGGTTACCTAATGATATATCAGTTTTTATAAAAAATATAAGGGTTTTTGTTTTTTTTTTTCGACATATAAGTGAGTAACCAAAATTTAAATTTATCGACTAGTGGGTCAAAGAGGATATTCAGACAACTTTCATTTCAACGAGAATTGAATAATCTACAAATTTAAACGATTTTTAGCGTGGGACTCACTTTGTAGATCTAATTAAAAGTTTTAACAATATATTAGACCAACTTTCACACACAATTATGGGGACGTCAAGAGCAATTTTTATTATATAAACTCAGCCACTGCAATTGTTTAGAAACATCAGTGTTAACATCTGTTATCTTAACAGCAGCGCCTAATGTAAAACCATTGTAGATAGGGCTTCTCTTAATACAACGCGTTTAAAAATGTAAATGGTCAAAGGGGTATAAGTAATATATTATGTTAGTTATTCATTACTAACTAATTAAAAATTACTAAGAAGGTAATTTTAAATAATGAAGGAATCTTTACTGAGGTTATATTTAAATTTCCGCTAGGTCCGCTCTTCACAATTATAGTTTTTCCAAGTGCACTTTTAACTAGATTGAGAATATCGTTTCCTTTTGTTGCTGCATAAATAGGCAATTGCTTTAAGAAATCATTTTTAGTCTTTCCATTACATCGTCGGCATTTAGGAAACGTTTTGATCCAATTTAGCTCTAGCACAAACATTTTCTCTTCAAAATATCTTGGACTCGGAATCTTTGAAATGTGAAAATGTAATTTTTATTTTAAATTAACATTTTTAATTGAATTTTTGTGTGCGCTTCTCCTTTTGCAACATAAACCAGTCAACTAAAATTAGAATATTAATAAGAAAGAACCGACTAATGCTGTGCTGCTGCTAAAATCACTTGAGCAAATCAGTCCATTCCCAACCTTTCGTTCAAAACGGCTTTCAAAAAGGCACGAAAAAGGAAAGAAAAAAAGTAATTATTACAAAAAATTTCACAATTCAAAGGCGGAAGGACAATAAAAGGCAAAACCGTCAGAAAAAAACGAGCATGAAGCAATGTCAAAATAAACGAGCCGAGCACAAAAAAAAAACATTTTCGCTGAACATTTGGCTTGGCTTTTGATGCGGTCAAGCGAAAGGACAGAGACTGAGTAAAATGCTGAGACTGAAGGGAAAGGAACTGAGCCTTAGAGGGGCAGTGTGTACTGTTTGTTGGTCGCATCTGTTTGGCCTTTTGTCAGGTGAAGTAACCCAAACTTTTCGGCATTTACTTCAATTTTGACTTCCGAGCGCTGTTAAAAGAGCTGTCATTTAAAGTGCTCCATTGAAATATTACGGTGTTTATGTGAACAACAGTTGTTTGCAATAATACATTTGTTAAGTATTTTTTGGGAACAGCTTGAGCCGGTGACTATCGACTATCGACTAGTTCGTGCTTTTATATCATTTACTAATTCTCTTCTTACTGCTACCTTTATACCCGATACAAACAGGGTAAAAGGGTATTATAACTTGTTGCCTACAGAAAATACATGTACAATAACATGCAGAAAAAGGGATATCCGACCTTATAATGTATATATATTCTTGACCAGTGTCTACACCTGAGACGACACAGCCATGTGTAACTGTCTGTCTGTATGAAAGCCTAGATCTCAGAGACTAAAAAAGCCACCAAAAATACTTGTTATGGTCAAAGCTAAAAAAATTATAGGCGAGTGTTATTTGCAAGATAAGAGTATCAAGTATACACACAATAATAACTATAGTCAAAATGATTTCTCAAAAAATTTGGTTGATATCGGTTTAAAAATATAGAATTTTAAAGGGAAAAAATTAGAAGCAGCTCTATCTTGGTTCGTTTTGTTGGTCGTATAGTATGGAATTTTTGAACGGAAAGATACACCAAATATACTTTTACATTGTACAATTGTATATCTGAAAACCAAACTGCTAATATTAATTCGTACAGCTTTTTTACGCATATGTTTATCAGAGAATATTTGAAATATGAATGTAGATAAATCAGACAACACCAGCATCAATTTCTTTTAAAGGCTTTGCTCAATTGATACAACAACTTTGAGAATTAACAATTTATAAGTTGTGTTTGCTTATCTTCGAATTGAAACAAGATCAAAACCAAAGCCAACAGTGTAACTTAATAACATTCTAATAATATGAAAACAATTACACAATGCGCTTTAAATTATTCGGATTTCAGCATTAATTCCACGCAGTAAGCCCATTTTTAAAGAAATAAGAAGTTTAGCTGTGGATTATTATAAATCTCGCAACACTTTGGGGGAAATAGGAATTGTAAACAATTTTGAAAATGACAATATAGCAAATAAAGGCCGAACATCGGAATTAACATCTCGTGAAAATAGAGTCAAAATTGTAAAGGCTTATTTTGCCAAAGTTTACGAAATGTAGCATCTGACTGGTATGATAACATCAGAAACAAGTAAGAAAGCTACAGTCGAGAGTGTTCGACCGTATGATACCCGCAACCCATTTCGAGAGAATACAAAAAACTAAAATGATATTTTAACAAAAAATATATCAAAGAATATACTGAAACTTGTTTTTTTTTGTATATATTTGAAAAAAAATCCATAACATACTGACATGGTGACACTGTCAACTAAACAAACAAATCATTATATTGGTTGTAATATCTGTTTTTTTTTTTTTGTAATTGTTGAGGCACGTCCAACTGCCGGTCATGCTGACTAGTATTTAATGTATATGGTATTAAAGTCAACAATTTTATTTTGTATTTTGTATATATTTTACATCATTTTTAGTTTTATGGAAGTAACTATTATCTGAGCAAACTCTTAACTTATAGATTCACATTTTCAAAATCGTTACTTTGTATGTACATACATATCTTGTAAATTTCGCATCAATGGGTTGTGAGAAACACAAATGTCAAATATTTTTATTTACAGATCAACTGAATTATTTCTAACATTTGCATTTCAAAATTATGTTGCTATGTTGGAATTAATTGGACTTACCCATCGCTTTGCTCGCCCAATCGACTGCTGGCCAGGGAGTTTCGAGTGCTTTCGCGCTCCAAGCCTAAGGTGGTGATGGAGAGTCCCAGATGATTGCTGGCTCCTTGTCTGCTCTTCGGCGACGTCTGCTGTAGATAAATGGTTCCATGTGAGTTGTGTTGTTGTTGATGTTGTAGCTGATGGAGGTGCTGATGCTGTTGCTGCAATGTCTGTTGATGTGTCGCATAACGTTGAGGGCTGCTCGGGAAGGGCAGATGATTTGAGATGGAAAACTCGGATTTGGTGGGCGAGCCCGTCGTAGATGACGATGCGACAGATTCGAGACCACGCGATAATTTCAACATTTCCGCCCCAAATTGATGTAGTGCCGTCATCGTTGTGGGCGTTGGCTCGGGTATGCTGAGTGGGATTTAAAGTACATCCTGGTTAGGAAACCTCAGGGCTTAGTTTGGATTAGGTTCCAGCTTACCTGGTATCTGGCAGCCAGAGTTCATGATTGTCTAGGGTACTGAGATCTGTGTCCGTTGAGTTAGCCGAGTGGGCGTGCAGCACCGATGAGGCGTGGCTCTGTCCGGGCTTTAGCAGACGACGCCAAGTACAGCGTCGTTCTAGAACCGTGTTAAGCAGGGAAACATTATATGAATACCATGAAACTGTAGTCGACTCAATCATACGCTATGTGAATTGAAACCGGGTGCCTTGTAAAACAAATAATTGAGCTTAAATAAAAAAAGACGATAAAAAGGATTGAGCGTTGAATGGGATCAGAACTTGAGGCGAGCAGCACTCAGTTACGTGCTTGCCGCAACTTCAGCCGCCTTACAAGGGATTTGGTTTAAATAACTGCACACACCACCTTTACCACTCTCCCACTTACTCGAGCGTACATACACACTCATAGACACATATCCACACTACCAACAGCCAACAGCCAACTGCACTTATAGCCCTGTCGCAATGCGCCGTTAAATGGTGAACTTGTTATTCCGCATGGGTTTGCTTCTATCGTCGATTAGCTATCAAATGCGTTTTTTATTGCTCTTCATCGAGTTCCAATAAATATGCTTAGCATTTCCTTCTTTTTCTGTACGTTCTGATTTATTGATTATTATTATTGGCATACCAAATGTTGGTAAGTTCTAGAAAAAGCTTCAAATACTCATTGTATGTATGAGCAATGCCATCATTAAACATTAAGTTCAATAGCTGTGCAGTTTATACGGAAATGTTCTAAGACAGCTCAAAACTTGTTGATGCCCCACTTGGTTAATATGTTTATTTTAAATTGTCGATTCCTAAAACACCTTCATATAGGAAACAAAAAATCATACTTTGAAAAACAAGAAGTCAGGAAGCTACAGTCTAACACAGACTGTATACATTTGATTTTAGAATTTAGAAGAATATAGGTTAATATTTTTACTGATTCAACGAAATTTGTAGTGTGGATTTCATATTGGTTAATTATGTTCAAGACAAAGTCATACCTTATATTAAGATAAAAACCACTTTATTTTTAAAAACATTTTCTAAAATCCTGAAATGAGAAGATGTAACAAAGAAGTCTAGAGTCCCTTGGACTGTGAGACACCCACAACCCACTTTTAGAAAATATTTGCTAAATACTTCAGAACAGAAAAACTGTTGTTGACAGAATATTATTAACATTACATTCGCATGATTGGTATGCTTGATGTTAACAGAAATGTCGAGTGCTATATAAAAGAGCTGTTGAATTTACTAGATTGTTTTTAAATAAATTTCAAGTTGTGATAGACAATTTAAAAATATAATTTGATATTTTATATGATTAGTTGTTGCTAGGGACTGTTTAGGTGAACTTATTTGGAAAAATTATAATTTTTGGGGTGCGGCTATCGACTCCTTAAACTAACTTACCCAAGGCGGGGGTCTGTCCGAGCCAACCACTGGCCCATCCAGGCGTTGCGGCTGACGTTGGCTGGCCACCTCCCAAATTCTGGCGCTGTCTGGCCAAGAGCCGCACAGTAAGGCAGTAGGTGAGCAGCATTACTCCCAGCGGGATATAAAAACAGACAATGGAGCCAACCAACTTGTAAACCGGATCAGGAATCTGGCAAGTACCATTTACCAGCACAGAGGCATGATCCTACAAAGAAAATAACGTTATTTAGTTAATTGAATCCAACGTCCCGTATTAAACGTATTGTCGCCACCTTTGAGTACATCAAGCTGAGAGGCAGACTCATCGCAATGCTTAGCAGCCAGACAAACACTATTTTCAGGGTGACTCTCCGTCTGGTCTTATTCCGGCCAAAACGCATTGGGTATCGCAGCGACAGATAACGATCCACGGATATTGTACACAGATGCATTATGCTCGCAGTACAGAATAGCACATCCAGGCATATCCAGGTCAGGCAGTGCTCCGAACTCAGGGGAAAGTGACCTGTAATGTGAACAGCAACAACGTGTGGCGAACAAGTTTAGAATTTTGATAGGATGGTGTTAAAATAAACTGTTGTATAATTTATCAGAGAGAAGAGACGGAATCAAGCACGACCATATGATTTCAATTTGCCTTACACTTATCTATGAATCAGTAGAGATAAAGTTTAAAACAGATATAAGCTCAACTTTGGAACATACTCAATTCAATTATTTTCAGGTGACAACTGTACAACTATTTTCAATTATATTAACAGGGTAGGTTTATGTTGACCATACTTGGATGATTATTCTTCTTTGGGCTTCTTTGCAAAAAAACAAAGTCGTATTTTGTTCCACTTCTGACCTTATGGCTGGTGCTTTTGCTGGTCTCACATGATATTGGCCATTGCCAGACTCTCACACCAACACTTCCGCTTTCGCCTCCGGCTCGGCTTCACGCGAGCCTTTGCCCTTTAGTCCTCTCCTATGCTTCCCTCGTGGCTTATGCAACACATTTGCGGCAGTACCATCATACATACATATATGAGAGGCTCGTCCCTAGCTCTTGTCGGTCGTTTTGCGCAGCTGTTGGACGTCATAACTCAGCGAGGTGCTCCATGCCAAGGGTAGAAGCTATACTATATATGTTGCATACTCCTACTAGAGACCAAAGCGGGGAATTTGTAATATGCAGACATGAGGGTAAGATGAGTGAGCGGGATTTGGGGCTCAAATTTGACTGGGAAGAAGAATCGCATTGCACCTAATATCAGATTTCTCTGGGAGCTCAGATTATTTGGAATATATGACACAAGTTTTCTACCATAACCAATTGAGATCTATGGGTTAAGTATTCGATGAGTTAATTCCAAATATTTTTGGTAGCAACTCTTTAATAACTATGTATGTATAGTACATACATACATATATATTGCAGACATAACTTATTGATATCATAGTGAATTTTATCCAATTCTAAAAAATATTTGGTTAAGTCAAAAAAAGTTACGTTTACTCTTCGAAGCTTGGAACTGCTCTTCACTAAGTTTTTAAGGGTAGTACCGAAGTAACGGTAGAATACATTATAGATGAACGGTATATTTGATGCTTCGAAGTAAATTTACAACAAAAATGATCAAATATTTCATCCTAAAGTCTGGCACTTAACTGTTGCATGCGTTCTCCTTAGGGCTATGCGCATTTGTTCAACTTCCTATTAGACACTGAAATTACGAACCATTTGATTTCGATCCCAAGTTATATTGGAAGTGGTGCAAATA
This sequence comes from Drosophila immigrans, assembly GCA_963583835.1. NCBI lineage: Eukaryota > Metazoa > Arthropoda > Insecta > Diptera > Drosophilidae > Drosophila > Drosophila immigrans. Next base: position 28,949,589 of record OY757142.1, on the reverse strand, counting down.
CAAATGATACGGTCATTGTGCCAGGCCCCAACAACGATTTATGTTGGGCCTAAAGTGTCAATTAAATCGATTTGGGGCTGGCCCCTTAAACCGTAGGCAATGCCAATAACAGGGCCAGTGGCACAAGGCAACAATGGCATTGAAATAAATTTGTTTAAGCAACGTAGAAATGTGAAGGAAAAAAGGATAAATTAAATCAAAAGACTGGGGAGCAGAGAGGTGAGAAGCGCAGGAGACTTCGAACGGGTGCGATGTGGATGGTGGTAAAGTTTTGTTTCCTTCAGCACGGATCCTGTGTTCCAATGCTGGAGCCATTTAAGAAGCGACTTGGCGCAAACACAAAGGAGACCAAACTGCATGCCTGAGGTCTGAGGTCTGCCAGTGCCTAGGGGGCTATGCTACGCTTTTATTTGTGTTTCGATTCTTTCTTTCCCTCTCATTTTTGTTCTTCCGTTGTGTTTTGTTTTGTTCGCTCGCAAAAACATTTCAACTTACAAATGCGAAACAAATTTCAAACAAAAGCGCAAAGTTCTCCCAGCTTCTTACTTAAAGAAATAAATTTTTAGCTGATTTTTCTTCCCTTCTCTTTCTTCCCCTCTCGCTCTCCCTTGCTGTCTCTTTCGCTTTCTTTTGTGTCCGAGTGTCTGTATGTGTTGTGTTGTGTTTTGTTTTGCATACTTTGGGATGCTGGGGCAGTCCAGTCATAAAAACTAAACTAAAACACAAATAGCTGACGAGCTGAGTTCAACTTAAACTTTGCGCCCAAAATGACTTGGTAAATGCGTCGAAACTTATTTAATTTGCTTTTTAGTTTAGTGGGTCACGACGAGGGCGAGGCCCAGGGACAGGCTCTAATAATGACTTTCTTATTTGTCAAATCAACTTATAGACATGCCCCAAAGCAAAACTGAGAACTACAAGTCATTCCGGAAACATGATGAAATGTCAGTTTTTTTCGCTTTCCACCATCATATCCTATATTCTGAAAAGTATCTTAAAGAGAATCAGCCCACAGACAAGCAGCTTGAGTTGGGAAATGTACAAGTCCTATTTCCGCTGCCTTACTATCGTTAAACGTTTTCCCCAGAGCTAAAGAATAGACAATAATTTGATTCAGCGTTATCAGCTTGCGAACTTTTCTAGGGTATGTGTAAGTCGTTTGTTTCGATCTCCGTTTTCGCCGTTGTGAACTGCTGTTTATGACAACACAAGCTTTTGTATGACAAACCAACCTACCCTTTGCGCATCAAACCAACAGCAGCAACAAATATTTGAACACTTTTCTGCGTTGGCAAACAATTCGCGTGTAACGCTCCCAGCGGTCAGGAGGCGAAACAGCCAAAGTTCTCTTCCCGATGCGATGTGGAAATATGCCAAAAATGATTTATGGATGTATTTTTGTGTGCGTGTGAGCTGCATCGATTTCAATTTCGGGTTTTGTTTTGCTACTTTGTCGAGCTGCTCAGCATCAACAACAACAGCTAAGGTATGTTACAAGCATTTAGGCCAGCTGTTTGATATTTTCTGAAAGGTTTTCACTATGTGAAATTGTTTAGCACTTAGACAAAGAACTTAAGAATGAAGTGCATCTTCTGAATATCTCGAATGCTTATTAAAGAAATTAAATTTCTTGGAAATGGAAGCACAAATCGTAAATCATAAAGCAATCAGAAATATAATATCGAATAACTGACTGTAAATACATAAAATGCAACAATAACATTCGCAAAAAGCTTCTCGATGATTTTGTGTCAATAAGAAATGTCAAATAAAATTTACATGCGCATTTTATAGGAACACGAGACGAAATAAGTTATCAAATATCGTTACTGAAATACCCTCACTTTAATAAATTGGGCTTTCTTTTATTGACGAGGAAATTGCCAATACAAATAAATCATAAGCGCGGGCAGCTGCAAGTGAATTGTTCATATAAAATTGATTCTTTAATAACTTCCTTGTTTTTCATTCGATCTCAACCAAATTCACAGGATTTATTGAGAATATAATTATTATTATGCATACCAAAATTCAAAACTCTAGGTCTATTATTACGGCTTTTACTGGCATTTGGGGGCGGAAAGGGGCGTGGCATCCAACTTTTGAAATAAACTTGATCTGCGTAGGACCTATAGGAGTACTGTCCCCAAATTTGGTAGCTCTAGCTCTTATAGTCTCTGAGATCTAGGTGTTCATACAGACGGACAGACGGACAGACGGACATGGCTACATCGTCTCGGCTGTTGACACTGATCAAGAATATATATAATTTATGTGGTCGGAGATGCCTCCTTCTGCCTGTTACATACATTTTCTGTTGGCACTAAGTTATAATACCCTTCTACCCTATGGGTAGCGGGTATAAAAAGTAATGTCATTGTGAGGCAGCTCGAAATTGGAAATTATTGTAAAATAAGCCGAAAAAGTCAAATGTTTAGTGTTGATTGTAGCTGCTGTCACAAACATATGCTCGTACTGAGCAACAATAACATTTTCAATAACGACTTACACAAATAGACGTGATGAAGAAAGAACAGAAAAATACATCTCTTTGGCATATGACAGCTACTTAGAGAGGGTCGCGATGAGGTAAGGGAAGTAAAGTTCGCACTTACATATGTTTGGGGCCCCATGCCAGCGATTGAGCTAAACAGACAGCGGGCAGACAAAACGTATATAGACTGAATCGAGCACGGTGGGCGTGGGCTGCCAATTGATGACAATTGTTGGCTCAAGCGCTGACACACATATCTACACGCACTCCTGTACTTCAGCTTATAGTGACTTGGCTTACAAGCCTAATAATCAATCATATAAATGTTGCCTGCTTTTGAGCGCGGAATTTAAATCTCTCACGTAATTGGCCTGCCTGCCTGCCTGCTGTTTCTATATTTCTCTTCGATGCCCCCTCGCTCGTTCTACGTGTTTAAAGTGTCGCCTGCTTTTGAGCGAGGGCTTTAAATCTCTCACGTAATTGGCGTGCCTGCTGTTTATATCTCTCTTCTCTGCGCCCTCTCCCCCTATCACCTGCGGGGCTTGTTGACATGTTGTCACCTCTGTTGTCAGCAAATTTATGAGCTGGCCCCAACCACCACTTCCTTAGTCTGAAAAATCCGTTATACTTCTGTATACGTGCACTCATACGCGTATGTATGTATGTGCGCATGTATCTGTATGACGTGCTTTTTCTGCTTTGCGCGCATTTGTATGTTAATATTATTTTCATTTTCATTTCACGCGTCCCGTTCACATATCCGCATGCATATGCATATGCTTGACAATATGACAAACGTACATACATATGATCATACATATGTAGTACATATTATGTACATATGTGTGTATGTAAGCAGATGTAAATTGTACATTGGGATGCCTGTATGCACGTAAGTGTTGTGTTGTATATTTATTCTTGTTTATGCGATTGTATCTTTGACCCCCAAGAGATGTATTTTGGTTTGTACCCCTTTTATACACTTTCTAAAACATTGAGTTACTTACTTTGATCCCTTGACCTGTTTCCGTCAAGTGCCAATCTTTTCAGAATCTCTGGTTTTAATGGTAACAATTTGTGCTTACTAAGTCTTGTTAAAATTTATTGAAGATTAAACCGTCGCGACGTTAGAAGAAATATTGATATAGCAACTACTTTCTTATGCCTAAGGTCCTTGGTATAATTTATGTTTGTTGCGAGTGTATTCAAGCATCGGCAGTCCGAAAGTTATCCCAACCTTTTTTTATGTGCACGATGTAAAATTCTGTGCAAAAGAGTCTGACGGTTCAGAATCTGAATACAAATGTTGTCGCAGCTGTCGCAACTGTTGCCGTTTATATTTGTTGTTCTTGCTGTTATCATTGCGGATGTTCGTGTGTATGTTTTGTGGCCGAAAATTTGCGTGACAGCAGCCGTGGCAAATGCGACCATGCAACAAATCTCCAAAGGTTCCTCATATGAGTGACAATATGGACATGTTCAGTGGACAGTCGTAAATTGGCATCCAAAAGAACGTACATCGTATGAATGCATGTATGTATGTACATATATGTAAGTACATACATTGTGTGTTTGCTACTCAATTACTAAACTCAACATTACATTTAAACGTCATGAAGCTCTGATATATTGACTCATTGCTAGTATGAATATTAAATTGTAGATTTTCCATAATGCATAAATTTTTTTTGAATGTTTAGTTGAAGTCATTTTAAGAACATTACAATAAATAATTGAAATAATGAATTATAACAATTCATAATAACTGTTATTTTAGGCGACTTTTAAAGACTTCACAATCAATTAATTTTGGGCTTCGTATCTTGATAGCCATCTGCAAGTGGTTCTTATGACATTTTGCCATCGAAGGACGTATTGACATTTTGCCCATATCTGGCATTGCTAGTTGGAGGTAAAATAAAAGTGTCAGCGACACAATGAGCACCAAAAGCCAATAATAAAAATAACAATAACAGTGCAAAGGCATCGCATCTCTGTGAAGCATATCCTTGAAGGCTCATACGAAAGCCAAAGTCATTTGCATTATTGTTAGTCTGTATCCCGCTGTGTGTGTGTGTGTCTGTGTGTGTGTGTTACCAAAGTGTGCACACCTTTACCAGATGCTGAGCTTAGCGAATGTCAAGAACTTAAAAAGAAACGAAATAAAATCGAAAGTCAAATGGCAGAATGGCAAAAGAAAGGAAATGAAGGGAGGAGAGGACATATTCATCGATGCTACTGCCGCTGCCACCCGAAAGTCAAATTGCATAAAATTTTGCATGAAAATGGAAAAATATAAAAGAAACGAACGAAACGAAACGAAGAGAAACCCAAATGAGTTCAAAGTCAAGCGAGAGCGAGCAATGCGTCTTCGCATTTCAGACTATCTAGTCGCCCACATTTCCCTGCAGGCAGCCTTGTTTCTAATAGCTTTCGATTTCCGCTTGGTTGTGAGCTGCCAGTCGCCTCTCCTTTTTGGGACTTCCCCGCTCTCACGCAGGCCCATCAACGCCATTGAACTGATGGCAACCATCGCCAGCAAAAGTCCATTAAATAGTTTACTTTATGTATGGCAAGCACATTGCGCCCTACAGTTATTTATTTGATTTGCCGACCATTTGCTGCGAACGATGATGATGATAATGATAATGATGATGATGATGATGATGATGATGATGATGATGATGATGATGTGGATGTGGATGTGGATTTGGATGACGACAATGATGAACCCATCAAAAGGATAAAGCAAGTTAAAGACCGTATTCACTACAATGGTCGAAAAACAAGCAAGAGCAGAAGAAAACCTAAGCACAGTTCGTCCAAATTTCCATACCCATTAATTTAGCAAGTTAAAAGGGTCTTTCCGATTTTATATTTGTTTTCTGAAGCTAGTTGATGACTGGAATCTTTTCTAATATCGAGTCGAGTCTTTCACATTTAGCAGTTTTATAGTTGTATTTAAAAAGAAAGCATAACATGATGTTAAAGCTATCTTTACAGGGTATTTTGGACTGAAGTTGTCTCGACTGCAGCAGTCTTCGCACCAAAGAATAACTAACTCGTGTTTGCTTCGTGTGAATCTATTTGCCGTTTTGTTCTTGTTGTTGTTGCTCTTGATGTTTTTGCTGTGGTTGCTCGTGGGTTGTCCTAGTTGATGCACGTAGAGACCGCATGTTCCGCTTTGACTTTGAGCTCATGTCCTCGAACGCGTCCCGTCAGTTGTGCGGAAGTGTCTATCATATACATGTTAATAGCAATACCCCCCCCCCCCCCCACACTCCTCCCACGCTTACACTTTCCACAACGTTCAGTATACGTGTCTCCTACTATCCTATGTGTGTGTTGCTCAAGACTTTTCGTTTTTTTTTAAATCTAAGAAGGCATCACGATGTCAAATAGAAGCGTGAAAGTGCTAAGTACGAAATCATCGCTCCAAGTCTATAGATTTTAATATACACCTTTATGTGGGCGTGGTTGGAAAAAACTCCTAAAATGACGGCAACACTTACTATAAGTCAATTATTTACTTGATTTGCATTTCAATAAGGATGTTTAACTCAAGCTATAGCTTTATTTCATTTTTGTTCGAGGACTTTGGACTTTTTGTCCTTAAATATATTAAGACGTGTGTTACATTTATGTAACCACTAAATTTTCAATAATTGATTATATCCATTTTCATTGTTCGGCAGTGCGATAAAGGTTGTGAATTCGGTTTTTTAATTTTCTTAATTTTCTTCCACCTTTATTTGTGGTCTTGCATTTTTTGATTTTTCACACTCAAATAAAAATGTTGAAAGTAAAAATAACCTTTATAAAATCTTGAAAATATCTAATAAAGGATCAAGAATTTCTTTTAATATTATTTAAATTTTTTTTTAAACATCTTTTTATTGTTTAATATTGCCAAATTGTGTGGATAAACAATATATGGTTGAGCTTTATTCACTACTCAAAATTCATAATTTAATTAAGGTATATACAAAAGCAGTTTAGAAAATGTTAACTAATTATTCACATGTATATTGCTCTCTCTCTCTCTTTGAGCAAGTCATAACTACTTATTATCAATTTATGAGCTTGTCGACTTTCATTTGAATGTACCTACCAAGATGGCGATTGGAAGTTCTTTTATATGAATGCGATGACCATGCAATGGACGAATTTATACATCATTTCAATTAATCTATTATTAACTTTAATGATTTTGGCAAATGAAGTGAGCGGCTAAGGCGGTTATAGCCTAACAACTTAAGCTTTATTAACTGTTTGCTTTGTTTTCGTTGCTCCAGTATCCATCGTATAGTAGCTCCGAATGAGTTTACTTCGTTGCAGAGACTATCGAATTGTTTCAACGAAATTTAACCCATAATTGTGTGACCCATAAAATACGTATTCTTCCGCGTTAGTGTGACACGCTCCCTATATGCTTACTTCTATGATATCAAATTCCAAACTTGTCGTATAATCTATTTATTGCCAACTAAAATAATATAAAATTATTATCCAGCCATTATAAAATAAGAAAACAAATTTGGAAACTAAATGTGTTCGGTTTTCTTTTGATACACCATGCATGCCATACAATTTAAATGCCATAAAACCAACTGCTACACATTGATTCATTTGGAGAAATCCAAAGCAAACAGTACAAATTTTGTTTCCTTGTACACATAATAAATACATTAATCACCAGAGACCGAAACAATGACTATTCGTTACATAGTTTTTGTGATATTCTACTTGAAATCGTTCAAATTTGTAACGGCGCCTGAAGCAAATAATAATTTCTTCGCCTAAAAGTCTGCTATAGACTATGGGCCCGACTGGGCTTGAAGTTGCCCTTGAAAGTTTGCTGCCCAAAATCGTGGCTCAACATTGTTGCCACGTAGACAATTGCAGTGTGAGCTTTCGGGTGTCAGCTGCGACAGAGGTGCTATTAAAAGCTGAGCTTTCGCACGTGCAGTGGACACCAGCTGCAGAATGCGCATGTGCAGCCAACTTCATTTGTCCCGGTTCCGGTCTAGCTTTTTTCTCTGAGACCGGCCGAGCGAACAGGCAGACATTGGAGGAAGAAAATTTAATCTTTTTACATCCATTATACGGAGCACAAATTTTTATAATTTTTTTATCGCAATTGGTCGCATTACCAAACCTTTTTCTGTTGGCCCTTTGTCGCTAAAGCAGCTCTTAATTTAGTTGCCGTAGCGCCTGCTTTGGCGCAGATGGGGTCCACTAAAGGGCCGCCCAGCCCGCTTCTTTGCAGGCAGGCGTATCGACGCCACTCGATCGTCATCCTGTGGGCCCTGTTGGCCACAGGAGCACCCCTTCTTGGCCAACGAAGCACCCTTTTTTTGGCCAACGGAACACCCCTTCTTGGCCAACGAAGCACCCTTTTTTGGCCAACGGAACACCCCTTCTTGGCCACCGGAGCGCCCCACCGGGTCCCTTTGACCATCAGCACGGCTGACCAGCTGAAATAATTATTCCGATAGCTACGGCAGTGAGCCAATAGGCTAAAACAAAAAAAGAATCAAAGTGAAATAAAACACAAATGTTTTAAAATCCCAGAAAAGTTTAAAAGTTCGTAAGACAAGAAATATGTACATGTAAAACGATTCAATAACATGAAGTAAAACTGTGAATGGGAAAAATTTCAATAAACAATTCGTTAAGATACATGTACCATAAAGAGAAAATGTTAAACAAATCAAACAAGATAGCATCTACGATGTGCTGTGAAATGAAATGATTAAAATGGAATGATTAGAATGAAATGATTAGAATGAAATGATTAGAAATCAAAGGAATCAAAAAATTGTTTAAAAAGAAACGAAAATATTTAATTTTTTGTTGTTTATATATATCTCTCCTTATATGTTAAAATTCCATTACGTTTGCTTTGTTGTTAATTTAATTAATAAATGAAATGAAACAATAATTTGTGATCTTAGTAGTGAAAAATGATAATGTGCTTAATCGATTAGATATATTTTTATTTTTTATTAGCGCAAAAATTTTGCGCATCAACAAGCACCACGGAAGATCGATCTACCGCCGCTTGGAGAAAATGTGAGTTTATTATTTTTTAATATTGTATTATAATTTCTTTATTATTTTTCCGCATTTTTGCACATTATTTTTTTTTTGTATACGCTTATATTGATCGCAAAGTCCACATTTATGAAAAAAAAAACAAAAAAATTGAATTTTCTAATAGATAAAACAACAACTCAAACAACAAATTATATGTATTATTGCAAATTCAAAACGTTATATCTTAATTCTTTTGTATAATTTAAAAATTTTTTTTTTGTTTTGTTTAAATATTGTATTATTTTGTTACGCTGATGAAGAAGGTCAACAATAGAATTAAATATCTAATAATTATGGACTAATTATATTTTTATTATTGTCGAATCATGCCGTGACTCCACTGTCGTAGGGTGACGCAAAGGGATCACCAGAATCTTTTCTGAGGTGTGATCAGGATGGGAGGGCTTAGTATCCACATAACAGCGGTGGAAAATGGTTAACCATCTCTCTCTCTCTCTCTCTCTCTCTCTCTCTCTCTCTCTCTTTCTCTCTCTCTCTCTCTCGCACTTTCTCTCTGATTTTCCTTTTCTTCTTTCCTTTGGATGAAGTTATTTCTCTTCCGGTATAAGCTTATAGCTTCAATTTCTTTCGTCGCAGCACGCTCAATTCTGATCTTGTTGGTAATAAAATGTTGCGAAAAATAGGACGTTGCCCAAGCAAGACCACCACCCCCAAAGCCGACGAGCTAGAGCCGGATTCTAAAGCGTGCCCCGCAAATGCAACAGTCCCCTTGCCTTAGTGCTTTCTTTCGTTACACGTTACAGTTATAATTTATTATTATTAATAAGAAAAGTGGCGCCCAACGTGCAGGGCCTTAGTGAGTACAGTAATCACTCATTAAGAATCCCAGATAATTACGTTCAAAGATTTGTGTACTCTATTCCATTTTCCAATTTCTATTTTTTCATTTTTTTGAAATTTTCTTTTAAATTTATTTGGATTAAAAAGTTCGATATTAGCGTTAAAATGATTCGGAATACAAAAGAAAATTGTTAAAATTTAGTTACTTTTGGCCACAATGTAAAGTTAGTGCTTGAAATTTATGTTTTCTTTCTATCAATTACTAGAAATATGTTATCTATCAAATCGAGGAAATACAAAATTATATAACTGCGGTTAATATTCTGGCCTTGGTTTTACGATATCACATAATTGACAAAAAATCTGTGAATAATTTGATCCACGTTAAATTCAGACGACCGGATAGTGTAGACACATTTTTATAGGTGGCACAACCACGTAGGACTAACGGAAATTTTTTTTTATTCAATCCCTTCTCAGAGGCTTTTCTACCTTGATGGTTTAATTGGAAAACAATGGGAACAATTTAGACAATTCCCTTGTCCTTAAATCAATCCAGTTAATTGAATTACCTCTACTTATCTATCACATCTATCTACTTTAATGAGAGAAATTTGGTTGACAAATATAGTCACCCTACGACTCGTGTGACGTCAGGCATTGATTTCGACTAATAATTATTATATGATATTTCTGATTGTTGTTATATATTTGAGTCTTTTTGTTTCCGCATATTATTTTTGGTATTGTTAAATCAACAATTGTCAAATTTAATTTGGATTTGGTCCGATTTCTTTTTGTTATTTTTGTTTATATTTTTTTTTTTTGGTTATTACTTTTGGTTTACTATGATGGGTATTGACCGTCCGCCGAATAAGGGAGCTATGGGCAAACCAAGTTCAATTTGTCCATTATGTAAAACAGAAATTAGGTCGGTTGCAGAGGCATACAAAACAGCATGCCATCACGAACTTCACAAAAAGTGTATCGACGCACACTTTAAAAAATCTGACAAATGTCCAGTTTGTCAAATAGTGTGCCGGTCAGCAGCAGACAAACCGACAAATAGTCAAGGGTTGCAAACTAGGTCCCAATCTAAAAGCCGCCAGATCGAAGAACAGAGTGTCGAATTCACGGTGGACGATGTGGCAGGCACATCGCAGAGCTCGGTAAATACAAGGATTAGGGATCAAGACAAGGGGGATACTATAAACCCCATGTCTTTGCTCGCAATGGAGCGAAGATTGCTGACAACACTCTCCGAAAGGATGGCTGAACTTATTCAAAGTTCAGTAGTGGAAAGTGTACAAAGGTTAGTCGCAACCCCAGCTCAAAGCGAAAACAGATTAACTCCACCTCCAATCGAGTCGAGAGTTGATAGCAGGCCCCTTGACGGTAACAATGGCGACTTTGTAAGACCCAATTCGGGTTCACCCATATCGCATGTCTCAGATCTTATTAACCGGTCCGATAAAGTGGTCCAAATCTTAAATGGTTGGAAGATGAAATTTTCTGGAACAGGAATGTCCGTTGAAAATTTCATATATAGAGCCGAAGCTCTTACGGATTAAACTTTAGGCGGAAATTATACCGTCCTTTGTAAGAACGCGAGTGTGCTTTTTGAAGGAAAGGCCATTGAGTTCTATTGGCGGTATCACAAAACAGTTCCCGAAGTTCGTTGGGGAAATTTATGCACTGCCTTGAGGTCGCAATTTCGAGTAGAGAGGGATGATTGTGACATTGAGGAATTAATAAGGAATCGGAAACAAAAACAGAATGAATCCTTTGATAATTTCTACGATGTCATATCCATTTTAATCGATCAACTAGAACGACCGTGGTCTCCAGTAAAAGTTGTTCGAATCATTAAAAACAATTTGAGGCCAGAGATACGGCACGAAATTCTAAACGTCGAAATAAGAACAGTCTCTGAATTGAGAGAAATTTGTCGAAGACGCGAAACCTTTTTGGAAGATGTGAAGAGATCTCACGGATACGCAAAGGCAACACCTTTTAAGCGGGAGGTCTCAGAATTAGTTCAGCTACAAGATGATAGTGAGGCAGAATCTGAAAATGATTTAGATGTAGAAGCTGTTTCCTTGATATGCTGGAACTGCCGAAAGGAAGGGCATAGATATCAAGATTGCATATCCGACAGAAGAGTTTTTTGTTACGGCTGTGGAGCGCCCAATACCTACAAGCCAAGTTGCAATAGGTGTTCAAAAAACTCCAAGCCCGGCACCTCGAAGTTGCAACACAAACCGAAAACTTCGAGTGCCTCACGCAGTCAAGCGACAATGACAGACTAAAAGTGGATACAGCAGTGTCTCCACTAAAAACTTTCCCGGACCTACCAAAAAGCGATGAAAGCTCTTTGCTTCATCACAAAATCCCAACATTAAGTAAAAGACCATTACCTAAATATGACTTAACACCAGACCTTCAAAAACCTAAATCGAGAAATTCAAAGCGTATTAAATCCTTTTGGCAGCAAGTCAAAAAGTGCGTGCTTGGCGTAGAGTATATTTGTTCTCAGTCCACAGGGTCTGTTGATCCACGGCCATTCTTGCCAGTTCGGTTACTAGACCGTACTGTGTTCGGACTGCTTGACTCTGGCGCTTCGATAAGTTGTTTTGGAGGAAATTTAGCTCAGGAATTATTGGAGAAAGAGGTATCTTACAAAACGATAAACAAAAGTGCTACCACTGCGGATGGAAGCCCTCAACGTGTGGTAGGCCGATTAAAAGTTGACGTGGAATACAACAACATTAAGAAGTCCCTAAATATTTATATAGTACCATCCTTGAAGCAAGATCTTTACTTGGGTATAGATTTCTGGAGGCTTTATAATATTCTTCCGAAAAGTTTGGAAGTGTGTGGCTTAGAAGCTACTCAAGGCTCAGTTAGTAGCAGTGTTGAAGTTGATCAACATGAGTTGTCCAACATCAACAAAGCAAAGTTGTTCAACGTCATACAATGCTTTCCCTCATTTACTCAAGAAGGTCTTGGTAAGACTAACTTGATTTCACACTCTATAGAGGTGGGAAATGCAAAGCCTATAAAACAAAGACACTTCCCTGTCTCGCCCGCTGTAGAGAAGGCTATGTATGCGGAAATCGACAGGATGTTGCAGCTTGGGGTAATAGAAGAATCGGAAAGCCAGGCAAAGTTAGAATTTGCCTCGATTGTCGTAAAGTCAACAGTTTCACTGAAAAAGATGCATACCCACTTCCGCAAATTAGCGGTATCCTAAGTCGTTTGCCAAAAGCCGAGTACATCTCTAGCTTGGACCTGAAAGATGCCTATTGGCAGGTACCCTTAGAAGTCCAATCCCGTGACAAGACGGCGTTTACAGTACCTGGAAGACCCCTTTATCAATTTAAAGTGATGCCATTCGGGTTGTGCAACGCCACTAGCACAATTTCTCGACTAATGGATAAAGTTGTACCTGCACATCTCAGAAACGAAGTGTTCGTTTATTTGGATGACCTTTTAATAGTGTCATATAGCTTTGAAAGACATTTAGATGTTTTGAGAGAAATATCTCTTCACATTAAGCGTGCAGGTCTGACGATCAATATTGGCAAAAGTCATTTCTGCATGCGACGTGTGCGTTATTTGGGCCACATAATTGGTGACGGTGGAATTCGAACTGACCCTGAAAAGGTAAAAGCCATCCGAGATTTTCCTGTTCCGAAAACCTTACGAGGATTGAGGAGTTTTCTGGGGTTATGTGGATGGTATCGAAAGTTCGTTCCTAATTTCGCATCGCTTGCTTCTCCTTTGACCGATTTGATGACGACGAAAAGGAAATTCAGTGTCACGACTGAAGCGTTAAGAGCGTTTGAAGTACTGAAATCACGCCTTAGCGAAGCTCCAGTGTTGTGCAGTCCTGATTTCTCAAAACCATTCGCAATACATTGCGATGCCAGCAAAACGGGTGTTGGTGCGGTGTTAGTTCAGGTTGCAGATAATGGAGACGAGCGTCCTGTCGCTTTTATCTCAAAAAAATTAAACAAAGCTCAGCGAAATTACACGGTCACGGAACAAGAATGTTTAGCGGCGATTGTAGCTCTCAAAAACTTTCGCGCTTACGTGGAGGGTCATGAATTCACCATCGTGACCGACCACGCATCTCTAAAATGGTTAATGTCCAATCATGACTTGAATTCTCGACTAGCTCGATGGGCTTTAGCATTGCAAAGGTATCGGTTTAAAATAGAGCATCGCAAAGGATCCTTAAATGTGGTACCAGATTCCTTATCGAGAGTTAATGAGGATGTGGTGGCAGCAATTGATTTACAAAAAGGTTTGATCGTCGATCTAAAGTCGCCACATTTCAAGACAGTCGAATATATGGATTTGCTCGAAAGAATAAATTCCAATAAGGCAAATTTTCCAGACCTTAAGACTGATGGTGGATTTGTATATAGAAAAGCTGAACACTTGACCGGCGAACAGCTACACGATGAGTACGCTTGGAAGCTCTGGGTACCTAAAGACTTGGTTCCAGAGATCCTTTTCCAAGCACACGATAGTCCTCTGAGTTCGCATGGCGGCATACACAAGACCATTGAAAGGGTGAGAAGATATTATTTTTGGCCCGGGCTTGTGTCCGACGTTAAAGCGTACATTAACGCTTGTGAGGTATGCAAAACTACAAAGTCACCTAATAGTTCTCTTAGACCGCCATTGGGAAAGGCTCCAGAGAGTCTGCGGTTTTTCCAGCGTCTTTTCGTTGACTTTCTTGGGCCCTATCCGCGCTCAAGAAGCGGAAATATTGGAATATTTATCGTTCTTGACCATTTTTCAAAATATGTATTCTTAAAACCGGTCAAAAGGATAAATGCTTCCCTGATAACCAAGTATCTCGAAGGAGAGTTATTCATGACTTTCGGCGTTCCGGAAACAATAGTTTCTGACAATGGATCGCAGTTTCGTTCAGAAGCGTTCACAAAATTGACGCAACAATACGGCATTAATCACACCTTCACTGCTGTTCATTCGCCTCAAGCCAACGCTTCCGAAAGAGTAAATCGTTCTGTCATATCGGGAATTCGAGCTTATGTACGTCCGGATCAGAAGGATTGGGACGAGTGTTTAAATCAAATATGCTGTGCTTTGAGGTCTTCTGTACACTCAAGCATTGGAACCTCGCCTTATTATATGGCTTTCGGCCAACACATGGTCACATCTGCGTCAACTTATTCATTGCTCAGGAAGTTGAACATGCTCGATGATCGATCCTTAACGTTTGATCGGCCCGATTCGTTCGACATTGTTCGAAAGGAGGCGTGCAAACAAATGCAAAAAAAGCATGAGGAAAACGAAAGGCGATATAATTTACGTTCAAGAGTAGTGACTTTTGCACCAGGACAAGAAGTGTTCCGTCGCAATTTTAAACAGAGTTGCTTCCAAACTGGTTACAACGCCAAGTTTGGTCCAGCTTTTGTAAAGGCCCGAGTTCGGAAAAAATTAGGTAGTTCGTACTATGAACTTGAAGATTTGCAAGGACGTTTATTAGGCAATTATCACGCCAAGGACATTCGGCAGTGATGTCGCTTCAGGCGGTATCAGCCTAGGGTATCTACATGAAAGAAATACCCTAGTCTGATTGTAGCGGGGGGGTTTTGTAACGGCGCCTGAAGCAAATAATAATTTCTTCGCCTAAAAGTCTGCTATAGACTATGGGCCCGACTGGGCTTGAAGTTGCCCTTGAAAGTTTGCTGCCCAAAATCGTGGCTCAACATTGTTGCCACGTAGACAATTGCAGTGTGAGCTTTCGGGTGTCAGCTGCGACAGAGGTGCTATTAAAAGCTGAGCTTTCGCACGTGCAGTGGACACCAGCTGCAGAATGCGCATGTGCAGCCAACTTCATTTGTCCCGGTTCCGGTCTAGCTTTTTTCTCTGAGACCGGCCGAGCGAACAGGCAGACATTGGAGGAAGAAAATTTAATCTTTTTACATCCATTATACGGAGCACAAATTTTTATAATTTTTTTATCGCAATTGGTCGCATTACCAAACCTTTTTCTGTTGGCCCTTTGTCGCTAAAGCAGCTCTTAATTTAGTTGCCGTAGCGCCTGCTTTGGCGCAGATGGGGTCCACTAAAGCGCCGCCCAGCCCGCTTCTTTGCAGGCAGGCGTATCGACGCCACTCGATCGTCATCCTGTGGGCCCTGTTGGCCACAGGAGCACCCCTTCTTGGCCAACGAAGCACCCTTTTTTTGGCCAACGGAACACCCCTTCTTGGCCAACGAAGCACCCTTTTTTGGCCAACGGAACACCCCTTCTTGGCCACCGGAGCGCCCCACCGGGTCCCTTTGACCATCAGCACGGCTGACCAGCTGAAATAATTATTCCGATAGCTACGGCAGTGAGCCAATAGGCTAAAACAAAAAAAGAATCAAAGTGAAATAAAACACAAATGTTTTAAAATCCCAGAAAAGTTTAAAAGTTCGTAAGACAAGAAATATGTACATGTAAAACGATTCAATAACATGAAGTAAAACTGTGAATGGGAAAAATTTCAATAAACAATTCGTTAAGATACATGTACCATAAAGAGAAAATGTTAAACAAATCAAACAAGATAGCATCTATGATGTGCTGTGAAATGAAATGATTAAAATGGAATGATTAGAATGAAATGATTAGAATGAAATGATTAGAAATCAAAGGAATCAAAAAATTGTTTAAAAATTATATATATCTCTCCTTATATGTTAAAATTCCATTACGTTTGCTTTGTTGTTAATTTAATTAATAAATGAAATGAAACAATAATTTGTGATCTTAGTAGTGAAAAATGATAATGTGCTTAATCGATTAGATATATTTTTATTTTTTATTAGCGCAAAAATTTTGCGCATCAACAAGCACCACGGAAGATCGATCTACCGCCGCTTGGAGAAAATGTGAGTTTATCATTTTTTAATATTGTATTATAATTTCTTTATTATTTTTCCGCATTTTTGCACATTATTTTTTTTTTGTATACGCTTATATTGATCGCAAAGTCCACATTTATGAAAAAAAAACAAAAAAATTGAATTTTCTAATAGATAAAACAACAACTCAAACAACAAATTATATGTATTATTGCAAATTCAAAACGTTATATCTTAATTCTTTTGTATAATTTAAAATTTTTTTTTTGTTTTGTTTAAATATTGTATTATTTTGTTATGCTGATGAAGAAGGTCAACAATAGAATTAAATATCTAATAATTATGGACTAATTATATTTTTATTATTGTCGAATCATGCCGTGACTCCACTGTCGTAGGGTGACGCAAAGGGATCACCAGAATCTTTTCTGAGGTGTGATCAGGGTGGGAGGGCTTAGTATCCACATAACAGCGGTGGAAAATGGTTAACCATCTCTCTCTCTCTCTCTCTCTCGCACTTTCTCTCTGATTTTCCTTTTCTTCTTTCCTTTGGATGAAGTTATTTCTCTTCCGGTATTAGCTTATAGCTTCAATTTCTTTCGTCGCAGCACGCTCAATTCTGATCTTGTTGGTAATAAAATGTTGCAAAAAATAGGACGTTGCCCAAACAAGACCACCACCCCCAAAGCCGACGAGCTAGAGCCGGATTCTAAAGCGTGCCCCGCAAATGCAACAGTCCCCTTGCCATAGTGCTTTCTTTCGTTACACGTTACAAATTTGAATGTTTTTATCGTAAACAACCGATTTGGGAAAGGCTTTTCCGGTTTTTGCTACGCTGTTTGTTCGACGGGTACTAGAATGCGTCGTTTTATCGTTGATTTTCGCTCCATTGTTTGTCTATTGAAAGCCCGCTTCGTTTGTCATATTTTTATTTGTGTCCCTATGAGAATTGTTCTTGCTAAAAATAATGTTTCCAAATGGATTACAAAGCACTTTGTAATACCTTTTCGTTTAGTTGGCTCAATCGCCTTGGGCTGCAGTTTCCAAGTTATTGAAACTTTGTTTAAATATCGCTGTACTTGCCCCGTGCTTGCCATGCAACCTATTGATGAGCATTTAGCATTTCACTAACAGTTGTTTTTCTTTGTAAACTTTTGCAGAAAGTTTCATGAAGAAAATTACGAAAAATGGTTCGTCGTTACCGCTTTTAGGCGCACGCAACTTCCTAAGACAGTTTGAAGAAAACAACTTTGACTGCAACGGAAGCCGACAATTATCTGCAGTGTAGAAATGTAGATACATGCCAGAGACTATATTGTGAATATAGTCGCGGAAAGCGAAAAGCAATACCATAAATACTTGCAAAAGAAAGGAAACATTGACTTACATATAATATATTTTAAGTGGCTGTAATGAGTTTCAAATTTGCTTTAAATGATTCCAATTCGGTCGCTATTTCATCTTGTCTACTTGGAGACCATTTGCATACTTGACGAAGTTTAATCGGAGTTTGTCGCAATATTATTGTCAGCAACACAAGTCCAAGACACATTTAAAATATTTTCATATTTCTTCATTCTTCCATTTCTAAATAGACTGAGAACAAAAATGCGGCAAAAAAACGGAGCTAAGAAATTTTTTTAAAACACTAGTTATGCCCCTTTCCGCCCCCTCAAATCGAAAGTACAAACGCAATAATAAAGCTACAGCCTTGAGTTTTGGTATATATAATAATAAATACACACTTTATGATTGTGAATTTGTTTGTGATCGAATAAAAAACATATAAGTTATTCAAGAAACAACGTTATAGGCAAAAGTCAAATGCAGCTGTTCGCGCTTTGTTTGCTTAGTTGGCACAACAAAAAGTCAGTATATTTATTTGGTATATTTTTTGTTCAAATATTCTCTTAAGTGTTTTGTATTCTCTCCAAATGCGTAGAGGGTATTTTACAGTCGAGCACACTCGACTGTAGCTTCCCTACTTGTTCGTTTGTGGGATTGTGTGATTTTATGATAATTATGCTAGGATTGCTCAAAACCTATTACAACAGTGTACTTATTGTGTTCGTAACTCTGTTGTAAATGATATCTTTATTTAACAGATTTACAAATCATCTTTATTTACTTCAGCTGTGTTCGAACGATTTACAATTGTCAGAACCATTCAGCAATTCGATTGTGTTTCCATTATTAGACATAATCATTGTGTCTCTTACCAAAGAGCTTTGCGATGTTCACATAATGCCTAAGTCTGTCTCTAGGGCTCGTTAAAAATAGACGGCTTTGAATTTAAAGACGACATTAAGCGAAGGTCGCCGAAACTTTGTCTATCTTCTGGCAAAAAATATGTAGTATATGTATGTATGTACATACATATTTAAATTTATGCACAATTCAAATGAGTTTGTCATTGCGACTAATAGGTTGATTACTTTCAACGCTTCTAGTTGTTCTTGACGCAATTTACCGTATTATAAATTCAAAGCCGATGCGCTAAAAATACAGAAATGGCACCTAAGCATGCGCTGTAGATGGGAGTCTAAGCATGTGGCTTTACGTATAGGACTATTTTTACATGAATGCCAACAAATCGGCATTGCTCCAAATTGCTAACGTTTTGGCCAAAGTTCAATGTGCTTCTTTTATCGATGTAATCCAATAAGTATTTATTATAGTATTATTATAAGTTTTTCTCCGGTTTCTCTGTTTTTAATAGTGACATTAAGAAAATATATATATTCAAATATTTAATGTTGTATTCATATTTACAATAACCACCCTTAAAACAAAAAAAATGAAAGATGGATAAACCTGTCTTTGTAAACTCCATTGTTCCTCAGGGTTGTCATCTCAGTCATCTTCTCTTTAATCTTTTTTATAACGATCTTCCCAATTTTATTTTACCTTCTAATAATTTAATATATGCTGATGATGTCATTTTGCCTAATTTATAATAAAATAGCTTCTTACTCTCTATTGCAAGCTGATCTTGATCGTTTTTATTTCTGGTGTAAATGTAATTTTCACTACTAAATTGTTCAAAATGTAAGGCTGCCGTTTTACAGAAGCTCCGCCAACATCAGTAATTATACTCTTAATATGCTACTTATGATTAGAGTAGACAATGTGAATGATTTAGGAGTTTTACGTTAAAGTTTGACATACACTTTTCAATTACTGAATTAAATTACAAAAATCTTATCGAGTTGTACAAAAGAAGTTTCTTCTAATCGCGTAGAGAGGCTTTAACTGAGATTCAGGTATTGATTTACCCTCTTATAGTTACTTAATCTTCCCTCATTAACTAATCGTCGTAGCATGCTTAGAGTTTTCTTAATTGTCAATCTACTAAAATGTGATATATGTAGATTCTTCATAGTATAAAGGTGGAGAACTATCGATGGTGGCCGCCATCGATATCCGACGATTGTTTATTCGGAACCATCGATAGTGTCGATAGTGCCATCGATAGCCCCGTCAATAGTATAGCCCAACAAACTAATTTTTTGTAAAATGAATACAAGAACTAGTATCCGGAGCGAGGGACAGATTAATTAAGGACTCTGTTACTGAGATATTTGCTTGTTCAGCATTCGAGTTGTGCTGAAATCCATTTTTCTTAAAGTGAGGACCCTGTAGCGTAGCTATCCTGCAAACTGTCCATTGCTAATATACAGAGAGGCGTTTTTTATTGACTCCATCAATATTTTGTTCAGAATTATTTTCGGAGTCTGTGCTAGTCCAATCACAGTCCTGCTTTCCGAACCTGAGGCAGTAACTCGACGTTTACCTTAAATTCTACACATTATTGATCAAAATACTTATATTTTTAAAAAACAATTCATATCTCTCTTTTTTTTTTTTTTTTTTTTGTAAATTCAACACAACAAGAACAATTTTTTTTGAGACGCCCGCTATTGACGGCACTATCGATAGTGTCTGATGGTATCGATTGTCGCGCGATAGCGCCAAACCATCGATAGTATCGATAGTGCCACCGATTGTTCTCCACCTCGGTATGCAGTTGATACCTTCTTAGGCATATAAACCTTTATGTTTATTTTTAGACATACACGCATCTTCACACCTTTATCCCTTAACCTCTGTACAACTCAACTGTGTTTTCATCGCCGAAAAATCTCTTCTAAATATTAAAAATTGTGTCCTATCGTTCTTAGCTAACAATAACTAGCAATTAACATGGTGTTGGAAATTAAAACAAAAATAAAATACTAGTAACCTAACCTATCATCTGACCTGATTGGGTTTTTCCTGGAATTAATAATTGCTTAAATTCCCCCAGAGATTTAATTTTAGCTTAATTATTTTAAAAATTTTTTTTTTAATTTTTAAACTAAAAAAAATATATCTATTTAAAATAATTTTGGACTTCTAGTCATAATTTTTTTTATAATTTCTTCAATGTCGACTGTTCATAGTCGACTTTAAATATATAAAATAAATAATAAAAATAATGAAAAGCCCTACAACAGTTTTGTCGAATGAGTTTATTTGCAAAAATTAAAACCAAATGAGACATTATTTATATAGAAAATTTTTACCTAACTATTAAAAAAGAACTAAGAAAGCTTCAGTCGAGTGTGCTCGATTGTAAAATAGCCGCTACCCATTTTAAGAGAACATAAAACACTTTTAAGATATTTGAACAATAATATACCTAATAAATATACCGAAATTCGTTTTTTGTGAATATATTTGAAAAAAAAAAATATAATATACATACATGGTAACACTGTCAACTAAACGAGCAAAGCCTGAGCAGCACCATTTGAATTTTGGATTCACAGGAATCATTAAGGGTGTATTTATTATTATACATACCAAAATTCATGGTTCCAGCTTAATTATTACGGTTTTTAATATCAATTTCAGGGGCGGAAAGGGTCGTGGCAAATTTCTAAAACAAACTTAATCTGCGTGCAAGTATAACTAGCTCTTATAGTCTCTGAGATCTAGGTGTACGGACATACCTATGTCGGGTCGGCTGCTGACACTCATCAAGAATATATATACTTTATGGGGTCGGAGATGTCTACTTCTGTCTGTTACATACAATTTCTGTTGGAACTAGTTATAAGTTTTACCCTATGGGTAGCGGGTATAAAAATTTTAAATAAAAGTTGTTTTCATATTTTTAAGTTTTATTCGACTTATTTGCATAGCCACACCATGCAAACAATTTCCGTGTAATAAAATCAATAAGTTTTTATTGTTTTTCACTTTTACCGGATATTCATAAATAATAAATGAAGAGTTAATAGGGATGAGTCCCGCCGGAGTCTTGTCGCTCTTCTTTTTTTCTATGAAATTTGAAAAAATAGTGAAACCATGCTCAATAGCAAATTACAAATTTATTTTATTTTATATTCTATTTGAAAACGAACGGAGTTACCTTAATTTTGTGTTTTTTTGGAAATATCACACAGTGTTCAATTTTACTTATATCTTTAAAACGAACAACAATCGTACAATTATGATGCAGTCAATTTGAAATTTTTTGGAAAATTTCCTATTTTTTTTATAGATTTACATGGCTATTCAGATTTTTGCAACGCCACGCTACTGTGACGTTCCCGAACAGGAAACGTTATTCTCCTGAATCCGAATACTAAAAATTATTTCGGTTCACCCATTTGGGACACCCATAACCATACAAAATTGTGCCCTTAACCCCTATTTCCAAAACCATTTAAATTCTTGCATTGCCAATTGTTGTTGGTTGCGTTCACTGTTGTTTCCCAAAAGTTGTGCAAATCAAACAATCAGTAATACTGGACTGCGAGTTTTCTCGTTAAAAGACATGCCCCCACTGCTCTGGTTATCTTTACACCCCTTTGAGTCAATTCTATTAAATACAAATTGAATTTGTTCATGCTAGAATTTACCATGCTGACAGTTCTCGTTCGTGACAAATCCGAAATTAATCAAGCAACAAAGCTACAGTAGAGAGTGCTCAACCGTAAGATATCCGCTATCCATTTCGAGAGAATACAAGAAACTTACTTATGATATTTGAACAAAAAATATACCGAAAAGTGTTTTTGTGTCTCATTTAAAAAAAATCCAAAATACAGTACATGGTCACACTGGACAAAACAAAACAAAGCGCGTGCAGCGCTTGCCCTATAAAGTGGACATACTGTACTGTCATTAAGTTTCTTATCTCAAGGGTGTTATACCCTAAAATACGAGCTAAAACGGTGTTACGTTGCATTCCATATACACATATGTAAGTTTTTGCATATACTACAATACAAAATACATACTCGAATATACATATACTGTTATACAAATACGCTTAATGTAAGCTTTTTTTTATATATTCGCTTTTCGTTACATATTTTTTAACTTTGGATTTTCGATACATATGAGTATATCAATAATATCATAATGTCTAGGGAAAATTGACAGCATTTTCCAGGTGGAGATACACGCCAAAGAACGATGTGCATCTAACAACATTGAACATTCAGAGAGGCTATAAGCACATCTTTTCAGATCAAGTGGCCTTTAAAGCACTTGGCTCATTTGTTATATAACCTGAACTTGTATGTATGTAGCAAGCCAATGTGATACTCAACGGGCAACCAGGACACGCTTGTATACCAGGCAATGAAGTCGCGGACACACTCGCCAAACAGGGAGCTAGTTTACCTTTCTGGGGGCCCGAGCCCTTCTGCAGAATTGGACCAGGCTTTGTTAACCATATTTTCAAATCCGAGCTGCTCTGGAGATATCCAGTGGAGCTGGTCAATGAAAACGCCTTTTGGGGGACAACAACCATAATAGAACTAAAGGGAGCAGTAACCTGAGCAAAATCTTACTCAGAATAGTGACAGGTATCCTAACAGGACACTGTTAACTACGCAGGCATTTGTGTAATCTACGAATAGCAGAGGATCCTACTTGCAGACTCTGTCTCGAGGACGAATAGATCCCAGAGCATATCGTGGCAAACTGTCCAGCAGTCAACACAGTGAGGCACGATCAGTTTGGCAATCACCAGCTGGGCATACTAGAGCTGAGAGCCAAGAAACCCCCCAGCATAATTGCAATCGTGCAAGAGCTGGGCCTGAAGAAGGTACTATGACTTAAAATTCAGTGAGAGGGCACAAAAAATCTTCTTAGATTGTGCTGCCAATATGCGTGGCATCCTCTAATAATAATAATATTAATAATAATATCAATAATAATTATTTATGTTTTTTCGCATGTATATAGTGATTTATTGTTATGTTGTTTATCGATTTATATTAATTGAATTGTTTTTTTTTGGAGCGAGTATTTATTTCAATTGCCCAAAACTGCTTTCTTATCGACATGTCGAAGGATAAATACCCTTGCAAAATAAAGTCAACTCGCAGACAACTTAATATTATCTTGGGACGATTAGAGCTTAACTTCACACAAATTAATTTTTCGTACAAAAAAATAAGTACTACGAAAAATACGAAATTGAACATCCAAACTTTACTTCAATAAGTTATAACTATAAGGCCAACATACATTTAAATGTTGCAAGTAGACTTTAATTGGTTTTAAATAACCATGAATAATAAATGGGTTGCAATTGACTGATTGCTACTAACTATTGCGTTGATTAAATTAATACACTTTGAAATACCGTTTAAGCTTGCTTAATAGTTCATTTAAATGTTGGTTTGATTCAGATACAAAATGTATAAATTTCCATCATAATCTCGTCAATCATCATAGTGTGGCTTAAGCTACGAGATGCTTCAACCATTAGCCGGTTGCTTCAATCACAGATAGGATTCGGCGTAGTACCATATAGTATATGCATGGCTTTCGTTCGTGATGGTCACTTCATTTATCAGACTTTGACAATGACAGGAGGAAAAGGAAAGGGCACAACAGGACAACGAATCCAGTTTCACTCTTTGAGGTGATTAACGACCTGGCGTCCAAAATAAAAGAATAGGACGGGCCTCAGTTAGCCTAGCAATATCACTACCTACAGCAACAACGCGGATTAGAACGACAACAAAATTGGGTTAGATGAAGAGCGGCTAAACATTGTGGCATTGTCGAGTCATATTTCACTTTGAGCAACGCCCAGGCCGGACAATTTCAAATTAAACGTCATATTATATTTGTGTCCTATTTTGGGGAACTGTCATGCGACCAACCACGCGATACGCTCAACTTGAAAACACGCTTCAAGTAGAATATATTTTAGCTCACTAACCAGTCGCAACTGTCAACGATATACTATTGAAGCAGATCAATTGGCCGCGTCATAGACTTTCTAGACTCTAAACAACTACGAGGTATTATTATTATTATTATCAGAAGTCGTATTGCCAGGCTATACTTGGCAACTGACAACAAAAGACACGAGCCACACAAAAGCACGTCCTTTGAAGGTGCCTTCAATGCATTGCGATGGACGCATAAACTCACGGCGTATGCGTAATATCGATAGCTCCACTGCGCGCTGCTGAACGTCCTTAATGCGGCACGTGAGAGTCGCTTATGTGCGCCTCTCATAAATAATTACGGACACCACAGCCATCTAGCAAAAATACTAAATAATATTTTAGCCCGTATAAGATGCAAATCACGTTTGGCAAGAGGTTTATCTTGGATTTTTGGAGAGGATTTTCGAGACTGCTTATAAATATGTAAAAACCACGCTTTTGATTAATGCCCTCTGCAGCAAGTACAGAAAACGTGCACAAATTGGAATTATTGATGTCATGACACACAATTAGTAGCGTTAAATTGTCGAACCAGATAATGACGATAGCTTCTTCCTGACGCCCTCAGCGCCTCGCTCATTGTCAACCATCACCTCAACCAACCTCCTATCCAGATACCGTTTATTGTGTTAGCTTTTTATTTCTTCGGTTGCCAAAATGAGTTGTTGTTTCTGTTATCATTTAATATCCTGTCATTTAAGAACTGCCAGCACAAGACTCTAGGCAATCAGCTCTGTAAAATATTTGCTTTAGCGGGCTACTCGTTGAGTGAATGAATATGTAGTGTATATTTGGATAAACTGTTCCCATTATAATATGTATAAATATTATATTTATATTATTATACACAATTGTGTGCAAACGGATGTATACATTTTTTTGATCAGCGTCAACAGCTGAGTTGTCTTATAGCCTCCGGCCATAGCACCAAAAACTCGGATTACTACATATAATCACTTTTGGATCAAATGTTACATTTGCCCCATGCATGCGTAACATACGTGAAAATATCGTCCAACTTTTCTTAATTTTTTTTTCTCACTCACGCGATATTGTATCGAGAAATTTTTTTTATAATTTAAAAAAATGTTTGTTTTATTCGTTATTCATCGTTTAATAATAATAATTATCATTATTAGCAAATTATTGTCCACCAAACTACAAGATATTCTCCACGGCCCCCTTAACTAGTTCAAACTTTTCATACCTACTTCAAAATTACACATGACGGGAGTATTTTGGTATTTAATAATTGAATTAAAGTTTTCTTATATCATTGGAGTCATAACTTGCTCATTAAAACGGTTTAAAATGATTTATAAGTGATAAAGTTTTTTTGATGAATTTAAGATATAGCTTCCAATTTTTTTTGTCAAAAGGGCTTTTAAATAAAATAAAGCCCTTTTATATTCAATTGGTTTTAAGCTGGGTGGAATCACTTTTTACGCCTTTTTAAATATAAGTTTTCTTTACTAAAACGCACATGCTGGACGACTCACCTTAAAATTAAATTACAAAGACTGTAACGGCGCCTGAAGCAAATAATAATTTCTTCGCCTAAAAGTCTGCTATAGACTATGGGCCCGACTGGGCTTGAAGTTGCCCTTGAAAGTATGCTGCCCAAAATCGTGGCTCAACATTGTTGCCACGTAGACAATTGCAGTGTGAGCTTTCGGGTGTCAGCTGCGACAGAGGTGCTATTAAAAGCTGAGCTTTCGCACGTGCAGTGGACACCAGCTGCAGAATGCGCATGTGCCGCCAACTTCATTTGTCCCGGTTCCGGTCTCGTTCTTTTCTCTGAGACCGGCCGAGCGAACAGGCAGACATTGGAGGAAGAAATTTAATCTTTTTACATCCATTATACGGAGCACAAATTTTTATAATTTTTTATCGCAATTGGTAAGCGAAAACTAAAATCCTTTTGGAATTTAAGACAGTTTTATTAGAAAACAATTTTTGTCGCAGGTCGCATTACCAAACCTTTTTCTGTTGGCCCTTTGTCGCTAAAGCAGCTCTTAATTTAGTTGCCGTAGCGCCTGCTTTGGCGCAGACGGGGTCCACTAAAGCGCCGCCCAGCCCGCTTCTTTGCAGGCAGGCGTATCGACGCCACTCGATCGTCATCCTGTGGGCCCTGTTGGCCACAGGAGCACCCCTTCTTGGCCACAGAAGCACCCCTTTTTTGGCCAACGAAGCACCCTTCTTGGCCACAGGAGCACCTCTTCTTGGCCACCGGAGCGCCCCACCGGGTCCCTTTGACCATCAGCACGGCTGACCAGCCGAAATAATTATTCCGATAGCTACGCCAGTGAGCCAATAGGCTAAAACAAAACAGAATCCAAGTGAAATAAAACACAAATGTTTTAAAATCCCAGAAAAGTTCAAAAGTTCATAAAACAAGAAATATGTACATGTAAAACGATTCAATGATATGAAGTAAAACTGTGAAGTGGAAAAATTCCAATAAACAATTCGTTAAGATACATGTACCATAAAAAAAGAAAATGTTAAACAAATCAAACTAGATAGAATCTACGATGTGCTGTGAAATGAAATGATTAAAATGGAGTGATTAGAATGAAATGATTAGAATGAAATGATTAGAAATCAAATGAATCAAAAAATTGTTTAAAAAGAAACGAAAATATTTAATTTTTTTTTGTTTATATATATCTCTCCTTATATGTTAAAATTCCATTACGTTTGCTTTGTTGTTAATTTAATTAATGAATGAAATGAAACAATAATTTGTGATCTTAGTAGTGAAAATGATAATGTGCTTAATCGCTTAGATATATTTTTATTTTTTATTAGCGCAAAAATTTTGCGCATCAACAAGCACCACGGAAGATCGATCTACCGCCGCTTGGAGAAAATGTGAGTTTATTATTTTTTTATATTGTATTATAATTTCTTTATTATTTTTCCGCATTTTTGCACATTATTTTTTTTTGTATACGCTTATATTGATCGCAAAGTCCACATTTATGAAAAAAAAAAAAAAAATTGAATTTTCTAATAGATAAAACAACAACTCAAACAACAAATTATATGTATTATTGCAAATTCAAAACGTTATATCTTAATTCTTTTGTATAATTTAAAATGTTTTCTTTTGTTTAAAAATTGTATTATTTTTGTGATGATCATGAAGAACGTTAACAATAGAATTAAATATCTAATAATTATGGAATAATTATATTTTATTATTGTCGAATCATGCCGTGACTTCACTGTCGTAGGGTGACGCAAAGGGATCACCAGAATCTTTTCTGAGGTGTGATCAGGATGGGAGGGCTAAGCATCCACATAACAGCGGTGGAAAATGGTTAACCATCTCTCTCTCTCTCTCTTTCTCTCTCTCTCTCTCGCACTTTCTCTCTGATTTTCCTTTTCTTCTTTCCTTTGGATGAAGATTTTTCTCTTCCGGTATAAGCTTATAGCTTCAATTTCTTTCGTCGCAGCACGCTCAATTCTGATCTTGTTGATAATAATATGTTGCGAAAAATAGGACGTTGCCCAAGCAAGACCACCACCCCCAAAGCCGACGAGCTAGAGCCGGATTCTAAAGCGTGCCCCGCAAATGCAACAGTCCCCTTGCCTTAGTGCTGTCTTTCGTTACACGTTACAGTTATAATTTATTATTATTAATAAGAAAAGTGGCGCCCAACGTGCAGGGCCTTAGTGAGTACAGTAATCACTCATTAAGAATCCCAGATAATTACGTCCAAAGATTTGTGTATTCTATTCCATTTTCAAATTTCTATTTTTTTTTATTTTTATTTTAAATTTATTGGGATAAAAAGGTTCGACATTAGCTTTAAAATGATTCGGAAAACAAAAGAAAATAATTAAAATTTAGTTACTTTTGGCCACAATTTAAAGTTAGTGCTTGAAATTTTTGTTTTTTTTTTATCAATTACCAGTAATAGGTTATCTATCAAATCGAGGAAATACAAAATTATATAACTGCGGTTAATATTCTGACCTTGGTTTTACGATATCACATAATTGACAAAATATCTGTGAATAATTTGATCCACGTTAAATTCATACGACCGGATAGTGTAGACACATTTTTAATGGTGTCACAACCACGTAGGACTAACGGAAATTTTTTTATTCAATCCCTTCTCAGAGGCTTTTCTACCTTGATGGTTTTGTTTGGAAAACAATGGGAACAATTTAGACAATTCCCTTGTCCTTAAATCAATCCAGTAATTGAATTACCTCTAACATCTATCTACTTTAATGAGAGAAATTTGGTTGACAAATATAGTCACCCTACGACTCGTGTGACGTCAGGCATTGATTTCGACTAATAATTATTATATGATATTTCTGATTGTTGTTATATATTTGACTCTTTTTGTTTGCGCATATTATTTTTGGTATTGTTAAATCAACAATTGTCAAATTTAATTTGGATTTGGTCCGATTTCTTTTTGTTATTTTTGTTTATATTTTTTTTTTGGTTATTACTTTTGGTTTACTATGATGGGTATTGACCGATCGCCGAATAAGGGAGCTATGGGCAAACCAAGTTCAATTTGTCCATTATGTAAAACAGAAATTAGGTCGGTTGCAGAGGCATACAAAACAGCATGCCATCACGAACTTCACAAAAAGTGTATCGACGCACACTTTAAAAAATCTGACAAATGTCCAGTTTGTCAAATAGTGTGCCGGTCAGCAGGAGACAAACCGACAAATAGTCCAGGGTTGCAAACTAGGTCCCAATCTAAAAGCCGCCAGATCGAAGAACAGAGTGTCTAATTCACGGTGGACGATGTGGCAGGCACATCGCAGAGCTCGGTAAATACAAGGATTAGGGATCAAGACAAGGGGGATACTATAAACCCCATGTCTTTGCTCGCAATGGAGCGAAGATTGCTGACAACACTCTCCGAAAGGATGGCTGAACTTATACAAAGTTCAGTAGTGGAAAGTGTACAAAGGTTAGTCGCAACCCCAGCTCAAAGCGAAAATAGATTAACTTCACCTCCAATCGAGTCGAGAGTTGAAAGCAGGCCCCTTTACGGTAACAATGGCGACTTTGTAAGACCCAATTCGGGTTCACCCATATCGCATGTCTCAGATCTTATTAACCGGCCCGATAAAGTGGTCCAAATCTTAAATGGTTGGAAGATGAAATTTTCTGGAACAGGAATGACCGTTGAAAATTTCATATATAGAGCCGAGGCTCTTACGGATCAAACTTTAGGCGGAAATTATACCGTCCTTTGTAAGAACGCGAGTGTGCTTTTTGAAGGAAAGGCCATTGAGTTCTATTGGCGGTATCACAAAACAGTTCCCGAAGTTCGTTGGGGAAATTTATGCACTGCCTTGAGGTCGCAGTTTCGAGTAGAGAGGGATGATTGTGACATTGAGGAATTAATAAGGAATCGGAAACAAAAACAGAATGAATCCTTTGATCATTTCTACGATGTGATATCCATTTTAATCGATCAACTAGAACGACCGTGGTCTCCAGTAAAAGTTGTTCGAATCATTAAAAACAATTTGAGGCCAGAGATACGGCACGAAATTCTAAACGTTGAAATAAGAACAGTCTCTGAATTGAGAGAAATTTGTCGAAGACGCGAAACCTTTTTGGAAGATGTGAAGAGATCTCACGGATACGCAAAGGCAACACCTTTTAAGCGGGAGGTCTCAGAATTAGTTCAGCTACAAGATGATAGTGAGGCAGAATCTGAAAATGATTTAGATGTAGAAGCTGTTTCCTTGATATGCTGGAACTGCCGAAAGGAAGGGCATAGATATCAAGATTGTATATCCGACAGAAGAGTTTTTTGTTACGGCTGTGGAGCGGCCAATACCTACAAGCCAAGTTGCAATAGGTGTTCAAAAAACTCCAAGCACGGCACCTCGAAGTTGCAACACAAACCGAAAACTTCGAGTGCCTCACGCAGTCAAGCGACAATGACAGACTAAAAGTGGATACAGCAGTGTCTCCACTAAATACTTTCCCGGACCTACCAAAAAGCGATGAAAGCTCTTTACTTCATCACAAAATCCCAACATTAAGTAAAAGACCATTACCTAAATATGACTTAACACCAGACCTTCAAAAACCTAAATCGAGAAATTCAAAGCGTATTAAATCCTTTTGGCAGCAAGTCAAAAAGTGCGTGCTTGGCGTAGAGTATATTTGTTCTCAGTCCACAGGGTCTGTGGATCCACGGCCATTCTTGCCAGTTCGATTACTAGACCGTACTGTGTTCGGACTGCTTGACTCTGGCGCTTCGATAAGTTGTTTTGGAGGAAATTTAGCTCAGGAATTATTGGAGAAAGAGGTAGCTTACAAAACTATAAATAAAAGTGCTACTACTGCGGATGGAAGCCCTCAACGCGTGGTAGGCCGATTAAAAGTTGACGTGGAATACAACAACATTAAGAAGTCCCTAAATATTTATATAGTACCATCCTTGAAGCAAGATCTTTACTTGGGTATAGATTTCTGGAGGCTTTATAATATTCTTCCGAAAAGTTTGGAAGTGTATGGCTTAGAAGCTACTCAAGGCTCAGTTAGTAGCAGTGTTGATGTTGATCAACATGAGTTGTCCAACATCAACAAAGCAAAGTTGTTCAACGTCATACAATGCTTTCCCTCATTTTCTCAAGAAGGTCTTGGTAAGACTAACTTGATTTCACACTCTATAGAGGTGGGAAATGCAAAGCCTATAAAACAAAGACACTTCCCTGTCTCGCCCGCTGTAGAGAAGGCTATGTATGCGGAAATCGACAGGATGTTGCAGCTTGGGGTAATAGAAGAATCGGAAAGCGGGTGGTCTTCTCCAATTGTCATGGTGAACAAGCCAGGCAAAGTTAGAATTTGCCTCGATTGTCGTAAAGTCAACAGTTTCACTGAGAAAGATGCATACCCACTTCCGCAAATTAACGGTATTCTAAGTCGTTTGCCAAAAGCCGAGTACATCTCTAGCTTGGACCTGAAAGATGCCTATTGGCAGGTACCCTTAGAAGTCCAATCTCGTGACAAGACGGCGTTTACAGTACCTGGAAGACCCCTTTATCAATTTAAAGTGATGCCATTCGGGTTGTGCAACGCCACTAGCACAATGTCTCGACTAATGGATAAAGTTGTACCTGCACATCTCAGAAACGAAGTGTTCGTTTATTTGGATGACCTTTTAATAGTGTCAGATAGCTTTGAAAGACATTTAGATGTTTTGAGAGAAATATCTCTTCACATTAAGCGTGCAGGTCTGACGATCAATATTGGCAAAAGTCATTTCTGCATGCGACGTGTGCGTTATTTGGGCCACATAATTGGTGACGGTGGAATTCGAACTGACCCTGAAAAGGTAAAAGCCATCCGAGATTTTCCTGTTCCGAAAACCTTAAGAGGATTGAGGAGTTTTCTGGGGTTATGTGGATGGTATCGAAAGTTCGTTCCTAATTTCGCATCGCTTGCTTCTCCTTTGACCGATTTGATGACGACGAAAAGGAAATTCAGTGTCACGACTGAAGCGTTAAGAGCGTTTGAAGTACTGAAATCACGCCTTAGCGAAGCTCCAGTGTTGTGCAGTCCTGATTTCTCAAAACCATTCGCAATACATTGCGATGCCAGCAAAACGGGTGTTGGTGCGGTGTTAGTTCAGGTTGCAGATAATGGAGACGAGCGTCCTGTCGCTTTTATCTCAAAAAAATTAAACAAAGCTCAGCGAAATTACACAGTCACGGAACAAGAATGTTTAGCGGCGATTGTAGCTCTCAAAAACTTTCGCGCTTACGTGGAGGGTCATGAATTCACCATCGTGACCGACCACGCATCTCTAAAATGGTTAATGTCCAATCATGACTTGAATTCTCGACTAGCTCGATGGGCTTTAGCATTGCAAAGGTATCGGTTTAAAATAGAGCATCGCAAAGGATCCTTAAATGTGGTACCAGATTCCTTATCGAGAGTTAATGAGGATGTGGTGGCAGCAATTGATTTACAAAAAGGTTTGATCGTCGATCTAAAGTCGCCACATTTCAAGACAGTCGAATATATGGATTTGCTCGAAAGAATAAATTCCAATAAGGCAAATTTTCCAGACCTTAAGACTGATGGTGGATTTGTATATAGAAAAGCTGAACACTTGACCGGCGAACAGCTACACGATGAGTACGCTTGGAAGCTCTGGGTACCTAAAGACTTGGTTCCAGAGATCCTTTTCCAAGCACACGATAGTCCTCTGAGTTCGCATGGCGGCATACACAAGACCATTGAAAGGGTGAGAAGATATTATTTTTGGCCTGGGCTTGTGTCCGACGTTAAAGCGTACATTAACGCTTGTGAGGTATGCAAAACTACAAAGTCACCTAATAGTTCTCTTAGACCGCCATTGGGAAAGGCTCCAGAGAGTCTGCGGTTTTTCCAGCGTCTTTTCGTTGACTTTCTTGGGCCCTATCCGCGCTCGAGAAGCGGAAATATTGGAATATTTATCGTTCTTGACCATTTTTCAAAATATGTATTCTTAAAACCGGTCAAAAGGATAAATGCTTCCCTGATAACCAAGTATCTCGAAGGAGAGTTATTCATGACTTTCGGCGTTCCGGAAACAATAGTTTCTGACAATGGATCGCAGTTTCGTTCAGAAGCGTTCAAAAAATTGACGCAACAATACGGCATTAATCACACCTTCACTGCTGTTCATTCGCCTCAAGCAAACGCTTCCGAAAGAGTAAATCGTTCTGTCATATCGGGAATTCGAGCTTATGTACGTCCGGATCAGAAGGATTGGGACGAGTGTTTAAATCAAATATGCTGTGCTTTGAGGTCTTCTGTACACTCAAGCATTGGAACCTCGCCTTATTATATGGCTTTCGGCCAACACATGGTCACATCTGCGTCAACTTATTCATTGCTCAGGAAGTTAAACATGCTCGATGATCGATCCTTAACGTTTGATCGGCCCGATTCGTTCGACATTGTTCGAAAGGAGGCGTGCAAACAAATGCAAAAAAAGCATGAGGAAAATGAAAGGCGATATAATTTACGTTCAAGAGTAGTGACTTTTGCACCAGGACAAGAAGTGTTCCGTCGCAATTTTAAACAGAGTTGCTTCCAAACTGGTTACAACGCCAAGTTTGGTCCAGCTTTTGTAAAGACCCGAGTTCGAAAAAAATTAGGTAGTTCGTACTATGAACTTGAAGATTTGCAAGGACGTTTATTAGGCAATTATCACGCCAAGGACATTCGGCAGTAATGTCGCTTCAGGCGGTATCAGCCTAGGGTATCTACATGAAAGAAATACCCTAGTCTGATTGTAGCGGGGGGGTTTTGTAACGGCGCCTGAAGCAAATAATAATTTCTTCGCCTAAAAGTCTGCTATAGACTATGGGCCCGACTGGGCTTGAAGTTGCCCTTGAAAGTATGCTGCCCAAAATCGTGGCTCAACATTGTTGCCACGTAGACAATTGCAGTGTGAGCTTTCGGGTGTCAGCTGCGACAGAGGTGCTATTAAAAGCTGAGCTTTCGCACGTGCAGTGGACACCAGCTGCAGAATGCGCATGTGCAGCCAACTTCATTTGTCCCGGTTCCGGTCTCGTTCTTTTCTCTGAGACCGGCCGAGCGAACAGGCAGACATTGGAGGAAGAAATTTAATCTTTTTACATCCATTATACGGAGCACAAATTTTTATAATTTTTTATCGCAATTGGTAAGCGAAAACTAAAATCCTTTTGGAATTTAAGACAGTTTTATTAGAAAACAATTTTTGTCGCAGGTCGCATTACCAAACCTTTTTCTGTTGGCCCTTTGTCGCTAAAGCAGCTCTTAATTTAGTTGCCGTAGCGCCTGCTTTGGCGCAGACGGGGTCCACTAAAGCGCCGCCCAGCCCGCTTCTTTGCAGGCAGGCGTATCGACGCCACTCGATCGTCACCCTGTGGGCCCTGTTGGCCACAGGAGCACCCCTTCTTGGCCACAGAAGCACCCCTTTTTTGGCCAACGAAGCACCCTTCTTGGCCACAGGAGCACCTCTTCTTGGCCACCGGAGCGCCCCACCGGGTCCCTTTGACCATCAGCACGGCTGACCAGCCGAAATAATTATTCCGATAGCTACGCCAGTGAGCCAATAGGCTAAAACAAAACAGAATCCAAGTGAAATAAAACACAAATGTTTTAAAATCCCAGAAAAGTTCAAAAGTTCATAAAACAAGAAATATGTACATGTAAAACGATTCAATGATATGAAGTAAAACTGTGAAGTGGAAAAATTCCAATAAACAATTCGTTAAGATACATGTACCATAAAAAAAGAAAATGTTAAACAAATCAAACTAGATAGAATCTACGATGTGCTGTGAAATGAAATGATTAAAATGGAGTGATTAGAATGAAATGATTAGAATGAAATGATTAGAAATCAAATGAATCAAAAAATTGTTTAAAAAGAAACGAAAATATTTAATTTTTTTTTGTTTATATATATCTCTCCTTATATGTTAAAATTCCATTACGTTTGCTTTGTTGTTAATTTAATTAATGAATGAAATGAAACAATAATTTGTGATCTTAGTAGTGAAAATGATAATGTGCTTAATCGCTTAGATATATTTTTATTTTTTACTAGCGCAAAAATTTTGCGCATCAACAAGCACCACGGAAGATCGATCTACCGCCGCTTGGAGAAAATGTGAGTTTATTATTTTTTTATATTGTATTATAATTTCTTTATTATTTTTCCGCATTTTTGCACATTATTTTTTTTTGTATACGCTTATATTGATCGCAAAGTCCACATTTATGAAAAAAAAAAAAAAAAAATTGAATTTTCTAATAGATAAAACAACAACTCAAACAACAAATTATATGTATTATTGCAAATTCAAAACGTTATATCTTAATTCTTTTGTATAGTTTAAAATGTTTTCTTTTGTTTAAAAATTGTATTATTTTTGTGATGATCATGAAGAACGTTAACAATAGAATTAAATATCTAATAATTATGGAATAATTATATTTTATTATTGTCGAATCATGCCGTGACTCCACTGTCGTAGGGTGACGCAAAGGGATCACCAGAATCTTTTCTGAGGTGTGATCAGGATGGGAGGGCTAAGCATCCACATAACAGCGGTGGAAAATGGTTAACCATCTCTCTCTCTCTCTCTTTCTCTCTCTCTCTCTCGCACTTTCTCTCTGATTTTCCTTTTCTTCTTTCCTTTGGATGAAGTTATTTCTCTTCCGGTATAAGCTTATAGCTTCAATTTCTTTCGTCGCAGCACGCTCAATTCTGATCTTGTTGATAATAATATGTTGCGAAAAATAGGACGTTGCCCAAGCAAGACCACCACCCCCAAAGCCGACGAGCTAGAGCCGGATTCTAAAGCGTGCCCCGCAAATGCAACAGTCCCCTTGCCTTAGTGCTGTCTTTCGTTACACGTTACAAGACATCACAATGACTAGATTCATTTCATTTCACGAAACATGTAGTACAAACCCCACTAATTAAAACCCATTATTAAAATTGGATCAGAATTCTGACTTTTTTAAATGTATTTGAAATGGAAAATTGCAATGCAATGTGCACTTTCTTACGGCACTAGCTTCGCAAATAAAAACTGTGTTTAATTTCTGGTTTGTAACTTAAAAGGTCACTCTTTTTATTATGCAACGCCATCAAAATTGCGGTAATATTTTAAAATCAACATCTATTGCACCACCTAGATCTCAAAGTTCTTTGCACGTCAACCGCAATATTCTACGCCTAAGAACCGCACTTCTTCACTTTTGTCCAACTGCATGCAGTGACAAATACTAACATAAGATATAAAAGGCATAGCATATTTTCTGGGGCGCATACAAAAGCAAAGGCCAAGCTGGGAAGAGTGTCGCGCAATGACTTGAGGCAATATTTTCGCACTCTTTGTAATGCCAGCAAGGTGCAAGATACATAAAATACATGCCACATGCCACTCACTTAACAAGAAATCCACTTGCGACTAATTAAGTCCGGCAATTGTACAAGTTGTGGGCAGCCCGAAATGACAATGACTTAACCCTGGCCAACTTAATATTAAACCCGACATTGTGACAACCAAGCGACGGGCTATAAAAAATGCATCTATTAATCTATTAGCATTGCTGTGCAATACAAAAATTAAACAGAAACAGAAAAAGTTAGAAATAGGAGTGAGAGGTTAGGACGTTCCATAACCGTTGCACCGGCTAGCGGAAATTACCCACACGCCTTTTGCAAAACAATCGATATTCAAATAATTACAAAGTCCTTTCAAAGTGGGTACCCACAATTGTTGCCATATTCACCCATACAATAACCAGACGCAATCAGCTGCAATCTGTAAAAGTGCATTGGTACCGGCTGCCTTTGAATGAAGCGGATTAAGCATTAGCGTTACTATGGGATACTGCACACTTTCCTTTAAATTGAAGTGAGGATTAAATAAGACAGTTCGCTTTAGTCGAGAGTTCGACTTCGAGATACCCGGAATCCATCCGTTCGTTGTGTTTAGATAGAGCAAGCCGGGTAAAACTAAAAGTAGAACCATCATACAGTCACACACACGAACAACTGCAAAATATATGTATTTACTAGGTTCGAATATGTGTCATAAGCCCACTTTGCTTGAAAATTTCTTAATGTTTTACTATTTCAATATTATTTCAATGAAATACGATCTATTATTATGCACATCTGAAGAGTGATATTCGATTTAGTACATTTTTTTTTAGTTATTGTGTATTTTTGTAGTTACTCCATAAGGGTAAGGATATTCAAACGTCTATTTTTCCTTAGTTGATCGGCATATTGCTGAGTGTCTTTTCCTGCCATCCATTCAGACAGTCAGTCATTCAGTCAGCCAACGCACAACGACTATGCAGCACTATAGAAATTTGTATATGTACATACGATATGTAAATGTATATGTTACTATGGTGCTAACCTCTACCCATGGCTCGACTCAATTGCTCTGGCATTGATTGTCAAGGTAAGCTGAACCGTGTGTCTCGGTCCTTGGTCTTGGGGCTTGTGCTTGTGCTTGTGTCTCATGCCTGTGCTTGAACCTCGCTTCAGCTGCATTCAGTCACTGTCAGGTATGCTCGTACTTGCCTTCGCTTACCTGCGCTGTCCTATCAGATGCCTTAACTGTCTTCGCTTGTGTCGTTTGCCAGTGTTTATTTTGCGCTCTGCAATGTCTGCCGGCGGTTGTCAGTTTGCCTCTCGGTTTCCCTTGTCCCAACTCCCTCTTTCTCTCAGGAGTATGACTGTATCAGCGTTTGTTTTGGTTCGCCCTGAAGCTATTTGCAAGTTATGCAAGTTATCGAATGTACTCAATGCTATTAGGCTAACGAATTCTTACAATATTTATTTCACTTTAAGCTTACACAATTACTTAGTTTCACTTTATAATTTCTAATTAATATAAGTAATCGATTGCTGTATCTGAATTCCTGAACGTTTCACGTTGTCTATAATCATTTGACAACAACATTTTCTCGGTTTTACAGAATGATTTCAGTAGATCACTCCTTAAAACTTTGCGATTCGATTTGCAAATAAAATCTACATGTCAATATACTTCTGAATTCCCATCAAAATTAGTTTCTGTTTTCATCTTAACCCCATTCACACAATCTGGGAACTGACGTAGTCTGTTGTGGAAGGTTGTCCTGAGTTGTCCTGAGCTGAGGCAAAAAATGAAATGCTTGCACGCTTCCCCCAATTCCCCCATTCCACTTCTTCCCACTTCCCCCAGTGGACTTTCAAGTTGATTTACAACTACATTTGTAAGTCGACACAAAACACTTAACGGCTAAAAAGGACTTTGCATTAGCAATGAGCAGCAGCGCAGTGCTAACGCTAACATATGCAAAATGGCGTCGTCCTTAAGACAAAAACTACAGCGGCAAATGCGCCGGAAACGAGTAAATTGGAAACTGCGAACAAATCCAAACGAAACGTCGCGGCCCAACGAAGCGACTTTTCACACATAACTGCACGCGCTGGCAACAACACTTTTTGGTAACCCGAAGGATAAGGGAAATGGGAAGATACGATGGGGAGTTGTGGAGAGCGAAGCTGAGCTCCCTGTCATCTTGATTAATATACGTAAATATATGTACGTAGCATACTTGTATTCGACTGAAACATTTCCTCCGACCACATGTAAAAAATTGGCACAGTGATTTCCAAAAAGGGCTTCCCTGCCGACCACGCTCTTAATCTAAGCACAATGATTGCGCCTACAAGTCAATGAGACACAACAACAGCATGGAAATACACATCGCACAAGGGCGAAGTTCATTACATGTCGTGAGCTTTCTGTTGTCTACTTTTGGGGCCGGCCCAAAAATTAATTGGCGTCCTGTTAGCCGACAGCTGCCACTCGGTTGCCCCTCCATTTGCTATGCTCACCCAGACATGTCAATTTCCACAGCACAAGGCTAGCAGCTTCTAGCAGCTTCAGTGGCCCGCCGTCTACCGTTGCCGTTGCCTCAGTCCGTCGCTCAAGCGACTGTCTCTCTCTATCGCCCGTCACCCAGGTGGTAGCTTAAAGATTTATGATAATGTCAGGCGGATGCTGAGCAAAGGCAAAACTTTATCAAACTTTGGTATTAGATTTCGCTCGTTTATCTATGAGACGAATGAATACGACTAACAGGCAAGCGAGAGTGTTCCACAAATCAATACCAATTGTCTTTCAGCAAGCAATTTTCATTAAGATCTTTATAAAAGATTTTTTGGAAATCATAAATTAATAGTGGCACATGTTGGACACATAAACAAGCGTAATGCGTGGTCTCGTCTTGTGAATATACATACATATGTATTTCATTTGACTTTGAGCAGTCGATAGTCGAAATTCAGCCTGCTCTAAAAACAACAAAGTTAACGAATTTTTGGGACACGAACACGTTTCAAGAACACACCTTGAAGAGCTTGGAAAATTTAAATTTGCTTAAAGCAGCTCCCCAGTGAATGCCCCCCATTCCCTGCCAAGTTCCTGCGAGTCTCTGTGTGTGCGTGTCGCAGCTTAAGCGCTTAAAATGCTTTCTGACAGCAACAATAACAAGAGCAAATGATAAATTTGCTTTAGTCTTCTCTCTATTCCTCAAGCTGCGTTTTGTTGCTGTTGTTGTTGTCATTGTTCGTATTTCAGTCCAAGCACCAAGTACAGTTACACACCTCATGTCTCGCATCACATTTAGCAGCCCCTATTCCTGTATCGTCTATTTCTCACTTCCTTCTTCCCCCGCTTCTTCTCTTCTGCCGAAACGTTTGCTGTAAAATGTTCATTGCCCAATTTTCAACGCCGGCAGCAAAAATCAAAACGACGCCAATTTGCGCTCAATTAATTATGCTGTTTATTATTATTTTTTATATTCTGTCCTTTTTATTATGATTATTTGTGTGAGTTCTTTTCATTTTGCGGACGCTTTTGTGTTCATCATCTGTCACTTTTGCATTTATTTATTGTATTATGCTGTGCGGCCATTTTCTCACATATTTGCTTCGACATGGAAGTTATTTGCATGTAATTCAATTTGTTGTTTGTGGGCGTGGAACAATCTTTACGCACGACATTAATTGCATTTACCGTTATTAATTAACAGAACGCTTTCAGCACATTTATAAACGACACAAATTACGCGCTTATTATGTGATTATAATTTGCACGTTTCAAAATACGCAGCTGTTTATATCTCAGATTTATATTGCTAGTCCTGCAAGTTGCAGGATACTCGCAGCCGTTGATCTCACGGTCACCAAAGTTAGCTTAACACTTGAAGTATGAGTATGTAGGTTTTCTAGCTACTACTACTACATTATATGTGCCCTTCGTAGATAAAGAGAATCATTTAATCCATACAATCTTTG
Source organism: Drosophila immigrans (assembly GCA_963583835.1). Lineage (NCBI taxonomy): Eukaryota > Metazoa > Arthropoda > Insecta > Diptera > Drosophilidae > Drosophila > Drosophila immigrans. Next base: position 28,909,192 of record OY757142.1, on the reverse strand, counting down.
TAAGTAACGATGTAATTGTTTCATCGGAGCTTCAGCTTCAAATGGTAGCTAGGCGCGAGTTGAAAATATTCTGGTCTATCCATTTTTAATTGGATCTATAGATAACAGCCATTACTGAACTCAGCTTAAACCACCGTTAACTATACACTTGGTTCATATTTTGAAATCTGTGCTTCTTTGTTCTTTTGTTACTTACGGGTAACTTGGAAAGAACAGACGTGAATATTCTTTTTGAGTAGAATCCTTCAATAAACCTGCAGTCTGATCTAGCTTACCAGCTTACCCAGTCGACTGGCATTCGAATCATATGTATCTCTGCTTTTTTGTTTTTGTTCGGGTCAAGCAAAAACCGTTGAGCTGTCAGTCAAATACCCTATATAGAGTACATTCCAAAATAGCTCAAGTGAATGTTAATACTATACGATTTTTATAGTCGTTAGATGATGTTGCCCACGTTGGAGCTCAAAAAGGCATTGCGATAAGAAAGAGTCAACTTTACGCGGTAGAACATATTTGCATAACTTCAGCATATTCTGCTCCTTCAGCCATTCGTTTTCGCAGCTTCCGCGACCCTCCGCTCAGGGCATTTGACTGCATTACTCACTGCAAGTGCACTATGTCAAAAGGTGTGAGTAAGTAAGGAGAAAGAATGTTCGTGTGTGTTTGTGTATGTGGGTAATGGCTGCCCCAGCACTGAAACGAAACTGTCAACATCCGAAGGCGAAGGAGCCCGACTGCAACTCCTGTTGCTAGCTGAGCCCAATCCCCATCCCCATCCCCATCCCCATCGCATCCTCCCCTCCCCACACCCACTTGACTCATCATGCACACGGAGCGGCAGCTGGTGCTCATCCTGGTCGGCAGCTTCAAAGCATCTTTTACAACCGTCTAATGCAATTTTTATGCTGCACTGAAGCCAAAAACGGTTTCGCTTCCAGAACGTTTTTCCATTGTTTCAGAGTTCCGTCTGGAAGCAGCAACAAAAGCGACGCGTTTATTAAATTATTTGCTTCTTTTTCTCTCCTACTACTTTGAGTTTGTTTTTTTACTTCGTTCGTGTTTCCCCAAAGCCCAGCTCGTTTTAGATTCTTTTATTCACTTTATTCTGGTTTTTATTTAGTTGCTTTGATCGAAATATCTGGTGCATAATGCAATCGTCGAGGCATGCTCCGACTTCGCATTCTGTTAGCAATCTCATTGACAGGCAGCGTCATTATATCTATCGTTCTGGGATGCGTGTCAGCGACAGCCAAAGGACAAGCAGACGATGCTTTGTGCTGCAGAACACGCTGATTGCAAACTGACGGCGCATTTAAAGTGCATTGTTGTACTCCAATCACCGATAATGGTAACTTGGCTTGTGGAAGGTCTCAGGTAAATGTTATCAAACAATAGCCCTCTTTTATGTGTACGAGGGTGGTCCGATAAGTACTTAGCCTCACCGCCCGATGGCGCCACTATCGCAAGAGAAATTTACTATCGTGTAGTACATTCTCTTAGACGGCTACTGTCGAAATTTCCGCCGAATCGGAATCGTAGTTTTGTTTTGACTGCGTGTGGAATCGGACGTGTCCGCGGATTTTAGAAAAATCGAGAAAGAGCAATATCGGTCTGTGATTCGATTCTTGTTTTTGGAAGGGAAATCGCGCAGCGAAATCAAAGAGCTCTTGGATTCTCCTTCGATGGCGAGCGTCAAAAATTGGTTGAACGAGTTTAAACGTGGTCGCACGTCGGTTTTCGATGAGCCACGCCCAGGTGCCCCGAAAACGGCTACCACGGAGGATAACGTGACAACAATCCACGATCTCGTATTGGCAGACCGCCGATTGAAGATGCGCGAGATAGCTGAGACAGTAGGCATCTCAATAGACCGCGTGGGTCATACCTACATGAAATTTTGGGCATGTGAAAGCTGTCGGCGCGATGGGTGCCGCGTTTGCTCACTCTGGACAACAAACGCAACCGTGAGACCACTTCAGAGGCACGACCAAATTACCCCATCCACCATATTCTCTAGATTTGGCCCGTGTGACTTCTTTTTGTTTTCAAACTTGAAAAAGTCACTCCCTGGACAGAAATTTGAGTCCAATGAAGAGGTCGTCCCCGCCACAGAGGCCTATTTTGCATACCTCGAGAAAACGTATTTTTCAGACGGGTTAAAGAAGTGTATCGAGCTAAAAGGAGATTATGTTGAGAAATAAATCGCCACTTTTCCAAAAATTTTTGTTTTCCTTTTAGAGGCTAAGTACTTATCGGACCACCCTCGAATATTACAAAATCATTAAAATTGAATCGGTATTAAATCCATTAGACAGTTCTTAATTTATATTTGTAGTAGTCAGCTTTCCAAGCGGCTTCGCCCGCGAAGCACTTTAATTTTTTATTTTTTAGTGTTGCCTGCCGCTGAAGCCGAGCTCAAACATTCAAACTACCAGATGCAGCCTCCCTCTGTAGACCCACGCTGCAGCGTCTCGATTTTAACATGAAAATTATTTTCATTTTCCCTTCCAAATGAATTCACTTAGCTTTCATTCCAATTAGTTTAAGCTTGACGATTTGGAAGATTTCGATCTGTCAATACCATCAATACAAATCAAAATGAAATGGCAAGTTGGGATGTGCAAAATATAAATGAGTCGAGCATCGATTTCATTTGACGATATGTACCAGTTTTTGGGGGCGGAAAGGGGCGTGGCAAAAATCTAAAACAAACTTGATCTGCGTAAGACCTACACGAATACTGCCACCAAACTTGATATCTCTAGGTCATTCACATACTTAAAACGTCCATATGCATTGGGCACAACTATTTTGATAAATAATTTAACAAATAACTTTTGTTCTACATTTCCAATTTTTACCAAAATTACCGGGTATATGGTACTAAGAGTATTAAGCACAGATGGCCTACCAAATTACACAACATTACACAAAGAACTTTTGGAGTTATACGCGATTTACATAAAAAAAAAAATTGACTTTTTCTAGATTTATGCATAATTGTGGGCGAAGGGGGCGTGGCATCCAACTTTTGAAATAAACCCGATCTGCGAAGGGAATGTAGGAACCTTTGTTCCAAATTTGGTGTCTCTATGTCTTATAGTCTCTGATATCCAGGTGTTCATACGGACTGACAGACGGACAGACGGACATGGCTACATCGTCTCGGCTGTTGACGCTGATCAAGAATCGGAGATGCCTCCTTCTGCCTGTTACATACATTTTCTGTTGGCACTAAGCTATAATACCCTTCAACCCTATGGGTAGCGGGTATAAAAAAATAACCCAATTTATTTAATAAATAGACAGTGATTTAAGATAAGTAGAGTAATTATTTCGCCAAATGACTACTTTGTGGGCGCCTAGATGTTCATGAGACTACGAATTACTTTTTGTATACAGATATAGATTAGCTTTGGCGTACGCGAATCCATAATTCGCACTTGACATTATCACAGGTTGCGTGATATGTTTAGCTAATACCGCCTTTAATTTGGCCTGATAAAACCCCATACAAAAATCGTATCTAAAAACTTACCTTTCACCAAAGTAAGAATGCCGAGTGGCATGACAAGCACAGCTACCATTAGATCCGTAATGGCAAGCGACATCAGGAAATAGTTGGTCACATTCTGCAGGCGACGCTCCCAGGCGATGGCCAGGCACACCAGAATATTGCCAGCAGCGGTACCAAAGACCAAGACAAGTGCCAGCAGGGCCCAATAGTTGTTGGCATCAAACGATGGCTCTGCCGGCAGAGCTGTTGGTGTCGTCATTGGTGTTGTGGACACGTTGCTGATATTCCAATTAGCCAGCTGATGGTGGCTGTAATTGTCTGGATTGGGCAGCTGCCAGAGCAGAAAATTCTGCAGCTCTTCCACGCTAAAGTCGAGGCTGCTCCAACCATCATCCCCATCCTCTCCGCTGCCACCGCTGTCGTTATAGTTGAGCGTTGCATACACATCCTCTTCCATGTTCACAGAATGCCAGCCTTTTCTTGTTTTTCTTTAATGTATATTTGTAACTTCCGCCAAGATGTTAGTGAAGTCGCTGCACTCTTATTAGCCGACTGCGGCACATGTACGGAGCCAGTTGAAATAGCGAAATGCAGCAGAAAGCCTGCTCAGAACTGCTCGGAGAACGTCGAACGAGAGCAGCCACTTTGGACGTGTTTCTAATCTTTTGGCTGGGACAAAGCGTTGACGTTGTCGGCAATCTGCCGGATATTGGTGGCAAACATTTTATGGCACAAAATCACCGGAAATTTCTGCTGCAAAGGACAACGAGAACTTGATTGAGGCCAAGAAATAAAATCAGAAAACCAGAAAAATAGAGTACGCACTTCAACCTAAATCTACCAGATTATTATCTCTTAAATTCTTTATTAAAATTCAATATTTTGTTAAGATTCAATATTTTAAAATGAACACTAAATCCCCGGTACCATGTTATTGTTGTAGATCTTAGTGACAATGCGCACTCTTATATTCAAAATTTGCCACATTCCCTTCCTACACTCAATAATATGGCAAAACTTAATCATTTATTACAATGTGTCGACAATAAATGAAGAATTTATAACTCTTATTTATATAAATATAAATGAATATTGTAATAAAATACTGCAATGAGTTAGGGTGGGTTGAGGCGACTTGTGTGAGAGTGGTTAAATAATTGAGACATATTTCACGAAGAATCACTGAATGAAACCACAAAAGCCAAAACACACACACTTAGAGTCATTGACGGTGAAAGCAGTTGGGAAATATTAACCAAAAACATTCAACAAAGGCGAGAAAAACAGCAAAATGAAATTTATTTTCACACAGACCACGAATAGACGAGTGAAATATCTTTTAAGTATCATTTTTGAAGTTGGCTACTTTGACGCTGATTGGCTTGTGGACAGGTCAGAAACCACCGGTGTCAACGTGTGTGTTTTGTCTCTGTCTCTGTCTCTGTGTTTGTGTTTGTGTGTGGGAATAAGAATGTATTGTCCATAAACAGAAGCCACAACAACAATAACAAAACAATTCAACGGGCAAACGGAGCAGTGCGCGTAGAGAGGACTCGACTCGACAGCGCCACCTTGTTGACTTTACGAGTGCCTCCTGTCTCTCTATCCCTGTCCCTGTCCCTTTGGGTCCGCCTTGGTTAGCTGTCTGCATGTTCTGTCAAATGTTCAAGTGTCAATGTTGTTGTTAATTAATTTTCCTGACCGACCGACTGATGCATGCCATAGATAAAAACCAAACGGTACCAACTCTGCCACTGCTGCCTCTAACCTGATCCTTTGTCCGAATCCGAATCCGATTCCTAGTCAGTGTCCCAGTCCAAGTCCCTGTTCGAGCCCCAGTCCGAGTGGCCGCCGTCAGTAACCATGATAAACTGTTTATTGTGGATGTTGTTATTACTGTTGTACAGCTGCTGCTGTTTACACCTGTGTTGTTGGTGTTGTTATTGGTTGTAATGGTGCTGCTGCTTCCACAGCTCCTGCATTCGGCTAATGACAGTCAAACGACCACTTCGGCTCATTGTCGAGTGTTTAAATTTCAAGCTACTTCGCTCTTATCCTTGTTTGCTCGCATACTCTGTACTCTGACGGACGGAAAGGAATATCTGCTTCATTCCAGTATTGCCTTCATGCAGCTTAAAGTGTTTGCCATCTACACAACTCATCGGACTGGGCAATCAAATAAATACAACTTTAAAGCTGAGACCTGTTGTCTATACGCAGGATATGCCTAAAGGACAAGCACAACATATGCATACATATGCATATAGGTTTATATTATACTAGTTGGATACACACTATATATAGAATATCTCTCTTTTATTTCACCTGTATATAAATGGCCTGTCAGCACACAAAACGGCCTCAAAGTCGACCTGGAGCCATAATTTCTTGTTTCTGTTTCTGTTTGTGGTCCTGTTCCTGTTCCTGTTCCCATTCCCGTGTGCGTGCGTACGCGTCTATGTATGTTTGTAATCTACATCGATGACGGCCATTTGGCCATGAATTGCATAAAACTTATACACAATACAAGTCCAAAGGAGCCTGTCTGGCTGTATCGAATGGAAAGCAGCGCACCATTAGTCATATTAATCCCAGCAGAGTCATTAAGTCGTAAAATAGCTATGGGTTCAGAATGAAGTGGAATGGAGTGTGGCTGGTAAGGCAGGCGAGCTCGACCAGTAGGCTTACATTCCCTTTTCTTTCTTGACCCACTGATGTATCCTTGAGGTATGTGTAGACACTCGTACAAGATACATACACAAATACAATCGAATACAAATCTACAGGTAAACGTAAACTGGTCAGCTGAGAAGTCATTCGATGACTGAATACGATTGCCTTTAACTCGTGTATTCATATTTATATTTATATTGTCAATCAAGTGCAAATTTAAGGAAATACGAAAGTTCCGACCAGACGGCGCAACAAGAAAGACACTTGAGAAGGCATGTCAAAGGATTTCACTAAGTCAGCTTACTAAAGAATACGTTTTGCGTCTATGATAGCAACTATTTCTTGATAGCAACAAGGACATGATAGGAAGTGTACATCCTTTCAACATACATCATCATACTCAAAAATGTTTTACTTCAAAATGTTCAGTAAATGAAATTATTGAAACAGTAAAGAGAAAATGTGCTCTGACTAAATAAATTAAACCCTATGTTTATTTAACAGCTGACAGAACAGACTTCACGCGTATCAAGTATACGCCTGGTATTTGTAAGAAAACGACTTGCCGAGTTGTCGGCTACAAAACGCTGTGCAAATGTTTGCAAAAATTATTTTTAACATGTCAACTACAAGAAAAGAATTAACTTGTCAAGCCCCTCCCAGCCCCTCAGGCACCGCTCGGCACCACATCATATAGCCCCACTGTGGTTGGCGCCTCAAACAGTCAACGGGTGTTAGTTGGCATATTTATTTGCGTCAGCAGCTTAAGGTCGTGTTTGATTTAATTTATTGTACAATTTATTTATGTTTTCCTGTTGTTAATGTTGTTGTTGCTGCTGCTGTTGTTACTGCGATCAAAGACGTTGTCGGCTTTAACAGTGGGGCAGGGGAGGCCAATTGAAAGTTGAATTTGATAGCTGATGGCACATTTCTCGCGTTTTTCGTTGGCTTCCCACTACTGAAGCAAATTAATATCATTTCATTTCATTTCGTTTCGTTTCGCCTCGCTTCGTGTGTATTTTGTGTAATTGATTCTCGAAATTGATTTTCTAATTGCGCATATATCAATTATAATTAATTTATTTGCATTTTATTGAATAGTGGGCACGCATCGACACAATGTACTTTTTCGCTATTAGAGTTATTTATCCCAAGTCTTTGTTAGTTTTAGTAAATATTCTAACCAGCAGAACATAAATACTTTATTTATTAAAGTTTAATGCATGTTTTTGTGAGTATGTAGGATTATGAAAATTAGAGAGCGAGAGTAGTCAACAATTATAATTCATTATACAACATTTAACTTAATGCTTTTTAATTAATGGACACAGAGTTTTCGTCGTCGAGCACTCCCGACTTGGTCGCTCTTACTTTTTTTTTGTTTGTGTCTCTTAAAGTTCAGGAGCACAAGAGTTACACGAATTGTTGTTTAAATGTTATTAATTATACTCGGATAATGGGCTTACGAGAATACTCTCCACAAACACTACATGGCCAACAAAAATCCAAAAGTTAGTCGCAACTGAAGTCTACTTTTGTGCGCTGATGTAATAGGTATTACCATTGACTAGACTTTTCCGGTTTCGACGCCTTCCTAAACTAACCCAAAAAATAATGTGCGTATTTTTTGTGCTCCGGCTGACACACCCACCGGCCAGACGGACGGACGGACGAAGAGACGAAGCACGCAGAAGTAACCCCTTCTACACTCCCCGCACTTCAGGCCGCCACATTTTCTGCAGCTAACGATTAATCACTGTTACAGTTGCGTTTTTTACGCAGTTCGCAGTAGTTCAGAAGAACAGGTGAGCAGACAGTGTGTGTGTGTGTGTGTTCTTCTCTTTCGACGATTTACCGTTTATTTTTAGGGACAATGACGAAAACACTTAATGATGAAGCATGAAGGAGTCGGAGTGGGAATGGGATCCCTCCAGGAAGTCGCAAAATACCAGCAACAGGAACGCACTTGACAAATATTTGCATACTCTTTCGCAGTGAGGTACTGCCGCTGTGACGCTTGACTTAACTTCGTACAATTGACTCCTGGTCTGGGTTATTGCATGAGAAAGCAGACAATTCAGTATTCGTGAAATTGTCGTCGCTATGATTCATTGTTCCATTCATAGAGCACACTTTGTATCGCGTCATTAATCACGCCGACAGACAATTGCGGCAAATGCGATCCCCGCCCTCCTTGGCCCTAACTATTTAGTTGTCATAGCGAGTTAGCACTTAAAACGTTAGCTAAATTTACACATGCACTCAGGAGTCAACAGCATCGGCACCAGCAACAGCAATAGCAGGAAGGAATGTCAAGAACCATCCATCTGGTTGTGTGCGAGTTTGTGTGTGCGTGTGTGTGTGTGTGTGTGCAAGGGTGGAGGTCAGGCTGTCGCAAAGGCAGAAGCTGAGGCGTGACAGAATGTGGGCGGCAACTCTAACACTTATCGTTCATTATTATCTGTCTATCTCACACACAACCACAGAAACACATGGACAGAGAGACACACAAACACAAACTCACACATGCACATAATTGATTTATTTTCTGTTGTCCTGAGCCACCGAAAACGCAGTGGAGACAAAAGCAAAGCGCCATCATCACCATTCGCCGGTTCGCCAGTTTGCCTGCCCAGGACATTGTTGCCACAAACAAACGCCGTGGAGAAAGGCGTCGCTCTAGCTTGTTATAATTTAGAGCATAGCGCAAGACGACATTGTGGGCGTGGCATTCTTAACTTGGCTTACGACTACAACGTGAGCTATAAATTAAATTCGATGTGCAACCGACGCGTCGGACGGTCGGAAGGACAGACGGGGTGGGGTGTTCAATTAAGACGCGCTGCTGCTGTGCCACTCACAAGGACAAAGCGGGAGTAAGAAAGGGACTGACTGCATGTATTTGTTGTTTTTTCGTATCGTACTATATATATGCATGCATGTATATATGTGTGTGTGCTGGCTCTCGTGCTCGTGTGGTTTTATTAGCAATTTCATGAGGTTGTCGCTGCTGGAGATAAGCGAAAACATTGCTGAAGTCGGCCCTCTGGACGAATATCCTTTGAAACAGCAGCAGCAGCAGCAATTAGAAGCTTGCTAAACTAATTATCCTTGTCTAGTGATGCACATCAACCACTTGAGGTTACATGCTGCGGCAACAGTTGAAGTAGAACTCGCGGAAGGCACTTGCGCCTCATTTAAATGACGATAGGACGACGACGATTGCGAGTGCTTCCCATATAATCCTACACCACGCCCACCGCCCCCAGCTCACAACATGATTAAGTGAACATAACTTTGATTAGTGTCCGTTCATTTGTTTGTTTAGTCACAGTCGACACGCCCACTTTTCTCTGGAGCGCCTCTAATTGCCGGGCAATTAAAGGCAAATTGACAATGACAATGGACAAATAATTAGATAAGCTGTGACAATGACAATGGTAATAGGAACAGTAAGACGTTAGACGGTTTGACAAACGCAATGAGGCGTTACAATATATTACAATGCGTCTTCCACCACCTCAAACTAACCAACCCTCCCCAAAAAAAACATCTCCTCACACGCACACATATTCAGAAACATCGATATAGATTAGAGGCCCTGATTTGGGTAGCTGAATGGCCGAAGGAAGATGAAATCAAATAAATATCCAGACGCAAAATCGTAGTAAAAATCATTGGGACCTACTCTTATCTTATGGCCAAGGCATTGGGACCCAAATCAAATTGAGATTTATGAGCCCAGCGATGTGTGTCTAGGTCAGCATATTGCTCCCTTTTTGCACTCGTTGTTTTTGCTGCTGCTACTGCTGGCGTTGCCAATGCAGCTGTTTACTACAATTTTTCACATTGTTTTCCATCATTATACTATAGGGGAGTTTGCCCAGAGCTCTGCCCGCAAGGCTGTGGGCCTGCTTCGCACCTGCGACTCGTCCTTGACCAAGCATAACGGCAACATAAATGGAATATAACCAGCAGCAGGTGCGCAAATTTGTTGGTGTAGCTGCGCTTAGGCCAAAATACAATACCTGACCTAACAAACAAAAAAACATTTGTGAGACGAAGTCTTAATACCCTCACACACCATAATACCCTCATACAACACATCATTGCGATAGCAGCTAAGCTCGTATGTTAATGATAAACGCACACAACTGTATAGAATAATATTTAGTATTTAACCCAAGTGGCGACCAAACATGATAGCCGCACTGAAATGCTCATTGTGGAGGGTATCACAGCGTACACTTACATATGTATGTATACAAATTCAATTTTATTATATTGATTTGGTCAAGTCAGAAGCAGAAAACAATCAACGAGCTAAGAAGTCATTTCGCCTCCTCGCTGATCGTCAGCTTGGCAACAACATTTTCATTTTGATGACATACATATTTAGCTATTTGCGTGTATCAATTATTTATACCATACGCACGCACGCACACACACACACACTCGGACTCACACATAGACTGGCTTGTGAGACCATCGCGGTGGGCGGGAACCCTTCTTGCCACACATTGCACAATTCGATTTGTGTCATAAATTGGCAACTGACAGGGGCAATAAAAATAAGCGGCCATAAAATTCAATTATGGCCACAACAAGTGCACAAACAAACACACACATACACACACACGTAATATATGTATGTAGACACTCACCCTATTTAACCGTACAACACATGACTCTAGCTCTGCGCCTGACTATTTCCCGTCCCACTACACACACAATCAATGCAATCAACTGTGCATGCATCTATGCGTCCCCCTCGCATACCACCGATTGCTCTTCTTAGTTTTGATGCAGCCAAATGGTTTGCTGGCTTGTCAGTGCCCTGCAGTGAAACCGCACACTCAGCGCACACACGCACGCACACACACGGACACACCGAGAAACATATGATAGAAGCAACATGCAAAGCGACAATTTGGTTAGTGATGCGACAGAGAGGGACTGAGTGCGAGTGAGAGTGAAAGAGTCCACTATTGAGTTTAGCAACATTTGGCTGCTTTCTAACGGTCTCAACGAGCAAATGTTAAGGACCGCTACACGCCAAGTCGCTACCCTGTAAAGTACATACACCGGCACCGCAGTCGTCTCGATGCTCAACTGTAATATAATGTAACTTATATCGGAAATAGTTACTTTCGTCGGCTGACTGAATGCAGTGAAGCTGGAGGTGAACAACTTCATTCTGTACTTTTTTTTCCTATGCGTTATTTTGATATTGGAGATGGCATGAATAGTCAAGTACACCACATCGTGAATACAATTTCAAAATATTGATATACTTATAATATGCGAAACTTTGATAAACTCGTACTTAAAAATTTGCTGGGTATGGTTGCAATGTGTATAATTCACCAAGCTTAAAAAAAATTAAGATTGTTTCTCATCTGTACGATTATGGTTTGAAAGCACTTTTCAGACGCATACGAAGAACAAAAAAGAATAGAAAAATAAACATAAGGAGATATTCATAAGGCGGAGAGGAGCAACCCAATTGATTTCGGTGGTTGGACAAAATGGCAGATGTTCGGCTGACAGTCAGGTTCGAAGCACAGTCGTTCCCTGACGTTTGTATATCGTTTTTCCTAATATGCGAGTCGGAAATTCAAGCTTTTAGGCATGCCGTGTTGGTAGACGAAGTCCGCTACGATGTCAACCCGAGGAAGATTTTATTTTTTGGACAGGGACACCTTGGCTAACAGCTTTATTTCATATTGGTGCTCGGAATCTGACTGCTAGCTAGACAACGTCACGGGGACATTAATTGACAGTATTTTCGAGCAAAAGAAAATTATTCACTGGACACATTGGCTGACTGAGTCAGAATTTGGCTGACGCACATTTCGGCGGACATTTGCAGCGGACAGTCCCGTAGTTTTGCGTCAGGCTTGATACAAAAATCCATTTGGAACCGCTATAAATTTGGAATATGCAGTGACATGCAAAAACGCAGAACGCGGCTAAGAACCCAATGAAAAATTTATTAGTTTCGTGCATTTGTCGCAAATGGTGCATGGAATGGATGCCAGTTGCTGAGACGGGAATTGGCCAGTTAAACGGAAATGCAGATGCGTCTGGCTACTCACTAGGAACAGCTGAAACATTTTTTACTGTGCTCTTACCTTTATGACTAAGAAGTACAACATTTAAAATGAAAGCTCTATTTAAAATGTGTGTCGAAAAAAACTCGTCTAAATGGGAGAGCAACATTTTATTGTACTCAAATTTAAAATTGATTGAATAGTAAATGTTAAATGCTGCATACTCTTCTTTGCATACCAAGTTTAATGTGTACATACACATACATATATTACAAGACATACACAACACAACACATCACAACCAACAAAATCACCAAATAGATATGTATATCTATAGATATATTTTTAAAGAAGAAGACATACTAGGTGGGCTGAAAAGTAACCTCCTTGACCACCAAAATGCGCTGCTATCGCAAAAATGTTTGTCGTTCCTTATAGTCCATTCATATTTAGGTATCCATGTTAAAATTCAGCGCGATACAGCCCTTAGTTTTGTTTTGACAGCTGATATTTGTTGACGTGTTTGACATAATTTTGACCATGGAAAAAAACGATATTCGTTCCCTCATAAAATATTATTTTTTGAGTGGCAAAACAGCGACGGAAACTAAACAAAAGTTGGATAAATACTATGCGGCTCATGCTCCTTCAGATTACACCGTGAAATATTGGTATCGAGAGTTTCTTGGTGGCCGAAAGTCCATTACCGATGAAGTCCTTAGTGGCAGGACCTCCGATGCAGTTACACAGGAAATTGTCAAAAAAATATATGAAATGGTGTTGGCTGATCGGAAAGTGAAAGTCCGCGAGATAGCAGAGGCCGCAAGGATTAGTACTGAGCGCAAAGGACATATTTTGGGCGAGATTTTGCACATGAAAAAATGATCCTGCCGTTGGCTGCCGCGTTTGCTGACTCCAGACCAAAACCATGGTTTCACAAAAATGGCTAAAATCAACGATTTAGGACTCCAAGTGCTTCCCCATGCACCTTATTCACACGATTTGGCTCCCACGGACTATTACCACTTCCCAAACCTCAAAAGATGGCTCATCAATAAAAAATTCAGCTCGCGAGAGGAAATTATCGATGCTGCATAGGAGTATTTTAGACCTTCCGGAGAATTACTTTTTAGATGGGATAAAAAAGTTAGAAAAACACTGGAGTAAGTGTATCGACCTAAAAGGAGACTACATTGAATATAAAAAAAGAAAAAAAATAAAAAACAATTTTTTTCATTTCCAAGGAGCTTACTTTTCAGCCCACCTAGTACACGACCCTATAAATTATAAACATGCATATATTCTTGATCATGTAACTGCGTGGATCTGAGAAACATTAACAGCTAGAGACACCAATTTTGGTATGTACACATGTAGGTATTACACAGATTTTTCCCCTTTGCCCACAAAAGATTAAATTCAAGAACAACTCACAATTTTATGTAAGTTGCGTATGACTTGAGATTGGTTAATGAAATGTAATTTGTAAACAATCTGTTCACAAAAAATATATTAGCTAAACAATATTTCAATGACTTTGTTCCCAAAAAAAATGTTTTTAAATGTATAGTGTAAACCTTTTATAATAAAAGACTATTGGGAACAGAGTATTTCGTAGTCGAGCAAACTCGACTAGAGCAATCAAAGAGCACAGTAGCAATTAAGAGTATATATACATATTCGAATGTACATATGTACGAGCATATATTGAGTGCTACACAAAACCATTATTCCCCTTCAAAAAGCAAAGGGGGAAAGATATTTACATATAACGTGCAATATATTTATATCTGCATATAATCATATAATGCCCGTATAGTTTATATATATTATATACACTAACTAATATTTGACATTGCTCAATTAAGCCCCAAAATGGAGTTTAATGTAATCAGAAATTGTGATATTATAATGCAAATATTTACTGAACTATTATTATTAAATTTTTTATTAAAATTTATTTTAAATAGCCATATAATTAATTCCTAAGCATACTAGGTTTAACTTCATCTAACAGTCGAATGTACTTCTACTATACTTATTTCTTGAAACAAAGACTAATAATTGTTCTGGAGCAATATTTTGGCTGGCGAAAATCCTCTGACTGAACCCTCCACGAGGGTGCCGGCTGGGCAATGGATACTGCATCGTCTCGGGCGACCGAGAGATGTCAGCATCACTTGCTCGCTCATGAGACCTTGCAGTTTCTAGCTAAGGGACTGGGCCCAAGCTTTTTAGATTTACTCTGGAAAGCTGAGGTCCAGGACCATGGTCAGAGGTACTTGGCAGCAAGTATAAAATGCATCATGAATCCTTGGATTCAACAATGGAGGATGACATAGAGGCGTCAACTCGGGCTGGGATGTCAGCCCAAACGTCGGTGGGAAGTGTGACCGCTACCACCGGCGGGCACGGGGAGGAGAAATCCTCTCTGCGTGTCGCCAGTGGTCACGACGGTGGAGTGGACAAACTCCATCGACAGGAGGGTGTGGACCTGGAAACAGCTGGCACGGAGTCGGAGTCTTTGCTCACAGGCTCATCAGTCCGTTGGATGAGTCATCGAGCACTGATGAAGACGAAGTGACAGTAGTCCAGGGACCATCCAGCAAGAAAGGCGCAAACCTCAAGCGCAAACAACGCTCAGGGTATAAGAGCTCTCTCAAGTTCCTTAAGGGACTGGAAGGCCGCAACCCAGAGTCGTTGGACGAGCGTGAGAGGAAATTGCGCAAAAAGCACGAATACAACGTGCGGCGGTATTTGAGGCTCGCTGGCGTGACCGGCAACACTCAGTCCGCTGAACCGAGTATGAGTGCACGGTGCCAGGGTGACAAGGGGTTTCAGGCAGTAGCCGTAGCCAACCCGGAGGAAGTCAAACCTTCCACGTCGAAGTTGGTGGAACCAAAGAAACCCAAGTCACCCTTAGAAGGAAAAAAGCGTGCACCAGGTATTCTTGCAACAACCACACCTCCTGAAAAGGAGAGAACGGTGAGCAAGCTACCGAAAAAGGCCAACCCACCTGTCAGCAAGAGGCAGAGGTCAGACGACTCGGCAAAGGCTTCGGAGAGCAAGCGGGTGTGTCCAGGGGACATCCTGGCCAGCTTGAGCACGAAGTCGGAGCTACAGGTAGCCATCATCGACAGAAGCAACCCGGATGGGAAGCTTTCTATTGATAACTGGCTTATCCTGGAAGGGTTAATTGACCAGGGGATTGCTCATGCCATCACTCGACCGCTGAATCCGTTCGTGGCAGAGTTTGATGGCATCAACTGGTACAAAGGTGTTAAAGTGGTGGCATGTGCCAACGAGGAATCCCTGCGATTCCTCAAAGACACACTGCTGAAACTGGAAGCGCCGTGGCCAGGAGCAAGAATTGACGTCGTCCCTGTAGACCAAGTTCCTGAGCGGACGATCATTAAGGTCTGGATCCCACCTCCCATCAGGGAGGATCGAACCACCCTTATATTGATCAAAAGCCAGAATGCGGACTGTCACACAGCGGACTGGACGATCAATAGAGGTCTCGCCCGAGACAAAAGAAACGGCAAGGATCTATGGATCAGCATTGGTCCAGAGTCCAAGAGCCAACTCCTTAGTAAGCAAGGCCGGCTGAAGATGGGAATGGGTAGCGTTCGGGCAATCATTCTTGGAGGCGCTGGGCGCGTAGATGTTAGGTCGAACGGAAAGAATTCGGGTAGTGCAGATTAATCTGCACCACTCGAGGGTTCCTTCCACAGACCTACTACGGTGGATGGACAAGGAGAACCAAGAACCCTGGATAGTAGGTGAAAGGGTTTGCGATTTGGGAGCCCGCGGATACCATCTGCTTGTCCCGAAAACTGTGGGTAAGTCCAGAACCTGTATCGTGGTAAGAACCGGACTTAATGTGCTCTTCTCTTCCAGTTACAGCAACAGGGACTTGACGGTAGCGCTATGCGAGCGTAGGAACGGACCCAGTCTTTACCTAGCCTCAGCATATCTCCCGTACGAAGAAAAGGATCCACCGTCGGAAAGTATTCGAGCCCTCATTCAGCATGCGCAGAAAGAGGGCACGGATCTAATCCTTGGGTGTGATGCTAATGCCCACAATACCTTTTGGGGGAGCAAAGACACCAACGAGAGAGGGGAGTCGCTGCTTGAATTCGTGATGCTCACTAATCTTAATGTGTGTAATCGGGGTAGCCACCCCACCTTCCGCAATAAGAACCGAGCTGAGGTTATAGATTTAACTCTAGCGATCAACAGCGACTCCCTCTCCGTAGAAGACTGGCACGTATCCACGGAATGCTCCTTTTCGGATCATTACAGGATAGTGTTCGAAATTGGATGGTCCAGAGAGGCAAAGGCGCCCTTCAGGAACCCACGAAAGGCAAACTGGGTCAAATACTCAAAGCTTGTTATGGAATCTATTCCCAACCACCCAGTGGGAAGGCAAGACAACCCAGACAAGTTGGAGGAATCGACCCAGAATGTCACAGATACTCTATGTAAGGCCTTCATCAAATCCTGTCCAATCAGCCGTCCACCGAAGTCAAACCGCAACAAGTGGTGGACTCCGGAACTCGGCCAGATACGAAAGGAAACGAGAAAGCTTCACAATAGAGCAAAAGACGGAAACTGCCAGGTAGACTGGGATGCCTACCATAACAGTTTCAAGACCTTCAAGAAGGGCAAAAAGAGACTCATGGTCTAAATTTTGCGAGGAACTAACCAACACCACTGAAGCGTCCAGACTTCGAAGGTTGTTGGCGAAAGATCCAGCCACACCGGGGCTGCTTTGCAACCTGGATGGCACATTCGCTAAAAATAGTCAGGAGTCTCTGCAACTCCTCATGAACGCGCACTTTCCAGGCTGCACACAAGCTGAAGACGAGAATGAGATCCCCTCCTCTCACATCAGCGGCGAGCCGGAGGAAAACCCGCTTCATGAGAGTCAAGTCCTAATCGACGAAATTGTCAACACTGAGAAGATAATCTGGGCTATCAAGTCGTTCCACCCCTACAAATCAGCAAAACCGGATGACATCAGACCGGTCATGTTACAGATGGTATGCGTACATCTGTCGCAATGGCTACTAGAAATCTTCAGGGGATGTCTCCTTACAGGATACATTCCAAAATCCTGGAGAGAAGTGAGGGTGGCATTCATTCCCAAAGCAGGAAAGATAAACCACTGCTCAGCAAAAGACTATAGGCCCATAAGTCTCTCATCGTTTTTATTGAAAACACTAGAGAGACTTCTGGACCTTCATCTCAGAAGTAAGCTAACACCTCACACTTTTAGCAAGTCCCAACACGCCTACCTCAAAGGTAGATCAGTAGAGACTGCTCTGCACGAGGTGGTTAGCACAATTGAAGGCACACTGCAAAGGAAGGAGTTTACGTTAGCGGCATTTCTCGACATAGAGGGTGCCTTTAACAATGTCAGGATCGAGTCTATAACGGCAGCACTTGTCAACATAGGCTCACACCCGACAATCACTCGATGGCTTAGCAACATGCTTCGCAAAAAGAATGATAAACGCCCAACTCTGCGCCTCAACTATCAGGAGAAGGGCAACCAGGGGTACCCCGCAAGGGGGTGTGATATCCCCCTTGTTGTGGAACATTGTCCTTAATGACCTTCTTCTCAAACTGAAGTATAAGGCAGAACACAACGGTCTTGGGGCCAACCCACAAAAGACCGAACTTGTTCTGTTCACTCGAAAATATAAGATACCGAGCTTCAAGCTTCCGTCACTGGGAGGGACAGAGCCCAAGTTAGCAAAGGAGGCTAAGTACCTTGGAGTAATCCTGGACTCCAAACTCTCCTGGAGGAGAAACTCGGAGGAAAGGATGAAGAAAGCGTTACAAGCCTTCTTTGTGTGCAAAAAGACCTTTGGTAAAGGATGGGGATTGCAACCGTACATCCTTCACTGGTTCTACACTGCAATTGTCAGACCTATACTGACGTACGGGGCTCTTGTATGGTGGGAGGCGGGGCACACCGACTCCTATCTAAACAATCTCCGCAAAGTCCAGAGACTAGCTTGCTTGGGAATAACAGGATGTATTCGTTCTACCCCCCAAGCAGCGCTGGGTGTAATGTTAAATCTGGAGCCCATCTGAGTCTTCCTTAAGCACGCGGCAGCAAGGAGTGCGGTCAGGCTTCACGCCCAATGCCTCCTTAAGCCTGGTGCAGGTCACAACTCCATTCTACGTACAGTAGAATTGACTGTGGCTGAGAACGACTACTGGGTACCAGAACATAAGTGGGATGACAGTTTTACAGCTGAATTCCCTGACAGATCCGATTGGCAACAGAAATCTCCTTTGAGGCAGAATGAGTTGGCAATCTACACAGACGGATCAAAGACGATAGAAGGCACTGGATCGGGGGTCTTCTCCGAAGACCTTGCAACCAAGCTTTCCTTTCGTCTTCCTGACTGCTGTAGTGTGTTTCAAGCGGAGATTTACGCTGTTTGGCAAGCGACCAAGTTGGTACGGACACTGGGCGGGAGCCCGAGGGACGTGTCCATCTATGTCGACAGCCAATCAGCGATAAAAGCACTCGCATCGAACACCATTAAGAGTAAACTAACCCGAGACACAGTGATGTCACTGAACCTATGCCAACCACACTCTATCAGACTTGTCTGGGTACCTGGGCACATGGGAGTGCCAGGTAACGAGGCGGCTGATGAATGTGCTCGGCTGGGATCAGCGTCATCAGAAACTCTCGCGGTGAACGATATAAAGAGACCTATTCAGCACGTGTTATCGGAACTTAATTGTTCCATGAGAACGGCGGCTGAGAGACACTGGGCAGCATCATCGGGCTGCGAGGTGTCAAAAGCACTCTGGCCAAGATACCGTCCCAAGCGAACAACCGAGCTCTTAAACTTTAAAAGGAACAAGATAAGGTTACTGACAGGAGTCTTAACGGGACACTGCTACATCGGCCGTAT
Organism: Drosophila immigrans; assembly: GCA_963583835.1. Lineage (NCBI taxonomy): Eukaryota > Metazoa > Arthropoda > Insecta > Diptera > Drosophilidae > Drosophila > Drosophila immigrans. The sequence continues at coordinate 28,890,005 of OY757142.1, read as the reverse complement.
GGCTCAACGGTACGGTGGACCCCAACAGGACTTCTGTCGCAGCTGTGGGGACGAAGAGCAAACCGAGAGTATCCAGCATCTTCTCTGCGACTGCCCTGCACTTTTTAGAAAGCGGACCCAATTTCTGGGCCAGCCTTTCTTTGCGGAACTGGGCAGTCTTGGGAATATTCGGCTGGAGAACATGGCGCTTTTCCTCGACTCTACTGGCTGGTTCCATAGGCTACCGCAGCCCAACAGAACTGGCCAGTAGCACGTAGACCATTAGAGCCTTTTCCTCCAATATCCCAACAATCCCTCCCAATCCCTTCTACTCCTACAGTTCACTCAGATCAGGCATCACAATGGACCATATGGTCTCCGGGTGCTCTAGACTCCGGTCGAGCTGCCTGCTCAACCTAACCTAACCTAACCTAATATTTTGTATATTAGCCTGTTGAACGAATTTTCAGTATTATAATTTCAATATAATCCAGCTTATAAAAATTATGCAATAAACTGTAATTCATTGTATTTTCAAATGTTGTGAACTTTTCTCCATAATGTTAACAAGGCCTAACAAGGCCATTATTTAAATGACTTTAATTCTTTTATTGGTTTTTGAAGTCTTGATGTATTGTCTAATGATTCGGTTTATGGCTTCTTAATGGTTCCAAAATGTTCGCTGCACAATAAATCAGGTAAATCGTTAACTGAGACAATACTTAACACGTTCTCCCCACATTCACGTATTCTCTCGCACATTCCATCGCTTTCTCTCTTCTAAATATGTACATATGTACATTGAAATACACACACATGCACACACAGAGCGAGGCACACATCGTGTAATATCGCATTAAAGGGAAGCTTATCAGGGGCGCAGGCATCATGAAAATCTGTCAGTCTTTTTTGCCTTTGGCTATGGTTCGTCCTTAATGTCATTAAATCCTATCAATTTTCGTCAACAACAAATTTAAATATTTATATAGCAGCTTAGGGAACCAACAACGACAAAACAACAACAGCAACAGAAAAGGCAGAAGCAGAAACAACAACAATATGAATCAGGCCAAAAGAAAAGGCTCCAAAATTGCCAATAAAAGAGTGGAAAATGGTCCAATGGATGTCTGCATTGATAAGTGGGTGGGTGGATGGATGGATACTTGGTGTATACTCGCACTAGTATTGAGTACATTAATGATGCGTTGCCCCAGCCAGAAACGAACCCAAAATGCGTCCAAGCACTTAATTGAAGCTATCAATGTGTACATATGAGCATGATATGTTAAGAAGTATGGATGTGTGAACGTGTCTTGGGCACTTCTTGCGCTTTTAGTCTATTTTCTGTATTTTCATACTCTATTTTCTCTATTCATATACCAACGATAAAAACATTCAAGACAAAGTACAAATAATCAAGCGTATATCACATGCTGCTAAACATGACATTTAAGGTAAGTACTGGATTCCTAATAGTCAAGTAAGAAGCATCGTCCATTTCGTTTTTAAATTTTGGTATCAAGATGAAAATGAGAAAGAATGTATCTATACATCTGTACTTAATCACCTCTGAGACTGTATGTATGTATGTACATAGATGTATCTGTGTGATTACGTATCTGTACTTTTGATGGCACATCTTTTGGATAGTTGTTGGTCTTGGCTCTTTGTGAACTTAATTTATTTTGGGACAGTATTTTTGTTCTGTTGACCAGCTAATTTAATTCAGCTCTTCAGTTTGCCTTGCTTCTGATTTAAAATACGTCTGAACATAATATTAATTAATCTTCAGGAAAGTAAGAGAAAAACATTACTCTCTTTCTAATAGACTCTTTAAAGTTTGTCAATAAACTTAAAATATTCGTCAAAATGAACAGGCTTTCATTATTAAAAAGAAAGAACAAAATTTTAAAGTCATAAAAGTAACAGGACTCCCATAGCACATAAATATATCGGTGTAGTACGAGTGAGAACTGACTAGAGCAAAAGTTATGCAAACTCTCCTTCCAGCTAGGGTAATTAGCTACCGCATTCGTTTTTCAGTTAGGGTGGAGCTTTTCACTTATCACTTTTAGCAATGTTTGTGCGTATGCCTTTGCCATGTGATACCATATGTGTTGACTGCATTTTCCTTTCCCTCTGCCACTTTCGCACGTCTCATGCCCCTACTGGATGTGTCTGCTCAACGCTGCCGCGTTTAAATCAATTTACGCCCGCTTTGGCATATTTTGTGGTCCGTGCTATCTGGAAGGATGAAGGCGGTCTAGCAATATGTCGAGGGGAACTGTCGTGAAGGGTAATGGGCATTGGGATGTTACTGGGTGGAAGTGGAAAATTGTTAAATGTCGTTGACAGATTTTTGTTATTTTCGGCTTGCCGCTGCCAGCAATTGCAACATCCCCTATCTCGCCTCGTCCCCGGCTGCCTCTCGCCCGAAGGAAAGCGTTCAAATGGTTCGGCATGCCGCAAACACTCAGAAATTTATGAATAAAAAGTTTTCCTTTTTTCGCAACTAGCACAAATATGCGCGCTTTACTCATGGGGAATTTTGTAGTCTTGGCTTGGCTTGCTGACAATGTTCGAGCATGTGTAAGGCAGTGTCTTTGCAGCAAATGGAATGCGCATACAAAATTTTACGCTCATTGAAATTTCTTGCGTTTTATGCCAGCGGCTATAGTTGTAAGTTATTCGACAATTAATATTTGCCAATATGTAAAATATTCTTCCTAATACCAATCTACATTCCTTAAATTAAAAACTAAGAAGAAATTGCGTCAAAATATTATCTCGAAAAGAAAAAATCGGTATTGGTATTCCTGATAGAGTCTGATGTAACACAAATTCTCGATCAGCAATTTAGACATGCTACTCTGTCCGCCCTTGATTTCATGAACCGTAAAAGTCGGAGCTAAACAATTAAAGGATTTATCTGTGCGATAATCAACCGCAACACCATTTGTTACCAGTTCATACGAGTATTACAGTGTGTTAACCACTATCCTACTAATTAATGAATAACATTGTATACAAATATTGAATTTATTTACCCATATATATGCTTATCGCTCTTTAGTGCTCAGCCAGTAACAGTTATAGCTGCATAGTCATAAACAAGCAGCAAACCAACTACGTCAAAAATTACAACAAAAACCTGTTGCTTTTGTTAACAATTCTCGAAGACTAGATACGCAGTAACTAAAAAGAAGTGCGCAACCCATATATGGGCATTTACAGAAAACGAGGACAACAATTATTAGACAAAACTTTCGATATGAAACCCAAGAATATTTCGATTGGTTCGCGATGCGCAGTTTTCAAAAAATTATTCGAAAACTAAAAGTTCTATAACATAAATTTGTTATTTTGCTTTAATAGTAATTCTCAAAACACCCTTAGAGCTCATCTACATTTGTTTGATTTAAAATTTTTCCATACGAATGCCCCTATGTTTTTAAAACAAACTTTAAATATTATTTAATTATGTATGTTAATATATTTAGACATATTTAAGTATACTCATCGCGCCCGCTTTAGAACATCGTGTCAGATCGATAAATTAAAGATCATAACAAATTTATTATGACAGACAATCAAAATTACTACAGGCAGATCATATCCTTTGGCACGGTCTACACGACTGCAGGGTGTAATTATAATCCCCTGTCGGGCCAGTTGCTACTCATAAATCTCTAAAACGTAGCCAAAATCAATTGGGCGTACTAAGTTAATACATATCATTCGAAAGGTTTACGTCACGGTAAAAGTCTCGGCGCCTGTCATCATTAATGAACGGAATGGAAAGAGTATAGGTAAAACGGAGTAGAGAGATGGTCGAGGATATTTATGCCAGAACGTTTGATTGTTATTATTAACACGTGACTGAAATGCGGCTAATTCAAGCGAAAATTTAATTAAAAATGCACTAGATAACTAAAGAGAGACGGAGAGGAAGATGGAGGGAGAGAAATTAAAGAGATATGCAGAGAATGAGAGAGATGAGATGAGTGGGAGAAAGAGACGAAACGTGCCAGGAACAGCAGTTTGCCAGCGAATAGCACTGTGAGGAGAGAGAATCTTTTGAAAATTGTCCGCATGATGTTGTTCATTTGCTGATGCTGATGCGTTGTAAATTGTTCAATGGTCAGTTTGACTGCTGTTGTTGTTTTCATCATTGTCGTCGCTATTGGCGTCAAAGAATTTTCACGTTTTATGGGTATTTTTAATTGCACGCCTGGAAGCATGCCGGTCGCTATGTTCGCCCTTGTCAATGGCTTTCGTGGTAAAGCCTGTGTGCTCGGGTTTTCGCTCGAACGACAATAGCTGAGCCTGACAAACCGTTGAGAAAGCCTTAAGATATCCCCGAACCACACACCCAGGACAACGCAAACGAAAGGGGGCAGCAGTCGGATGATGCTGCATTTCATCGATGGCAATTCAGAGCTTCGCATCGCATCGCATCAATTAATTGCTTAATTTATTGACCTACCAACAGGCAGTTTATAGGCATTAAACGTCAGTTGATTAAGTTGTGAGCAACAGGACGCCCGCAAATATGGCCGAACTATCCATTAAGCTATCATTGTGTTTTCTATAAGTTATAACGTTGCTGGTAATAACTTAGGATCAAATTAGAATAAGTTTATAACTCAATAACAAAGCTAGTAAAATATGAATTGCCAACGAAGGGTTCGAGAAAAAAGAAGTGACACGCTAGCAATGAGAAAATGGGAAACTCTTAGAGGAAAGCATACTAGAGACGAGACCCATTTTCCATTGATGCAATTTTGCTTTGCTTTTATACCATTATTATTCTTATTGCCGGAAAGGGGTTTATCGCTCTCGCTCTCGCACTTGCTCTTTCTCATTTATTTTCCTTTCTGGCTTCGAGTTTTCCTGCATTTTGATGGGTATTTGTTATTGCTATTGCAGTTGTTTCTCTTCACGTTGTTGATAGCTTGTTGTTGCTGTAATTTGCGGTACTCGTAGCACGACATTGTGCGCTAAAGGACGCACGTTTTGCACTTGCCACTTTGCAAACAATTCCATAGCTCAAAGTAAGTTTTCCTTACGAGGGCATCCTTCGTCGGTTGCCTTAGACATATGAAAACATATGTGTATGATTAGGAAATGGAAAATTATGCTCGCAATTTTCGCTAGATGAACTGAACTTTCAATGCCGCTTGCAGCGTTCGAAAAGTCTAATGAGCTTCAATTTATTTGTTCAAACTCATGTCCATTATTGCAGTCAAGAATGCAATACTTTCAGATCGACAATTTTCAAATCACAATAGTTTAAGGCACGTAAGCTATAGAGCTATAACTTCATAATAATTTACCATTAACTATGTGACCCATGCTTCAAATTATTGGATTTGCTAAATATCAAAACTATCTAGAAATGAAAACACTCGTAGGTTCATCATAGATTTAACATCCCAAAAAAATTTTACACCATGGCGTTTGTTAACAACAAAAATTCGTATCTTCATTGAAATTTAAATTGTTGTTCACATAGTATTGAATATCATGACACCACCAATTCAGTATCTTAAGCAGATCGATTTGTTTACCACCGTACTTTTAATATCGGCAGCGAATTGTTTTATAATCTAAACTAGATAAAAACAAGTAAGAAAGCTACAGTCGAGAGTGCTCGACCGTATGATACCCGCAACCCATTTCGAGAAAAAAAAAATTTGAATGATATTTTGACAACAAATATACCAAAAATATACTGAAACTTGTATTTTGTTTGTATATATTTGAAAATAGCGGGTAAAAATCCATAACACCGACATGGTCACATTGTCAACTAAACAAACAAAGCGTGAGCAGCTGCAAGTGAATTTTGCATACAAAATGGATTCTTTAATAACTTCCTCGTTTTTTATTCGATCTCAACCAAATTCACAGGAGTCATTCAGACTATCATTGTTATTATGCATACCAAAATTCAATGCTCTAGGCTTACGGCTTTTACAGTTTTTGGGGGCGGAAAGGGGCGTGGCAAAAATCTAAAACAAACTTGATCTGCGTAAGAGTTACATGTATACTGTCACCAAATTTGATATCTCTAGGTCATTCACACACTTAAAACGTCCATATGCACTGGGCACAAAAATTTTGATAAATAATTTCACGAATAACTTTTGTTCTACTTATCCGATTTGTACCAAAATTACAGGGTATATTAAGAGTGTCAAGCGCAGATGGGTTACCAAATTATACATCATTACACAAAGAACTTTTGGAGTTATTCGCGATTTACATAAAAAAAAACTTGACTTTCTCTAGATAAATGCTTATTGTGGGCGAAGGGGGCGTGGCATCCAACTTTTGAAATAAACTTGACCTGCGTAGGGTATGGAGGAACCTTTTTGCCAAATTTGGTGTCTCTATGTCTTATAGTCTCTGAGATCCAGGTGTTCATACAGACGGACAGACGGACATGGCTATATCGTCTCGGCTGTTGACGCTGATCAAGAATATATATACTTTATGGGGTCGGAGATGCCTCCTTCTGCCTGTTACATACATTTTCTGTTGGCACTAAGTCATAATACCCTTCTACCCTATGGGTAGCGGGTATAACAAACTCATAACTTTACAATCGAGCAAAGTAGGTTAAGGAGTTTGCAAGCATTGTCCCAAATGTACAATTTTAAATATATTCGAACGCTTAAACGACAGTCCCCTGTGTTGTGATCCATTTATCAGAAAATAAAACCGTTTTTTAAACTATATAACACTAGCATTCTTACACCGTTGTTCATAATCCCTAAATCACCGTTAAATGTTTTGTGCGAAACATATTGATAAGTTACCATTTGAAACATATTCACAAACGTATGTATGGAGTGTTTTTACGAAATGCCAAATTAATAACTTCATATGCTTGCCATATTAATATTTATTATTAACTGAACACAGAACACTTCACAGATTATTATTTTCTACGTTGTTGACATTACCTCTAACAAGATCTGAATATGGATATTGAATATCAATCAGATCACGCGCAAGGCATACGAATCGCCCGGATTATTGGACGCTCATAGAATTGATTGTGGCTTATATTTAGCACTAGGTAACAATTAACGCCCACCTAAATTTGGTGGGTAGAAAAACTTTTGGAGCACAGCCATGTCGAACTATAACTAAAATTGTATTTAAATTGCAATTCGAATAGTGTCACTTGTTGTGCCTCAGTTACGGAATGGGCTCGGAGTTGGTTTCGGTTTCCGATTGGGACTCGGTTGGTTACCAATGGCAGCGTTGGCGATCTTTCGTGAGGTACCGTTAACGTTCAGCGCCGACCAGGAACTGAAACTAAAAACAAACCAAAAATTGAATGTGACCCAAGCTTTCGCGACAGCAAGAAATAAGCGACGCGAAACGAATGAATCAACCGACAGACGAAACCAAAACCGAAACCCAAAACGTTGCCGAAGCAATCAAACAAGAGGCTTCCAGTGACAACCCATTCCAGTGGGCTGCAACTGAATGGGAGAACGTGGGACTGATAACGAAGTCAGCTGCCGTTCCCAGCTGCTAGCTGCGGGCAACCTGTTCTAACAGCTGATAGTTCCTAACATTATTTGGGATCAAGCGCGTTAAGTTTGTTGCTCAAAATGCATTATTAATAGAACTACTCCTATTATTGGAATTGTTATTATTCAAATAATTCTTATTTTTGCTTCTCATTTTATCTGCTTTATATTTAAGATATTCCATTATTCATTAAATATGTACATATGTATGTACAAACTGATAGAATTACTATAATAATTTTGTTATAATCTAAGATCAACATTCCTATACCAGTTTTGTGCCCATTTCTTGCACTATGTTTGCTACACTTTATACTTCACTTTATGCTTCAATTTCTAGGAACTAAGTACTACGCCTTCAGGTACGCTTGGACATATTTTTGCTCCATTTTCTACTACAATTTCTAGGAATGCATTGCGCATGCGTCAACCCAACCCCCGTGGTCAGCTAACACTGGAAATACGCCGCTTTCCGGCCCTAAAACGAACTGTTGCTCATTTGAAGGTAACTGTTTTGGACGGCACAGCGCAGAACATTACATGTATCCACACTGGCAACTGAGCTGCCTTTGCCGGCTCCAGAGCACTTTGAATGCAATACCTTTTGGCTTATAGCATACGAAAACATTTTGGATGGGTGTATAGACTGCAGTGCACTTGCCTATCAATTTCCACCATTTGGCCACGTTAAGTGTTTTTGGGATGTGCTCCTAGCGTACCATGGCAAATAGTTATTCGAAAAGGATTCACATTTGCACAAACTTTATGTTTTGCGTTGTTCCATGGCGACGTTGAATGGCTTATGACAAAGCTAAAATCATTGCAGGTCTACCTGATATATTGTCACATATTGAAACAGGAGATTAAAATGCTGTTTCACTTCCACTCTAAATGGTATTAAATACTTATATGCAATGATTGTATTTTATTGATATTCAAATATTCATTCATTTGTGTACTCTATTTCGATTTCCGCACGCTAGCAAAAATTTAACCACATTAAGACAATTATTGCGCAATTACTAGACTATTTATTCTCTCAATATTTTTAGCAAATGAAAATAAGGGGTTATGGAACAATTGTTCAATTTATTTATTAAGCAGAAAAATACAAATCTTCAGTCTCATGAAAATGGCATATAGTAAATATTAAGAGGTATAGAAAATTTTAATTTAAAATTTTACTAAACACACATTTTAATTTAATTTTCTATGATTATTGTACTCTATTAATATTGTGTTGTCAAAATTATTTTTCTTCTCTTTGGTTTCTAAATTCGGAGACAACCTTATACATAATTAATATAATTAATAATTGGGAATATTCACAGATTTGAGTACACAAAATAGGCCGTCTTGCTGAGTCTAAATGTATTAATATGATTTTGTATCAAGTTGCAGAAAATCAAAGCAACCCACAGACACGCATTAAGGGTCTGACGTACTCGTACATGTCGACCGCAAATGCTATCCATTTTTGGGTAAACCGTGAAAGGCTGAAATGTACCCAAATGACCATTGCCACTCTCGTAGAAGCTTAACTATTACAAATAAAACCCTTCTCAAATCGAATGAAGAGAAATAATTAAAAGAGAATAACTCATAAAAGTGAAAATAATAATAACACAGGAGTCAATTAATTAAAAACAATTAAAAATATATAGAGTACTAAAATAGATTTGATAAATAGATTATATGAAGTAACAAAGTAATGAAAAATTAAAATGTTAATTCTACAAATTCGTAGTCTTAGAGGGAGCCTAACCTACTTCAGTAAAAGTGAATACATCAGTACATCAAATTTGTTACACTGCACTATGGGGAAAATGACCACTTTATCTGGCATTTATTATTAAATTTAACATTTTGAGTATGAGGCATAACAGTCTGATGTTTTCATAATGCGTTAACAGTAAATTCGTGTTAATTCGAAAACTTTTAAAAATCATGCAAATGCCAGATAAAGTGGTCATTTTCCCCATAGTGCACTGTGACCATATGCTATGAGTAACGTCTACGATATGTTCTAATTTAAAGGTTTGCCCACGAAAGTAGGCAAGGAAATATCTACCGAATTGTGGGAAATATTATTTTCAATGCAAGTAAACAAATATCCAAACATTAAAAAAAATATTATAGAAAATTAGTTTTGGACTATAAAATATATTTCCTGTTATTATTAGACAAAAATGGATCGGCTTGACTATTAATGTAGTTGCATATACAGTTATTTGATAATTCATTGTGATATCATAGAAGTATGGTTCTTTTTTGTTTTTTTTTTATTTTTGCGACACTTTTTCCGAGCAAACAATGCAACAAAACTTTGCGTCAGCTTTTTGGCATATATGCAAAGTTGACCCGGCCACAAAAAACACATTAAATTTTGACATGGGTACGTTATGTGGTGAAAGAGAAGGAGATAAAACAAGAAAGGATGGAAAATAGAATAGCGAATGGGAGCAAGTAATACAGAGGTGCTGACAAAGTGTTTGTTGGAGTTGTTGGTCAGCCACTTCTATACTTTGCTGTTGTTCTTGCAAATGCAGAGGCGTCTGAGAATACTTCAGCCAATTTCAGAATAGATTTGTGGACACAGACACTCTCGCATTCAGAAAGGTTTCTCCGATCCTTTACAAAAGCACACATCCATACGAGCGCACATTGTGAAGTTTTTTAAATATGCATGAGCACCTTTTCGGAGATTGTGTTTTTAGAAAAATACAATACTTGAAAACAAAAATCTCATTTCTAATCCAACCAATGCACAAAATTTAATATGGATATGTCATTTAAGTAAATGGTTAAGAACGTAAATTATAATTGTTTATTTTTTAAATTGGCATTAGGCCATCCTTAATTACATTTTGTGTAGCAGCCCTTCAATCTAAAATTCGTTGGAGTCTTTATAGTTAACTATGGCTTTAAATTTATGTTTATGAACTAGGGACTTTGCGAATGTGTGCACAAAATTAAAATGTTTACCTTTGTAAGGGCTTTGATGTTTCAGATCTGACAGGTGGGGACCTGGTGTTTTTCTCCTGGCCAGCTCACGAGGTCTAACTTTATCATGTCTCAACCAGCTTTAATCATTATCACCCATCATTCATCATTTATGGTCCGGGTGTGGCAAAATTAATAATAACTATATGACGACTTTATATGAATGACAAGTAATGAAAACCCTCTGGTGCTTAAATCAGAATGAGCCTCAAGACGTATGCAGAACGTTTGGGCAGAAAGTTCAAACAGCAACCAATATTAATGATGAGACGATAAAAGAAAGAAAAGATTACACTCGTGGTAGCTATTACCATCAAAAATCGGAATATATTAACATTTGTATCATGGGGGTTCAAAATATACGAGTATATGGCGTGAACTTGCCTGTCGAAGCTAGTCCAAGCAAATTGAAATTTAGTATCAAAAAAAGCATCTGGTTCACAAGCTTCTTTGGTCTTTCGTATGCGATGTCAAGTTGTTTGGCGTGCATGAGGTGCACTTGACAGCGGGCGTATCCATTCAACCCATTCACACCCAAACACACACATACGCACAAAGCAGGGGGAGCGGACTTCTTCCTTATCGTCACCGTGATGACGAGCAGTTGGTGTCGTGCTGTGTCTGAGGTTGATCAAAGGATTTGGGTTAACGCATTGGTAATGAATGTCACTTGGTGTTTTACTTAATTTTAAATGCTTCCCCAGCCACAAAGATACTCCAAGCAGTTTGTTGCTTCACTCACAGTTCCATGTATTCAATTGCCACATTTCCAGACTTTCATCGTCTGCTGATTCAATTTTACATTAGCTACCCGTACCAAGACATTGAATACAGTTTATCCAGTTGACTGGATTTAATAATTTGACGTAAAATAAATGTAGCTATTTGAATCTTAAAGACAAACTATTAATATTTACCAAAACATGTGCATTACTTTGTTTTCACAATTTAGTCTTACAAGCAATTTAATAGTACTGTAAATAGAGTATATACATATATTAATTAATTTAAATTGAATTAACAATTATTAGAGATAAAACAAGTAAGAAAGCTACAGTCGAGAGTGCTCGACCGTATGATACCCGCAACCCATTTCGAGAGAAAACAAAAAACTTAAATGATATTTTAACAAAAAATATACCAAATATACTAAAACTTGTTTTTTTTTTGTATATATTTGAAAATAGCGAATAAAAATCCACAACACCGTTATGGTCACACTGTCAACTAAACAAACAAAGCGCGGGCAGCTGCAAGTGAATTTTGCATACAAAATTGATTCTTTAATAACTTCCTTGTTTTTCATTCGATCTCAAACAAATTCACAGGAATCATAGAGAGTATAATTATTATTAAGCACACCAAAATTCAATGCTCTAGGTCTATTATTACGGCTTTTACAGACTTTTGGGGGCGGAAAGGGGCGTGGCATCCAACTTTTGAAATAAACTTGATCTGCGTAGAACCTATAGGAGTACTGTCCCCAAATTTGGTGTCTCTATGTCTTATAGTCTCTGAGATCTAGGTGTTCATACAGACGGACAGACGGACAGACGGACATGGCTATATCGTCTCGGCTGTTGACACTGATCAAGAATATATATAGTTTATGTGTTCGGAGATGCCTCCTTCTGCCTGTTACATACATTTTCTGTTGGCACTAAGTTATAATACCCTTCTACCCTATGGGTAGCGGGTATAAAAATATATTTATACATAAAACAAGAAAGAGAGCTAGAGTCGAGTGTGCCCGACTGTAAAATACCCGCTACCCAGTTTTGTAGTTTGGAAATATTTAGAAAACTTGTTAAATTTGATAACGACAATAAAAACATTAAATGTAAAAAATTTAAAAGCGAGATTCGAATTCAGGCACCGTCACTCATTATTGTACTTTGGGTGAATTTGTTTTCAAATTTGAATTTTTTTTTGTCACTAGGTACTTTACAAAAGTGTTTCCAACTTTTATATCCATTATAAATGACATACATGATTACAAAAAGAACAAAAAAAAATTGTCTGGACCAGCACTGGAACCCCTGTAGACTGCCTAGCTTCAAGTGTTTTCATACAAGTAGGCGTAAAAAAGTTGCTGTTAAAATTACCTATTTTTTGGCTTATATTATATGAAACAGATTTTTGTTTCAAGGCTTGCCCCTGATCTCACGTCAGATGACGTAAAGGCTTTCATTATAGCCAAAATTAAAAATGCCAATCCAAAAGTGGAAAAATTTAAATTTGCTTATGATAGACAAATTGCATCTTTCAAGATCAATGTCCCACCTTCTCTTTTTGAAACCATATGCTCACCAAGTTTTTGGCCAGAGCATTTGGTGGTAAAAGAGTTCAAAGCCAAAGTTAAAAATCGGACTCCGATTGGGCTCTTACCAAATGGACCTGTACAGTCTCAATCTCAATCTTCTTCTTCATCTTCAAAAAACTAATCTCATCTTTTCTTATAACCTATCAAAATGTGCGTGGTTTGCGTAGTAAAATAAGTAAGCTATACGTCGACAGTTTCACTTTTTCTACTGATGTAGTTGCGTTTTCGGAAACCTGGTTAAATTCGGATATTTCTGATTCCGAACTTTTTCCGTCAAAGTACACTATTTACAGGCAAGATCGTTCTTCCCGAAGAGGAGGTGGTGTTCTATTTGCAGTAGACTCCAACTTCTCATCGGAGCCATTACATTATAATAATCCTAATAATATAGAGTTTCTATCAATAAAAGTAAATTTTCATGGTGTAAGTTTATTTCTTACTTGCTCATATATACCTCCGTCGTCCGATTTATCTGTTTACCAGGATCACCTGGAAGCAATAAAATCTATTTTTGCCTTGTTATCCGACAAAGACCATGTTGTTGTTCTAGGAGATTTTAACCTTCCTGGAACAGCTTGGTATCCTTGTGATAACTTCTGTTTTCTTATTCCATCGAACCGACATGACTTTATTGATGGTTTACATGAATTATCTTTGGGTCAAATTAACAATATACGAAATTCTCTTTCCCGGCAATTATATCTATGCTTTGTCTCTGAACCTACCAGCGTAGTTCTATCTAGATCAGAACCCCTTACATCTCCTGAAGACCCTTATCATCCCACTCTGTAGTTAAGGATCGAACTCAGCAGATCTGTACTCGCTAATTCTGATATACCTGCCGATCGAGTTCGTTGCTTTCGAAAGGCAAACTTTCCCAAATTAATCCAACTTCTTAATGGAATTGATTGGTCTAATTTGTATTCCTGCACTGACATAAGTGCCGCCGTCAACTTATTCTATAATAAATTAAATCTTTGCTTTGATGCCTGTATTCCTTCTTATATTCCGCATAGGTCTAATAAGCCTCCTTGGTTTTGTAAGCAACTTTCTAACCTTAAGAACCTGAAGTCTAGACTTTACAAAAAGTTTAAAATTTCAGGCTCTACCTTAACTTTTTCGCAATATATAATTGCTCGGTCCAATTTTATCGAACTTAGCTCGCTGTCGGGTTAGCTTTTCTGAAAACCCAAGAAAGTTTTTTAATTTTGTAAACACTAAGCGTAAGTCTTCCTCTTATCCTCCTTGTCTATCTTACGAAAATTCGAAAGCAAATTCAGGTCAGGCGATCGCTGATCTATTTGCTTCTTTTTTTCAAACTACTTATTCTTCTTCCTCCTACTCTAACGCGCCCTATCCTTACAGTCTGTCTCGGTCGAATTATATCTTCAGTCCCTTAATGAGTGAGGAGTCTCTGACTCGATATCTTCAAATGGTTAAGCCGGTGTTTTCGCCCGGTCCGGATGGAGTTCCTGGCTGTGTACTTCGGTACGGAGCCGAGGCTTTATGCAGACCGTTGCTGAAATTATTTGATTTATCACTTGAGTCATCGACTTTTCCCTCTTTATGGAAGGAATCATTCATTATTCCTCTCCATAAGAAGGGAAGTAAGTCTGACGCCAAAAACTATAGAGGGATATGTAAATTGTCTGCTATACCAAAAGTTTTTGAGAAGATGTTAACAAGTCATTTACAACATTTATGTAGTTCCATTATTTCCCCCTACCAGCATGGGTTTGTGAAACATAGATCCACTGTTACTAATCTTCTTGAGCTTTCTTCGTTCGTTAACCAGGGTTTCCTTAAAAAACGAACAAACTGACGTCATCTATACCGATTTTAGTAAAGCCTTTGACTCAGTAAATCATTCTCTTTTGTTATATAAGCTTGACTTAATTGGATTTCCCAATAATTTGATTTGCTGGATTTCAAGCTATCTCTGCCAAAGAACGCAAAAAGTTTCTTTTAATAATTTCCTTTCTAATACATTCCGAGTTACCTCTGGAGTTCCCCAAGGTAGCCATCTCGGTCCCTTACTTTTCACATTGTTCATAAATGATCTACCTACTGTTTTGACACAATCTCGCGTACTAATGTATGCAGATGATGTTAAAATATGCCTGCAGTACAGGGATTGGCCATGCCATATCAAGTTGCAGAAAGATCTTGACTCTTTCCAGTCATGGTGCAAAGTGAACTTGTTAAATTTAAACTTTGCTAAATGTGTTGTCATGTCCTTCTATAGAGTTAATCCACATTTGGCCTCTTACTTACTGAACGGTAACGATCTAAAAAGAATTACTGCTGTTGATGATCTAGGTATTCTCTTAGCTCATAAACTTAAATTTTCAGACCACATTTCTACAACGGTCAATAAAGCTATGTCTGTACTCGGTTTCATTAAGAGGTGGTCAAAGGAATTTGATGACCCTACTACTAAGACCCTTTATACATCACTTGTTCGTCCGATTCTGGAATATGGTTCGTGCGTATGGTCTCCACAGTATTCTGTGCACCAAGATCGCATTGAATCTGTTCAAAAACAATTTCTCTTATTTGCTTTGCGTGGCTTGAACTGGAATGCTGAAGTGAGATTGCCGTCATATAGTAGTAGACTTCTTTTAATTAACCTACCTTCTTTAGCTAACCGTAGAATAATGCTTGGCATTTTATTTATTTTTAATCTTATTAATGGTGATATTGACTCTTCAGAGTTAATATCGCGACTAACCTTTTCCGTTCCATCTAGACTAACCCGTAGTTACATCCCGCTTGCTCTCCCCCTATGTAGATCTAATTTTGCATTGCATGACCCTTTTAGAGTTTTATGTTATAACTATAATAGATTTTATCATGTATTTTCTAGCGCTAACACTGCTTTTAATCTTAAAACTTTACTACTAACCTATTTAATTAATAATTAGACCGAATTTAGCTTATAGTAATAAATTAAAAATTTTCATTCCACCCGTTTATTTCTTATGTCCGATCCTGAATTTCTATTTTATGCTATCCGCGTTTTTTTTTTTTTTGCATGCCCGAATCTATCCTGTCCGAACGCGAATCGTGTCGTTCGTCATGCGACAGCGCCTCTCGGTCGGTTGGGCGGGAGGAGGGTTTATTGGGATCCGCGCGTAACAAGCATTGGCTTGGTATCGCTTGGGCCACTTGAATGTGCATACAATGTACGTCAACGTCCAACATATTATCTTCCATGTTCATCATGCGATTTGACTAATTTTCAGAAGACGTCAGAGCTGGTCTTTTTCATAAGTGTTGGAGAGATCATAGCTTCTGCTATACGGTAACATATTCAAAGTATGTTTTTTAAGGCGGTAGTGGGCGTGGATAAACTCTAAAACAAACTTTATATTCGTAGCTGTAGTTCTTATGGTCTCGAGATCTAGGTGTTCATACAGACAGACGGACAGACGGACATGGCTGTATGGTTTTGGCTGTTGACACTTCTGCCTGTTGCATACATTTTCTGTTGGCACTAAGTTATAATAGAGGGAAGCAGATATAAAAAACCGTTTGAAATACATATCGATTTATTACTATTAAACTCTTAACGGGTATCTGATAGTCTAGCTTAATACCTGCATATATGTATGTACATATTTACATACATAGGTGTAATACTATTTTTAGAGTTCTTTCATCCGTTCTTGCACGCGGTTCATGTGACCTATTCTCTCCAAATGTATAAACGTATGCATGCATATATGTATGTCCCTTTACGCATCCTGCTCCCCATATTATCGTAAGTCGTGAGTGCGTCTGTGTGTTTGTAATCACAAAACATTGCTATACAAAGCACCCTCGCAAGATGTGTTAAAAAGTTGCATGCTCATGCTGAACAGAAGAAAACAGACCATAAGAAACCTTTTGTTGGTCTTGTTGTTGTCGCTGCTGTTGTGTTTTATTTCTGCCTTTTGCTTGTTTGTATTTTGCAGTCTTTTGAAGTCTCACAACCACCCACACATTCTCATACGCTCACACATACACACATATGAACAGAAAGAAAGAAAGAATCGTCGTGCAACTTGTGAAATTGTATGAAAATGGAAATTAAATGAACTTGATATTGTGAACAGCTCCAAAACAAAGATATAGTCGTCGCATGTCCTGGCCATTTTATTAAAGTATCTGTAAGGCTGACTGACTTATTCATTTCACTCATTCCATGCAAACTGCAGCAACAAGAATGGAATTATATTTGTTTATGCACACCTTGGTGTCTACCAAGTTGCATAGTGTGTTCAACTGTCTAATACCCGCTACCCAGTTTTGTAGAGCACAAAAATATTTTTTTAAAATAAAAACAAGTAAGAAAGCTACAGTCGAGAGTGCTCGACCGTATGATACCCGCAACCTATTTCGAGAGAAAAAAAAAATTTGAATGATATTTTGACAACAAATATACCAAAAATATACTGAAACTTGTATTTTGTTTGTATATATTTGAAAATAGCGGGTAAAAATCCACAACACCGACATGGTCACACGGCTTTTGGGGGCGGAAAGGGGCGTGGCTAAAATCTAAAATAAACTTGATCTGTCACCAAATTTGGTAGCTCTAGCTCTTATAGTCTCTGAGATCTAGGTGCTCATACAGACGGACAGACGGACATGGCTATATCGTCTCGGCTGTTGACACTGATCAAGAATATATATACATTATGGGGTCGGAGATGGCTCCTTCTGCCTGTTACATAAATTTTCTGTTGACACTAAGTTATAATACCCTCCTACCCTATGGGTAGCGGGTATAAAAACAAATTTCAGAATATTCTTTGGTACATTTTTCTTTAAAATATCATTTAAGTTTTTGTTTTCTCTCGAAATGGGCTGCAGGTATCATACGGTCGAGCACTCTCGACTGTAGCTTTCTTACTTGTTCGAATAGTTTTTATGGATATTCAAGCTGTTGTTAGTCGATCTTTTTGGGTCGTCTACTGAAGAATTTACATTGTCTACATTGATAGAAATAGGGGTGTTTTCAGTGTAAACTAATATGTTGATTCAAATGGTAATTGAATAAACATATTTTAATATCATCTTTAACAAAAGATATTTATATTTATTTAAATAATAAATAAAAAACATAACAGAAAACTTTTTACTTCATCTTATGATTTTAATCAGTTAACTTAAATTATCATTGATGTTTGGTTTCCGGATAACCATCATAACACTGACTTCATTCAACAAATTTGTGATGGTGAAATCGAAGGCTAAAAATAAATATGTTCGTTATTGTGTGATTATAACCTCTTCTTTATTCTTACTCTTTTCAATCTCAACTTTATCCCCCGCATTTAAAATGCAATGTTCCAACGTCGATGTGTCGATCCGCCTATTTTCAACTTTAAACTGTCCAAATAGTACAACAAAAATCTAAAAAAAAAAATTAACAGTAAAAAAGTGAATTATTTAAATAGCATACATAAATATATAAAACGAAGTCTGCTCTCACCAGAGAATTTGAATTTGTTTTAGTCATATAGTTTTGATGCGGATGGAATCTCATATAACCAAGAGTACAGTCAACATCTGTGCGGTATCGTGCGTACTCAATGCCTCCTAAATTCGAAAATTCTAAATGATCCGCTCTCGCTGCAGGTTTTTAATAATATATTGTTACAAACTATGCAAAAGCAACTACAATCGGGATAACTTACAGACATTCTCTGAACAATATTCGCCCATAAATTTAATTTCGTTCTCGGGTTTTTTTTCAGAAACGCTTTGTAGCCAATATAAGAAAATTAATTTATCGTTTTGTATCTGCACAACACGAGACGGGGCATCTTTGTTTTGCTCAAGAGGATCGGATTCTGAGTGTGACTCAATGTTCGCTGTCGCCTTAAATCCTTTGCGTACACGTTTGTGAGCGCGACCAGCCCCGACTTCTTCTTGCTCCACCTCACTTGTCTGAGCTACGCCTGCGCTCAAATGTTCTTCGTGATATTGCCCACGATTGCGCTTACACGTGATGCCTCCATTCGAAGTAGTCTCGTTTAGAGTACTGCTGAATAGCAGACCTTTATTATTTACAGAACCTAGCCTTTTCTTTGACGTGGTTGGCTTGACGCCTGTTAAAATTCGCCGCATGTAAGGAAAGGGATCATCTAAAGTATGACACCAAGTATTGCAAAGCGGCACATGACCACGTTTTGATCTACGAACTTCACCTAAAAGCGATTGTAATCAATTGTCTATTTATTTATTTGAATGCAAATATTGATTCACTTACTTGTTTTGTGTTGATCATTTTCACCTTCCTTACACAGCGGCAGCGGCATCGCAAAACTGGTCACAGGACTTTTCTCAATAGGCTGTTCACACATATCACTTTTCAAATGGGATTTATTTGTGTTGTGCACTTTTGACCCCTTCTTGACATTCGATTTCTTTGGCCTCGATGGCGGAGCTGTCAATGGAGGTTGCTTCCGGCGCTTCTTCTTAACCGGCCTTTGTTTCTCCTGTTTCTTATTATCCGTCTGCTGCCCGCCAACAGGCAACTCAAGTGCCTCGCGTGCAGCTTTGCTTGTGCTCGGCTGCTTATTTATAGCATAGCTCACCATTGGTGAAGGAGTATCAGTGTGTAGGGCTTCCATATTCATCATACTGCTGTGTTCCAAATTATTTTCAAAATGTGACGGCACCGTCGCCTCTTGCTGAAACTTTGTATGTTGAATATCTTCGTTTTGCATCTCTTTCTGTTGAATCTTCCTGTGTGATGTCTCTTCTTGTTGAGCCTGATTATTTGGCAGATTTTCATGATTATTTGAGAAATTTTGTTTCGATTGCTGTGACTTGCACATAACGTTTGAAAATATTAAAGTGGGTGGAGGCGGCACAATCAAGATATCATCGCTGCCTGTAGGCTTAGATGGTGGTGGGGCAGGTACAATTTCTATTCTGTTGAAAAGCACATTAGATATACTGTTATCAATTTGTCTGTCCACTGCGTTTGTTAGTCCACTGCAGGGAAGACCGTGTGTTTTTGAGGACACTGCAAATGCACCATCGATATTAGCTTTAGATGAGCGTAGCTGTTTATTTGACGGTGATTGCGAAATATTATCCTCCATATCGGAATTGCCTTTAGTGTACAAGCTGCGCTTGACGGAACTGCGAAAACTTGACTTAATGCGCTTGTCAATGGAGTCCCCCAGTGCTAAATATTCGCAGAGCTCTTTCGTCTACAAAGAAATAAGGTCTCGTTAAAAAATTCAGATTCAAATATCCAAATATCTGGTACTCACTCTAGGTGGCTGTCGGGGCCTAAAACGGGATTTAGACCCTTTCCTTATTTTAATATCTTTTAATTTTGGTGATTCTGGGAGAGGAAACATGGATGTATTCATCGGCAATATGACCTGTTGAATCTTCTCGATTTTCGGATTGTCCTGTTTAATTTTGTCTATGTGATTTGTGTTTTGTGACCTGCACATGGCTTCTGAAAAATTTGAAGTGGAGGGAGGCGGCGGCACAATAGAAATATTGTCATTGTCATCGCTGTTAACTGTGGATTGAAGGTGCTGTCTACGTAGCGGTGATGGGGATTGATTCGCTTCCTTATCCGTGTGGCCTTTGGTGTCCTGCAGTCTTAAATATTTGGCTAGCTCCGTCGACTACCAAGAGATACGGTTAAATTAATCATAAAATTATTTGATCTGCAAAATATTTGGATTTTACCATAAATGTTTGTTGGTCCCGTGTTGAGCTATTGTTGGTTTCTGCTGGAGGCATCAACTTACTTAACAGCAATTTATTTGGCTTGGCGATGGAAACCTTAAGCGGCCGGATTTTGGCCAAATTGTCGTCGAACTCCCGATGCGCGAGCTCAGAAGTTATGCGTTGCTCAAAAGCAAGTTTCTCTCCCTTTGAAAGTTTTGAACAATTCGAGTCATCAGAATAGATTAGTCCTAGTGAGTTGCGCTTGCGTAAATCAAGTACCTCATAGTGACTCATCTGCGCTGGATCCTGAGCAATCTGCTCACCACTTAGACCTATTAAGACATTTGCACTTGATTTTGATTTGTTTTCTATCCAACTGGTCAAAGAAGATTGCTTCATATTGCCATCTGATGTCGCCAAAGTATCTGCTGGTGCCTTTGAATCTAGATTCGTCCTAACTCCATCCCGATTTGGCATCTGCAGGGAATTAAAATGAGCTTTAGGCACGTTATCCTTGCTCTTCGCAATATCTGTGGTCAAAATCTCCTCATCATTGACACATGTTGTTAAATTCTGACGAATGAATTTGACAACTGTTGATGAAGGCCTCGACGATCGTTGACCAGTGTTCCTTTCGAGCATTGAAGGGCGGAAATCAATTGCAGAGTCTGCTTTCATGTTAGCCAAATAACCAGACTCAAAATCATCACTCCTTTTTTGTATTTTCTTCGGGGCTCCTGATGTTGACGATGCTCTTGCCAGTTGTGAGTGTGGCGGCGTAGGCGTCAGTTGCCTCTCTGTAAACACCGTACTGCTCAATTGTGGAAGCTGCAGAAGTATTGATGTTAAAAGAAACATATTTTTCTCAAGCTAAAATCTTACAAAATCCGACAAACTTGAGCGACAAGGAGACATTGGAGGAGACATATTGTCAAGATCAGCTAATGTAGGCTTTGTGGGTTGTGATTGCGCCTCGACCACTAAATTTCGTTCCGTCTCTGGAATTGCATTTATAAAATCGTTGGTAGTTGATTTAGATCAAGGAAGAATTTAGTATACCTTTTACAGGGGACGCTTTCGCAGGAAGCTTATGCAGCTCGACCGTAACATCCATTGATCTGTCACAGCCACCAAGCAACAATTTTGGGGAATTATGTGTTTTTGGAGCAGTTTTTAACTTTAAAAATGCAATCAGTCGATTACTATCGGTTTCGTTCTTTTTCAACAATTCCTCCAATTCAAAAATTGTATTTTCACCTATGTTTGCCCTAACAAAGTGGAATTAAATTAAAAGCATAAGTTTTCACATTATCACATTTAGCTTACATTTTAAGGTGCGGGAATAAAACTATTGTGTGTTTCCTACGATCAAGAGATGCGGAATTTTTAAATGCCGAATAAAGAACCTAGCGACCTACAGCGTGGTCGCAAGTTGAACATCGAAATAAACCAAATTAGGTAAAAAAAATATACTGAATATATCACAAAAACAAATATCGATTAGGTATGAATTAATCTATTCTGATATCAGCAAAACAGTGTGACCAAAAACCTTTAGTTTAAAGAGAAAAATTCAAGTGCAATTGCAAAAAAAAACAGTTAATAATTGAAAAAATTGCCCCGATTAATAGATAATAATAATATTTCCACATGTCCAAAAACTACGATTTTCTCCAAATATTTTTAACGCAACATTCGAACATATTTCTACGTTAAAAATATATGTGAAGATATCGGCTACCATATATCAGTATATTTTCTCACTCACGCGGTATCGAGGTGCAACCAAAACTCAGCTCCCCACACCATCAAAAGCGCACCTAGGTTTGAAACACTAAATTAGATTTGACGGCAATGCCCTATCTTGTCAGATTTTTGTCATGTTTATCGTCCAAAAGCTCATCAAAATATTCAAACTTTACTTTGGCCTATGTTTTATTATCGATTTGAAATAATTATTTGCTCGTGGTGCATTTTTAAACTGTCCGCCGAAGTTACATACGATCACCAGATTTACGTGGGAGCGGCCTCACTCAAATTTGACCGTGGCGCATATATTCATGTAGAAGCAGGAAAACAGGACTCGATCATATGTGAAAATATGGAGTGCATGTGCAAATAGGCTATAATTAATAAGAAACAGTAATTATTGAAGTGGTATTTTTCGATGAAAGAAAGTATATAATAAAGTTGCGGTCTCACGGACTAAAAAACTTTCAACTGCATAAAAAGATCATGAAATGAATTTCGATGGCATATCCATACCTAAAAAACTTTTGCCTGGCAACTATTTACAATTAGGCTTGGCTGCGCAGCGACAGAGACAGCGAAGTTTTAAAGAACTGCTGGAAAAGGTAAATTTGTGAAGAACACTTTCCAAAAACGCAGATGCGAATTAATTTGTTTATTAATGCGACTGCAGCGGAAATTGCCAGAGTGCGGCTGGAGGGATGAGGAGATCGAAACTCTAGTCCACGAATTGGCTGCGCTGGATAGCAACAATTTCAGGCATAATGTTGGGCTGGGCGAGCGAGAGGCGCGCATTGCTTGCAGTGAGTAACGAGTAACAATTTATTCGCAGTAATTATTCAAATTACATTTAAATCCTTAGAACTCGTTGCACGACGTCATTACAATTTTGGGCATGGCATTGGTCGGTCTGGGGATCTGCTCGAGGCGCAACCTAAGGCCGCCGGCTCCACGCTGCTAGCCAATCTGACAATCGCTTTGCTACTGGACCTGATGCAATCTCTGGGCATGCGCTCTTGCCGGGGTTGCTTTCTGGTCCCAATGGCAACGGGCATGACACTGACACTGTGCCTACTGGCACTGCGCAAGCTTCGACCAACTGCGCACTATGTGCTCTGGTCGCGCATTGATCAGAAATCCTGTTTCAAGGCCATTACAGCAGCCGGTTTGCAGCCCGTTATCATCGACAACTTGGTGCTGGGGGAGCAGCAATCTTTAGTCACGAATATGGACAAGTTTAAGCAGCAAATCCGTCAATTGGGCGCTCATAACATACTCTGTCTGTATACTACCAGCAGCTGCTTTGCGCCGCGCAACAGTGACAACATTGTGGAGGTAGCCAAGCTGGCCAAGCAGATGGCGTTGCCGCATCTGGTCAACAATGCCTACGGACTGCAATGTGAGGCAATTGTACAGCAATTGGAGCGGGCGCACAACGTGGGTCGCATCGATTACTTTGTGCAGAGCACGGACAAAAATCTTCTGGTTCCAGTTGGAGGTGCAATCGTTGCCAGCTGCGATGAGGCAATGCTGAAGCATCTGGCCAGCAGCTATGCAGGTCGTGCCAGCGGTTCACAGTCTCTGGATGTGTTCATGACGCTCCTCTCACTAGGTCGCAGTGGATACCAATCCCTGCTAAGGGAACGCAGCGACAACTTTAAATATCTACGCGATCGACTACAGGAATTTGCTGCAAGGAATGGCGAAATTGTGCCTCAGTGCACAAGTAACAACATTTCACTCGCTCTCACACTAAGCTCGCTCAGCGGCAATCCTGGAGATCGGCCCAATCCGGTCACTGAACTGGGATCAATGCTGCACACACGCGGCGTCTCCGGCGTGCGAGTTGTGCCCGTTGGACAGTTGCAGTGCATCGATGGGTACAAATTCAAAAGTAAACAAAAAATATTACAAAATATATACATATGTACATACTACATTAGCATTATATTCTTAGATTTTGGCTCGCATCAAGAGGAGCATATGAAGGCGCCATATTTGACAGTAGCAGCAGCATTGGGAGTCACCAGAATCGAGATCGACAGATTTTTTGAGGTCTTGCACAAATGCTGGATCCAGCTGAATAAATCTGGCTAGACTTCGATATGTGGAATGTATCTATTTGGAATTATGTGCTTTTATGAGACAATTATTGTTATTGAGAATACATTACGCACAGATTATAACTAACGATTGCTTGGTTCATTTTCCTTGTTCTCCTTATTTGTTTTGGCCTTCAGTTGTTGCTGCTGAGCATGCTGCTGCTGCTGCTGCTTGCGTTGGAAATGTTGATGCATGGTCGTCTCAATCTTGGATAACGAATTGTGATACTCCTGCTTGATGCGATTAAACTCGCGCTTCATGTAATCATCTTTGTCCTCAGCATAGATCTTATAGTTTTGGGCAGTTCTCTTGGCGCTCTGGTAACGCTGCTCGGCAATGCGAAGCGTTTCCTCGTGGCTTTCCCGCAGTGTCTGCAGCTTCTGCTGCCACTGCTCCTCAAGCTGGCCCAGCGATTGCTTCTGTTTGTTCCATTCGTCCATAAGTGCTCGCATGGAGCAACGCTCCGATTCAATGCTCGCATGTTGCTCGTCCATTTCACGCACCAGGTCGGCAATTCGTTGGTTCTTTATCTGCAACTCGTTGCGGCACTTTTGCAGCATTTGCTTCTGCTTCTCATCCTTGTCGCCCAGCAGCTCTTGCATTTGTTCCCGCTCCGCAAGTATCGTTTCCTTAAGCAGATCCACTTCGGTCTGACGCAGCTGCAGATCTCTGCATACCAATTGATACTCGCGATGCAGACACACGCTGCGCTCCTCCGCCTGCTGCAAACGCGTCGTGGAGCGCTTCAATTCGGCAGCAAACAGCTTGGCCATTTCATCGCGCACACGCTGCTCGATTTGTTTGATGCGTGTTTGAGAGAACTCGGGAGATGATGAGGCTACTTCAGTATCTCCAGCTCCGTCGCCTGGTTGCAGAGGACTGTTGCACTGCTCCTGTAGCTTTAGCTTCTCCTCCAGACCCAGCTTCAATGTCTTTAGTTGCTCCACCTCAGTGGACATATCGGTTAGCTGCTTTGCTTGCATTGAGCTGAGACTCTGCAACTTGAGTAACTGGATTTCCATCTGCAATTCATAATTAATACTCAGCGTTCAATCGAAAATCGCTTTATTTCGAACTCACCTTGGTAATCTCGGCCAGCTGATCGCTGCATTTGCTGCAACTGCTCAAATTTTCTTTGGTTGCCTTTTCCAAGTCTTCGTGTTTCTGTCGCTCACATTTCTGGAGCAGCGTCTCGAGCTCTCGCTCATGGCTTTGCTGCTTCGTCTCGAGCAGCTTGCCCAACTCCTGGGACTTGACCTCAGCCAGTTGCAGATTACACCGAAGTTGCGCCAACTGTTGGCGCTGCTCTTGCAATTCCTTTACGTTATCCACATCGCTCAATTTGCGTAGTTGATAACTGAGACTTTCCTTGTCATTGGCTATCTCTGTATACAATTTCTTTAAGCGATCCACCTCGCCCTTGGCATCCTTTAGCAGAATCTTATGCCGCTCCAGCTCTAGCATCAAATTGTCGGCCGTTGAACGATTGCGCAGCTGACGATTGTCTTCGGCGATCTGATCGTGTTTACCCTGCAGATCCGCATGTTCCTGTCGCAATTCATCCAACTCTAAATTGGCATTGTCCAGACCCAGCTTGATCTTCTGGCGCTCGTCCATCAGGACTTCGATTTCACTGCGCAACTTTGTGGTATCGAGTGAAGCATTCTGCTGGCGTTCCTTCAGTTGCTCCTGCAACACTTTCACTCTCGTCTCCAAGCGCATATTGTCGTCCTTCAAGGTGGCCAACTGCACCAGCATTTTATTCTCAATGTCGCGTTGCGAGCGCAGCTCTGTATTACGCTCGTCCAACTGCTTCTCAAGCTTGCGAACCTCTTCCCGCTTGCACTTCATCATGCTGAAAGTGCGGTACAGATCCTGCTTGAATTTGCTCAGCCGTTCCACAGGATTCAATGGGGTGCTGCCCATCACATTCGCTGGCAAGCGCTTGGCCATTGGCGACTCGGATTCGGACTCATGCTGCTGTATCAAGGTGTCCATTAAGTCCATTTCAGCCGAGGTGCCATTCAGACGATCCGTCAACTCCGCAATCGTCTGCTCCATGCCGGCCATCTGTCTGTGCAGATCGTCAATACATTGTTGTTGCCGCGTGTACTCTGCCTCGTAGCTGGGTGTGGCAGTCAACTGGTTGCAACGACGCTGTGCAATATCCAACGCCGTGTTTAGCTCGTTGATCTTGTCGGCCTTGTCCAACAGCATGGTCTCATGGCTCGACTGCAGCGCATTGTAACGCATATGCATTTGATCGAGTTCTTGCTGCTTCTTTTCCAGCTGATCCGCCAGTTGGCTAAGCTGGTGCTGGCCCAGCTCCGACTGGGCACGATGCTGCTCCTCCTGCTGCTTGAGCCGCAGCTCGGCAGTGCGATCATCGCGTCTATGCATGTCACGCTCGACCATCGCGTACTTGCGTTGCACATCGTCAAGCACTGTTTGCGCCGTCTCCAGCTTGCCCACAAGTTGTGTGTTCTCCGCCTCCAGTGCCTTCTTCTCACTGCGCAGCTTGGCAATGTTGTCCTCGAGATGGGAGCACTTCTCCTTACTGTCCACGAGCAGTTCATGGGCATGCTGCTTCTCCCGTCGCGCCCGGTCCAGTTCAGCCTCTGTGATGGACACATGCTTGAGATAATCATTCGCTTTCTTCTGCGCCTCCGTCGCCAGCTTGTTGGCATTGTTCAACTCGTGGGTCTTGGACTCCAACAGCATTTTCAGCTTGTGCACTTCACTGCTGCCATTCACGTAATCCAATGGCGGTTGCGGATGCTCCGTTGCCAGTGGCGGTAAAGCTTGTGGCAAGAGATCCGATGGAAAGTTTGTTGTAGAATCAATGGTGCTCTCGTTGTCGTCGTCATCCAAATCATCAAAGGCGTTCTCCAATAAGTTGCCCAGCTGTAACATGCACGTAAACTCATAGCCAGGTGCATTCGTCAGGAGATCCATCATCAACTTACCTCCGCTTCACGTCTTTTTTGATCCTGCAGTGCTTCTTCCTCTTCTTGCCGCTCCAGCGTTGAGTTGACCTTTAAAGTCTCTGCACCCTGAAACAGGCTAACCCCTGGAGTGTTCATTTTTCTGTTTATTTTTTTTTTTTTTGGCTTTTTGTTTATTAATTGTTGATTCGAATTTGAATTTGAGCAGAATGGGCAGCCGCTATTTGTTTTCTTCAAGCGGGGTACGCAGCTCACGTCATTGATTGCGATTTTATTAGTATGCAGCTCACAATATTCTAGCATTTTTAAAAATACTGGTTATTATTATGCGAACAAACACCGATACCACTATCGATGTTTGGATTTTTTGTGTAACCCATATATTATTATTATGAAATGCTTATTTTCGTTGGGAAGCGAGTAAATTTATTAAATATTTGCATTAGCGCTAAAGAGATGTACGAAAAGAACAAAAATGTTACCTGGCTTCATATGGGATATTGGTATAGTCCACCTCTACTAAAAACTGCTTAAAGTATAAAACGAAGTGGCAACGATTTTTGGATTTTTGGTGAAACCCAAATATTATTATTATGAAATGCTTATTTTTGTTAACAACAGTGTTGGGAAGCGAGTACATTTATTAAATATTTGCTTTAGCGCTAAAGAGATGTACGAAAAGAACAAAAATGTTACCTGGCTACACTTCATATGGGATATTGGTATATTCCACCTCTACTAAAAACTGCTTAAAGCATAAAACGAACGGCACAGCAGTTCGTTCACTGAACCAGTATTTAGTTCGTTAAGTGAGTCGGAAAGGACTAGAGTGTTTTTTCGGTATTATTTTGAGTTAGAATCTACTACCAATTTCCACTTCACTTCTACCCGTATGCGAACAAAATGTTCTATACGACTTTCTATACGGCGCACAATGCCGTAAAACAACTCTGGCCAATTCAGCAAAATTCAATGTGTGGCTTTGATATTTTGCAGATCTTCAAATATTATAAATGTTTCCCAAATAGTTAAATTACTGTTTGCATAGTATATATTTATCAAATATTGATGGAACATAAAAAAAACTCCAGTTACCCTGCCATACCTTTACAAAAATCTGATAAAATCACATTTTTGCAATTCGAATACATTAACAGATGGGTAACCATATGAAAATTGTCTGTATTTAGTTAAATCTCATCGTCATAATAACGTATATTATATCTTGCCGTTCAAAAACATCCTTGCATGGATAGTATGTCTGCCTTTGTTTGAAACAACCCAAAATAATCCATAAAAAAACAGTTTTGCATAAATTTCTTTTACTTTTTAAATTTTTTCGTTTTTATTATTATTATACAGACTTTCCATTCATAAACGCACTTACATTGGGACATTTATCTAATTTCTCGGCATCTATTTGGAAAACCTTGGACAAACGTTTCCAACTTTGCGCATCAAAGTAATAGAAGGTGCCACGCTCTTTTGTACCATTTTTTTCATATTGATTAATGCCAGGAATTCGAGTTATCCAAATCTTCTCCTCCACATGATATCGCCACTCGCGACTATGCCTAAACAAAAAAAAGATAAAATTTAATTAACAAAATATTAATGCACTTTGAATTAGAACTTACAATTCAGAAGCTGCCATCAATTGCATTTTATCGCCGATGTTTGTGTAGAAGAGGAAAAAGAGCAGATCCTCTTGCAGTACTTTTAATGCCGGCGCTGTGAGCTTATCTCTAATCGCAAAATTGATCAGATATTCGGGTGGCACGTTGTATTCAACGTCTTGTGCTCTGTGGATTACAAAACAACGAGTTTTAATATGGAGTCTGCGAATTAGACAACCTACAACCTAAAGTCGACTAGTTACCTGCAGGGCTGTTCCACGAACGGTCCAGCGAATGTTGGATGCAAGCTCTCTTGTGAATTCAGATTCAATCCCAGGCCCGTTAAGTCCGTGCCCAACGATAATGTCACCAGATTGGGATCCGTTTCAGCAGCTCTTATGAATGTCAGCAGACCTACCATGCCGAACTGATTGTTCACCATGCTTGCTGGTATATTTGTGACCTTGCCTATCATGGTTTGGATTTAGGTTGAAGGTATTGCGATGGAGTAGACTAGACTAGATGTTATGCTTACCATCTGGCGATGTTTGTACGCCGCTTTTCACAAGCTTATCATTGCTGGAATTATCGTTCATATGGTCGCCGCCAGCTCCGCTGCCAAGTCCACCGCCAACGCCCATCATAGCATTTTGGCCGGTGACGCTGTTGACACCACCACCGCCGCCGCCAGAGCCCACTAACCCTACATGCGTAGGATTACCCACTCCACTTGCCCCACTGCTGCTGCCTCCACCACCGCCAACAACAACACCCCCTAGTCCACTGCCAACAGCACCGAGTCCATTGCCCCCAACAACTGCACTAGCAGTGCCTGAACCAACGCCGCTGACCACAATGGAATTCATTGTCTTTTCCGTGCCATCAAGATTGTTCTCTGTGATGCCACCGCCACCACCAGCCGTGTTTCCAATGCCACCGCTGCTGCTGCCTATCGCGTTCGTTGTTCCATCCGAATTCTGGGTGCCCGGTAACGCTGGAAAGTCCTCGTTAGACATCGTAAATTCCGACTGCTCCGACGTTGGCTGCTTCACCATGCCGACTGCAAGGATCATCAACTCAATCAGTACAAAAGGGCAACAATAAGCAATATAAAATAAATAATCAGGGCAAATAATTCAACAATTTACAACACGCTTTTCAGCTAGGATCTACCAACACCAGTTAAAAACATTACGAACGCTTTATCGCCAACGAAACTACACATAAATAATTACAGATATTGATATGTATATATGAAAAGCAAAATTCGCTTGACTGCCCGATATTTAAGTGCATCGATAAGATAGGATAGATAGACATCATATTTTAGGTTGGGATCATTCAAACTAAAACAGTTAAGCAAAATATGTATGTATGTATATAAAGCCACAACCATAACCGCAACCAATGGAAATTGTAAGATAACAATATAGTAACAGAAATTAAAATTAAATAAAGTGGATTTTTGAATTGAACTCACAAGAGGTAAAGAAATTACCGTAGGGTTTGCTGCCCGGCGGCTGGAGAGGATTCGATTGGGGCAGTGTTTGATCATTCTGACCACGTGCGTTCGTCAGGGATGGAAACTCTGTGGGATCGAGTAGCGCTGGCGTTGAAGCATCAGCTCCACTGCCACCACCGAACACATGAAAGTTATTTAATGGTCCACCCCCGCCACCTGTTCCATAGCCGCCGCGGCCGGACTGCATAAAGTTGCCCATGTTCGACTGCAAAACAATAAGTATTATCCCATGAAATGACTACACTCTTAGAGTATATTAGTACTCACCATGGGCCCGCTGCCCAAGCCCTGCATGGCACGACGCTCCACAAACGGCCGTTGGCCAAATAGATTCGAAGTTCGATTGCCACTCGATAAGGCGGGACCGCCGACCGATAACTGCGTATTACGATTTGGCGATAACTGTTGCGGTTGTTGTGTTTGCTGCCCGTAATTCGTGGCGCCTGGATAGGAGGTGGCGAAATCTGCTACATCATTTCCAATCAAAATACAAATAGATTATTGATCAAATCGTTGGTTCGTTAGGGAACTGAATAACTCACCAGTTTGAAACATGCCAGACGTAGGTGTTACATGGCCAGACATGGAGCTACCACCAAAGCCGCCTGTTGTTCGGCCCGTTAAAGCTGCGTTTGCTATGCTTCTTGGGGGTTGTTGAAAATTTAAATTCGCCATAATCTAAATTATAAAACAAAAAAAAACAAATCGGTTGTACGCATAAGTATTTTTCATTGTCAAAAGCTCCATATAATTTCAAATATTTGTAACACAACATTCTGTCCCATGTAAAGTCCCATAAGAAAATTTCGAAAGGATTTTTCCGTGCGTGCGTTATACACAAATGTGCCAACATATTTTGGTATATTTCTCAGTTACGCGATAGTTGATCCCAAAACACAGCTCACCAAACCACATTATGTTAAGTAATCGCATGTTATAATATATAATATAATAAAAATACTTTGAATTTATTGATCGATCCCTAAAAATATGGTGGTTACAGTTTGTTTACCTTTTCCCAATATTTTGAATGGGGAAGCAGCTTAACGGGACTTCGTCAAATGTGAAAATGCAGAGTGCATGTGGAACTGAGCTATCGATTTTAAAGCAATCCCTAGAGTTGAACCTATCGCTAGATCACAATGCTTATCGGATGCAGTCTTGCTGTTGTTTTGGCGCGAATCCAAAACGATACCTAATTGAACAACAGACGCAGTTAAAAAATAATGCGAAGCCGGCTGGCTATTGTTTATCGCTGGGGTGGGTTATATTAAATAGGTAGGGAAGAGGTGTGCGATGACAATGACTCATTTCGATCGAAGGAGAGCTAACGAACAGAAACCAGAGCGGGTATGATAACAAACTGGTTGCAGAGAGATAGATAATTGTTGTTGCTCGCTAAAAGGAAAAACACTTTAAATAAATATAAACAAGTTTTTTCATTTTCAGACTATCCTTGAGTTGCAAGTGATTTGTATTTAAGCTAGCTAAGAAGCTACGATTTAGCCAAGGTCGCTGGAATTTCATATAAAGCTTCTTATTGTGTATACAACAACAATAAAAACTAATCAGTAGCTTGGACGTAAAAAGCTGTTTCTCTGTTACAGCTAAAAATAATAAGAGCGGGAGATAATGTGAATCAAGTACTTGAAACGCAGGTAAACAAAGTCGAATGCACTTTACAACACTGTTTTGAGATTTAATTGCTGCGCAACCAACTGTTCAATAATGTAAGCAGACAAATTCGCATGCATACATGTATGTGTATAAACAAATTGATGTGCCCCAAACCAGAATGACAGGATGTGAAATAATTGTACTGGAAGAATGGTAGAAGACAAGGGAAACGGAAAAGGATCTGCAATTCACTTGTCTGATGGGCACACACACACTGTTATGTGCATGTGTTTGTGTAGAGATGAAACACATACATACACTCACGCATACCGTAAATTCCCTATGCATCTGTGTGGGTGCTGTGCGCTTAGTGGTGCGGATCTGGAGGCAGGTCTGGGCCTTGGGCGACTGATCTTTTAATCTTTCTTTGTATGATCTGTTGAGGCATATTCCACTTGCATTGTCGATCGATGCTGATCACAATGTAATCGCATCAGCTGACCAGCGTACATTTTACAACACTATTTTCGCTTACAACAAACTAACTGCTACGAATTAGACTTTGGCTAATTGGCGTTCAGGCATTCAGACCCAGGGCTAGCCTTGAAAAGAGCTTTAACACCAATGTCACCACAAAAACGACAACTTACCTAAATGAACGTTGGATGATAATGCTGATTCCACTGTTACTGCTTCTGCTTCTGTTTGCCAACTTCTGCTGCTACCAACAACATACACTGAATGTTTTGTTCTCACCGCATCTAACATTCCAAAGCGACTGGGACGTTTTTGGTTGCTGACACTGACGCGTTGCCGCCGTCGTCGTCGCCCTCCTTGATGCAGATGCAGTGCCAACTAAGGTCGTTGTTTATGTTAACGTTAATGTTAATTTCGAAGGCTTTGTTGACCACTTGATGGTGGCTTAACAGTTACAAGTAAATGGCACTCACACACAGGCACAGTACATTCAGGGATACATGTACACGCACACGCACTAACTAACACACACCCACACGTCGCCGACGACGCCGTCGATGTAGAATGATGATGATGATGCGCAAAGTGTAGCGCCGAAACGTGCAGAGGTTAGTTGGTATTTTTCCGCGCCTTCTCGTCCCTATGAATGTATGAGTGTGTATATTACATATATGTATATGTTTATATGATTCTTCCAATATATGTGCACATACACGCGCTGTCAGTATCTATGTATTGGTGAACTTTACTTCGTCGTACTTGCCCGAAAGAAGGAAGAAGTACCGAAGGTTTTTTTACATGCGTTCCCTTTGCCAACGGCTTTGCAGAAAAGCGGCGATTAAATAAGTTGAACTTCAGCTTTGGCGACCGCCGTTGGGCAAAACTTGAAGCGGAATGAACGCGTCTTAGTTGTGTTTTTTTAAACGTCTTATAGGTTTTTGTATTGTTTTGCCTCCACTTATGTATATGTTGATTTTTTTTGTAAGTAAATAATTGTTCGCTATTGCGCTGTTGCCTCTGCTTCTTCTTCTTCTGCTTATTGCTCTGCTTCCACTGTGTGTCTGTCTTTGTTTTCTCAGTTCATTGAAATTTCACCCGAACGCGAATTTGGGGTAAATTCGCTTTGCAATTTATGCACCTCTCACGTCGTGCACAATCGATAGCACTTTAATTAAGCACAGGCAAACGCCTATAATTTACGATTGCAATGCAATAATCAATTTTTGTGCGCTCGAAAAACGCTTAAAATGTACACAAAATATGTTCCGCAAAAACTTTTGTGGCTCGTCACATACGAATACAAACACACAAAAGACGGAGACGGATAATTGTTATCGATGCTGCAATGTTATGATATCGATGAATGCGATAGTGGCGTTCTCTCAAGCCCCAGGGATGTCTTGGTGTTTTTTAAGGAGACCAATGCACGTCAAGTATTAAACAAATGTGTATTAATTAATTTGTTTTTCTTTCCTGTTTTAACATAATGAAAAGTTCTTTGTTATTGGTCGACTTTATTACAATTTCGAAGGCAAAGCATACTATGTGAATTAATCGATCGCCCCGTTTGTTCGTGTCTGAGCCACAAATTCCCAAATCTGTTTTGCATGCGTCTGTTTGTCGCACTTTCGTGCATTGCAATACATTATATTTGAAAATTAAATGGCCGATCCCAACTCAGATGACGAAAGTGGTAAGCGCAAAATTCATAAAGTATTACCCAGATTGCAGCTGCCGCTGCAACTAAACGTTTTCATTTTTTGTTTCGCAGGTTCCGGCTCTGGATCCAGTCACAGTGGCAGTCGAAGCGTCACGCCACAAGGCAGCGCAGCAGTGTACGTTTTTAATTCAATTCAGATTCAATAAATTGGGATATGCATAATTTGGTATTTAACTATTGCAGATCACCGGCAGGTAGCCGCAAGTCGGCCAGTGGTAGTGATCGGTCGCATTCGCGTTCACGTTCCGGCTCTAGATCCCGTTCACGTTCCGCCTCTGGGTCGCCTCGTAGTGCTCACTCTGGCTCAGCTACCAGTCGCCGGTCCCGCTCCAGGTCGGTGCATAGCCAGCGCTCTGCCGCCTCTGTGCATCACGCTCAGGTCCGCTCTCGTTCCCGCTCCCGCAGTGGTTCTTCTCAGAGCAAGCGTTCCAGGTCGGGGAGTAGCAAAGAGGATTCGCGATCCAACTCGCCCAACCTTCAGATCGATGATCGGCGTCCTAATTCGAAGAGCAAGAGTCGAAGTCGCAGTGGCAGTCGAACATCCCGTTCTCGCTCACGCTCAAAGTCAGGCACACCCCGCTCTGGTCGCACGTCGCGTAGCAGGAGCGGGTCAGGCTCGGGCTCTGGCAGTGATATAGGCGCGTCGAGGAAGAAACAACAACGCCGCCAAAGCACATCGGATGGGGAGAAACGCAAGAGCGGCAGCGACAGCGATGCAGCCTCGCCGGCAAAAGCGAAGAAGGCGCGTTTAATTGACTCTGACAGTGATGAGGATGCAATGGTCATAAAGCTATTCCTTTTCTTTTGTTTTGCATTAATAACAATTATTGTTTAATTGCAGCCTAAGAAAGCGCCCGCAGCTTCCGACATCTTTGGCGATGCGGATGACATCAGTGACGACGAGGAAACGGCAAAATCTCCAGCGGGCAGCACTGAACGATCACGCAGTCGCAGTCTGAGCAAGTCGCGCTCCCGCAGCCGCTCCGTTAGCCGCTCCCGCAGCCGCTCTCGCTCTCGTTCCCGCGACCCGGAGAGGCGACAAGCACAGGCAGCAGCAATAAAGGAGTTTGAGCCGGAACCTTTGCCTGAGACTCGAATTGAAGTAGAGATTCCACGCATTTCGGCTGATCTTGGGAAGGAGCAGCATTTCATAAAGTTACCTAATTTCTTGTCAGTTGTCACACATCCATTTGATCCAGAGACGTACGAGGATGAAATCGATGAGGAGGAAACTATGGATGAAGAAGGTCGTCAGCGCATCAAGTTAAAAGTGAGCAACACGATTCGATGGCGCGAGTTTATGAACAACAAAGGCGACATGGTTCGCGAATCGAATGCTCGCTTCGTTCGCTGGTCCGATGGCAGCATGAGTCTGCATCTGGGCAATGAGATTTTTGATGCGTACCGCCAGCCGCTGGTTGGCGATCACAACCATTTGTTTATTCGCCAAGGTACCGGTCTTCAGGGACAGTCGGTGTTCCGCACTAAGCTTACATTCCGGCCACATTCGACCGAATCGTTTACCCACAAGAAGATTACCATGTCGCTGGCGGATCGATCGAGCAAAACAAGTGGCATTAAGATTCTCACTCAGGTTGGCAAGGACCCCACCACAGATCGATACTCGCAGCTAAAGGAGGAAGAGGCAAAGCTACGCCTCGCGATGCGTACGCAGCACAAGGCCCAACCCAAAAAGAAAAAGGCTGGCGCTGGAGAAGCGCTCATTGGTGGTGGCAACTCATCCTATCAGCATGACGATGGCAGCGATGACGAGAATGCCATTAGCCTTAGTGCCATTAAGAATCGCTATAAGAAGGGCGCCGGCGGTGGCCAATCAGAGCCAAAGGCATCAACCATTTACTCTTCAGACGACGACGAGGGCTCTGACTTTGAGGCGCGTCGCAGCAAGAAGGTGAATAAGGCCAAGGCTAGCAAAGCCCTACGAGACTCAGACAGCGAATCGGAGGCCGGCAGCGGCAAGAGCGAAGCAGCAGGCAGTGCCGCCAGTGGCAGTGGCAGCGACAACGAAAGCCGAAAGAGCGGCAGCAAGTCTGGCAGTGGCAGTGGCAGCGGTTCCGATAGTGGTAGCGGGAGCGGCAGTGACAATGAGGATTAGTGTATGGCATGAAAAACTGGGAGATGTATTTACGAAACTTTAATATGAATAACTTGGGAGGAGATACTAAGAACAAATTAATCATGAGACAACCTCATTTAAAGGCCGACAAAAAATAAAAAGCGTGAGCCAACTGCAACTATATTTGTAGAATTGTCTTGTAAATAACTTTAAAATCTATACCTCTCAAAGCTAGATTCAAATGTAGTTAATTCTTTCAATTTGCTTAGGTGACAACGCTGTAAAGAGAAAACTAAAAATTAAATGCAACACACTTTTCAAC
The DNA here is from genome assembly GCA_963583835.1 of Drosophila immigrans. NCBI lineage: Eukaryota > Metazoa > Arthropoda > Insecta > Diptera > Drosophilidae > Drosophila > Drosophila immigrans. The sequence goes on along the minus strand of OY757142.1, from coordinate 28,853,313 downwards.
ACGTATTTCTTTGCTTTGATTTATTTTTCTATTTTTCATAAATTATTACTTAAATACTTTAGTTTTATACAATTAGACTATGCGTTAAATATTTACGGTTTGAACCAAACACACGAGTTATACATAATTTCTTGTTTTCGATATTACTTCTTAGTTACTATACAACTGAATTCGAAAATATATTCTCCAGTTTTCACGTTTGATAAGGGATTCATTCTACAAAAGGTACACGTCCTAAATTTGCATTGTCGCTTTCTAAATATGTATACTACTCTGCTGTTTTTATTGGTCTTAAGTTTCATAACTATATATAGTATGTATACACATCTAAAAAAGAAGTTATTCCATACTGTAAACAATTAAATTATTCACTTTTACGGGTTTTAAACATACTTGTATCTTTGAAAAAATGATTGTGCGACAATTTGTTGTCAATTGTTAGATACAATTCTATAAATGCTAAACAGCTCTGTAAAAATTCTTTTGTAATTCGATGTACATGCGACATTTTCTCATGTGTGCATATGTATATATTTATGGGGATTGATTTGGAACAACTAGTTGTGTGTGGAGTGTGAGGAAATGCGCAGTACAAAATTAGTCAGTTCTGTTGTCTACAATTGTTGTTTGTTGATTACGTGCAATTGGATATTCTATTTGGGGGTTAAGCATCAATATTATCCGATTGCATGCCCTGGGTTGGCATTAAGTACATGACTGATTGACTGACTGATCCACAACTGTTTATATGCGATATATATGTTTGACGATCTGCAGTCATCTTTTGCGATTTTTCATCTATATAATACTCACAAATGCATCTGAAGTTCGTCTACACATGACATGTATTATTTTCGTTTTATAGTTAAGGCCGAGTTCCTATTTCTTCTCCCTTTTTATTAGAAGCTGGTCTTCCAATGAACACATACATTCATACTCAGACACACACACTGGAGACCATTGTCCGTTTATTATATGCATATTCCACATTACTGTTTGTGGTGTGTGAATCCCAATAATGCTGCCCCTTCCTGCCGCCTACTGCTATTCTATATAATTGTTTCTTATTTCTCTTCTTTAGTCGGCTGATAGATAACACGCTAGCGTCTAACAAAGAATTAAAAATATTGTTTTTTTGTGGTTGTTTTTGTTTAAGATAATTGCACAAAATGCAGTTGGTAGCCATTTTTGTGGTAAGCTCCTTCATCAGCAGGCCTAAAAAATTAAAAGAAAATATTATAAGTTTACAAACAGTAAAGTTAAACAATTTAAACGATGTATTAGACAGTGGCCATAAATGCAAATTCAACTGGGGTTGGGCTCGGTATAAACTGATTACTACTCATAAAAGCAAAAATTGGATTGGGCATGAAGTGGAAAGAAAGGTGGCACGAGGTTGTTGGCAGATATAATTAGCACTGGGGACCCCAATTAAATGGTTGCGTTTCATGGAAGTGCTCGAATAATATGACAAGTTAAATTGAATCTTTACTTGGGTATGGAACTATCACACACATCATCTGGTCATTGTCTGTACATTGAATTCAATCGGTTGTAGTGTTGCTTTCAACACTGCCATTTTGACTACACATACATACATATGTACATACATATATATTGCTTGAACATTGAGTGATTCACATAATCTGAATTATTCAACAACGAAAAGAGTATTATTATTTATCATTATTGTGATAACGTGTATCAGAATTCAAATATTGATTTTAAATAGTGGAGACTGCGCCAAGTTCTAAAGCAAGTAAGAAAGCTACAGGCGAGAGTGCTCGACCGTATGATACTCGCAACCCATTTCGAGAGAAAACAAAATACCTTAATGATTTTTTAACAAAAAATATACCAAATATACTAAAACTATTTTTTTTGTATATATTTGAAAATAGCGGGTGAAAATCACAACACCGTTATGGTCACACTGTCAACTAAACAAACAAAGCGCGGGCAGCTGCAAGTGAATTTTGCATATAAAATTGATTCTTTAATAACTTTCTTGTTTTTCATTCGATCTCAACCAAATTCACAGGAATCATTGAGAATATAATTATTATTATGCATATCGAAATTCAATGCTCTAGGTCTATTATTACGGCTTTTACAGACTTTTGTGGGCGGAAAGGGGCGTGGCATCCAACTTTTGAAATAAACTTGATCTGCGTAGGACCTATAGGAGTACTGTCCCCAAATTTGGTAGCTCTAGCTATTATAGTCTCTGAGATCTAGGTGTTCATACAGACGGACAGACGGACATGGCTATATCGTCTCGGCTGTTGACACTGATCAAGAATATATATAGTCTATGTGGTCGGAGATGCCTCCTTCTGCCTGTTACATACATTTTCTGTTGGCACTAAGTTATAATACCCTTCTACCCTATGGGTAGCGGGTATAACAAACTCCAGAAATATTTTTATACCCGCTACCCATGGGTAGCGGGTATAACAAACTCCAGAAATATTTTTATACCCGCTACCCATAGGGTAGAAGGGTATTATGACTTAGTGCCAACAGAAAATGTATGTTACAGGCAGAAGGAGGCATCTCCGACCCCATAAAGTATATATATTCTTGATCAGCGTCAACAGTCGAGACGATATAGCCATGTCCGTCTGTCTGTCCGTATGAACACCTGGATCTCAGAGACTATAAGACATAGAGACACCAAATTTGGCAAAAAGGTTCCTTCATACCCTACGCAGATCAAGTTTATTTCAAAAGTTGGATGCCACGCCCCCTTCGCCCACAATAAGCATTAATCTAGAAAAAGTCAAGTTTTTTTTATGTAAATCACGTATAACTCCAAAAGTTCTTTGTGTAATGATGTGTAATTTGGTGTAATTTGGTCTGCGCTTGACACTCTTAATATACCCTGTAATTTCGGTACAAATCGGATAAGTAGAACAAAAGTTATTCGTGAAATTATTTATCAAAATTGTTGTGCCCAGTGCATATGGACGTTTTAAGTGTGTGAACGACCTAGAGATATCAAATTTGGTGACAGTATTCGTGTAGGTCTTTCGCAGAACAAGTTTGTTTTAGATTTTTGCCACGCCCCTTTCCGCCCCCAAAAACTGTAAAAGCCGTAATAATAGACCTAGAGCATTGAATTTTGGTATGCATAAGAACAATGATAGTCTGAATGACTCCTGTGAATTTGGTTGAGATCGAATAAAAAACGAGGAAGTTATTAAAGAATCAATTTTATATGCAAAATTTACTTGCGGCTGCTCGCGCTTTGTTTGTTTAGTTGACAGTGTGACCAAGTCGGTGTTGTGGATTTTTTCCCGCTATTTTCAAATATATACAAACAAAATACAAGTTTCAGTATATTTTCGGTATATTTGTTGTTGAAATATCATTAAAAGCTTCGAACGGTTAAAAAGCCGGTTCATAAACCTTTTCTAACTTTCTGTTGAGGGCTGACACCTTGCCAGATTAAATTTCTTAAGCGTTTGATAAGCAATTTTTTGTCATTTTATCATTGTCGAACAAAAGGTTTATATTTTTATACCCGCTACCCATAGGGTAGAAGGGTATTATAACTTAGTGCCAACAGAAAATGTATGTAACAGGCAGAAGGCGGTATCTCCGAAACCATAAAGTTTAAATATTCTTGATCAGTGTCAACAGCCGAGACGATATAGCCATGTCCGTCTGGCTGTCTGTCCGTCTCTCAGTATGAACAACTAGATCTTAGATACTATAAGAACTAGAGATACTAAAACTTTTTTAAAGCACTAGATGCTTGCACGCAGGTCAAGTTTGTTTCTGAATTTAGCTACGCCCCAAAAGCCTTTAAAAAACATACTTTAAAATTGTTGCCAACACGGACGTTTCCTGAAAATTTGAGTGAAATCCAAAGCCAAAAAACATGTAATTTTAATTGTGATTTTAAACACCTTAATGTATGACAACACTTGCAGCAAGTGGGGTTCGAGTCGCGCACCAGACAATTTTTTTACTTTTTAAAATTATGTATATATATGTATATTTATAATTGGAAACAATTTTATAAATTGTGTAGTAATAAAAAAGTTAAAATTAAAAAAAGAAAGTAAGAAAGCTACAGTCGAGAGTGCTCGACCGTATGATACCCGCAACCCATTTCGATAAAAAACAAAAAGCTTAAATGATATTTTAACAAAAAAAATCCACAGAATATACTGAAATTTGTTTTTTTTTGTATATACATATTTTTTGAAAATCCATTAAATACCGACATTGTCACACTGTCAACTAAACGTAACAATGCGCGAGCAGCTGCAAGTGAATTTTGCATATAAAATTGATTCATTAATAACTTCCTTGCTTTTCATTCGATCTCAACCAAATTCACAGGAATCATTGAGAATATAATTATTATTATGCATACCAAAGAGAGAGAGAGCTCTAGGTCTATTATTACGGCTTTTCCAGTTTTTGGGGGCGGAAAGGGGCGTGGCAAAAAATCTAAAACAAACTTGATCTGCTCTTACGTAGATCACGTAGCTCTGTCACCAAATTTGATATCTCTAGGTCATTCACACACTTAAAACGTCCATATGCATTGGGCACAACAATTTTGATAAATAATTTAACGAATAACTTTTGTTCTACTTATCCGATTTGACCAAAATTACAGGGTATATTAAGAGTGTTAAGCGCAGATGGGTTACCAAATTACACATCATTACACAAAGAACTTTTGGAGTTATATGCAATTTACATAAAAAAAAACTTGACTTTTTCTAGATTAATGCTTATTGTGGGCGAAGGGGGCGTGGCATCCAACTTTTGAAATAAACTTGATCTGCGTAGGGAATGCAGGAACCTTTGTGCCAAATTATTCATACGGACAGACAGACGGACATGGCTATATCGTCTCGGCTGTTGACGCTGATCAAACATATATATACTTTATGGGGTCGGAGATGCCTCCTTCTGCCTGTTACATACATTTTCTGTTGGCACTAAATTATAATACCCTTCTACCCTATGGGTAGCGGGTATAAAAAAAGCACCCAAGAATGCCACAAATCTCGCAATTGCTGAAGAAAACCAATACAATAAGTAATGAGAACTTTATTCTCATTAGAGCGCTTCACACAAGTCGTTTGATGGCGCAGTGGTTCAAGCGCACGTATGCGTGTCGCAAAATGCGTCGGTGCCTGAGTTCGAATCTCGCTTGTAAAATTATTATATTTTTATTTATTTTTAGCAAATTTAACAAGTTTTTTTAAATACTTCACAGATATTTTCGTGCCCTACAAAACTGAGTAGCGGGTATTTTAAAGTCGAGCACACTCGACTGTAGCTTTTTTACTAGTTTCTTCTTTAATTTAGTTTAATTATTTAATTATTCGACTTCTTAGAGCTAATAATCAAAAAAAAAAAAAACATTTAAATTGTTGGCGTGAAAAAAAAAAAAATAATAATAAAATAAATAAATTGGCATCGTTGACCCCGAATTCGAAAATCAGAGTAAAACTAAGTGGCAGCATCGAAATCTAGCGGAGTGCTAGCTGAATGAGAGCAGAATCATTCCTCCCAAAATTTGACAGCGGAATTGTCTGTATCACGGCGGAATGGAAGCGATTTCTGGGTCATCCCTGCATATCTTTTTTAAAATACAACTTACAATTATTACGGTCCCTGAGTGGTAACTGACCCTACCCTCGAATACTTTACGATATCCACTTCCAAATTTATATCCATCTATCAATTGACTTACATGCAACGAATGTATCGAATTTGTTTCATAGCCGCCCTTGCTCTGCATTTGGGTTGAGATCGCATTAAGCCGGTTGGCTGATAACTCCACATCAGCTGACCCAATGTGGCCAGTATGCACAAAGTTTGTGGGATTTCCGATCATGGAGCGATCGATGCGCAGGCGTTGATGTGGCCGTCGTGAAGGGGATCGCTGCTGTTGGAAACAGCAAGAGAACCATTGCAACCAAATCTCGCCAGTGGATGCCATTTTCTTTGCTACTTTTCCGGAGAGCGGCCTTTCAGTCTTATTATTAAGTGGATTGTTACAAATGATGCCGGTGATTCCGGTGGTGCTCATGGGATTGACACTACCGTTTCCGGCCAGATTGAAGTCTTCGTGCGCAATTCACGCGCTTTTCTACAAAAAACAAAACATTTATTATTACTCAGTACAACTGGTCCGAGCCACAACTCAGTACAATATAATATCATATTACACCGGCACCACAACAAAACTATTTTAGTTCTTACTTATTATCTGATCTACTTATTCTTCGTCTTTTCACATGGCTACATGTTCAAAACACCTCAAACCGAGCTTCGAATTGCGGGAGCTTTCGACCACTGAGCCAAATAAACGAACTAAAGCAAGAACAGAAAACAATAGTACACATTATTATGCCTCTGTTGCCTCCGTTGGCGGTGGAATAGGTTTGGAATATAAAAAAAGCAACAACAATTAATTGGCACTTTTGAGTAATTAAAATCGAAAGAAAGACATAAAGAGAGAAATAAAGATTGCATGAAGTGTGGCAGCAACAAGACGAACTCTGTGGCAAATAAGAAACTTGTATGCTGCCGAATTATCAATACCCTGCACCTACCGACTGCGACTAAAAAACATAGTCAACAACAAGTCTATTCAGGGCCATTTTGATGCTAACTAAAATGTTTACCATTTTTCAGAATTACAGCATATCAATATACATACATACATACATATGTACATACAACATATGTTAATGCAGGGAATCACTGTTGTTTTGTGATAAGATTGAAGATGATCCAGTTAAACAGGATCTATAAACAATGTCCACTAAACTAAACAAAGTGTTAGAAATGCTAAGGAGCCAAGGACTAACATAGATATACAGAGTATGTCTATTGTTTGCAAAGTAAAAAAAAAACATGCGAGATCATTTTAGGTGTTGGAGTTCATGAATCTTGATCATATATTGGTTCATTTTTTCTATTGTAAGAAAAACGAGCAAACTTTGACGAAAGTGGATAGTGTTGGGCACAGTTTTGACTGAAACTACTGCATGCTACTACTGAACTATAATTATTGTTGCCTTTATTAAGTGACATTTTCCACGCAATTTCCTACGTCACACAAACTTCTTGAGCTTTCTAAGCAAGTTGAAAACATAACGTTTGGCATGCAGTGCTGCCGCTGCTGTTTCTGTTATTTTGTGCACATTTTTGTCTGCCTCTGCCATTTTCTTAAGCAATTAAAGCTGCTCGAGCGTCTTTAATACGCAGTGAAAACGAAATGAAAGTGGTAGAAGGCAATGGGGATGTTGATGGCTGTTGCAAGAGCCGTGGATAGAGACGAAGACACGACTCATACGATTGTACGTATACGAAGACGGTTGACGAGCCAAAGATGACTTCGTTTTAACAGTGGTCATTGTGGTCATGTATGCAAGCCAGTGCTGCCAGTTTAGCCTATTTGCGGCTAGATCTATCATATTTTGAAACGGCCTTGCCTATAAATTTTCGAAAATCTATAAACCCATAAATCTAGCATATTTTGATTTACTTACTCTTGTCATAAAATTAAAATTCATTTTTTTACTAACCAAAAAGAAATAATGAGCGTGCTGGTTACTGTTTAAATTTTTTAAACGGAAATGAATTCTTATTTTGGTCGGGAAGTGAACTTGAAATCGTAATTCTTTTAAATGAGTTAGTTCGTTGTTTCACTTAATTGAATCGATAGTTCAAACGTACGAACTATTCGTTGAAATTCCAACACGTGAAGTTAATTATAAAAAAAATTTACGAACGCTTTGTAAGGTAGCAACAAAGTTACACGACATTTGGGTATAAGGTTGGTCTTCGTAATTTGTAAATATTTTAAGTACTTGCTTTTCTTTTTGTATTGTGTAAACATAGCATGTGCTATCATAGTCACAAGCTGCCTGAGCGCTTCTTATGTAAATATATTAAATTTCAAGCAGCGAAAAGTGAAGAAATCGATTGTGACAATATTCTAAATATATAAAATGAAAGCTAAATTTGTATTTTTTTTGTCTTTTGTTACATTTTTATAATTTTTAGCCATTTTTTCAGCCAATCTAGCCTGCTGAAAATTCTGGCAACACTGATGCAGGCAGCATGAGAGCAATAGAGCAACTTCTGCACGTAACGGTCGAATTAAGAATTAGCGAGAGAGGAGAGATCATCGAGGGAAGGTTTTGTAGGAATGGACATTAAATGTGGTAAAGCATTTACGACTTGTGTGTCAAAAGGTTATTAAAGTAACAGATGTTGAAGAGATAAGCAACATCATCACACATACCCATACATGTATGTATGTGTGTGCAAGTTCATGCTCTGTCGCTTTTGTTTTTCAAGTCAGCAGCCATAATTAATGCGATGGAAATCAAGTCTGGGCTTTATCAAATTGTGTCTGCAGCGGATGGAAAACGAAAGCTCAAGCACCGTTAATTACCTGACTATACATACAGTAAGACTTACTTATGCATAAAACGAGCGACCAGTAGAAAAGAAATTGATAAAAACAAGTAAGCAATCAATTCAATTGCTGTTCAATAATATCGTAAACAAATGGGTTTCCAATGAGCTCCCCAATGCGTCTGTTTCTCCGTCATGTTTTTTCTCGTAATTGTTAATACATTTGTATTTTGTATTTGCGCATGGTTTGATTCATATATTTTCTGCAATTGCTGACATCATCTGATCAGCCGCAGCAACAGCAGCAGCTCCGCATGCCAGCAAAATGAAGCTAGGTTATTGAGTGTCGATTCTAAAAACCAGATAACACTGCTGGGGTATTCCTCGATTTCAGTTATACTATGTTGCATCTTAGCTAATATTTATTTTTCTAATATGTAACTGAAATTATGTTTAAATGTGAATTTAATGTAGTTCGTTATTGACATTTAAAATAGGAATTCTTATTTGGCAATTGATTTAACGAAAAATAGCGTTTAAATACACATTTCTTGCATTGTTTTATTTAACTAAAATCTGAGCGTTTGCAATTATTAAATATAGAACTGTTAAGATCATATTAACATGGTCATTTTAAGTAAAATTTATAGAATGTAAAGGAATGAAGTAAATCTATCGTGTAAATACAAACTGAGTCATCATTTAAAATCAGATTAACCCGCATGTACCGACAATTTTGTTGAGCTTTAATTGTGGAGCAAGTTGGAGGAGGCAGCAACACAAGATGTGGTAATTATTTGAATGTGACCCACATTAGGCAGTCAAAAAGCAATTCAGACGTAAACAGCACTAACGCCATTAACCAAAATGAAGACCTAAACATGTATTTTGCACAACGGAAATGGAAATGAGAAAAAAACTGCAATCCAAATCCGAATCCAAAATATTACATCATTTTTGGGTTGGACAAAAGAAGCCAAAAGAAAGGTAGGGCATTAAATATACATGAGACGTCGACGATGAATAACAACCAGTTTCAGTTTTGCATGCGTGTAAGCATCAAAAAGTTCAAGAATCCGATAAAAGAGACTTCTTAGATTCCATAAAACACGATTGGACGCGATGACGATAAAATAATAGAGCTTAATTCGATAGTTCACAATGCGGACAATAATGGACAACAAAAAAAAAAAACGCTTTCAAAGTGATTGCTAGTCATCTTTTATTACACATTTATAGTCATATCTGCTGTATATTGTTTATTCGCAACTGGTTTCACAATAATCACCAAAGAACATTCACTGCACTCAACAATCATTTCACTTGATTTCAGATGCTCTCCGTCTCCCTCTCGCCCTTGTTGTTCCGCTGACTCATCATCAAGCACGTATTGACCACCGCAGCGACAGTTGTAAGCATAGGCGAGGCTCAGAGTTGTCGTCGTTGCCGTCTCTTTGTCTGATTCGCTTCTTTCATCCCAACTCTCTCCATCAATAGTTCTCTCCTCCCCTTCCTCCTCCTCCTCCAGCTGTATGCGCTGCATGTCGCTTAAAGTGATTGTGGCATAAATGTTGATGTGCGTTTGAAATTTGGTCTGCAATAATTCGGCATCATAGAGTTTTCGCTTTATGGGATCTTTTAGTGTGTTCCAGGCCTCGTTTATCGCATTAAAATTGTTGTTGTCACTCTCTCGATTCGCTCTCGGATCGCTCTCATTGTCATTTACAGTTACTATTTCCCGCTGTTCACTTTGGCATCGGTTCAACTGTTCCTGATTTTGTTGTTGAATTTTATCTGGATGACATTGGAGAATTAATTGCTTATAATTGCGTTTAAGCTCTTCAGGAGTTGCCGTTGTAGGCACATTGAGTAGCTCGTAGAAGTTTAGGTTGGCCATCTGCGGAAAGAGAGAATAAATAAAACATAAACCACATATTCAAGCATTTAATACTTACATTTAGTTTGAAACTATGTCACTATTTCTAGCGTGCCGATCACATTTTAAGGTGTTTACCATCACTGGCTGAGCATAACAGCTGTTTTTGTTTTTGCACGATTCCCATTGGAAAGAAGAGTTCAGACATATACAATGCAAATATTAACATAAGGGAGATGCGTGTTGCTAGGCAATAATCATATCCACGGCCATAATATCGGGAATTCATTGGGATAATTAATTCAATTCTCGGTCTATAAACTTTTGGTCATCGGCAACAAACACAATTGGACACAAGATGCGAACAAAGTAAAGTAGAACATTCAAATTGTCCAAAAGCAAGAGTCCAGTGCCAAATGCAGTTGAAAAAAGGAAACAAGGTTAACAAACTGGTTGCCTCAAGCCTCATACATGAAGAAAATAAGTAAAGCGGCAAAGCAACGCATGCATTGACCCAATTTTTAAATTTGTACCTCAAGGCGGATGAGAAAACTTGATGCCAAAAAATGGGAAAAGAGGAAAGGCAAAGCAAAAAGACAGGCAGAAAAACGCTCCCACACGAATGAAAGAAACGCTGTACACACTGGGCATTGTGCTTTATTAAACGCAAGAAATGAGCACCAATTATTATGCCAGGCAAATCCACAGAGAATATATGTATACATTTACTACTCGTTGCATGGCGGTTTATTAGACCTGCCAAGCCAAACCATACATAAAATATAAATACATAAAATTATTTACCATCCGTTGCTTCGTATTAAAATAGGACTTGCCTTATAAGGTGTTAACTTTTTCCTGTCGACAACAAAAACGTGTCGACGATGCTCCTGCTTTTGTTGTTATTGAATCGATGGTGATCTCGATTATTATGGGTTTTTGGTTTTTTTGTTGTACTTTTTGCACCAAAGTGAATAGGAGAATTAAAAACCACAGCCTTTGTTTATGATTGTCGTGTTTAACACACTTTTTTGCACGAATACACAGCACCCGCGATACGTTTGCATTGCCATTGGCTGTCAGCAACTTTTCAATGTGTATTTATTTATGTTTTCGTTCCATTTATTTACAAATTGTGTGTAAACAATTTTGGGACCGTGATCAACAACGGACCCACCCTAGTTAAAGTCAAATCAAACCTAATAATAACTCTTTCGGCAATGTTACCGTACCTTGCTTAACCAAAATTGTCACTGTTGCAGTATTGCAATCGATATCGCGAATGCATCCCTGTAGCAATCAGCTTGTTGTGCTATTCCACTTTCCAAAGCAGCCCTGCTGTGTGACGCCTGAACTGTCAAGTCGGTTTCCGCTTTCTTTCCGTGCGGTTCTTAAACATGACTGGTTTAACGAACAGGGTAAGTGCCAAAAATTTGGCGAAAAACCGTGTTAATGTCAAGCCAACTTAAGCAAATGTATGGACAATGTTAGATAAACCAATGTGCAGTTCGGCAATGCGCCTTTTTCGTGAATTTCTAAACGCGAAAGTGCTGTTTAAGAGTGAAAATTTAACCAATGTACACGTGCCCAGCCCCAACAAGACTCTTGGAGAGGGCGACGGGAGTGCCTCCAAAAATTGTTTATACATGTGTGCACTGTGCGCTGAATACGATGCAAATCGATGTCCAGTTCATATCACAAGTGTCGAGAGTATTTGGTTTCCCCCCTAAATACATTTGTTTATGCCTGGCAATCAAACATAACCCTACTTTCGAAGTTAGACAGTTTCTAATTATTTTTTTTTTGATTTGCAGACCGTTGTTATTGATGGTCGCGGCCATTTGCTTGGCCGCCTGGCCTCCGTTGTCGCCAAGTACTTGTTGCAAGGCGGCAAGGTCGCTGTGGTGCGCTGCGAGGAGCTGAACCTCTCTGGCCACTTCTACAGAAACAAAATTAAGTTTTTGTCCTACTTGCGCAAACGCTGCAACGTTAATCCCGCTCGTGGTCCTTTCCATTTCCGTGCCCCATCCCGGATCTTCTACAAGGCTGTGCGAGGTGAGTTTCCCCTGGATAGCTTGTTTCTGACCAACCTTGTGTTGTTTACCGTGATGTACCAAATAATTACCTACATTATTTGAACGAGAAACCATGTAAACAAAACATTACAAACTGAGTCCAGACAACACATTGGACCCGTTTTTGGGACTCCTTGTAACCAGAGTGTTTACTAATTGAAATCCATTTCTTTCCAGGTACGTAAACGTGACTTGTTCAGTTCTGATTTTTATGTTGTGATGATTATTACATTCTTACCTACATTATTTGAACGAGAAACCGTGTAACAAATATCCGACTGATCCCAGTCGATGCAATTTCTGCTCGTGGAGATTCTTGAATGGATTATAATTGATTCCTTTGCTTTGCAGGCATGATCCCACATAAGACCAAGCGTGGCCAGGCTGCGCTTGCCCGTCTGCGTGTGTTCGATGGCATCCCATCCCCCTATGACAAGCGTCGTCGCGTGGTCGTCCCAATCGCAATGCGCGTGCTGACCCTGCGCTCCGACCGCAAGTACTGCCAGGTTGGACGTCTGTCGCACGAGGTGGGCTGGCACTACCAAGATGTTATCAAGAGCCTGGAACGCAAGCGTAAGGCTAAGTTGCGCGTCACCTTGAAGCACAACAGAGAAATGAAGAAGTTGACAGTAAAGGCGCGCGAGAATATTGCCAAGGCTGCCGAACCCTTCAACAAAATCATCAAATCCTACGGCTACGAGGTTTAAGAAGCGCCACAACAAGAACATTTTCAGCCGAGTTTGCTTGTACAAGCGTAGCGTTTTTTTAAAAGAATAAAACAACATCGTAAGTTTAAAAAAGGATGCAGCTTGTTTATTATTCCATCTGAACCGGTTATTCAGGATACATCAACACAACTGATCGGCTGATGTTTTTCTTTTGTCCTATTCGATTACCTTGCATTACATCCAAATATGACCACTTGTGTTACAAAAGTAACTATTTTGCAGTCATTTATCAACAACATATAAAAACAAAACAGTTCTTGTTGACCTTTGCAGTTTTTAGCAAAATACTTCTTAATGGAGGTAAAAACATAGATTCATCGCTCATACTCTTAGACGAATTCTGATTCTTAAAAAGTGCTTAAGACGTTTTAATAAACATCTGCGGCACGGTGTGACCAAAATAGCAAACTACGAAATACATTTTCCAAATGTTTTAGATTGGGTGTGTAAGCATCCAAAGATTTAAAAAATTTCCAATGAGCGTAATTTTAAACAGTTTTTTCCGAGTTTTTCTTAAAAACTAGACACATTTGAGTGTCCTACTGTTCACATTCCGACAAATGTTCGAGGATTAATAAGTGACAGAAAATCGAAATTCGAAAAGTATTTAAAATTTAAAATTGTAGTTCGATTAGAATTTAATAATTTATACTCGATTTAAAACAATAATTTTATACATCGATACATTAATAAACATATCGATATAATAGAGATGGAAAATCATCAATACAATGAATTTAAAGGGTTGCTTTAGATAATCCGTTAAACGGTCATAGTTAAAGTTAATAAAAAACAAATTAGAAAAACCGACAAAACTCAAATTATATTTGTAAATAAGAATTGCGACCATCAAAATAATCTGATAACTTAAGTTGTTCAATATATCGCTTATTATTTTCAATTAATTTAAGATAAAGATCGATTTACAGATAAATCGACTTTTGTTGAAAAACAGAATCGACTAAAATCGAATCGGTTCCAGTTCTGTTATTCATTAATTGAGATCTGCTCGGTTATGTTCAAGGACAAAGTTATTATAGTAACAGGTGCCAGCTCCGGCATTGGAGCAGGAGCTGCCGTTCACCTGGCCAGTCTGGGAGCACATCTTGTAATTGTGGGTCGCAATGTGGAGAAGTTGAACGAGACTGCCGACAAAATTGTGGCAATTGGCGGTTCTCCCGCTTTGGAGCTCCAAGCGGATATGAACAATGAAGCCGAAGTGGCAAAGATTGTGACGGCAACGCTAGAGAAACACGGACGTATCGATGTGCTGGTCAACAACGCTGGCATCTTGGAGACCGGTACCATTGAGAACACCTCGTTGGCTCAGTACGATCGCGTGATGAACACAAATATACGTGCTGTGTATCTATTAACCATGCTGGCCACTCCCGAGCTGATCAAGACCCGGGGCAACATTGTAAACGTATCCAGCGTGAACGGCATTCGATCCTTTCCTGGCGTGCTGGCCTACAATGTCTCCAAGGCTGCAGTGGATCAGCTGACGCGCTGCGTAGCTCTCGAATTGGCAGCAAAAGGAGTTCGCGTCAATTCAGTTAATCCTGGCGTAATCATCACGGACATTCACAAGCGAGGCGGCATGAATGATGCTACCTATCAGCAGTTCTTGGATCACTCCAAGACTACCCATGCAATGGGTCGACCTGGCGATGTCAATGAGGTGGCGCAGGCAATAGCCTTCCTGGCCTGCGATGCTGCCAGCTTCATAACTGGCGTTAGTCTCCCAGTGGACGGAGGCCGACATGCGATGTGTCCACGTTGAGCAGTACTTGTAGATATATATTTACCTATGTATGTATATGGATTACAATACAAGGCTGGCATTTAACAATAAAGAAGTTGACGATTGTATCGTAGATCAATAAACCAACGATAGTCCAAGCAAATTTCCTAATTGATTTATTATTACAAGCAAATGCACCATGATCTTCTTGAATGTTTCGTATCGTAGATTCAACTAAAGATAGTCGAAGTGTTTGCTTGATGAGCGTATTTGTCTGTTATAAAATTAAGTAATTGTTATTTGACAATCATCGAGTTATTTACATTCAAATCAGGAATTCATATTCAGGAACCAGAAATAATTAATTTGTTGTCTTTAGCAATATCATTCTAATGTAAGGCAGCATTTTTAACAACAACCGACCTCCTTCCTTGGGAATCACACATCTCCTAAAGAAGCTACGCCAAGCATATTGTCAACATTGGCTTTTATCTGAATTCGAATTTTAAAACTACGAGCTCTCGAAAGCTCCCAGAAAACTGATCGATAACGAAGTCTATCGACTTGTATGAATTAACCGCTACTGACAAACTTCAATGTCACGAACTCAATAGCGATTCGACTGTCACTCCAAGCAGAAGTGTTAGTAGCAACATGCCCAGTTTCAAAGATAAGGTGATCATCGTGACAGGTGCCAGCTCGGGCATTGGAGCAGCAACTGCTGTGCACCTCTCGAGACTTGGTGGGCAACTAGTAATTGTGGGTCGCAATGTGAAGAAGTTGAAGGAGACTGCCGACAATATTCTGGCAGCTGGTGGATCTGCAGCTCTTCAGCTGGAAGCAGACATGACCAAGAAGGGCGATGTGGAGCAGATAGTTGCAGCTAGCATCAAACATTTCGGCAAACTGGATGTTCTGGTCAACAATGCGGGAATCATCGAGCTGGGCAGCATCGAGAACACTTCATTGGAGCAGTATGATCGCATCCTGGATACCAATGTTCGAGCTGTGTACCAATTGACCCTGCTGGCCACTCCCGAGCTGATCAAGACCAAGGGCAACATTGTGAACGTCTCGAGTGTTAATGGCATTCGTTCGTTTCCTGGCGTATTAGCTTATAACATTTCGAAGGCGACGATTGATCAGTTTACACGATGCGTTGCTTTGGAATTGGCGCCCAAAGGAGTTCGTGTTAACGCCGTTAATCCCGGTGTCATTATTACGGAACTGCAGAAACGTGGCGGACTCAATGACGAAGCCTATGCCAAGTTCGTGGAGCGGGCCAAGGAGACACATGCCTTGGGTCGTCCAGGGGAAGCGCAGGAGGTGGCAGCTGCCATCGCCTTTATTGCCAGTGATGATGCCAGCTTTTCTACGGGCATCAGTTTGCCCGTGGATGGCGGTCGTCATGTAATGTGCCCACGGTGATCTATATTTAGCATTTAATAGAGTAATAAATCATAAACAACCGCAGAGAAACAAATATATCAATTAGCAGTTCGTTTTTATTTACAATTAGCATTTCACAACAGCATGCAAAACTTATCAACCCGATTTCTCATCGATATAAAATGATGACTGGAACAACTATCGATATTGCATGTTGCTTCCAGTCTGATAGCCACTGAACACTTCCACTAGTTGCATTAGTCCAGTAACAGCCACGACAAGATGCCCAGTTTCAAAGATAAAGTGATCATCGTGACAGGCGCCAGCTCGGGCATTGGAGCAGCAACTGCTGTGCATCTCTCGAGGCTTGGTGGACAACTTGTAATTGTGGGTCGCAATGTGGAAAAGTTGAAGGAGACTGCCGACAATATTCTGGCAGCTGGTGGATCTGCAGCTCTTCAGATGAAAGCAGACATGACCAAGGAGGGCGATGTGGAGCAGATAGTTTCAGCTACCATCAAACATTTCGGCAAACTAGATGTTCTGGTCAACAATGCGGGAATCATCGAGCTGGGCAGCATCGAGAACACTTCATTGGAGCAGTATGATCGCATCATGAACACTAATGTTCGCTCGCTCTATCAATTGACCTTTTTGGCCACTCCCGAGCTGATCAAGACCAAGGGCAATATTGTAAACGTGTCCAGTGTGTGTGGGCTGCGCTCTTTTCCCGGCGTGCTCGCTTACAATGTGTCCAAGTCAGCAGTGGATCAGTTGACACGTTGCGTGGCTCTGGAACTGGCGTCCAAGGGAGTGCGAGTCAACTCCGTCAATCCGGGCGTGATTGTCACGGAACTCCAGAAGCGTGGCGGCTTGAATGATGCAGCGTATGCCAAGTTTCTGGAACGCTCCAAGGAAACCCATGCCTTGGGTCGCCCTGGAGAGGTGGGCGAGGTGGCTGCGGCCATCGCATTCCTGGCCAGCGAAGACGCCAGCTTCACCACGGGGATCAACTTGCCAGTCGATGGGGGTCGTCATGCAATGTGCCCGCGCTAAGAAGGCAGCAGGAAGAAGATGTCCCAATAGAAGTATTCTAGTTTAATAGCAATCTGTGGTTCTTTACTCGCATGGTAGTATTTGTAGAAACAGTTTATTGGATTGTAAATATGGTGAAAATAAATGCTTTTAGCTCAAGAATGGAGTTGGTGGAGATTGTCTTTAACGTGGGCACATGGCGTGACGTCCGCCGTCGACAGCCAGGCTGACTCCCGTGGTGAAGCTGGCCAAGTCGCTGGCCAAGAACGCAATGGCGTTGGCCACCTCATGCGTGGTCCCCGGCCGTCCCAGGGCGTGTGTGCTCTTTGAGTGCTCAAGAAACTTTTGATAGGCCACCTCGTCCATGCCGCCGCGCTTGTGGAGATTGGTCACTGTTACGCCGGGATTAACGCAATTGACACGCACTCCTTTTGCGGCTAGTTCAAGGGCAACACAACGCGTAAGCTGGTCCACCCCCATCTTTGAGATGTTGTAGGCCAGTACGCCAGGAAAGGATCGAATGCCATTCACACTCGACACGTTCACAATGTTTCCCTTGGTCTTGATCAGCTCGGAAGTGGCCAGCATGGTCAAATGGTAGATCGCACGCAGATTGGTGTTCATGACGCGATCGTACTGCTCCAGTGAAGTGTTCTCGATGGTGCCGCTCTCCAGGATGCCCGCATTGTTGACCAGCACATCCAGTTTACCATACTTCTCCAAAGTCGTGTGCCACACACGATTCGCATCGGCCTCCTTGCTGATGTCACCCACAACCAGGGCGGGTGCTGGACCTGTTTGGCTGCATTGACCAGCCACCTCCTTCAGGTTGTCCAGATTTCGGCCATTGAGCGCCAGACAAGCACCGTATTTGGCTAATTTGACGGCTGTTGCGGCGCCTATTCCGGAACTAGCGCCAGTTATAAGCACAACTTTGCCCGCAAAATTCATCTCATTTAGATTGAATAGAATCTAATTGCGTTATTACGTAAACAGCTGGGTTTTTTGTTTGTTGTTTTGTTAGCGATAAAGCTTTTCGTTGTCTTTGCTGTTAATGAAAGTAATGTACATATGAATGTATGTCCGTACATCTCAGCTATTTTATATTTAAACTATTGTGCTGAATATACCATATATCCGTACTCAGAAATATACCATTCATTTATGGATCTGATCTCACTGATTTACTGCTCTGGTCACACTTGTGATATTTGATTCCTAAATTGAAATAGTTTAAAGCACAAATCAATTTCTTTCCTTTCTTCTAAAAATATAATAATATTTCAAGTCTTATTACCACATTCTATTCTGTTCAAAAGCGTTGCCGTCAGATTTTATTTGTAAACTTTAACACCAGCGAGAGGTCGCTGTGATTAGTCCCCAACAAATAATTTTAACTCCAATTGCAAATATCTTTCGTACATAGTTTATTTATTGAATTATGCAACTCGTTCATCATCTTCACATGCACATTGTCCAACACACATATGTGTGAATGTTATTAATACTATATTATGTGTATTTTTTACAGCGCATTGATATACTTTCTTCATCTCAAAATTGAAATAAAACCAATTTGCGTTCAAATTTGACGTTTCTTTTTAAAAGCGCGTGTTTTATCAACTTTAGAAAAATATATATATTTTTTTTTATACCGTTATATATACGTATGGTAGCATTATATTTGATTACATGGACTGGGTAAAAATGTTGTATACAAATCTTTTTATACGATCGCTTTTCTTAGCTTGCATGGGTACTGATAACTTTAATTCCTTCTTTTAATCTCTTACGGCTTATTTAATATCATAAATGGAAGTAAAATTCGTTTTAATTTTCTGAGGTGAGGTGGTGTCTACAAAGCAAAATATAGATTGTGAATCAAAGAGCTCCGAGTAGCAATTGTTTTGGGAGTGCGTTTGGAGTAAATCAATTAACTATTTCTTGGTCTAACCCAAATAATTAAATAAATTAATAATATTAAATTGGTTTTTGTTTTTTAATGCATAAATATCTTGTGTTTTTTTCTATGATTCATTTCTTTTTGTTTTAGTACTATATGTAATACAGAATTATATGCTTAATACAATCATTAATTTGTTAAAGTTTAAATTAATCTAATTGTAAACTTAGACATTTAGTAAATGGTGCGCGTCTTGCATACGCGATACTTTCAATTTTTCACTTCAATTTTATGATTAATTTCATCAGTTAATAGAACACAACAAACAATAAAATTGTGTGTTTGGATGTATTGGTACAAGATGAGAGAGAAAATAGCGGTTGTCATTTATATTGAAAATGGCTGTGGCTTTAAGCAAAACAACGCGATAATATCATTTGGGAGGAAACCCGTAAGGCGTGTGGATCTCAACGTGTGTGGAACGCATTCGGCGCATTTGTGTTTGTGTGTAGGATGTTGAATCTGCTGCTGTTGTTTTTGCTGAGTTTTGATTAAATTTGGCAAACGACAACTAAAAATCTAGAAAAAGTACAATACGTATATGGATAGTTAGGCATATAGTGGGAGATACTCCATTCTAACGACGGATAGCAAACAAAGTTGAGATTTAGTATATGGAGTTGGATTTAATGCACGAAACCACACAACAAAAATTACAAAATGTAATGAGATAGTACGCGTTATAAGTGAATATCATGAGACAAACATGCGCTCCTCATGCCATGTTGTATGAATGCGTATGAGTGTGTGTAATAGATGTAGATGTGTGTGCGCATCTGTGTTTACAGCATTGAATTGTATATAGAAAATACATTTTTCGACCGCAAAATATTGATGACATTGGGCGAAGTTTAACTACTACCACCTTGTCCCTTGTCGTAAATTAACTCCTCGCATATTTTTAGCAGATCAGCATTCTCTCTTGATTTTTGTTGCAGTTGCTCGGCCGTTGAGATGCGGGAAACTTCCTCTTTTTTGAGTAAAGCTTTCAATTTTTTCACCTCATCCGTATGCTCCTTCGAAATGGTTGCCAGCTTTTTGTTGGCACTGCAATGATAGTAATATAAATTAGTTCTGGATCGAATTGTGATATGTGTTCTCCTACATTTCCATTTGCTGCATGGCATGGCTCTTCATTTGCTCATAACGCTGTTCTTGTTGTCGCAATTTCTCTTGTAATTTTTTCTTTTCATCCAGGAGATTCTCCTCGATCTGCTTCAGATGTGATGTCATCTCTTTGCTCTTTTCATATTTTCTATAATCAAGAAATTACAATTATTAATCAAATCCAGTGGTACAGGGCCCAAAACTTACACGTGCAGGTCGGAGAATGTCGTTTCCAAAGACGTTAGGTGATGGTAATTGGAATCACGATCTGTTTGTACCTCCTGCATTTCCCGGTCATGGTTTTGCACCAGTTGCTCCTTGTCGTGGATTAACTCTGCAATGGCTTTCTCGTAGGCTTCAATAACGCCACTAAGTGAATTTGAAATAAGCGGTTCAAATCATTAATTTGACATAATATTAATCATTTGCAACTCACTTGAGCTTTGTGTTTGTCTTATCTTTATCTGTTATCCGTTTGACGAGAGCTTCTTCGCGTTGTTCGGCATCCTTGAGTTTCTTTTCAATATCCTCAGAGCGGGTGCTATGAAATAAAACTCAATTAATATGGAGTAATACGCGATAGAGGACATCCCTGGTCCCATTGCAAAGTAAATCGTTTTCACACACACAACACGATTTAAATCAGATAACTGTGAACTTATTTGCTTGAATTAATTGAGTAAATCATATGTTGGCCAAATTACAGATCAATGTTAAGCATAAGTGTACACTGTACAGCAATCTTACATACATTTAGAGTGTTAAAGCCATGATGTCTATAATTTCTATACCCTTATGCACGGACACGGAAAAAGGTGAATAAGCCTTAACACATATGTTGGAATTTAATGATCAAGAACCCTTGATCCTTATTAACTGCGATTATAAACAAGTAAGAAAGCTACAGTCGAGAGTGCTCGACCGTATGATACCTGCAACTCATTTCGAGAGAAAACAAAAAACTTAAATATTTTAACAAAAAATATACCAAATATACTAAAACTTGTTTTTTTGTGTATATTTGAAAATAGCGGGTAAAAATCCACAACACCGACATGGTCACATGTCAACTTAACAAACAAAGCGCGAGCATCTGCAAGTGAATTTTGTACATTAAAAAGTTTCTTTAATAACTTTCTTGTTTTTCATTCGATCTCAACCAAAATCACAGGAATCATTGAGACTATAATTATTATTATGCATACCAAAATTCAATGCTCTAGGTCTTTTATTGAGGCTTTTACAGGCTTTTGGGGGCTGAAAGGGGCGTGGCAAAAATCTAAAGTAAACTTGATCTGCGTAGGACCTATAAGAGTACTGTCACAAATTTGGTAGCTCTAGCTCTTATAGTCTCTGAGATCCAGGTGTTCATACAGACGGACAGACGGACATGGCTATATCGTCTCGACTGTTGACACTGATCAAGAATATATATACTTTATGTGGTCGGAGATGCCTCCTTCTGCCTGTTACATGCATTTTCTGTTAGCACTAAGTTATAATACCCTTCTACCCTATGGGTAGCGGGTATAAATATCATTTGATTTTAGATAACCCGTATTACTTACACTTCATTTTTTATTTTCTTCTCCAGTTCATCCATATTGTTGTATTTGTGTGTCTTGTTCTCCGAGTTCAAGCTTAAAATAGCAATGAAATATTGCATTGTTAACGAGTGTATGAAGGCAGTTTCCACATGGCATTAACTTACTTGGAATTGTCGAAGGTTTTGTTGCAATCGTTATCAATGACGTCCACACTCATTTTAGCATGCTTCTGCAATAAAGAAATTATGAATTATATAAATTTCCACTTTTTTCTTCGAAAAACTTACTTTTGATCTATCCACAGGCGGTTTTATCTGCAAATCTTTTTGGATTCCTGCGCCCTCCGCTTTGGTGTATGTTTTGGCACTCGGTTCGATAACAAACGACTGATTACTGCCGCTTGTTTCGTGCTCTTCTAATGTGGGGCTTAATGCACGTGGTAAGTTGTTGTTATTGCTTAATATATTAAGCAGTGTTAGCTCCTGCTGATGCTGCGATTGATACACAGGCACCGGAGCACCCAAAAGTGGATCAAACTTTAATAGCAACGAACTGCGATCGATGGGCGCATTGTTGCTGCCTTTTGTGTATAAATAATCGAAATCTGATGAATTGAATATAACTGTGGATCGTATTGTGCAATTGTATGATAAATGAGTGAGTTTAGCATTCATGCGCGTGCATTTGTTATTGTGCGATTTTCGTTGATTTAGATATGGTGTTGATAATGTTGTGTGAGAAAGACAAGAGAAAAATATACATAAAGTTAGTCAACAAATATGAACAATCGAAGTCAGATATAGAATTTTAGGATCTTAGAAAATCTTAATATGAAACGTTAATAGTATTTCATAAATCTGATTTCATAAATCTAGATAATAATAAAATATACAAATAATTAACGACGTGAAAATATAACATTTATATGCCTTATGGCATACATATTTTATTCTAAACATTGAAAGTAGATCTTAATCCTCTTATTTTTTATAAGTAACAACTGAAGGAAGACGACAACATTCGAATAACTTAATGTTATGACTCAAAATTGGCCCAACCCTCTAGAGACCACCACCACTCCTCTCTTGGACCCCTTTTGAGTCTATAAAGTAAGGTGTGCCGCACCGTAGCCGTATTATTCGTCCAAACATGTACATATGTATATATATATTATATAAACTTGTTAGTTTGTGCATACATACATATGTATTTTATGTACATATGCGAATATACAAAACAAATGTCAGTAAAAATAGTGAAAACGCGAACCCGGGCAGTCCCAGATAAACACAGATATCTTAGAGAATATAACATAGAATGCGGGTCACTCAACTGCAGGCGCTAAAATAAGTATTTCAAGATAAATAAAATGCGAAAATGGGAGAAAAGAGAAGCCACAACTGTGACTTGTGAGTCATTTTATGCAATCGCGAGACGACCCCAAGAAGTGGGTTGTTTTTGGACATGAACCAATTGATAAACTGATGCATTGACAAAACAAAATGGCAAAAGAGAGCCGACGAACGCATTGGAGAGCGTGGGGCCTAAGAGAATGGAGCGTATAACTGAACTGAGAGACAAGACAGAGGCATAGAGAGAGAGAGAGAGAGAGAGAGAGAGAGAGAGGAAACTTTTCACACAGCACTGCGTTTTAACTGCGTGTTCGTCGTCTTTCTTGACAACTTTTGCATTTACAAGATTTTTTACAGTTATTAAAAAGAAATACTATCCGAACGTAACCATGACCATTGAGAGCCCACTCATACACACAAACACGTACACGTATATTTTTTAAAGAGTTGCTCCCTCACACAATGAAGATTTACGCTCTCGTTCAATTCAATGTGAAAACAAATATAATTTGAGTTGAGTCTACATCTCGGCTTTATTTGTGCTCTTTGTGAGTTTTGTCATTGACACTTTTCTGTAAGTTTGCATGTTGTTGTCGCTGGATGAGCCCACTACACACGCAGCTGTTCTGCATTTTTGCAAATTTGTACGGATAACAGTCAAAAAACAAACAACAAACCAATGCTAGACATAGGCACGAACTAAAATATTATTTGGTATAAAATTAAAATTACATTTGCACTTGACGCACTATTCTTAGACTTCACAAAATTATGAATCGGCGATAATGGAGAAAATGTTGTTTTAGAGTCGTTCGATTGGCGCGGCGCAAACAGAGGATGAATAATAGCAGCGACAACGTCACAAGTTGAAAACTAACTGAATTGGAATGCTAATGTGCTTACTTTCGTCCGATGCCAATAAGAAAAGCAGCGCACGCACGCACATACATACACACAATGAGTTGACTCAATCTAAAAGAGAGACCGAGAGAGAGAGCGTGGAAACGGAACATTCACTGGGAGCAAGCAACGAGAGTCGCGAGTTAATTCTGACTGGAGAGTGACGCGTAAGCAATCATGGTGTAATATTACAAGGTGGATGGGTTTTACAGTTGAGTTCGAAACGGAAACCGGACCATCAGATCGAATAGTACCATGTTATACTTATTATTGAACCATGTACATATAAGCGATGCGCCAGCGCCAAGAGAGTGCCATCCATATGTTTCTATCGGTGTTTGCACCTTTCACATGTTTTTTTCTGCTCTTCTAACTAAAAGTGTAGTAAAAGTGCTTAGGTACGTTTTAAGTAAGATTCCCATGCATTGAATTCAAGTATAAATATATGTATAATATTTGAGAGTGGAAACGAAGTGGACAAATTACTCTAGAATCGTATCGTATAGAATACAAAATTTGTTTTTGAAATATATGTAAGGATATTTATTTGGGTTCGCTTGGTTTCACTGCAGACTTCACGTCCTACCTTGACGCGGATGTGGACAGAGTTGCGTTTGCTAGTCAGCAATCAACCAAAACAATGAAGACGCCAAGTTTTAAAACACTTTGATAATGAAAATACTATGCCAATTAATGTAACGAAAAATATAAAAAAAAAATATTTTGCACAATTCGATAATTTTCTTTTTAGGCAACGCCTTTCCTAAATTGTCTAAATATATAAAATGTGTTCATCGCACAAAGACGACACTTCTTCAATTCAAAATAGTGACGTCACTAAAAGATTACATATATTTTGAAGCGACGATTACGACATCTGAAGCTGACAAGGGTTCACATACTCAGAGAGAGAGAGAACGAAATGTAGAGAGAGCAAATACAATTGAGATTGAAATTTGGGAGCGTAAACGAGAAAGCAAAATCATTAAAACGTGCACACATACTTTATATTAGGGGGTGCACAAGTAAAGGGGCAATGTCGCATTTTGGAACAGCATTAGAATGCAGTAAAATCAACAGTCGCTGCGCGACGCAAGAGTCAAAAATTATGCACCCAATTGACGATTCAGCTCCATGTTAGGATTTTCCTGTATTTGATTTTCCCGTCTTACTTGTACTGTTCTGGCCGTAGTTGAAGTTCAGGTTCATTGCCTTGCATGTGGGTATTTAATAGTATACCATATGACTACCAAAATGTAAGAAGGCTTCTTGGCACAACTTGTCGATTAATGCTAATATACATAGATGTCCGTATGTGTTTACAATATATGAATACTTTTTATTGGACTTCCAGTTGGTCACAGGGTGTTTTGTATTCGAGGGCTCTCGGCCAGACCACCAAGATTTTCCATGCAGACGGCGGCGCATGCAAACAAACTAACCTCGACCCTGGCGTACCCCAATCATTTCAAGTTCAAATTGAAAATTCGAGGGACTGCCTAAGGTCACGAATATACCAAGGCGATTAGCCACATATTTATTCAATGACGAAACGTTTGATGCAGGTGGAATAGTGGTGGTGGTCATATACATTTTATACATATATAATCCAAAATAGGAATCGTATTTTAAAGAGTGTTACTCACTGTTGTTGTCGCTTGCACCATCCTGAAATTCTGCATCATAGAATTGTTCCTTGGTGGAGTCGCTAGTAGCTGATTCAATACTCTTTCCCTTTGTCATCTTGCCAAAGCAGCTGCTGCTGTATTGAGGAGCCTTGAAGATGTCATCAGAAATGGGTGACATGGCACCAAAGTGCTCAACAAACACATCATCCTTCTCATCGCTGGCGCTGAGCTGTTCCTTGGCCGATAGTTTTTGTTCCTCAAGCAATGTGGTTGCATTGGGGCTGGACGGCATTGGATGAACGGAGTACAGATCTCCATGTATCGACGGGCGTTTAAGTTCTTGAGTCTGTTTATGTGTTGTTATCGGAGGTGAGTGCATCTCCCGCTTTGGGTCCTGGGTACGAAGTGTTGGTATGGGCGGTGATTGCTTCTCCCCCAATTGCTCCCGATACTGTACGTCTTCAAATGTATCGTGCCGCTTGGGCACGTGTGTGGGTATGGGCGGGGACAGCGACTGCGGGACGATAGCTGGTTCGTCACGCATTGATGTGTCCACATCCATGGGCTCAAAATCGTTGCGAGTAATATTCTCATCAGTAGCCTCCATCGCTGGTGAAGCATTTTGCTCTAAGATGTAGGTGAGTCGGGTTTGCGATTTTTCCACACTAACAGTGCTTGGGGACCTCTTAATTCCCTGATCTTCCTCATTTAGGTGCTCAGATTGTAGGTCTGGTAAGGTAAAAGTGTGTCGTTCATTACTTGTGACGGCATTAAGGGCATATGTGTCGTTTAACGGCGATTCTCCGTTGATGGCTCTAGCTGCATTGAGCGGTTGCTCCTCTTGACCATTGAAGTCACTTATCGAAAAAGTGCGACGTTGATGACTCTCAGCTTCACTTAACGGCACTCCAAAAGTGGCACGCGATCCTTGTGGATTATTTGCAATGACCTCAGCGTGGGCCTGTTCGAAGGTGCCATTTAATGGCGAGTCTGTGTCGATAGAAATAGTTTTACTTAGCAGCTGCTCCTCTTGTTGCTGCGGTTTTTCTGGGCTGGGCTGCGTTACGATTACCTGGACGGGAAGTGGAGATTTGGCTATAGCGCCACTTAGATGGAGGTTGTGTTCAATCGATGGCTCAATTACTGCCTGTTCCAGATAAGGCATTTCCTCATACTCGGGCGGTGCATGTGGTGAACGTGGAAAATGACAAGGTATCTCGGGATCTTTAATGGGAAAAGTTGGGGATGTGGGTGTCGAGCTGACTTCTGGTGCTGAATCAATCTTATGCAGTTGTAGTGGTTTCATATCGGAAATAGGCAAGTCTGCCTGCTCCTCTGGCATATCATTTGTATTTCGAACAATAGGTTCTCCTTTTACAGCAACCTCCAGTTGCCCTACAATCTGCTCCTGTGGTTGATTTAATTGTTGAATGACCACATGCTCGTTTAATTCAGCAGCTGTCTTAATTCTATGTGTGGGTATGGGTGGAGATTTTGCCTCAAGTGTGGGTATGGGATTTGAAAATGTAGAAACGGTTGGAGAGCTTAGAACTTTAACTGGCAACTGCACGGATTCCTTTTCGTCATTATGTAATAATTTCTGCTCCACTTTCAGATCATCATTTTGAAGCTGCGGTCGATTATCCAGTTGTTGCACAAGTAACTGATCTTCATGTTGTTTGATAAGCAGCTCATCCTTAACCAATAATTGTTCTACTTTTAATTCATCATTTTGCTCAAGCTGCTGATTATCAAATGTTAACTGATCTTCCTGTAGGTCGAGAAGCGGCTTTTTAATCTCCTGCCTCGGCTGCGCAGTATCCAACTGATGCTGCGATGATGGATGGGTTTTCTGCTCTGCCTGTTGTATCACCTTCTGCTCATCGCCAAGTAATTGCGTTTCCAGCTCTTTATCCAACTGCAGGTCCTTTGGGTTTGGCCGATCTGCCTGCAATGCAACCGATTGAAACTGTTGTTGTAGGAATTGTTGGTCCTCTGGAGAAAGAACATCTTTTAGTATTTCCATTGTTTCAGTTATTTCATCAACATCCATGGGTTCGCAGTTGTCGTTATGGATAAGAGCAGCTGCATTCTGCTCACTGCTCAGTGTATTTTCCAGAGTAGTGGCCGTCACATTGACCAACTGGTTTTCCAGCACCTCATTCAGTGCACTTGAATAAGCTTCAAGCTCGGACTGTTCCGCTGACATCTTAGCACTGTTCATAGAGAGACATTCAGCAAAGACATCCGAATCCGAGTTGTAGTCCCGATCCGAATTCTTTGCAGTCGGTTCGATCACATTCTCCACCAATTGTGCTGATGAAGAAGTTTATTAAAAGTGATCCACCATCAAGGTATTTACTTGCACTCACCTTTCATTTCAGCGCTAAGTGGCACCAAATCCGGTATTTGTGTCTCATCGAACTCGGGCAGACCCGCAAATTTGATTATCCCAGGCTCCGCATCCTGTTGTCGGTAAGGATCGCTGTTAACAGCTGGTAGTGTGGGTGTTCCAGGCTGCGATGAAGAACACATCATTGCGGCTAACGTTTTCTGCTGCTCCATGCTGTGTCTTGCACTTGCCTTTACTGCCAACGGACTGAGCTAAAATAAGATAAGTAAGAAAGCTCAGTCAAGAGTGCTTGAATGTAAGATACACGCAAATTATAAGCGAGATACCCGCTACGCGTTTTAAGAGAAATTCATCAAAATGTATGAAAATTTATTGAAGTGTATATTTGATATACATATATACACTAAAAATAAACAATAATACACAAACAAACAAGATAAGTTTTTTTTTGACTAACTTTCATCCGATTGTAACCAAAAATTAAGGTTTCATTTGGACAGTAGTTTATAAAGTCAAAGCTAATGCTTAAAAATATCGTTTGATATGTAAAACAAACTTGACATGCATGCAACAGGGTGTTTTATAAAAAAAATTAGTAGGTCTAGCTTTTATAGTTTCGGAGACCTGGGTGTTCACCTAAACAGAAGTCGGACACGGCTATATCGTCTTGGCTGTCGACAATATGAATATACTATATACTTTATGGGGTCAGAGTGCCTTCTTGTGGCACATAGATACATTTTCTTTTGGCAGTAAGCTTTAATACTCTTCTACTCTATAATAGTGGGTATACAAAAAAATAGTGAACGGCAACAAATTAATCAATTCACATCACTATGAGCATCGCGCGACTTAATGAGAAATGAGCAAATCCAATTAAATGTTTGGGAAAATTTTTGAATATTAATAAATACATGTAATGCAATGGTAATGGTGGCGCGAGGATGGCTCAAACAATTGCAAGCGAAATGTAAACAAGTCAAAAGTGTTCCAAATTATCATTATGATCATCTTCGAGCCAAGAGCTTATTTATGGTATGTTTGGTGGCATTAAGTCAAAGCACATGACTCAAATACTAAAGAGTGCCCCTGGCAGCTTGCTGAGGACTAAAATAGCTCAAGATTTGGGCAAGTTATATCAGCAAATAAATACCCTCAGGCATTGAAAATGGGTTGCATCCGGATAAGGCGTAAATATTGAAATATAGATTGTGGCATTCACATTTCGGAATACCTTACCTATTTGTATTTTGTGTATTAAGAAAACTGTGTCTTGTTGATGCCAAAATATTCATCAATAAATAATTCAAAAAGCAAATTCAATACGGAGATTTATAGCAAATATATATATATTAAAAACGATATGGTAGCAATCCGCTTCTATTACAGCAAGTGTTAGCATCAAGTTTGTGATATTAAAAATGATACAATTATAACAGTATTTATTATTTAAATATCAGTGTAAAAATATTATTTTTTGTATTGTGGTCAATCCAATTTTCGCCAGAATTGACGGAGTGTGCGAAATCGAACAACCCGGTTGGGTTGTCAGTCAATAGCCCGTTGAGACGGGGCCCAGAATAAGCAAATGTCATGAAAGAAAGATGGATAAGTGGGTCGCCTGGCGGTGAATACACAATCTGAGCGTGTGGCGTTGCATTCTGTGTCGACGGACGCCAACGAATACGGCTGTCGTTGTCCGTTGTGTTGCTTTTAAAGGTCTTGCTGGTCGTTAATGCACGCGAAATTTAATTAGAGCGAATGCAAGCAACAAGGTTAAAGTCAGACAAGGAGACAAATTATGTTGTCCCATCAACGAAAAACACTCAACAAATGTGTAAAATCAGAAAACATATACCAAGTGGACCGATAGAATCGGAAATTACGAAAGATTTGTCATTTTTTGAGATCATAATTATTTGTGTAGATTCTATTCAAAGATATTTACAAATTAAAGAACTCAGAAACCACGTCAAAACGCATTTCATTGACAATATTGGCAACGCCGGATCACAATCCACACATACCTCCAGGCTCATCGCCTGCAAATGTTCCATTTCATGGGCGGTAACTTGATCCAGATTAACATTAATCTCGCTGAGCAGCTGTTCTATGGTCTCCCGAGGACTTGATGGCGGAGATACAGCTTCAGGTTCCTTTTCGGTGTCATCAATTAAAAGAGTGTGCTGCTCCTCTAAACAATTCAAATCCTTCACTGCCGAGTCAAAGAGATTCTCCAGTTCGGTATCGATACTGCAACGATCCATAGTTAGACTGACTTGCGTCAGACTTGAAGTTGTCTCCGAGCTGGGTAAACTCGTTGTGAAACTGTCGGCTTCTGGGATGGGCAGCATAATGCTGTTGGGCCGCTTAATAAGATTGGATAGGAAATCCATTTGAGACACTAGTTTTCCTTACGCGTTAAATTTTCTCCACGCACAATTAACGATTAAATACCAAGATCGTACACTGCGCGGTTCACTGCGTTGTGCGACATAAATCGTATATACAAAAACAATCAACTGTTTTGAAATTCCTTTATGTATTAGATGTTTGTTATAATTTTGGAACCAGATGTATTGTACTGATGCGTATGAGTTATTCTATATGGCCTACTATGGTTGACGTTGAGTATTCAATTTTCTAGTGACCGTCATTAAATAACAGATCTGATTTTATTTTGTTCTACGCGACGACTCACGATCACCAACTGCCCGCGCCGTACGTTTGTCTTTTACGTTTGAAATCAATTTAAAAATATTTTTCGTTTCAATTGCCTTGCTCACCGGCAGCGACAATTGGGAGAAAAATTGTGAGTGTGTGCACATCTGCCTGATCGTGAGAGAGCGAGAGTAAATAAGAGAGAGGCCAGACTCTGCATATTCGAATGACATCCACAAACGTATAACATGTAGAGCTCCCATACGTGCCCTGTGCTAGTTATTTTTGAGACAATTCAAACCCCAAAAATTAGGCATTATCAGTCGTCGAACTCTCTCAATGATTATATAGTATTATACATTTACTATGTTTGTGTGATTTCAATATACTCTGTTGAAAAAATTCGAATTGGAATTCTATTTGAGTTGTTTTCTTGAAATGTCTTTTATGTAATTTCGAATTCTCGGTTTATAGACATATACTCTTCAATTTCAATCAATGATCACAAAAGTCATTATAGACCCTTTTAATTGTTAATCACTTAAGTCATATCGTGTGTGGGTGTTTCAGATACAATTTAATTAGTTTGTGTAAGCTGTTTAATTGAACACGAGACACTTTATTGATCTCGCCACTTGCAAAATACACAATGCAGCTGGAGAGGCAGTGCGAGTGACCGTCTTAGAAGCGATTTCAAATGCAACTAACTTGGACAAAAATATACAAAATGCAAAATTACAACGAAAACCCACGAATAAGCAGGACAAGTAGCTAACGAGGAAAACAAAGAGAGGGAGAGAGAGCTAATGAAAGCAAGTCTCGTTTTCTTACACTATTCCACATATGTACATATGTATGTACACAAAAATGTACACATGTACATGCTTTCACATATAAATGTACCCTATATAAGCCATGTGGATGTCCAGATATGCGATCCCGCGGCGCCCATTGTTGCGCATCGTGCACTTGAGGAAGTGCTCCACAGCCCTAGCGTATTCTGCATGGTTGCTGATGCTGATTGCTTATTTCGCATATTTTAAAAGAGAAACCGAATATCACACGATGAGGCATGAAGCTACATGACGCGGCAACTGTTAACCACCCAATGCGTGACAAGTGACAAGCGAATGCCTAGCGGTAGCTGCAGTTGCACTTGCAATAGGTGGCAACATTATACAGTTGGTGTTCGGAACAACTATATATGTAAGTAAATCTAGTTTAATAATGATGAAGCCTAAGCCATGTACAAAATAATTAGATAATTGTACATAAGTTTACAAACTACAATAATATTAATATACATAGATTCTCTGAAAAATGTATATACAATACTACGACTGTGTAAACCATAAAAACAAACAAACGAAATGCAACAAGCGACTCCTTGGGCGACAATACCAACAACACTATCAAAATTACGAGAAGAGGGGGAGCATGCAATAATTCGATCGTAACCTATAAATAGACAAAGGCAATGAATACGACGTACGTCGTACGTCGTTTTATGTGGGGGAGGCGATAGCTACACCATCACCAGCAAGCATTTTGCCAATGAACTTTGGCTTGACAGGAAGCAGTACACAGCGAAGCGTTGGAAGAACAGGAACCAGAAGTAGTTTCTGGAACAGATCCCTGTATCTTATGTACGCTATATACATATGTACAGTGGCTCACACCTTATTTCGTGCAGAGGAAATGTCAATTTTCAAAGTCGAATATCTTTTGAGCCAGAAGGAATTTTTTATAAAAATTTAAAATCAGTTTTGTTTAGCAGATATTTATTATACATGTAGGTACTTCATTGTTTTACCTTTTTTCTAAATAACACTTTAAACGTAAAATAACATAAAATATTTGCAAATTTAAAGTCACAGCTTTTTTCGTGCAAGAATTTTGGATGCACTTTATTTTTGGAATTGGGGCTTAAAAATGGAAATTTCTTAATGAATACTATTGATTATATTGTTTGTCAATATTTTCCGATATTTAATTATAGCTGGTCACACTACAAATAATTGAAATTTTGCAAATGATACCAAGAACCACATTTGAAAAGCGGGAATTAGTCCTAAATCATTTTAAAAATGGGAGCACTCAGCGGGAAATAGCTAGGATGGTTGAATTAAGCCCCAGTACAGTGCGGTATATCATTCAACGTTTTGTCCGTTAAAATCGGGTGGCAGATAAGGGCCGAAATGCTCCGAACAAAATCTTCTATGAGACCGAGGAAAGACGAATCGTCCGCAAAAACCAGCCAACCCCAAATTATCGGCTCCAAAATTGACATCCGTGGTGGAGAATAAAATGAGGAAGAAATGTTCTGTAGAAACTGTCCCCCGTATACTTCGGGATCAGAACTTTAATGGTCGAGTAGCTCTTACGAAGCCATTTATAAATAAGAAAAACCAGCTATGCAGACTTAAATTCGCCAAGGATTACGTAACTCGTCCTTTGAACTACTGGAACGAAGTTATTTTTGCAAATTAGTCCAAATTTAATATGTTTGGGTCGGATGGGATGCAGTATGTTTGGAGACAACCGAATACAGAGCTCCAAAACAAACATTTAAGACCAACGGTAAAACACGGAGGTGGAGTGTGATGGTTTGGGCTTACAAGGCGGCTTCAGGAGTTGGATATTTAGTTTTCATCGATGGGAACATGGACAAAATGATGTTTCTTCAAGTATTGAAAGATAATCTCATTCAAAGAGAGAGATTTTATGGGCCATTCTCGATCATGCCATTCGCAAGAGGTCCATATATAATAAAAATGACCTTAAAAAAGCGCTTATAGAAGAATGAAACAAAATCCCAATTGAGACAACTACAAAATTAGTTTCATCAATGGAATCACGTTTAAAAGACGTCATTTAACAGAAAGGAGGTCACACTAGGTTTTAATTTTCCAGTTTTAGTATTACATTTTAATAGCAAATTCCTTGCACGAAATAAGCTATGACTTTAAATATGCAAATATTTTATATTATTTGTAGTTTTAAGTGTAATTTAGAAAAAAGGAAAAACAATGAAGTACCTACATATGTAATAAATATCTGATAACAAAACTGCATTTAAATTTTTATAAAATTTCTCCTGGCTCAAAAGATATTCGACTTTGAAAATTGACATTTCCTCTGCATGAAATAAGGTGTGAGCCACTGTACATATTAACCGTACTATAGACTAGGTACACTGGTTTATTCTGGTATTATTATTATTTTGTTGGCAAACAATCATACACTGGACGCTGGTAACGTCGACAATAGAACAGGCCCACTAAATAGATTTCATTTATAATATATGCAAGTATTTTGCCTACCGGCGTGTGCTTCCAACTCTCCATCGAAGCAGAAGGCTCCATGGATTTGATGTGTTTGGTGGACTTGTTACCCATCGAAAATATGAATACAGCTCGCTCAGATGGAACGTGTCCGAACGTCCGATCGCCACGGAACATAGAACGCACTGATCAAATGCGCTAAAAACCATTGAGACAGCAGCTGTCGCGCCAACAGACCCGGCAACCGCAGTATCACACAGTAATAATAATAAAAGCCAAGCAAAAGAAATGTAAAATATTGGGAGATACAGCCAGAAAACAGCGATGACATATTCGGGCTGCAACTGGAGCGCAGCGCCACGCTGCGGCTCTTGTGACTTTGTTTGTGGCCAGAGGCAGAGAGAAGCCCATCATCGATCACGGAAGACAACGACGCCAGCATACAGCTGAACGTAGTTGCCAATAAAGGCAGAAAGTGCAGAACGCGATGAATGCAGACATACACAACCACACATGCACACACACACATACTAGCACACAATAAGCATATTCATTTATCCGTATTAGAAAGTGAACGACGCCTAAATGTGCTATTAAGCGACACGCCCACTTGCCGACTTTCGTAGCTGAGCACACCTCAAATTTCTCGTGGCCAAGTTGCAAGCTCCAACAACTACAATTAATTAATTGCCTTACCTTTGAGCCGCCATCATTTGTATTTAATTCCTTGAGCACGCTGCGATTGCCCAGACTAATATTTGATGCTGCCTCCGACAAATTGTCCGTCGTCGAATGCAAGTCCAGTGCATTGTATTCCATATTGTGTGAGCAGCAGAGAACGATAATAATCAGCTATAGACACAAATTCCACTTGTAAGTTTGAACAATAACAACGATTTTAAGCAACGCGTCGCAGTAAAAATGCCGCTACAATTTGAAGTCACTCAGCAGACGCTTATGTTAAATTACATTTAACTCTGCTGTTATTAACAGAGACGTGACTTTAATGTTAACGGAATTGCTCAATTTAGTATTTAAAATTGCAGAATATAATTATTATTCTACAAAATGAGAGCATTCAATCCATAATATTGTTAGCGTTTTCTGGCAAAGGAAATGTAAAAAATCTAACAGCTGATATTTTCGTATATCTCACAGTTTCTATTAATGTTGAGAGTTATCGCAGAACGATATTCACTACATCGATACATCGGTAACAAAATCTATCGATATCGGGCCTCATTTATCGCAAATCACAACTGCTGAGTATCCGCTAAATTTGAAATTAAATGTACACTTTAGGTAAATGTCTTTTGGATAGTCTTTAATAGAAAAATATTGCTCGCGTTGTCATGCATAACATTTCCATCCATATATTAACCATAATTATTTAACAATGAACGAGTTTCTAGTCGCTTTAATATTTAAAATATATTTTGAAAATTTAACATAGATTTCAATATTAATTGTGTACATAAATTTGTAATTGAAATTTAAAATTCACTAAATGACCTTAAATTATTCGTTTTTATTTTTGTTTTTTTTTTTTTTATTTTAATAATGTTCTTCATAATACGTAATGGTATTGAAATAATCAGAATTAAATATGTACGTAGTATTAAAATTATTGTTTATCTAATTAAATCGTAAAAGTTATGTGTAACTATTTATGTCTTTTCATGAAATTCTCTCCAGGTGTTTGCAACACAATCACTTTAATGTGGAACAGCTTGTAGGATTTTGAAAATAACTTTTATAGTTCATATTTTCAAATCTGGGCTTAGATTGAATTATAGGAAACAATTTTTCATATAAAGTATGATTTGGAGAATTCAGATATTACAAATTCTTTGATTATAGAATTATACTGGAATTATCTCTCAGCATGTTCCACATTGGATTTACTAACTTAAGATGCTATTTTATGGCTGCGCTGAAGGTATCCCAGACTTTTTGATGTGAGTTCTATCAGCATGTGTTACGATTTTATATTAGTGAAAATTATTTTAAAATATTTGCTAAAACTTATAAATATTGAATCATTCTTTGCGTTTTTTCTACGAGCGTCTTTTTTGTTTTTAATTGAAATTGTATAGCTTTAAGCTTAAAAGTTTTCTCTACTTAAAAATGTATCTTTGCTTTTTAGATAATAATAATAATAGTATGTATGTATATATAATTTTCTCATTTTGTTGAGCATTTAAGTGGTTGTTTGTTGGTTGTTTTCAGTTGAGTTCATTTGTAAATTGTGCTCGATTATATTGTATAGGGCGCGAAAAAGCTTTTAACTCAAAGCGAAAAACGCTTTTATTATATTATACTTAGAAATAGCAAAAAGTTTTGTAATGTGAATTATCAAAAAGATTGAATTAGCCCCAAAAGTACATAAGTATATTTGTTAGAAAACTCTAAAACTCTTTTCAATAAAGGATATCAAGGTAGCAGACAGTCCAACACTTTTCATATTTGGGTTCCAGGATACATCGCCATCAAATCACCAGACTTCTATACTATGCTAGACCGAAATCAGTGTTCTAATCTCAGTTTTACTAACTTTTTAATTTCCATCAGCTGTTTCTCTTCCAACACCCCGTCATCACTCGGCACAAACTCGTACATCTATGTATAACATATCACATTGGTGGACTGTCCTCGTTTATTTTGGTCGTCCAAACACCGGTCATCAGTTGTGGAGGTAGATTTGATTGTGGTGTGGTCAGTTTCCTAAAAGTATTGGTGGCATAAATGGTATTGAAGCTCGAGCTTGGCACATAGCCCTTGTTGTCCATTCCATCGATGACAGTCAACTGAGTCGGCATGTTTTGAGCTCCATGCGACACCGGCGAGGCTGGCCTCGAGATGGGGTGTGTGCGTGGACTGCTAATCAATGACATGCAGACTCCGCCAATGATGGCCAGAGCTGTGTACGAAGTCTGCGGAATCAGTTGCCCAATAACGACCGTGGAGCCGATAAACGGAGCACCCAGCAGCCAGAATCGAGCCCAGCAAATGGTCGAAAATGAAGTAATCTTGCGCTTCTCTGGGCTAACGAGTTCCACTGTGCTGGTTGTCAGTATGGACAGTGAAGTGGATATGGCCATCTTGGACACCATTGCCGTGCACATGAGCATCGCCACATTTGCGTCCAAGGAGACGACACCCGGCTTGGGCACCAGCCAGCAGCACCAGGCAAAGAATCCAGCCAAAATATTAAAAATGCCTGCCCAGAGCCACTTGCGTGTAGTGTTCATGATGAGATAGAGGCCAAAGAAGGTGCCCAGCATTTCACTGAAGCCGGCGACAAAAGTGTTAATGTACAAGTGCTCGCGGCTGAAGGAGCGAATGTTGAGCAGACATCCATAGTACACGCTTATGTACAAGGACCAGGCGAGATGCACGCAGATCATGT
Organism: Drosophila immigrans; assembly: GCA_963583835.1. Lineage (NCBI taxonomy): Eukaryota > Metazoa > Arthropoda > Insecta > Diptera > Drosophilidae > Drosophila > Drosophila immigrans. The sequence continues at coordinate 28,815,856 of OY757142.1, read as the reverse complement.
GTCGAACCGCTTTCTCTCCCTTCCAGATCGACCACCAGCCGGCGGGTGGCGGTGCATCCATAGCAGTCTGCGCCTGCAGCTCCAGCTGTTGGTCAATATCATGCGGCAGATTGTAGCGTGTTCCGTTCATTTCGGCGCACTCGAGCAGTATCTTCTTGGCATCCTGTACACGACCACGGTCGATCATCCAACGCGGGGAGTCGGGTATCCATCTAAGTCAATGAACAGATATATAATTTTTAATACGAGTATATTCAAATTGATGGGGAAAATCAAATTGAGATAAGTACAATTAATGTATTTTCCTACAGAGTTCCTACAGAGCTGATCAACTGATTTCCAACAGACTTAATCAGATTTCTGAAGACTTTGCACACTTTGTCTTCTGACGGACTAACGACAAGTGAAAAGTTGTAATTTGTGTTCAATTCTGGTTTGCATTTAAGCTATCATGTTTCAAATAGTTGCACTTACTGCCATAAGTAAATGAGGATCACCGTCGGCCATGAGATTGCCATGTAGAGATGTGACCAACTGGACCAAAAGCTGGCTACTCCAGGCAGCATCATCACGCCAATCGACCAAAACTGCTCGAAGAGTGTAGAGACGCAGGTGCGATACTTCCCGCCCGTAATATCCGACACTGCATCAATTAAAGAGAGATGAGTACACAGAGGGCTTAAACGTCGAAATGAATGAGACTCACTGATCATGCCACCTGCAGTGTACATCTGGGCGCAGCAGACGGCGGAGAGACAGCGGAAGAAGACGTGCAGCTCGTAGGAGGCCACATGACCCGTTAGGTTCCCACAAAAGATCTGTGTGATCATGCCAAAGAGCATGACGCTTCGTGGACTAAAGCTGTAAATGCACGAGGGAAGAAGGCATCAGTGAATATTGCAGATTGCAGAAGAGCTGTTGCTACTGCTCCCTTACTATTTTAGCAGATGATTGGCCAAAATGCCTCCAGTTAGCACTCCGAACAAATGGAAGAACTGTGTCACCGAGACGAGTATGTCACGGGAGCAAACTAGATCGTATTGCGTTACCACCGAGTGGTAGTCGGACTCGTGCTGAAATTCAGTGCAGGGTATGACGTTGGAGTTGCGATGCATCGGCTTTTCCCAGACACGGGGTTCCTGGGCACTGTCCTCATAGTTGTAGTAGTGATGTGCATGTTCCTGGGCATCCTGATATACATTGCAAAAGTCAATGGTGAACTCTTGATCCTCCTTCTCCTCCTTCTGTGGATGCGACACCTTAATCCATTGCGTCTGATTTTGAGCCCCCAACTCGGTGGGTGGCTTGCAAAAGAATTCTCCATGTCGTGGAGCTGGTGCCGTAAAAATAATGCACGCCATGAACCACGACGATGGAATCTTGCACAGAAAGATCAATAAAACGGTGCGCAATTGCCACTTGCCCCACTGGCCAGTTATGCGACCCACTGCGTCCACTTTGCTCTGCATCTTGCTGTTCGCCCTTGCCGATTTCCCCTCCAGACGTGCAAAAGTGTCGTGTGGATAAAGCTTGCAGTCGTGTGTGTGCTTGTGGTTTGGAGTTTGACCCCCCAGTGGCGTGTAGAATTCCTCCTCGTTGTTGTAGTTGTTGTGATTGTTGTTATTGTTGTTATTGTTATTGTTAGCTTCGCTATCTGGGTTATTGAGTGAAGTCGGCGTTTGCGGCAACGTTAGCGAGCTGCGACGACGACACTCGTTGGCGTTGGATGTCGGTGTATGTGGTGCTTCAACCTTTCTGCTTTGCGGGGAGTAGGGTTGGGTTGGAGCTGCTGATATGTGTGGATTGCTGGCTGAATGCTGCGTTCTGCTAGGGGTGCTCTGCTCCTCCTTAATGGGGAGTAAAGGTGATTCGGCCTGCAACAGAGTCAAAAGAATAGAGTTAATATAGTCTTGTAGTGAATGCTCATATGTCTGTATTGTTCAATTCCATCCTCAAATCTTTATTCTTCAGATTTAACCAAGGTGATATATTGGCACTACAATTGATATTACAGCATTTATTCTTATTTGAGTCCTATTATACATACAGCTCTGTTAAATTTTAATATGTGCTTGAACACGAAAGCATATAAATTCAGACGTTCGTCTTCAGACATTCAATTTTGCATTACATCTCGCATTAATTTTAATGATATTTTCACATTAACATTGTCTTTATCTATGTTGTATTATCTTGATATTTAAGATAAGCTTATGTCATTAAGTCAAATTTCATTCAGAAAGGATCATAATGCTTTACCACCAATTAATCATACTATATACACACACAACTTTGGGTTTAGAAAACTGATATAAAGGACACTCGCTCAATTATCTCAAGTCTTTGCTTTTCTTGACTTGGGTTCAATTGCTGTGCCTGCTGTTCAGTGACGTGGTCCTGCGTCTGTTATAGAAATATGAGGAGGAAACCTTGTTGAGCTACAGCTGCTTCGATAAAAAACAAAAAAACCTGAATATAATTGTGATTTGGCGCCCAGCGCAGCCAATTCTCGGTTCATCGCCTTTAACCAATTCCAATTTCTATTTATAATGTTCTTCAAGTAATTTAAAACTCCAAAGCCTGCCAACTACATATTAATTCATGGCTAACACATTCCCAGGCTCCCACACATCCTTCATGCTGGCCATCAATGACATGATTGCAATGCAGAAGAGGCTTCACATAAAGGACCCCGCAGTTTAGTCTGAAGCAAGACTTGGGAGGCGGCAACCGGCTGCTGGCAGCTGGATGAGGCACTTTTTCCACCATGTCCTTGGCCGGTTGCGAATCAGGTCATCAAAATGAACGCACAAGTCGGAATACTGAACGCTTGGGTTGGCATGTTCTCCAACGAAAATATCCCGATCGGAGAGTTCGCAGGTTGCCATCTTTAGCTTAACAGTATTTTCCATCGTAATAAGATTATGTAACGAATAAATTAGACATTCTTATTGAGTTGCTCATGTTCGCGAAATTACCATAATTATCCCCAGCTACTCAAAACTACTGACAGTCATAGTATCCAACAAAAGCTGTCATCATTTTTCAGCCCGTAAAGTTTTTCGTTTTCATTTTTCTGTGAATTTAGGAGGTTGACAAAAGTTTGTAGAACACCAGTTGGGCCTTCTGCAGGTGAAGCCACTAGAATTTAGTTTGCAACCCTCGAAAGACAATTCCAAACAATGCCAAATTGCTCAACATATTTGCTTTACTTTGTCTTATTCCCTAGCTTGATGTCCTACATTCTTTTTGTTTTTCATAATACTGTTTTATTTTGTTTGTTACGTGAGTCACAACAGTTAAATGCGGTTCGTGATGGCGTATTAATGTTTGTACTTGTATTATATTATACGTACATATATTACGAGGGCGTAGTAAAAATGCAGCCTTATGGTTAAATGCTTTTAAAAATTAGGCATTAGGTAACAAGTGGAAAAGCCAGCAGGATCGACGTTTTTCCAAATGTTCTCAACACAAGGCGTGTGTGAGAGTATCTTAAAAGAGAGTTTTGTTAGTTCGATTTAAAATGTGTAAGTGAACCAAAAGTTGAATTTCAGACTTCTAGGTTGATCTGAAGGAATGTTTTAGTTGTTGTAGTAATATGACCTTTGTAAACATATGGCAAGCCGTGAATAAATGCATTATGCATGTGGATTGTATTTCAATCGTGAAGCCATGAATAAACTACGAAATCGCGGGCAAAAGTTGAAAAACGCCACAGACTTTTGCCTGAATCTGAAGGTTGCTTACAGTCATCAACAGCCCATAAATATGCAAGGGCTTCATATACATAGATCCAGTTGAAGTTTCGAATCTATTTTTACAGTTGAGTTAAATAAACAAATAAGTTAGTTCATTTAACGGCCGATTGTTTTAGTCTGATTGTTTAATCGCCTTATTGATATATTCGGGGCGACACTTGCGCAAATACTCGTACTCGCACTAGTTTGAAGGTTAATGCCAGTTGTCATTGTTGTTGTTGTTGTTTGGGTTGCTTTTGTTTGTCAGTCGTCAAATAGCTGACGATAAATGAACTTTATTATGTGGTCACGTGACGGTTCAATAAACTCCCTTGCAAGGGTTGAGTGCCAGTTATTACATAAGGGAGAACCGTGTGAATATAACGGATTACGCATTGCTCATACGCCCCAAGTTCCTCTAATGGCGACCACCAATTAACGTTCGGGAAATCAAAACTGTTTGTGACATCTGATTGAATGGCGTGTCGCTGGGGGCTGGGTGCTGGGGGCTGGGGACTATGGGCGTGACATTGATGCTTGCCTGCCGAGCTGTCATTAACATTCGACTTGTAAAAAGGTGTCGCTACAACGTTTATAAATTGATTTTGTTAATTGTCTTTGACTCAGCTGCTATTAACTTTTAATTTCTCTAGAAATTAATAACGCATGTCCGAGTACAAGTTTCAATCGAAATCGAGAATTCTGTTTAAGAGTTTGAAATTTAAAAATCAAATGAACTTTCTAGCCTTGTCACATTTTTAGCTTGTCAATCGCATCTCCTACTTCTTTGTCGCCCTGGACATTATTTCTGTTACAATTATGAAATTTCATTTGCAATTATATTATTTCCATTCGGCAATAAATTGTTTCCAAAGATAAACATTTTTTTTTATTTGACAAGTTTAGTAAGCGCATTAAACAAATAACAGTCATAAATAATTCATTAGCTTTTGCCTAGATGACAGAATACTTCAGCTTTTTTTTCAATGATTGATGGTCACATTACTTTAAAATCATAAGGAACAGTCTATTTCCTCTGACCTGCCTGAAGATTAATTCATGGTTTTGTGACTTTGGGGTCAGTTGAAAAATAACAACAATTATTACAGCTAACCATTTAGGTATACCGCTCCCGATATTAACTAGGAAGTATTATAAGAACATACTGTGGAATGCGAATTCATTGCCTTAGGGCATTCACATTTAATTGAATAAGGTATACTACTGAGCTGAGCTCTAAGCCTCAAATGACATGCATATTTATTGATATTTGAAGAAACTCAATTCAAGTACACATCGAGAGAATTCGCAGAAAATAAGCTTAATGTGTCGCTTTGCAGCTTTTATTCGAGTACTCTTATGTTATTCAAGACCTCCAATGCGCTCCGCTGTAGTTCAACTAATATTTTGATGATAAAGGATTTCCCATAGGAAACCAGCTGAAATTGTTTACCTCTGTTTCTGGAGATTGCTACGAGGAATGGAATTTTCTCAACTTGTTATTTTTTGGGTAAAGCGTTTATACTATATAAAATTCGAACTTTAACAGCCTCAGCATAGCATTGATCTGTTTTTAAATTGCCAAGAATCAATTGCGAATTGCAACCCTTTGTTTAATATTTCTAACACTTAGGCATTCCCATTGACTAAGTTACTAATAAATAATGTAATATTGATCTATTGATTTATAAACAATTAATTAGAGCTTAAAAATACCCCAGAAATGGCATGTAAGAGATTCCGTAATCAATATTCACAGTTGATGAAATATATTAGCACAATTTCCATAATCGTGACAAGAATTGTTTACTCAATTATTATGGCAGATTAAACAACAAATTCAAAAATATGTTAATACGCCGTGAATTTGTTTTTAAGATCAGTGGCATATTTTAAATGTTGGCTAGGTCCATCAATCATAGCACCAGGATAATTAGCTTATTTAATGTTAATTGATACGTTTGTTTATTGGATATTGAACAGGTGTATCCTTTACCCACAATTCTTCTTAGGTATTAATTAGCCAATTGTTCAGTCAGGCAGCCAACAGCACACATCTTGAGTTACTGCTTCTTGACACACACGTACACGTACACACACACACACACAGACATACACTGTGTGTACATACATATTTACTTGTTCAGGTATTGTCATTCCTTGAGCAGTCTCATATGCTCTGAGCTGGTAACAACAAAAGGCGCCAAACTTAATTGGAGGAAAGCTGAAGCAGCTGCATGCTAAATTCAAACTTGGCCATAATAAACTTACTGTTACACGTGCAGCCACACACACAGACACACACACCGACACACACACATACACATACGCATAGCTAGAGACGTTGTACCCCACACCCCAAAGACAGGCTATTCCATCTTCTGTTTCCATCTCGTGGCTGTCATTGTCATGCCAAGCTGTTGTCGTCTTGAAAGAAAAGCTAACTGACAAATCTATTTTCATTTAAGGGCACCTTTAAGCCAGTTCAACTCTGGCTTGAAGCAGCTTCAGCCATTTGGGACTAACCGATTGGCTCAAATTGGAAACTGATTAGGTTGCCGGTTTTATGTACTCTTGTTTTTATTTTACTAACGTATCACCTGGCTATAAATATGTATCAAAATTCTCAATTTTAATTAGAATTAGAAGAATAATTGGTTTAATTCTTACGGGCACCTTTAAGCCAGTTCAACTCTGACATCCTGTTATTTGCAGGTGATAGATGTCAATGGCTAAGTCAGTCATTTAAGCTTATGCATGTTGATAAATAGAGCACTTCAATAAAGATGAATTCTTAAGTTATATTGAAGGTTCTTTAGCTAATATTGGTATTCGTTGCATCTTCTCATTCAGAGTTCTAATCATTTACAAATTTTAGTATTATGGAGTCGTTAATTATAGGCACGCACAATATGAAATAACTTGACCCAGAGTTGACTGTTTGACCAACGAGTCACGAACGTTGTCAAGGCTAGACATAGAGCCAGACGTGGTAAGGTTGTCTGTAATATTTCATTAACCATCTTTTGCTGCAGAAGGTAATAAAAAACACCCGATGCTTTCACATTTTCTTGGAATACCGACAGATGGTAATTTTTGGTTTAATCCTCGGGTTACCTCTAAGGGTGGCACGTGTTTACCTTACAAATACGAAAATGATGAGTGCGATGAGTGCCGCATACGAGTAAGCAAACCATCTGCTGCAAGGCTATCGAAACCATTTAGCGCAGCATGGCGTATGCATAAAATATGCCAAATTGTTATTAATGTCCTTCCACAAACATACATTAATTCACACATTTATGTGTATGAATATGTAAAGGAACGTGAGTTTGTGTGTGCGACTTTCTTCAAATGCGTCCTGACTTTTTATACCCGCTACCCATAGGGTAGAAGGGTATTATGACTTAGTGCCAACAGAAAATGTATGTAACAGGCATAAGGAGGCATCTCCGACCCCATAAAGTATATATATTCTTGATCAGCGTCAACAGCCGAGACGATATAGCCATGTCCGTCTGTCCGTCTGTCTGTCCGTATGAACACCTGGATCTCAGAGACTATAAGACATAGAGACACCAAATTTGGCAAAAAGGTTCCTTCATACCCTACGCAGATCAAGTTTATTTCAAAAGTTGGATGCCACGCCCCCTTCGCCCACAATAAGCATTAATCTAGAAAAAGTCAAGTTTTTTTTAATGTAAATCGCGTATAACTCGAAAAGTTATTTGTGTTATGATGTGTAATTTGGTAACCCATCTGCGCTTGACACTCTTAATATACCCTGTAATTTTGGTAAAAATCGGATAAGTAGAACAAAAGTTATTTGTTAAGTTATTTATTAAAATTGTTGTGCCCAGTGCATATGGACGTTTTAAGTGTGTGAATGACCTAGAGATATCAAATTTGGTGACAGTATTCGTGTAGCTCTTACGCAGATCAAGTTTGTTTTAGATTTTTGCCACGCCCCTTTGCGCCCCCAAAAACTGTAAAAGCCGTAATAATAGACCTAGAGCATTGAATTTTAGTACGCATAGTAACAATGATAGTCTGAATGACTCCTGTGAATTTGGTTGAGATCGAATAAAAAACGAGGAAGTTATTAAAGAATCAATTTTATATGTGAAATTCACTTGCAGCTGCTCGCGCTTTGTTTGTTTAGTTGACAGTGTGACCATGTCGGTGTTGTGGATTTTTACCCGCTATTTTCAAATATATACAAACAAAACACAAGTTTCAGTATATTTTTGGTATATTTGTTGTTAAAATATCATAAAAAATTTTTTTCTCTCGAAATGGGTTTGCGGGTATCATACGGTCGAGCACTCTCGACTGTAGCTTTCTTACTTGTTTTAACAGACGTTGTACATACATAGAGTTTCTCAACGAATATTTCCAATGCTTTGGTATAAAATCTATAGAAAATTACCAAATCGAGCACCGAAACATCGTTTAATTTATGAACAGAAGTTTTGGATTTTAATAAAATTAGTTTATTAATTAACTAAAATCGTTTTCATGAATCTTGAATGGCTTAGCGAAATATTGGCCGTCGAGCTGTGTGAACAACTGTTTTAATGTTATTATCATAACCATTATCTTTCTTTCATTTTTATTCGTGCCATGTTTTAATGTTTGTTGGCTTAATGCCAATTAAATAAACAACAAGTCGGCCAATTTGAATGTGACTATACAAGAACTTATTATTGCTGTTGAACATAAAATTTAATTTTGTAACTGTTCATGCACTTGCGTCTCAGTCGTACTCGAAATGGAAGACCTACCCTCTTATTATTGGCCACATGCCTTATGTAATCCCCAAATAAAGAAAACATAATTGAAGGCTGTCACCAAAATGAGCAGTCATTTTGTTGAGGGGTTTCAATTGAAGCAAGGCTAAATACAATTATATCAATATCAACATCAATATCAAGAAGTAAAAAAGGGATGTTGACTTCAGCTTAGTTTAGCCACAACATCTTATCACCTTATATGGCTTAACTTGTCACCACATTGACAGTCAATGCATCTTAAATTTATTTTATTATGCAGCCTAAAATGCTTGATGTTTTTGATTACACGAAACAAATGTTAAAATAGTAACAGATGAACAAATAAATGTGTGCAATAAAAAAGCGTTCACGCTCATTGTGCGGCATCTTCACAAGCTCTTAATACAAGTATTTTTTGCGTAACAGCACATCGTGCAAAAAGTCTTAATACATTACAATCATTTAGTGCCTTTGCCTTAAATTTCCTACTCTGATTTCGATTGTTTTGTTATTGTTGATTAGAGATGAAAGAATCGAAACAACATTTGCCTATTGCGAAAGAGGAGATAAAGATGTCGGAGCAAATGCCCAATTTACAAATTTAGTGATGGCTACATGTTATTCGTTTGTACCCTGTGACTATGGAAACCAAAAGTGGGTTGTATAGCACTGTTCAAATATAAGCCTAAAACATTATTTGAATCAGTCTTCAAAACTATATCTTATTTTATGTTTGTATATTATGTCACATAAGAGTGTACTGTGATATAATTATTTGTCTCAGTATCGTAATACAGCTAGAATATTTCGTTGTCATACATATTCATATTTCTTTCATATTGAGTTGAATAGACAACAAGATTTGAAAACAACCAAAACTTACGATAACTGAATCATTTGACCTTGATTTGATATACATATGTATCTATGTACGGATTGCTTTCACTTAGGTGCAGGGATTTTGTGGAGAATCGTACAGAGCTGAAAGTAGGCACGTTGTCCAGTTCGGAACATTTGGCTTAGCAAGAGTTGTAATAGTTTAATTCCAACATCATATATCTATATTAATGTACATATGTGACCCCCGGAAACTCAAAGTAGGAACAACAGCTGCAGTTAATGCTTCGATTCGGAGTTGAAATACTCGTACTAATCCCTTTATGGATACACATTGAAAGTGAAAAACTTTGAAAATGTATAACGACTTACTGTTAAAATATGTATATATTTACATAGAGAGTTTATTCATTGAATCTGCAGTCAAGCAAGTCATAAAATAAATCACAATTTTCAGATCTTATCTGCAGGTCTTCGTAGTCTCTGAATTTGCATGTCTCGCACACATAAATCAATAAAGAACCTTTTAGTATTAACGATAAGTGGCATATGCCGCAAAATTATCAAAAGTCAGCTAAATAAAAAATCCGCCAAGACACAAGGAAACTGCTTTATCAATTTTTGGCAACGTTGTTCAACCTAAATTCAATTTTCTTTAATTTTGCCGTTGAAATGAAATAAGAATTGTCATTTCTGTGGGTAGTCTCCGCTTAAATGTTTTAAAATTAATCATCCCTAATCAAGACCAAATTATGGCAACCTACCATCCATCCCATATGCCTCCGTTCTCGCTCTCTTTTGTCGGTCAAGTGAATTGCGCAACGCAGCTGCGAAGTATGCAATATAATTTTTACTACCCAATATTACGTATGTTAAAAAATGAATGGGCAGACTGAAGATGAATAAACTGCCATTCACAATGTTTCCCTCTGTCAGCAGAAAACATCTCAATTGTCATTAAATGATCTTCTAAATCGCAAATGCTTTTATTGCTGTTTTAAGGATGTCAGTGCAATACTTAATTGCCAGTTTATTTACTCATTTCTTTTCACTTTTTATTTTTCCTTTCTGAATTACTTGCATTGAGTTTACAATTGCGGTAATTAATAATATAAATACTTTGCACGCTTATGCAATACTTCCTTATTCATTCTCGACTTCCCACCACAAATAAATTGGCTACAATCTTTTTTACCAGCTATGCTCAGTGATTAAGGTTTCAAATGTGCGACACAAGCGACGCCAAATCTTTTATGATAATCTCAACAAGGGTGTAACAAAGTCACTTTTTATACAATATGAGCTAGCCAGAGAAAAGACTTTGATTTTGGGGTGAAAAAGGATGTTTTCATGGTATGCCACTTCCACTTGTCCCTTTATGAGAATTTGTGCTCCTTTGGGGGGAAAGCGTAAAACAAATGCTGTGCAGAAGTTGTTTTGCATAAACTTCAAAGCATTTTTGTGCCCACACTTGACTAAACGCTTGCTTTAAAACGTGGCATATTGCACAAGATTTGTAATCTAAAATATCCTAGAATGCCATTTACACAATTCCCAATTGAGTTGTGAACTTGTTCTGAACTTTTCAAGTTCAATGAACGGTGAAGTTCAAAACACTTGTGATAAGTATTCAAAATAAATTTTCTTTGAGAACGAGCGAAAAGGTTAATCAACTGTCCATAAGCAGCTAAAATTTAATTAAACGCAAATGAAAATCAGTCTTAATTATTTTCTTGTATTTTCCCAAAAAAATAAAAAATCCATAAATATCTCTGAGGCCTATCCCAAAGTCTTATTATTTTTAGTTGTTTAAACGTCCTCTGAGCTAACCCAAGGCTAACTTCACGCCCTTCGGATAGACACAGCCAAACTTTAGCGGTCAACTTAGGGCAGAATTAATTTAACGGTTGCCTCATTGTTGTTGTTGTTGTTTTGGTTGTGTTGACATCCAAACTTTTTGTTTGTCTCTTTTGCGTGCTACTTTCTCTTTTATGTGTCTGTGTGTGATATTTCTCTTTTATGACATACTTTGCTCATAACACTTTTGGGTACAATCAGTGCCTACAACTGTTGTGACTGTGCAATTAGACTAACAAATGCCAAAAAATGATAATATATGAGGCCACGCAAACTGTATAATCTGAAATTCATCCCTGACTAGACCAATTGCAACTTCATTTCTAATTACAAAGTGTAACGTTTTTAATCAAACATATTCGGTTCACTCTGAAGCTTGTTTTTTCGCTCAGTTAGGTTGGATCGTTTAGAGATTTATAGTGTGCTAACTTCCAGTGCTGCCTGAAACATGGCATCAAGCCCGTTTATTTAATAAAACAAGTAAGAAAGCTACAGTCGAGAGTGCTCGACCGTATGATACCCGCAACCCATTTCGAGAAAAAACAAAAAAATTAAATTATATTTAAACAAAAAATATACCAAATATACTAAAACTTGTTTTTTGTATATATTTGAAAATAGCGGGTAAAAATCCACAACACCGTTATGGTCACACTGTCAACTAAACAAACAAAGCGCGGGCAGCTGCAAGTGAATTTTGCATATAACATTGATTCTTTAATAACTTCCTTGTTTTTCATTCGATCTCAACCAAATTCACAGGAATCATTGAGAATATAATTATTATTATGCATACCAAAATTCAATGCTCTAGGTCTATTATTACGGCTTTTACAGACGTTTGGGGGCGGAAAGGGGCGTGGCATCCAACTTTTGAAATAAATCTGCGTAGGACCTATAGGAGTACTGTCCCCAAATTTGGTAGCTCTAGCTCTTATAGTCTCTGAGATCTAGGTGTTCATACAGACGGACAGACGGACAGACGGACATGGCTATATCGTCTCGGCTGTTGACACTGATCAATAATATATATACTTTATGGGGTCGGAGATGCCTCCTTCTGCCTGTTACATACATTTTCTGTTGGCACTAAGTCATAATACCCTTCTACCCTATGGGTAGCGGGTATAAACATTGTTTATTTTACACAATTTGCATATCCAAAGTAGTCCTCAGATAAATAATCTCAAGCATGGACCACATCGCATGTAGCAATTTTCATTTGAGCTTTAAAGAATTATTCCGAAACTCCCGCCATGCGCAGGCATTTCTAATGAGTTGCTCCAATAACCAAGCGAGAACTGGCTCGTTTAATGAAATTACCTGTGAGACTATACCAACTGTCAAGTTGGCACGTGTCTGCTCTCGAGTTAGTTTTTACACTGTTGTTTCCAGACGTCTATGCAAATATTATCTTTAAAAACACGTCATAGCTTTTTTTGACTTGTAACGATTTTCACAGCTAAACTCGAATTCCCTCTTCTAATAATCAGTTAGAAGAGTACTCTTGCTCTGTGTAAACTGAGGTAGAAAAGAGATGGAGGTAGTATCTCTGGCATACTTGGCTCTTTATCTTTTTGCTGATGTCATCATACAACTTAGTTAATTTAATTAAACACTCAAAACAGTTGCAATCCAGCGAAAAGGAAGCCTGGCTAAATAAAGACATTGAAGCCCTGCTCACACAACTTGCGTAAAAAAATGGGGGAGAAGACAAAAATTTTCTTAGATGGCCGCACACAGATTTCGAGGCAAATCCTCAGTTCGCAGTCAGATTCAAAAAGCTAAGCTAAAGAAAAAGGTGAAGTACACAACAAAACGAGTAGGGATAACAACAAAGGCACCCTTAAGAGTCTCTATAGTTTTTTATTAATGAAAAATATAAAAAGCTCTTGCAATTGTTCGCAAGGTCAACTTTATAAGCGAAAATTCCTTAAATGTCGTGTTTCGTTTTCACTTATTAAAATTCTGTGCGCTTGAATTGCGAATAAGCTGCGTGAATAATTGCGTGATTAATTATATACAAGATTTGAATTATAGTGGGCTGTCAGGCAGGTGTCGTTAGTGTAGAATATTCGAAGAATCTGGAATTAAGTAATAACTGGGTTACAAGTTGTTTCCTCACACCATATGTACACATGGCTTACAAGTATCTAGTCTAGCTAAACGGCAGCTTACGGAGCTGGGCATATAATCCATATCCAAATCACACTACATTTATTTCGCAGGCCACCCAAGACCCACAAAGGTCACCCACAACAAACTTATCTTCGCCACGCACAATTTGTCTTCTGCTATGGCAGCACTTTTCTAATTAGCCGACTATGTTTATGAACGACTATGTTCATGATGGCACTTATCTCTAGCATGAATTTAAATACCGTTGTTTCATCCTCGTCATCATCCTCGTCCTCGTCCTCATCTCCATCTCCATCTCCATCTCCATCTCCATCTCCATCTTCGTTCTCGCTAGTGGCTTTAATATGCGCCTCTTCACATCTCGTTGCATGTGTCGTTGATTTTTCGCTGCTGCTGCCAATGCCGCTAGATGAGTTGCTGTTGTTGCCACTGCCACTGGCGGAGTTGTTACCGCTGCCAATGGCTCCGTTTCCTAGCACGCTGTGACCGTGGCCATGACCATGACCAACATGGTTCTTATTGGCGCCGATGCCAACGCAGAAGTCGCTGCCAATGTTCGTAGGCATAATGAGAGACGGCCGGCAATTCGGAAGTAGCCGTTCAACCTCTAACCCTCTAAACGTCAATTATCAGCGAATATTGCATCTTTTTTCCATTCTGTGATTCCCCTCATTTCAAACATTTCACTTACACACACACACACACACACACACGACGGGCTGAAAACGCTCAATGGATTTGAAGGAATGGCAAATGTTTTTACTATCGAATCGAATTCCAACCGACTACGCTTAACTTGTAGATGAAAGTTGAGCTCGCGAAGTTGCACTGTTAGTTGTTTTAAAATGTTCCCTGAATTTGGGATTAATTGACATTTCACACAATATTTTGCATTGCCACTAAAATGAAAAGTTCTGTCACGATTTTTGAAATTAGGCCAATTTGATAGTTAGGCCATTGGCCATAAACGCGCTCAACTGCATTTAGCTCGCCGGATTGTTACACTTTTGCTGCGTCCGCTTTTTGTATCGTGCAGGCGTTCGCCTAACGCGCAACTGATTTCCCGAAATGCGGCAAAAAGCTCACGAGAGCCGAGTTCGGCGTCGTCTTCGCCATCTCCATCTTCTTCACCATCACCTCCGCCTTTTTCCTTGCACTTTTCCGGGGGCCAATATGAAAGCAAAACGTGAACGTGAACGAGAACAAGAACGCGACCGAGAACAAAAGCGATGCGATAACGAAACGAAAAACGAAAAGCGAAAGCTTTTCCCATAACACGACTTCTGGCTTCATTCATGACCAAGGTTTCGACTCGGCATGGCCAAAATGTCACGTGGGCTTGCTTTTCGCTTTCACTCTCCGAAGTCAAAGCAAACTGAAGTTGGAGCTTTGAAGTTTCGCAGTTTACAACAGCTGTTGGACCACTCTCCTTTTCACCCTCTCCTTGCAATGCTAGTCCCTTGGTACGAGCATATTATCTCTGCATGGCACTGATTTATTTTCGCAGCAACTAATTATAGTTAGTTAAGTATTTATAAATTAATTATGTGGGCAAAGCAATCAATGGAGGTTGTGCTTCGTATTTTAACTCGCATTTCCATGCATGTAATCATGTCGTTAATAAAGCACCAGCTTTTGTTAACAATTCGCAATTGCCCGTGATAATCCTCGACTACAATCAAATTGGTGACGCACGTGCCACTCCGAGCAATGCTCCGACACATTACTTCTTGCTTCTCAATTCGAAAGAAAAACATGGGAAAGGGTCGTGATTTTATAATACTTCAAGACTAGATACCCCAACATAGTTGATAACAAAGTTACCAACCATTCGAAAACTATTTGCGACATAGCTAGGGTTTTATGAAAGTTTAAAGAAATTAAGATGGCAGAAAAGTGAGCACTGACAAGTCAAAAAATGTTTCTACTATGTCTATTCTTTTATATCACTTTTTCAGTACTCAATAAATTATATAACCTCTTCAAACACAATCTTCCATCGAAAAGTTAATAGAGACTTTCAAGTGTTTCGGACCGCATTCTATTAGTCATGATGTCAACTCATCAAAATAATTAATTTATATGTTATTGTTTGTGTATCACAGTTATTAATTATTTATTTATGCATTTATTTGATTATTTACAAATTTAATGCGATGAAAATGACAGGTTTAGTGGTTAGAATCCAGCCGCTAATAAATTTGTAAAACAAAAAAAGTTGTTGCTGCCACGTGCAGCAAACAAATGAGATGGAAGTTCGTGTTGTGCACTGATTAGGCATACGCCACGTAGTCCCCTTCCCATGAAACCGAAACTTGTTTATGTTTTGCAACAAAGAGAAAGTGTAAGAGAGAGAGAGAGAGAACAAAAATGACATAGAAATTAAATGAGTTTATGGGTTGTATTCAGGTTTCTTCGTCTTCGGATCTTCTACTTCGAAATCAAATTAGAAGTCCTCGTTACATGCGGCGAATGCGTAACAAAAACGATATTAAAGTATTCTATGCAAATTGCTGCTGTCACCTTCAATTAGAGACACGCAAAGTTGATGATATCCTTGAACACTTTCGTAACATGTATTTGTTGTTCTCAGTGCTTTACTTGCGCAATAAACTGTCAATAACTGTGTTATACAATATAACATACATAAGCAAATACTTGATAATTTAAAAAAGGAACAGCTTTTCTGTTCTCATGATATTCGTGGCGATCAAGGCGATCCTAAGCATAGTATGTCGATTGAATAGGCAGTGAGAGAGGTGAATACTTCACACAGAACAAGATAGAGAGAGTGAGTTCAATAACCCTCCATCCATTCACATACTCTATTGCGTTTTAAAAGTTAATAAGCATTTGTGATAAAGTTCCCAGGAGTAGTAGGCTTTGATATTCGACTTGATTCACTCGCTAAGTGCCTAACCGGACGTAGTACTCGATTTTTACTTATTAAGCTTGATTAGAGACGAAACGAACCTGCACTTTGAGCATCACAATCTTGATCTCAAGTTTATCATTTAGCGAGATGCAGCCACGTGTCGAAACTCCCAGCTCTGTGAAATCATTGTTGCTGTGGCCGCTGTTGATGGTGCTGCTGTTGTTGTTACTTGTGATGTTTGTCACAATTGCAGCGGACAGATGATCCACCAGTTCAGGTGGCTCCTCTGTCTGCTCCTCCACTTTTAGACGACATTCAGTGAGAGCATTACCGTTGGTTCCCATTAGGCTAGCATCGGGGTGTATGAAACTCATTTGGCGTTAAAACGAATTGAACTGAATATTCAAGTACGAGTATTTAACAAGTATTTAAGATATTCACAATTGTTATTGTGTAATTTCGTTTTTTTTTTATTTTCGCGATATGGGTTTGCACTTTATATAATGACTGCACAAGGCAATTGATTTATTATAGTATGTTGCCTTTTTATATCACGTCAGCAAATTGGCAGCATTTTGCATTTTCTTCATTTTCAATTTCTATCAATTCCCGCAGCAAAAAGCCCAGAGTTTAATAATTTTATAATTTCACAGCTATTGATGTAATCACAGATCGGCCACAGTGTCGCACTGAAACTGCCGTAAGGGCCCTGTGTATGTCTTCGTACAGAATTGTGAGCGTTGTGGCAAGTGTTGAGATTTCCGCTTGTATTTCTTTTTTTTTACGTTTTTTTCATTCTATTGACGCTCAAAAGGAAGAGCATCGCGAGCATCATTTCAGTATATTTATAGATTAACACACCTAAACAGCATTCAGGCAACAAGCAGCCAACATACTAATCTATCTGCGACTGCATGCTTCAAACTGTTGCAAGCTACTTCCGTGCGGACTCTCGCAGCCTTGCTCGGGGCAATGCTCAGAGTCAAGTTCAAGTTTACGTTCAGTTACGGCAACATCGCTCGAATGTGAGAGACTCTCGGGACGGACGAGTTCATCATGCCATTCTATGTGGTACTAGCAGTTGATATAATCTCGTTGCTGCCAAAACTATTGCTACACACACGAACACGAACACAGGCACATTCACACACACCTCAAGTGTTGGGCTCTTGTTCGAGGAGGAGCACAATCAATAGAGCAGTGTTTGCCAAAAAAAAAAAAACTAGAACGAACTAATATCACTTTGTTGTGAAATACGGTATACCCTTTCCGATCTGAACTATATGATAGGCTAAAGCGATGTTTTTATCATTGAATCTGAACAGCTGAGACACAGAAGGTAATTGGGCAATCGAATCAGTTCATCAAATACATTTGAGTCTAAATGAAAAAAGAACCTTCGGTTCACTTTCAATTATGGGCACATCTGCAGTAAGAGTATTCAACCCAACGCACCAAGTGCAAAATTAGAGAAACGTTAGTACTTGAACGTCATGTCAACCAACAAATGCTTTATTCACGTTTTGCCTTTTCCATCACAATTCATCCAATTTCTTTTTATTTCATTTCGTTTGCTTAAGTGTTTTTCTTCGTTTCTTTGATGTGGTTGTTGTTGTTGTTGTTGCTGTCTTGCTTCAACTGCCAGGCAATCGTACTTGTTTTGTCTTCCACGCAATACATTTATTTGTTTTAATTTCAACAAATTTTGTCGCTTTGTTTGGTTTTTATAAACGATTATCACAGGTCCAGGTTTTTCTGAATATTTTCAAAATAATAAGCACAACACGTTACTTGCAGCACGTTTTACACTTGTGTTTGTTTAACCAGTTAGTTGCTCTGTTAGCCGAATTCTATCTTCATTAGTACAATTCAAATCGATCCTGATCTTCTTATCTTTAACCTCTAGAGAACTAATTAAAAGGATAACTGTTGTAAAATGCTAAAGCTATTTATGATTATATGATATCGATCTAAATATTATAAAGCTCGGTTTTCCATATAAATTTCCCACAAATTAAAATCTCATATTCCGATTGATAATTAGCATTGAATTCCGCACTAAGACACTCGTATAATTGAAGCGTAGTTTTCTCTCTTCGCTCTATCTACATACTATAACTCTACTATATATCGAACGCTGACTCCAAATTGCTTTGTTTACATCATTTGCATGCAAGAGGCAAAGCTGCATAAGCATGACAATAAAATTGATTGTTTTCTATGTTTTATGTATAAATCTCATTATTGATTACAAAATTATATCATCTAGTGCAATTAGGTACTCACACATGTTCAACAATTTGCTGTTGTTTTTTGTCTTATTAATTAATGTTATGCTGCAATTAGTCACGCATTGAAAGGAAAGAAAATGCCAAAGGCGTGGAATTTTTCACAAAGTAAAAAGCAGAACAACAACCTGACTAATTAAATATGTATCTCAATGCACAGGCTAAATCATAATGCTAAAATGACATACGAGTACACAAACAAGATTCTCAGCTGATTTTGAGTAGAATTACTCGTACCAGATATTAGTCATAACATTTACTTAAGTGGATATATAATGAGGGAAAATTGTGAACTTGTCACGTGCCTTTTAAATTGTTAATCGATTAAAGTGGGACTTTTTAGTAATATTAAACATTTGCTAATCGTATTCTGTCGACGAGTTGTTGACTAAGACATCTCGAGCGTATTTTCCTCCTTCAGTTAGTGACCCCTATCGATGGGCGGAACACAAATCACGTTTGATTTTTCCACAAGCATACGGGTTTTAGTAAGTAGTCGCACTTGTACTCATGTTTGAAAAATTATTAAATGCGAGAGAGAACCTTTTCTTTAATTCATTTTATGCATTATTCATTAGTTCCCGGCTCATTGCGCCAAGTCGTGTGTAAATCGCGCGAGAAGTTGCCACCGATTTTCGTAACTTCCCCTTGACTCTGTAAATTCCCACAATGCGCTCCAATAATTAACTGGAAGACTTTATAGTCTCTAGCACAGTTAGTATTCCTATATCTGTTTCTGATTGTGATTGTGACTGTGGCTGCAGCTAGAGAAACAATCATTGATTTCAGTTAACTATATGTAAGTGCAGTTAACCACAAATAGTATTGTCTTTAATCGAGAGGTATTGCAACTAATCGTGAAATACTATTTTTAGGTGTATTACCCAATATTAACCATAATTAATAAAACACAAATTAAATTGTTTTAGACAATAAAAGTCGCACTTAATGAACCTGTATAGAACTATGTAACTTGATAATCATTAAACTTGCATTTTAATCATCTATAGTATCTTATACCTCATTCTTTTTTGGCACTTACCTAAGTTAGTTGTTTGCGTATGTTGGCTTGTTATTGCTGATATCCAGTCAGGATCAGTTTGCTATTCTCGGTATCATGCTCTCTTGCTTGGTCACCGAGTTAATTCCTTTTCTATAATCACTTTTTTCCTTAACCTTGGCAGATTATCGATCTTTAACCGAAGTCCGTTCGCAGCGAGCATAAAACGGATACTGATCGTAATACCGTTTCGCTTGTTTTCTTCACACTTCACTTAAAGTGCCAAAACTCAAAAAACTCTAGTAGTTTCCACATACACTCACAGTCACACAGTGACGGCACAATGTCGCCAACTGGCATCAAAAGAAATACATGATAAATGTATATAAATATTGAGCAAATATTTATGTTAATAAACAGTGAAATTAAAAGAACGGCGAATCGCGAACTACGAAACAACGTGCTTATTTGCTTTAAGAATTTTGTGCTTGTTGCAAAATGAAAACCGTTTTTAAAACTGAGGTCGCGCGCCAAGCGACAACAACAGAAACGCCTCGACGAAAACAGACCTAGGAATCGACGCAACAATCGGCGATTGATGATCGGCAATTGATGATCGGCGATCGGAGATCGGCGATTTGCTGACTGAACCAATACGAGTATGCACGTTCGGCTTAGCGATGACGCAGCCAACCAAAGGCTGATAACTGCCCGTTCATTCTTTCTAAAGGGGTGAAGAAGATATGGTGCTGTGAGCCAATGGACGAAGATAACTAACCGGCTAACATTTTCTGATTTTGCTGTGCCTATTAACGAGCATGGAAATTTTCGCGCCACGTGCATGGAGCTTTAATTTGCACAATTCCGTAAATTTATTATCCACACGGTTAGTTTTTACTAATTTCATTTATAGCGTATTGATCATTCCAAATGATAGCGATTAATTTTCTACAAAAATGCTTACTTTTGACTTTCTATATACAAAATAAAAACACATCATATGATGCATTTGATTAGCATTTAATAACTAATTTATTAATTAAGCTTTAACTTTTTTTGATCGAACTCAATCACTAAAGTATCACGTTTATTTTGCACGAACGCCAGGTAATCTATTTTCATGACGTATGCTTGTTTATCCTCAAGCTCAATATAAACACTTTGAGGTTATGTTGAATTACCAGCTTGATATAAAAACTTTAAGGTTATGTTGAATTACCAACTGGAAATTAACCTTAAAGTTTTTATAACGAGCTTGAGGATAAACAAAAATACGTCATGAGAATAGATTACCTGGCGATCATACAGCATAATAATTTAACTGGTAAACCTTTGTCCTAAATTTCTGTATAACAGTTATGAAATGATTGTGAAATGTGACGCCATTTCACTAAATTCCAACTGGAGGTTCAACGGTGTCGAATCTGAGGGGAAACATTTTAGTGAAGACAGATGATATATATTTTAAAGTAATGTTTATCTCGTAATTGGAGTGTTCTTTTTTTGTAATTGGAGTGTTACAGGTTGATAAACTAGTTTGAGCACTAAAAATGCTTTCGTTATCTGCTAGAGTTAGTGTTCGGATAGATTTTCGTAACGTTTAATCATTAATTAAATTATTAAATCTTATCGATCATTCTTCAAAATCATGCACAGCTATCAAACTTATGCTAATTACTTGTGACGATTATTTTGTCAACTGGTCCTAGGTGATAACACGACAATGCAAAATGTAAACAAAAGGGGGCAATGGGCAATAGGGGGAGTTACTTATACAAGTATATCTCGCGCCTAACCTTGTTATTGAACTCGCCTGCAATTTTTTCGCAGCATCCAACTAAATGATTGCCTATTAAATGCGCCTTGATGACAATAACAGTAACAGCAACAAAACAGGTGACAATATTTTTTCCAACAAATAAAAATATGTGATATATATTTTTCCCATTGATGCTAATTTAATTAAATTGTTGTGTGTTTATTTACTTTTTAAATTTGCCATGTTTGCGTTATTTCTATATACATTTCACATATCATTATGTATGTCATTTTAAATGAATAAAGCTCATACAACAGCTCCCAATTTGCTGAAAGACATGTGCCCTTAACAACAATAAAAGCTACTCGTAATCTATTTGAAGTATTTAAAAGAGCATAACATCCTCGCAGCCATTGGTGTTGCCGGCCTCGCTTCCAGAATGCGGTAGAGGCACATGTACATACATATTTGAAGGTAATTCCTCAATTTCCTTATTGGAGCCTGAATAAATTAAATTAGGATAAGCCTAAAAATAAAAATAAATCTTACTTTTATTGTTCGGATTTTGAAAGAAAGCCTTTGTTTACGTATTATAATTAATTCCATAATTTTATGAAGCTTAACAAGTAATGAATGTGCTTGGCAATATTAAATTTTATAAAATAACTAAACGGTTTAAGGGAGCAAAGAATTTAAAATTACCAGCTTAAATTATCAAGCAGCGTTACAAATTTGTGCTAAGTGTTCCGTTCTATAACATCCAGCTTTTCATTAAATACGTGTATAATGCGCTTATCAACACTTATTTATCTTTACCGTTTTAGTGTGACCATTTGTGAAATACTATGAATTTGGTATGTTTCGACATATGACTTGTGGTCACTTTCAAACAGCCGTTTATAATCTATCCAGCTTGCGTCGCAGCTTCACCAGCGGAATCACTTTGACATATATTTTTTTTGTAATATACCCGCCACCCATATGGTAGAGTAAGCTGTAATAATTAAGCAATAGCCTGGTATGCGTAATAATATCAATAGTCTTAATGATTTCTGAGAATATGGTTGCTGTAGGATGAGCAAGAGTTATTCATGAAACCACTTTATAGCGCAAAAATCAGATGCGCTTAGTTACGTTTTGTTGACAGTGCGACCATGAATGTTGTTCAAATAAATATCAATGAAGTATGACACAGACGATTGAGCAGTTTTATTTTAAAATAGGTGAAATATACATACATATATAAAATAAAATATTTGAAAGTACGGAAACAAAATCTGTATTTAATGATATTAAGAAAACGCGCTCAAAATGCGAAATGCTACCGTCGCGACATGTCACAAGCTTTGATAGCTTGTCTTATTGAAAATATAAGAAATAGCGAAATCCGATATTTCTGCAAAAAAAAATACCCGATGATAATATTTATTTATTATGAAATATATCGATATATCGATATTTAGAGATATTTTCGGCATCCCTAGTCCACACTATATCGCGTCGATTTGCTTAGAAATTTCCACTTTAATTAGTGCGGAATTGGTAAAAAAAAAATATAAAGATGCCGCCAACAATAAATGCGACTGCCAACAGCGCTGCAGAGAAACGACCGCAGAGGCAAACGGAGCGGAAGTAAGTATTTTGTATAAGGCAAAAAAACCAATGCGAAAATAATACCAAATTACCCTTTAACAAAAACCTGGTCGGAGATAATTTGCCGCGTCAAATATGGAAACAATTTACCGGATATCCCCTTCGACTTGAAGTTCCTTCAATATCCATTTGATAGCAATCGATTTGTGCAGTACAATCCCACGTCATTGGAACGCAACTTCAAATACGATGTGCTGACCGAACATGATTTGGGAGTCACGGTGGACCTGATTAATCGCGAGCTGTACCAGGCAGATCCAATGTCACAGCTGGATCCGGCTGATGAGAAACTGCTCGAGGAAGAAACTCTGACGCCGACGGATTCTGTGCGCTCACGTCAGCATTCGCGGACAGTGTCATGGCTGCGTAAATCCGAGTACATTTCCACGGAACAGACGCGCTTCCAGCCTCAGAATCTGGAGAACATTGAGGCTAAGGTGGGCTACAATGTGAAGAAGTCGCTACGCGAAGAGACGCTGTATCTGGATCGCGATGCGCAAATCAAGGCGATCGAGAAGACATTCAGCGACACCAAGAACGATATAACCAAGCATTACTCCAAGCCAAATGTCGTTCCTGTGGAAGTGCTGCCCATATTCCCAGATTTCACAAATTGGAAATATCCGTGTGCCCAGGTCATTTTCGACAGCGATCCAGCGCCGCAGGGCAAGAATGTGCCCGCTCAATTGGAGGAAATGTCTCAGGCCATGATTCGTGGTGTGATGGACGAGAGTGGCGAACAATTTGTCGCTTACTTTTTGCCCACAGAGTCGACGTTGGATAAGCGGCGCAACGACTTTGTCGCTGGTGAGCTCTACAAGGATGACGAGGAATACGAGTATAGGATTGCTCGCGAATACAACTGGAATGTTAAAACCAAGGCGTCCAAGGGTTACGAAGAGAACTACTTCTTTGTCATGCGCCCCGACGGTATCTACTACAACGAATTGGAGACTCGTGTGCGGCTCAACAAACGTCGTGTCAAAGTGGGTCAGCAACCGAACAACACCAAACTGGTTCGTATATAGAATAGTACACAACCATTTTTTGCTGCTTTCTCATTTGGATGTATATTTTCTGTCCCAAAGGTGGTTAAACATCGCCCGCTTGAAGCGATGGAGCATCGAATGCAACGCTATCGTGAGCGTCAACTGGACGTTCCTGGCGAGGAGGAGGAAGATGAGGAAATGGAAGTAGACGAGGAACAAACACAAACGGAAACTACACAAGACAAGTCAGCAGCTGATGCCGTAAAATCCAAAAAGGCTGACGATAATGAAAACTCCGAGGCGGCCGGTGGATCAACACCTGCCGCTGATGATCAAGTGCAGCGTGATCGTCAATCGCGATCCAGAACGGGTTCCCGTTCACGCAGCCGCAGTCGCAGTGGATCCGGCAGCGTCAGTGCTGCGAGTGGTTCGCGTAGTCGCAGTCGCTCCAGTTCAGGCAGCGGATCTGGGTCGCGGGCTAGTAGTCGCTCAAAGTCTGGTTCGCGCTCACCGAGTGGCTCACGCTCGCGGTCAAACACACCGGCCGGCTCCCATAAGTCACGAAGTCGCAGTGGCTCACGAAGCCGCTCCCGATCGAAGTCCAAATCTAAATCCAAGTCCAAATCAAAGTCACGCAGTCGCAGTCGTGGCTCTCGATCTGGCTCCGGGTCACGCTCGCCCTCCCGCTCAAGGAGTGGCTCTCCAAGCGGTTCAGGCTCAAGCTCAGGTAGCGGCTCCGATGAAGACTAAATGCAGTAATTCAAACCTTTCTATGATATACTTTTAAGCGAAATATACAAACTGGACTCATAAAACACAAAGTATCGAACAAGAAAAAAATCATATTTTACGTGGCGTCCATCAGAAAGCGTCGAAAGAGCTCCCCATCCGAGCTTTGCTGATCTGTCTGCTGTTGCGGCGAGTACAGCCGCAGATTCTGCATTTGCTGCAAGGGCGAGTTGCTACCATCGTAATGCACGTTGTTGTCAACAACTACGGATTGTTCTATCGGCTGCTGATGTGTCTGGCGATGGAGCTGCTGCGTGGGCTCCACACCGCAAATGCCTAGTTTCTGGCAACTTTCGACAACAATGTCATCAATAGTTTGGGATAGCAAGGCCTCGTGGTCTCCGCCATTCATGTGAATGCCAACCAACGCTGGACCGGCTGAAGATTGAGCAGCAGCAACAGTGTCAACTCCATTGGAGTCCAGCAGTGCCTTAATCAGTTGCTCAGGTGTTTGGTGCGAGTCGTCTGGACCGACAGCGCATTTGTGCGTGCGCAGGGATACCTTATAGCGAAAGGTCTTCTGGCATTGCTCACACTTGTAAGGCATCACTCCGGTGTGAATGCGAGTGTGCACGAGGAAGGAGACACGTTGCCGGAAACATTTACCTGCGAGAACGAAGAACGACACGATAAATGATAAAGCCAGTGGGCCAGTGTGGAATGGAAGATCTCTTACCGCATACTTCGCACTTAAAGGGTTTCTCGCCACTATGAATGCGCTGATGATTGTGCAAGGTGGACAACTCCTTAAAGGCCCGTCCACAGATGCCACAGGCATGCGGCTTTACCTCGCTGTGATAGAGTAAATGCTTGTGGTAGGACTGCTGGAAGGTGAAGGTGCGAGCACAGAACTGGCAGGTGTAGGGCATCTCACCGGTGTGCAGTCGCTTGTGCTTCTTCAGAAAGTATTTGGTGGTGAAGAGCTTAGTGCAGACATCGCACTCCCAATTTTTTGGTGTGCTGCCGTATTCCGCAGTCGGCGCTACGTCTGCCGGAGTCGTCATCTCCTGCTTGAGCATGCGGATGGCTCCACTCAAGGCGTATGGCTGAGTATTTGTGCTGCTACTGCCGCTGGTGCTGTTGTTGATGATGTTGTTGTTAGTGCTGCTCGGTGTATTCAATGCACTGCCATTGGCCGCCGTTGCCTCCTTGTGGCGTATGCGATCACAAATTGTGATTTTAGGAGTAGGATTAATGGCTTGGCTGCCATTGGCACAGCCCATGTTGTGGTTGTTGCTTGAGCAGCCAATGGTGTGGAGCACCTTGAGGTGCACGCGCAGCGAACCCTTCATGCGAAACGTCTTGGAGCAGAGATGACACTTGTATGGCTCCTGCTGCTGTTGCCCGGCTGCGCCTGCCGCCTGCTCACTGCCTTCGCCGTTCTCATGCACCAGCCGGAAGTGAATGTCGCGCAGCTCATCGTTGCGAAAGTTAAACTCACAGATCTCGCATCTGGCCGGAGGCGTCGTCGGGGGTGGCGCAACAACCGCTTGTTCCACGGTCTTGGCTCGTGACTTTTTGCCTCGTCTCTTAGGCGCAGCATTGACAGACGAAGGCAAACTGGTTGCGACACTGGCTGCTGGGGCAGATGCAGAAGCAGCTTCTCGAGCAGCTGTTGCTGTTGGTTGAGGTTCTGTTTTGGCGACAGTTTCAGGTGTGGATGTGGTCATCAGGCTGGTGTGACTAAACAGATGAATGGTAAGCTTATCGAGGCCCAAGAACAGTTCTTTGCAGTTCGGAAATGGGCAAGCTAGAGGACCATTGGCCGCCTTGATCAATCTCTGCTGGAGGGCATCGATGCTATTGAAACTAGGGACCGCGCACAATGGACACAGCACAGTCATGGAACACATTGCAAATTATGTTAAGAGTCTCGAATCTTAAATCCTCAATCAAAGTGTATTGTCGCGGATGAATTTTGGGAAGCCATTCTCCTGACCGAAAAAAACTTGAAAAGAATTTTTGCTTTTCACGAAATTTGAATCTAAAAATACTTGCAACGAAAATATTGAAAAATTGTTCCGACGTCGCGACGACAACAACAACGATGTTGCTCTGTACGTTCCTCTGGGCAAAACGGAGAATAACGAAATGAAAAATACTACGAGAGAATTGAAAACCGAAATCCAATTTCGAAAATCCGAACAGTGCTTGCCGAAAAAAATAGCAGCAGCTGTCTGGGCTGTTGCCTCTCTCCTCTCGGGGCTGTGTTTTGATATGGTGATCACAAGCGTATTGGGCCTGTAAATTGGATTTCGAAACAACAAAAGGTAATATGTAACACATCCCGCCCTCTACCCCAACTCACTCGTATTTCATAAAATATGCACAATTTTCTAATTTGGTCGCAAGTTTAATCTAGCAAAATAAATAAATTATCTCCAGAATTCCCAATAAAACACGATAGTTTCGCAACATCCCAACAAGAGTATCCCATAGCGGTGGCCGTCTATCCGACTATATTTATACTAGAAAACTCTCTCACTCTTCTTCTCGATCGTTTCTGGTCAGCGATTTGTTGTGGTCTATTTTTATTGCGCTTATTTTCCAACTGGCGTTCCTTTTCACGTTGTTTATTGGTGTTTCTGCTTCAAGGTTCGATTTGTAAACAGTTCGCTGACCAAACACGTGAGGGGGAATTAACATCATATTATCAGCGTCGAAGTCCATTCAGGAAAACAAAATAGTGTGTATGTGGTACAATTATTAATGTATTAGTGGGTGAAATCACTTTTTCTTTTTAACAGGAAAGTCAAGGGAAACGACACTAATGCTAGCTGAAGGGCCGTCTCCCTTGCCCAGACTTAAATCAGAAACTGAAGAGCGTGCGCTGTATCCTACAGGAATAAATAAATATAGCAATTAAATACAGACCATTTAAAGGGTATTTTAGCCATACTTACCCTTTACTGAATAGCAGGACTCCAGGGAGGAGTACGAGCCAGTCTTTGATGAGATGCAACTGCGAGCGGGTTTCAAATGCTGCGGCAATTTCAGTCCCTTGCTAAGCATATAGTGAATGATCTGTGGTCCATCTTCATCGGTGTTCGCCATGTCCGACAACAGATTCAGGGTCTTTCGGTTACGACTCTCCAGCTCCTGCAGGCTAAGATCACGCTCGAATAACTCCAGATACTCATTGCTAATGGCCTTTTGTCGAATGTCCTTGACAAGATTTTGTATCTCGCGATTGGCCCGATCTATTTTGGATTTCTGATCGTGCAGCTCTTTGGTTAATTTGGCCAGTGTTTCAGAGTCTTCCAAGCATTTTTGCTTCTCTGCCTCCAATTGTTTGATCAGCTCCTCCTGTTCCATTTTCTGTTCCTCCTGTTTGACATCGTATCGCTCCGCCTGGCAGCGAAGCCCCTTCAGTTTTTGCAGCTCGTTGCAGTAGTTCTCTTGGACACGCTTCAATTCCTCCTCAGCGCGCTGTTCATCTGCAAGCATCAAAGGTCAATAATCATAGATAGGTTCCCAAAAATAATTACCCTTTGAGTTGTCTTCATAAGTTTTCAAGTTCTTGCGATAATTGTCATTTGACCTATCAAACTGTCGCAGAGTATTTTCCAATGCAATCACCTCCTTCTCAGCCTTCAGGACCTTCTTGTTGAGTGCGTCGCCCTCGTCGGCGAGTAGCTGACGCTCTTGCGCGTTCTCCACCTTCAGCTGGGTGGCCGTGATCATGGTGCCGTCTTCGTTGACGCCCAGGAGCGCAGACGTCAGCTCGAAGCGTGACCTCATCGCTGAGATGTGTTTCTTGCGATCTCCCAGATCGGCACGCAGTGTGCTCAGCTCATCGTTGAGATGCTTGCGCTTTAATTGCAAGATGTCCTGTTGACTGCGCAGCTCTACAAAGCGATCCTTGATGATGCGCTGGAAGGCCAGACGATGCTGATTGAGATTGAAGGTGCCCTTGACACAGCTCTCAATGACATTCTGCAGGTCGCTGCAGCGCATCTTGAGGAGACTCAGCTCCACAATGAACTCGGAGTTCTCGTAGCGATTCATGCGCAGTCGCTTGATGGTACCCTCGCAATAAACCTGCGCCTCCTTGATCTTGAACTTGAACATCTCCAGCTCCTTGCCATCGCTATTGTACACAATGACCAATGCATTCATGCTGTAGTTCAGCTTCTTATTTTGTGCCTCCGTGGAGTTGAGGCGACGCAGCAGCTTGGCATAGTTCTGCTCCAGCTGAGCGAGTATCTCCTGATTGCGCTCCTCCACCTCTGGGTCGTTGTTCTTGCCTCGCAACTCAGCCAGGCGTCGCTCGCACTGCAGATACTTGAAGGACATGTTGTAGTGGATCTCGGTCTGCCGCTTCAGTTCGTTCGTCAGCTGGCGATGGCTGCGATAGACGGCCAATAACGTGGACTGCAGTGCCGAGTTCTGCACTATGATCGTCTTCTCCTCGTCACGCAAATCGGCAATCTGGCGCTGAGTGCGGTAGAGGAGATCATTGCAGCGCTGCTGTTGCTTGTTCAGCTCGTTGAGAGCCTGCTGCTCACCCTCCATCATCTCGTCGAGGATTTGCAGTCGCTGATTGGCATCGGTCGCCTTGTCCTCGATGGATTTGAGACGCGTCTCCACCTGGCTGAGTACCTCCTCAAAGTTGGCAATCTCCGTATTCTTAGCGTCACGCTGTTGCACTGACTTGCGGTTCTCCAGGCGCTGGGCATGCACCATGTTGGACAGATTCTCGAGCTCGTGTCGCAGCGCCATAATCTCACGCTCCTTGAGCAAGGCTGCCTCTGTTAGACGTGCGATCTCATTCTTCAGATCCGAGTTCTCAGAGTTCAGTACCTCGATGGACTGCTCCACCAGCCGATTGTTCTCCAGCACATCGTTGAGCTGCTCGTTGGCAGCGCGATAAGTGGCTGCCATGTTGACTGCGTTCTCCGTGAGATGGACACACTCTTCCTCGCCATTCTGTATGTCCATCTCACGCTGAGTCATCTGATTGACGGCCTGCTTCCACGTGTCCACCATCTGGCGGCGCTCCAAGTGTGCCGCTCGGTAGAGGCAGGCGGTGCGTTCCAGATTCTTCTCCAGCGTCGTCTGCTCATCGTACAGCTGAACATTTATTTTGCGTCGCTTGTCAATGTCTGCCTGTAGCAGTTGGCGCTTTGTATTGAGATCTCGCGCCTTTTGCTGGTCATCCTGGTAATATTTATCAATCAGCTGGTATCCCTTGTTGCCGTCCTCCATGGCATCAGCCCAATCGACGAGGCTCGACTTGGCCGTCTTAATGCGCTTTGTCAGATCATCGATTTCCCGCTTGTTTTTTGTGATTTTGCCTGCAATCGCCCATTAACGATTTCTTTTTAAAATACTAATATAATAATAGGAGGAGGCTTTTAAACTTACGTAGAGTGTGATCAGCGTATTCCGTATATTCGGCGAGTTCCTTTTGATTCAAGCGCAGATCCTCCTTTAGTTTGTTGCGCTCCAGGATAACCAGCTGAGTGCGGTGCGCTTCCTTGATCACATCGTTCTTCACAGAGCTGAAAAAGGTCTGAACAACAGAGATTTCGTTACACGCAGCACTTCTATTGGGCAAATTCTCGCCAACTGTTTCCACTCACAATGTTCTGTTGCAGTGTGGCTTCGATATTCCGCTTGTGTCTCTCAATT
The DNA here is from genome assembly GCA_963583835.1 of Drosophila immigrans. Lineage (NCBI taxonomy): Eukaryota > Metazoa > Arthropoda > Insecta > Diptera > Drosophilidae > Drosophila > Drosophila immigrans. The sequence goes on along the minus strand of OY757142.1, from coordinate 28,785,524 downwards.
GCCTTGTCACGCTCATCCAGAGCCATGATCCTTTGCTGTAGTTCGAATTTCTCGGCGCGCATGCCAACCATTTGCTGGAGTATGGCCAGATTCTCAGCATTGGCCATGGGAATGTCCGCTTCCACCGTCCAACCCATGGAGCGCATCGCCTCCAGCTTGAACTCGTCCAGCGACGAGCTCTTCATGTCGTCCGTCTTATTCATTTTGTGGTGATTATAGTTGTGTAATTGGCAAGTGCAAGTCTTCCAACGACATCAAGTATATGCAAAATATATCGAAATGGATATATTTTTTTAGCTTTTAGATGATATGTTTCAAATGTGTATTTAAATCAACAACTCCATTGATTGTCTATGGCAACCAGACTGAGACTTTTTACACCCGCTACCCAAAGGGTAGAAGGGTATTATAACTTAGTGTCAACAGAAAATGTATGTAACAGGCAGAAGAAGGCATCTCGGACCTCATACGGTATATATATTCTTGACCAGTGTCAACAGCCGAGACGATATAGCCATGTCCGTCAGTCTGCCTGTATGAACAGCTGGATCTCAGAGACCATAAGATCTAGAGATACCCAATTTGGTAGATAGGCTCCTGCATTCATTACGCAGGTTTTTTTCAAATGTTGGGTGCCACAATATTCATAAATGTAGTTTTATGTAAATAGCGTATAACTTGAAAAGCACTTAGTGTAATGATATATAATTTAGTTGGCCATCTCTGCTTAATACTCTTAATATACACTGTAATTTGGTAAAAATCTGATTAGTAGAAGAAAAGTTATTTGTTGAATTACTTTTACGGTTGTTGCCTAATGCAAATGGACGTTTTAAGCGTGTGAATGATCTGTAGATATCAATTTTTGTAGCAGTTTGTTTTACATGTTTGCCACGACCCCAAAAATATGTTTATTTGTTTGGTTTATTTTCAGTATATTTGTTTGGTATATTTTTTGTTCAAATATTATTTAAGTTTTTTGCATTCTCTCGAAATGGGTAGCGGGTATTTCATAGTCGTGCACTCTCGACTGTGGTTTTCATACTTGCTTCCTCTGCAGCCTGACAACATAAAACGCCGATAAAAAACAAACAAACGCAATGAATGCTTCCCCTAGACAAATACGAGCAGATATGTATATAGATGGTTCAGATTGTCACGCATTTTGTGAAGCTCATTGCGATTTCCCAACGAAATAAGTCATTATAAACTAAGACTCCAAATTCGGGCCAGTATATATGCGATGAATATTTTCAGACTTAAGCGTTATCCGAGGGAGTCAATTTGAATGCAATACAATAATAATCCTCGTACACCAAATATGCATACCCTTCGGTATATTTGTTTATTTTAAACAAGAAGCGTTTTTTTATTATTTCAAAATGGGTAGCAGGTATCTCACTGACGAGCACTCTCCACCGTAGCTTTCAATTTTTTATTGTTATGGTTTGTTTTGCGTTTTATTATGAAGCATTTTTTCGGAATATGTAATTTAAACCATATTCTATTTGCAAAGTACATTGAACAATATCATTTAATAACCATTTACAGGCGACTCGCGAACTAAGTCCATGTACTATATTGAATCGGACAACAAAATGCCAATTTAGGTTTAGGAAACATGCATTTTAAAATGATTTTATTTTTTAGCGAGCTTAGACATCGAAATCGGTCTCAGCCAACTTGCATAAGCCCGGTTGGTTCACATTAGTACCAAGCTGGCATCCGGCACCTGTGACGCCGGTAACGTAGACAGCCCGTCCAGGTGTGTTGTCAACGGCATAGTTGCAGGCCAGCAGGAAATGGTTCATGCTATTCCTAACGTATCTGGCTGCAGCGCATCCAACGGCGTAGTTCCTCTGTTGTGCCATGGTCGCAAAGTTGCGAATTGCTCTGCATTGAGGGAGTGCCAGATGAATTGAAACGGAAAGAAACCGAATGTTTGTTGATTACTCACCCTCCAGTCCAGTTGATGGGATAACTATTGATCACGGCCATGTTGGCATTCTCGTACTCCAGCCACCATCCGTGAATGGCCTGTGTGAGCAATTCCTGGTTGGGCTTTGTAGTCCAATCGCCGGAATAGGTTATCAGTGCCAGATTCTGTCCACTGTTCGAAAAAGTGTTGGTATTGTGGCAGTTATCTCGCTGCTCCACACATTGGCGCACATTCAGCGCCGCCAAGCGGGCCAGCTCTGGGACCCATCGCACGGTGGCCATACGCCTAGCTGGACCATATCCGGGCAAATTTCCCAAAGCCAATCGATTGCGCCTCACATTATGAGCAACCGAAATATGCGTAATAAGCGTCTCGTTAATGTTGATGAGGAAAGGAGCCGGATTCGTCGGGCAGCTTGCAGCCCAAGTCTAGTGAATAGTGAACAAATGTTAAATGAAGTTCCAATTTGTTGAGGCCATGCAACTCTTACTCCACTGTTCTCACAGGCGATGTGCTTGCCCCTAATGCACAAGCCCTTCTGGCAGTAGTTGGTCTGGCCAAGGACCAGAGCCACAGTTAGTATTAAGCTGATTAGACACAGTCGCAACATTTTGGAACAACTAAACTGATTCAACCAGATGAAAGTTTAGGGCTTATATAGCTCTTAACCATTTTTGATTTCAATTGTTTGCCCTGTAACATGGGGTTTATATACCAGCTGTGTTTACTTTACGGGATTATCCATCTGCACCTGTAATACTAGACCACCCCATCCCGTTTTTGTCGAAATGTTTTAATCAAGAAACTTAAGACAAATATTAAAGCCTTTTACAATTGGATACATGTATTTACCCAGTTTCAAAATGCCTAATTCTCGATTTCGCTATAATAACAATTCCTAATGTTATTTCAGAGCTCAGTTGTTTAAACAATTCGAAATATAACAACTAAATAAAAAGACTTGCAAACATTAATTTTTATAATTCCTTTCTCTTCAATTTTATTTGCATTTGTTGTTTTTGTTGCTGCTGCTGTTGGTTTCATGTGTTGTTGTAGAGCAATTTTTGCTGTTACTACTGTTGTAACTAATATGTAATTATAATAATTTTAAACGCTAGCTTTTATTCAATTTTATTTGTATTGATATCTTTTTTGCCTTTCATTATCATTTATGTTTCTCACAATATTAATCGTTATCATCATTGGGCTCATATGCAAATCAATCAGTACTGCAAAAGTCAATAAATCGATCGATCACCGATTTCATTAGATCGATCAATTCGATTTATTAGTGTTGTTTAAACGAAAACACAAAAGTTAATATTCATTAAATACAATACAATTACAGTTTATGTATATGTATGTGTAGGTGTATATATGTAAATATTTATATGTACGTATTTATGTATAGATATAGTTTGTATGTAAATGTGAACTAAGCGCTAGAGGCAACTCCATTCTGTCCATTTTTGTTTGACGATTTTAATTGAATTTTAATTAGATCAATTACATCATTTTTATTTGATTTTCTTTCGCTTTTGCCCAACCTTCAATATTTACTTTTTTTAATAATTTTTTTTTATATTTGTAGCTTTTTTGCTATGATAGATTAACACAGCTTGCAGACTATTTGCTTAAGAGGCATGATAGATACACAATTAATTATTCATAAAATTGTATAATTATTTTATGTTTGTTTATATATATATATATATATATATATATGTATAGATTTTATTTTTATTATTATTAATTTTAACTTTTTCAAGGGTGGGCATTCTTATTTCCATTCGCTTTTCCATTATCATCTGAATTTAATCTATTTCTACATATATAAGATTAAAGGAGAAATTGCCGCGCTATCATTTCATCAGTTTCTAAGCGTTACCATCAATTACAGGTTTAAATATTATGCTTAATGCATGTTTTCCAACAAAAAAAACTTAATGAAATTTGTAAACAAATAATTTTTAACTATAGGCGAATTATGAGCCAAATTTAATTTGTGAAACTAAATAAAGAGAAATAAAATAATTGGTTTGCTAACAGATTTTGCTTCGGCTTCTGTGCCTCTTTCCATATACGATTTTGTTTCAGCGCTTTACTAATTAATTTATTCAATAGCAATTTCAATTCTTGGCCTTTTGCAGTATCAATACTATATATATTATTTATATATATACATATTATATATATAAATACACAGATATTTTTTATAAAAGTGGGAGGACACGCGACCAACACATAAGTTATGAAATTTGAAAGTTACAAAATATATTTAATATATATCGAAATTTGGCCAGACTGTGGGGTTGGGGGAGCAATTGAAGAGAAAAAAGAGATGATAAATTGCATAGGATAAGTAAAGCACTAGAATTGATTGCCTAAATGATTGTTGTTCTGTTATTAATATTGCGCTTATTTGGGTTTATCCTGCTATCCGGTGATGTGCGTGTGTGTGATGGGCGTGCGTGCGTGTCTACGCAAATCCCATCTATATATGTACATATTATCAGATATATATATATATATAGTATAGATACATTGGATAAGATGGAGTAGGATATATAGAAAAGGCTTGTTTGCATGTCTTGATTATGAAATTAAGTTTCTTTTTTGTTGTGGTTTTCATTTCTCAAATTTGTTGTTTTGCATTGTTGCTGTTTTGTTCACATCTCCTGTCTGTTGTTATTCTTAAGATAGATGGAACGACATGCTGCCCTCGTTGGCAGCCACTTTTAGTTTCTGCCGCATCACATCGTGACTGGAGTAATCCGGCAACTTTAAATAGTTGACACAGGTCATCACAGATGGTAGATAATCATTGGGATTCTGATTGCCATCTAACGTCTTGCGCACAATGGTTAGAGGTGGGGTTAATGCCTTGAATCCCCCCGTCGGCAAACGCGGCGATCCAGTCACAAACTGCAAAAACGCGCGCTGCTCATCACGATTGTATGAGGCAAGAATCTCGTACAAGTAGTGTATGGCCTGAGATTCCTGATGGAAGCCGTGATCTGTGCGGCAGCTGTCCTGCAGCATTTTGAGATCCCATTGTTGATACTGCTCACTGCCCGAACCGCAAAAGACACACTCCAGCTCCTCGGGATAGAACATGCGCAGCCGTTGTATGGGAAAAACTGAGTCGAAGCCTGCAATGAAAATATCAAACAGATTTAATTCAAAACTGCAAACAGTTGTGGCTGTATGAGCTTACCCTCCCGCAGAGCTTCGAACTGCTTCTGCACGCCCTCAATGAGGAACCAGTAAGTGACCAACGAAATGTATTGATGGAGATTGTGCACGGTAACGGGCGTATCACGTCCGCCGCGGCACAGTTCAATATTAGCATGCCCTGGCAGCACAAAGTCCAAACCCAAGTCAGCAATTGGACAACCATCCAAGTCGAGTTGTTCCATCTGATTTCAAGGAAAAGGATTAGAGGAATCTTATTTATGAAAGGTGCTTTAACAGTTCGGTTACCTTCTCCTTTTTCTCCATGGCATCCAAATTAGCATCCGTTTGAATATCCTCGCGCTGCCGCACCATATCCTGCAGACGCACCAAAGTGTTTTGTACCTCGGGTGCCACTCGCAACAAATCGGCCAGGCCAATTGAGTGCTCCTCGCTGACCAGCCAGCGATAGAAGGGTAACGAGAACGGCAAGTCCAGCTAAAAAAAAGCATAGCACCAATTCAAATTTCCATTTCAACTCTGAGACTAAGTTAGAAATCACTTACCATACGGCTGTCCATCACCGCCTTAGCCATAAACTTGCCCAAGAATTTGAATTTCGATTTGGCCTTAGTCATCTGTGGCAACTTGGAGGACTTGCCCAGCGGCAGCGGGAACAAGCCGTGTGCAGTGTGCACATAACTGACCATTGAGGTGGCTGTGGCTGTTGTTGTTCCCGTTTGTGTTGTCGTTGTGACTGTAGTTGTTGTCGTCTGTTGGTCCAGCAAATGCGATGCATTGTTTGTTGTACTGCCGCCATCATGGGCAGCCATATCACTATACTGCTGTGCTATGATCATATTTAAAGCGTTATCATTACTTCCTGCACTGGAGGAGCTGTGCTCCACCTGATGCTGGTGTTGTTGGTTGCGAAGCGCATTGCTGCGACTGCTAGAGCGGGTCAAATGTGCGGTGGCTGTTGTGGTGGTGGTGGTGCTGCTAACCACAGTAGCTGTTGTCAGTTCGCTGGTCGCTTCCGACGCATCCTCAATGTGCAGCACGGCGCTAGATGACTTGACCACATCTACAATGTTGGATGAATTCTGGCGATAACTGTCGCTGCCATTCCACAGACCAAGGTCTGTGCGCTGCAATTCAGCCGAGACGAGCGCATAAAACTCCAATGTGGGTCCCAGTCCAGTGCCCACCTAACGTAACAATCGAATGCAATGAAAGCAGGGCTTATATAAATTGCAACACAAATAGCACTTACCTCATTCTCATACTGAATCTCAAGCAGTGCCTTGGAGTTGCCAAAGTCCTGGAGTATATGCTCTGCCTGCTTGAGGAGCTCGGCACGTGAAATCGCCCGCTTGCGTCTGTCTAGTCGTGGAGCAACACGCTCCGACGATTCGGCCGCATTCAGATCTGGTGTGGTGTCCAGCAACCGTTGCAGAGCACGATCCCGATCAAAGCTGGTGGCATAGAAGAGCAAATGTCGCGTCTCGAATGGGAAGAGGAAGGGACAGGCCATGCCAATTTGTGGCAGCCATTGCGGCAAATTGCCGGTCATGATGACCAGTGGGTCCTGCAGCTGTCGATTCGCCTTCGCCGTGATCTTCGGATGTACGAAGTCTGATTGGGGAATAATATTCTGGCGTACAACGCAGCCGTACAGATGCTCCCAATGTCGATTGAGAGCGTGAATGACGCGCAACATGCAGAGGGCATCCAATGAAGCGTCCTGCACAGTGACCACATCCGTGGGCAAACAACTGTTCAGGAACTGCTTCAGTGGCGATAACACAGCTGGAGCGATGCCCTCATGCCAGAGCTCCGTCTTTTTGCGCATGAATTTGCTACTCGTTTTGTGCGATTTTTTGCCGCCACTTGACGTGGTTGCTGATGATGATGAGGAGCACGATGATGTAGCCACATGGGATGAACTAGACGTTGTATTGCTGCCGCCGCTGGCCTTGTGTTGGCCATGAGACTGATTGTTGCTGCTACTGCTGCAAGAGCTGTTCGCTCCTGAGCCAATGCCCTCCTCTTCCACTGGACGATAGTAAATAGTATGCTGTTGCACCCAAATGCTGCTGTTTCCTGTTGTTAAATGAACGCCCAGATAGAATGGGTTAGGTTCAGCACAGATCAGAGATCAGAGAGTTCAAGTCAATGCTCACCTAATAGCATCTCGGATTCGTTGTCCGTTTCGTGCTGTTCGTTGACCAGCGGCGAGAACTGTTTCACAGCCTGATAGACAGTCATATTGTAGGGCAGCACGTGCTCTCCAATGAGGAATTGCAGCTTGTGCTTGAATCCCGACTGTGTCATAACAACAGCAGCCACATTGTCATCCATATCCTCTTCGCTATCATCGTCGGAGTCGGCTCGAATGCCACCATAGCCGCGCACCACCAGATACCGCTCGATTGCCTGGACCATGGCCAAGGGATCGATCTTGACGGTGCCGCCCTTCCATTGTCGCAGATTACTGCACTGCGGGTGGCGCTGCAGGTTACACTAAAAACAAGATGGATAGCAGATAAAGAAATTTTCTTGAAGGCGGCGAACGCGAGAAACTCACCTTCAACTGATGTGTATTGAAGAACCGCAGGGCACTTTGATTGGAGCGTCCACCGGGACCAGCTTGGAAATCGTGGACCTTGACAGGAAACTGTTCCAGCTGTGTGACACAACCATTCAACTTGGCCACAAATGCACCATACGCCAGGGGCTCAATCGTCGGCAGTTGACCAACATTCTGGTGCAAAGGCTCCAACGGCAGTCCGGCAAAGACGTGCATAAAGCTGCGCAGACGAGCATCTCGATCCACCAGCCCAGACTCGCTGGTCATATAGTTGAGCATTGCCTTGATGAGGCCTGAATGGTTCACTTCGAATGGTGATATGTCGCTTTCCAGCAGAATAGTCTTCAGCTCGAGCAGCGCATCCAGACAATCGTGATAGCTGCCATTCAGCTTGAGCAATATGCTTGACAGTCGCTCAAGCACACTGGTGCTCGCCAGGGATGTGGTGGCCGTTGCAACCGATGCCGACGATCCGACACCAGCGCCGCCAGCTCCAGTGCCCGTCCCGCTGTTTCCCTCGCTGTCTCGCGCTGATTTACTACGACGTGCCTCCTGTTCCGTGTAGCGCTTGACAAAATCTATGGCCTGCTCTCGTACCCATTGGCGGGCACGTTCGCGATTGGCAGCCGCAATGAGATTGGCGTGCGAAATGCTCTTACTAATGCTGGCCGCCACGGCGGCTGCATTCATGCCAGCAGCTCCGCCGTGCTGTGATCCCGCAAAGGCCAAGCCAGCGGAAGTGCTGCAGGCACTGCTGCTGCTGCTGGAGTCTTTGGTCAGTCCGTGATGCGAGGTGGACGACTGTTGCTGCTGCTGATGATGGTGATGATGCGCTGTTTGGCGACCCCAACGCGCCGGATTGAGCGATGCCAAGAACGAGGATTTCGTTGAGGAGCCGCTCGCATTGTTTGTGTTGCCCGCGCTAAAACGTGACTTGGTATTGGTCGAACCCGATGCCGAGCCAGAGCTGGGCGTGTTGCGTCCGCCTGTGTTGCTGCCGAGACCTGTCGAGAACACAATAGGAACGAGATTAGAATATATAATATAGAGATCAACTCTTTCAAACTAAGACCAACTGTTGTTGCACTTACTTGTGGCACGGCTGAGAAGCTCATGCATCGCTGAACTGGCCGAACTGGCGGCAGCCGCGGCTGCTGCGGAATCCTCTTGCCTCGACTTGGCGCGCCCGCTGCTCTGCGACTTGCGCTTGGGCGGCGCCTTGCGCTTCAGCATGTCCGTCATCTTGTGTTGCAGCGCCGACGACGAGCAGTTATTGCTGCTGCCGCCGCTGTTGTTATTTGCTGCCGCTGCACTGGTGGATGCCACAATCAGATTCTGCTGCTGATAGCTAGCGACGCCTTGGGCGCTATTGTAGATGACCTGGCTTGGCAGCTGTTGCTGCTGTTGACCTCCGCTCGCTGTTGGCACCAGTTCCAGTTGGGCTGCCGGCAACGGCGCCGCCGGCTGTTGAAAGTTTAGATATTGCCGCGGATCAGTAGCTGAAGTGGTAGCCACAAAGTATGCCGCTGGCGCAGATCCCGCACTTGCCCCTGCTGTTGCCGCCGACGCGGACGAGGAAGGCGCCGAGCTGCTGTAGTTGTAGCCAGTGCCATCCGCAACAGCAGCTGCCGTCGTACTCTGCTGCTTGGGCACAGCATTGACACTTGCGGTAAGCGCATTCATGGCATGCGAGAAGCTTTTGACGCTGTACGAATGATGCTTGGAGCTGCTTGGCGTGCCACTGGCACTGCTGCAGGCTGTCGATGGGGCCGTGACATTGTCCATGAAGAAAGGATTCACCTGCAAGCTGTTCGCCGAGGCTGGCGCACTCTGCGAGCCGCCAGCATTGACTGTCGGCGTGACCAGCTGACTACCACTGGTGTTCAGTGGCTTTGGAGATGGATTGGCACAAATCGGATTGCTTGGATCGGTCAGCTGGGTGAACTGATAGATGACGCCCTCGCGCCGAAAGTGGGTGCCAAAGACGTCGGGCAGCTGGCGCATCAAGATCTCGGCCATCTGAAGGGCGCCCACAACGATGCGCAAATCGTTGCTGCCCAGCATGCCGGCAATGTGACTCGATACCAACTGATACTTGAGCACCTGTCGCAGTAGCTCCGGTGTCGCATAGTAGACCATCCGCAGCAGGGCGCGCAGGCACTTGTAGCGCACATTAGGACCAGCAGACGAGCTGTAGACCTCGTAGAGCACATTGAAGATGTGTTTAATGAAGTCAGCGGCCAAGCCACGCTCCTCCTTGAGGCAGGCAATTCGCGCATCCAGCGAAGGACGACGTTTCGCTTGATTCGCATTACTGTTAGCAGCGTTCGAGCTGGAGCTGGAGCTGGATATATTATTGTTGTTGTGGCTAGAGCTGCTGGCTACAGCCGAAGTAGAAGCCGAAGCACCTGTTGTGCTTAAGTCCTGGCCAGCTGCAGCGGGCGCCACATAATTGGGATTAAGCTTGCGCTGCACAAACCTTGTAGTGCCAGTGTCCTCGTTGATCTGCTGCATGGCATGAAAGTCAACGGTGTAGGTGCGTCCCAAAGTGCTCAGATTGATCTCGTCCTCACTGCTTTGATGAGCAGCCTCAATGAGACGCGAATCGATGGTCGAATAGTTGTGCCAGGCACCGCGATCATCCCGCCATTGCCACTGCACCTGATCCTGTGTGTTGAGTGTGGGTCGATCCAGCAGTGAGTCCACAGCAAAGATGCCATCCAGCGGCAGACGTGGCATCAGCTCGCCAATTAGGCAAGTCAACTCCAAGAGCTCCAGTGGAGGACGAGTCACCAGCTCCACATGGGTGGCACTTGCTGCAGCCGGCTCAGCGTTGCCCGTCAACAGGTAGAGCAATGTGGCAGCAATATCGTTGCGTAGCAGTGAGATGGCTAAGTCGGGGCAGGCGGCGCACATCAGACTCAGCATTCGGACGACGTTGGTGAAAGTGCCGGTGTTGAGAATGGCAGGAGTCACCACCAGCAGTTGCTGGCAATTCTTAAGCAGGTCGGGGCTAGCAATCTGTTGCAATCGCTTGCCATCATGTGGAAAACTCTCAACGAGTCGCCAGAAGGCAGTGCAAACACTGTCCACACACTTCTTGTCCTGCTGCGAAAGCAATCGAGCGAGCTGTGGCAGACTGTCAGACACAAAATGAAACTCCTCAGCGTGCATGTTCTGGCAGCAGTTGGCTGTGATGGACAAAGCGGCGCGCTGCGCCACAATCGAGAAGAAATCCAGATAGGTGAGGCAGGCGCTGATGCCGTTCGCCTGGAGTATGGCCTTGTTGTGGCGACGCGACAGTATCTCCAATGCGGTCAGACTCTGCTCAGCCACGTCCATGCACTGGATGACCTGCAGCTTCTCCAGGAACACAGGCACAGCCTCCACCACAGTGCCAGCGGAGCGGGGTAATGCTTCCAACATATAGGCCAAGGCACGGCAAGCATTGTTCATGATATCGAAGTTGTGCTCCATGCGCAGCAGTTGAATGAGCGCTGGCACAACCTGCTTCACTGGGAAGCCGGCCAGCGTATCCTCGTTGCCCATGACTAGCATTTGGCACATCTCGATGGCTGCCTGCAGCTGCTGGCTCTCGTCGTGAGACTGCAAACCCTGCAGCAACTGATTGGCCTTCGAAGTGCTGCTGTTGCCAATTGTGCGATGCAGTATGTGAGTCATGCGTGGCCCCAACGCTCCGAAGAGATGCGGCGGCAGACCGCGTGCCTCTAGCAGCGCCTGAAGACGTCCCACTTCGCTGTCATCGCTCTCCGAGTCTGCTGCTGCAGCAGCGGCCGCAGCGGCAGCAGCTGCATTTACGGCAGCGGCGCCAGTGGCGGCCGTCGCCGCTGCCGATTGCTGTGCAGCAGCAGCACCCAATTGGGTTGTTGAAGTGGTCACATTGCTGCTGCCACTGGCAGAGGCACTCTGGTTGCTATTGCTGCCACCGCTGGCGGTGTTACTGCTGGTTGCGCCCACCGCGCTGCTAATGTTCACGTTAACCGCAGATTCCCGTGCGGCACTCAACGCAGCCGCAACGATGTTGAGATTAGCCGAATTGGAACCTGACGAAGAGCAAGAAACAAGAGAACAAAAATTGTGATTAATGGTATTAACCATTGCCATTGTAAATGTACTATATTCAAATTTTTTTTACTCAATATATACACAAAATATAAACGCACAAAGTGTACAAATGCAATAAGATAGTGCGGCTGTGTGTGTGTGACAAAGATAAGAGAAAGAGCAGCTGACAACAACAAAGGCAAAAGAAAAAACAAAGATTAAAAGATAATCGATAATCGAGAAGAAAATAAAACGATGACATGAGCTGTGCCGATTATCGATAGTTGTCGGGTTAGTGTTGGAAAATTAAAAACTGAAACTGTGTGCGTCCACTGGTGCCACTTGCAAAGCGAGTCACCCTGTGTGCCGTAAATAAAAACATTGCAAGTGCTGCGGGTGGGGGTGAGTAAAAAAGAAATATGAGATAAAACGAAAAAAGGGGGCATATGTGAATGTGTGTGACTGCAAATGAGTGTAGTTTGTGTGTGGGTTAATAATGCGTGTTGTTGTATCTGTTTGCTTGTTGTTTCTTTGCTTTGTTTACCTGTCGTCAGTTGCTGTCCACCTGCATGCGGCGGTCCATTTGGAGCTTGTTGTTGTTGCTGTTGTGCCATCAAACTATACGTTAATGCATCCGAAGCTGCTGAATTGAAGAATTTTTGTTGATGTTTTCAAATCGAAACGCGCACAAAAGGTTTCAGAGAGCGAGCGAGAGAGAAAGAGGGAGAAAATGCAAACAGAAATTATATCAATTGTTGTTCTTGGTGGCAGGGAGTTTTTTTTTCCCCCTTTTTTAGGGATGGATACCGCGAGCAAAGCGACAAACGACGACAGCCGACAAAGAAAAAAGGAGTCTATGTTCACAGGAGGGTGGAATTATACTATAGCTCAAAAACTATCGAGGCAGTCGCTGGTATCGAAACAAAAGAAATATTGAAAAGTTAAATTTCATGGGCATGAGATGAAGTAGGTTTTGTGCTTGCGTGATTTGTATTTTAATTCGGTTAAATTAATTGATCGATAACCCAACACCAACAGAAATATATCCGACAAATACCGAGATACCGATACCAAGAATATGAATTATTTTTGGATATATTTATATGTATATACTATATGCATGTACCAGACAAACGAGCGGACCACGTCTACACCCACATACGGTCACAATCACGCCTTGAACGAGATGATACAAGTGCCTGCCTGCGCACGCACACTACATCTCTCTAATCCTATCCCAAAAAGTACGTAAAGTGCTTACGACGTGCGTATGTATGTGTGTGTGTATTTGTTTAGATGCGTGTGTGGTGGGGCCTTTAATCAAAAACAAGAACTAGCAAAAAGTGAGTAAAGTTATGGTGATATATGAGAATCGCATTCCGCTTTGCTGGCGCGGCTTGAATAGCTCCTCCACCACATCGTGTTTCTTTATCTCTTTTATTTTCCTCATCCCATTTCATCTGATTTGCCTTGCCAGAAGACACACAGGAAGGAGCTCGTCCTCTTCCTCCTCCTCCTCTCGACTGCCACTTACCACTGTTGTGTGTCGCTTTGGGAGTTGTCTGTTGCTGTTGTTGCTGCTGATGTTGTTGTGGCTGGTTATGGCTACTTCGGTAGCTGAACAGAAAACCGGGCTGAACAATTGTGGAACGTTGTTGCTGCTGCTGTTGCAGCGCTTGTTGATGCAGTTGCTGGTGCTGTTGCTGCAATGCCGCCTGTTGATGATGTTGCTGCTGCTGTTGACGCACAGCAACAACAACCGTATTGCCGCCCAATTGCTGATGATATTGATATTGGTTAGACGACGCCTGCTGTTGTTGTTGTATGGTGGCAGCAGCAGCCGTAGCCGGCGCAACAACAGCTGCTGCTGTAGCCAGTTGATGTTGCTGCTGCAGATGATGCTGCTGCTGTTGTTGTTGCTGCTGCTGTGCGGCTGCTGCGGAACTCACACAGGAACCCGTTTTGCCACGTGAGCTGCGTCGCAAAGAAGAATGTTGCAGCAGCTGCTGTTGTTGCTGTGCGTAGACAGTGTGCTGCTGATGAGTTGGTGGTGGCACAAATGTTGCTGCTGCGTAACGTGGTTGCTGATAGATAATAGGCGGAGGCGCTGGCCGAGGCTGTTGCGGCCCTGTGGAATTATAATGATGTGTTTGTTGTTGTGGGTGCTGTTGTTGCTGCTGCTGCTGTTGCAGATTGAGCACAGCGACAGCAGCAGCCGAACTGTGATAGTAGTGCGGCTGCTGTTGTTGAGTCTGAATATGTTGCTGATGGTGTTGGTGTTGTTGCGGATGATGATGTTGTTGTTGGTGCTGCTGTTGTTGTGCTGCGGCTGCTGTAAAGAAGGCCGCTGCTTGAAAATGTTGCGTCGCTGGTGCAGTGGGAGTCACAAAGGAAGACAAATGCGCAGCAGCAAACTGATGAGGTGGTAGCAACTGTTGCTGCTGCTGTTGCAAAGGCAGTGGCGGCACTGGTTGTTGCTGCTGTTGTGCGGCGGCGTAGGGCGTCATGTGAACGCTGTAATCAACTATGCCAACAGCAGCAGCAGCACGTGTGGCACGTGCCGCCCCGCCCCCGCCAATTTGTTGACCCGGGGGGGCGGCACGTTGATAGCTGCCTGACGTTGTTGCTCCTGCCGCTGCAGCTCCTGCTGCTGGCAATGGTTGCGTTGCTGCTGCCGTTGCCGCCGACGCTGCCGTCGGTGGAGCTGTCGACGAGTATGTTGCCAGCGTGTTTTTGTTTTGTTTGCTGCTGGAATTGTTGTTGTTGATTGTGGCGCTGTCGTTGATGATGGTTATTGTATGTTTGCTGCTGCGTCTATTACGACTCGAATGTGGCGTAGCTTTAGTTGTTGTGGCGTTGGTTGATTGATTTGGTTGTTTCATGGTTGTTGTTGTTGGGCGGCAATTAGAGAGGGGGGTAGAGTAGTGGGAGACAACAGTTAAACAGCTTTGTTTTTTTTTTTATATAATTTTGGTGTATTTTGTTGTTATTGTTGCTTGCAGCTACTCTACTACGTTAGTTGTTGTAGTTGTTGCGTCTTTCTTTTATTTTATTTTGATTGCTTTGGGTATTTAAATGCAAAAGACATTCGAGAGCGCAGTGAAGGTGGAGGCGGAGGGAAGGGGTTTGGTTTGGTGGAGTGTGGTAAAGGACAAGACGGCAAGTTTGTTAAAGGAGTGGGTTGGGTTGGTTTATGTTGGACATTCGGAAAGATTCCGCGACGCTAAGTCGCTGACAATGATGATGTTGCTGCTGCTGCTCTTATTGTTGCTGTTTGCTGCTGCTGCTCGGCACTATGCTACTCTGTTTATTTGTTTGTTTGATTGTATGTAGTATAGGTGGACACACACACACACACATGCACGCACACACGCACGCACGAACGCAAGAGCAACATGTTGCTGCTAGTAATTTTAGTGCTGCTGCTGTTGCCTTTGCTGTTGTTCGTCTTGTTCTTAAGAGTTGTCTTGAGTTTATATTCCCCATTGTTGTATGTTTCGTTGTTGCTGCACTTTTGTTGTTGCTGCTGCTAATAGTTGTCGTTGTTGTTGCCATTTTGTTGCTCCTGCTTCTCTTGCTGCTGCTGTTGCTACATTTTCATTTCATTTCTTTCTCTCTCTCTCTCACTGCCTATGGCTTTTGCATATATCTTTATCATTCTCTCTGGGACGTCGCTTGGAAATTTTGTATATTATATTTTATTTCATATTTTACATTGAAATTATTCAATTATTTCATTTGCGTTTCATTTCTTTTATTATAATTCGTTTGCACAAAAACAACAACATCATCATCATCAACAACACAAGGCATCAGCAATGAAATATTTAAATACATATTCTTCGCATACGTATTTGTTATATTACTTATGCATTTATTTATTGTTATTTAATTTACTGTATAATAATTTAATATTTAAAAAAAGGATATCGTAAGCTTTAGAAAGAAAGAGAAAAATGAAAACCAAATTTGCAGCGATAACAACAACAACGTGCATAGAAAACAAAAACAACATTGCATACAGAAGGTGGAGACACACGGTCCAAGCATACTGTGTGTATTATGTATTTATACTTGACTTTCAAAGGGACACGCACAGTTCAGTGCTGGATAATTGATGTGTACATAATATGCACACAGACAAGTTGACGTTTTTTCATCCAGTATTATAGTATACTGTTTGGAATTCAATGGGCGTATGAATCAATCAAATGATGAATATAAGTGAATTATATACGACGATTAGGGCGATTCGCTTCAGATGTCGCTGTGTTCGATTAAGATGCCCAAAACAGCACACAGGAAGGAAGAAGGATTTGTTGGATGAGATTAAAGTAGGTCGTGTAGGTTTAGGCAAAAAGAACACATCTGCTATTAAGTTGTTAGATATTTTTTAATTACACATGCACTTTCCAGTCTAATTTTCCTACTTTCAATAAATTGAGCTTAGTTTGGCTCGCTATCCAATCGGGTATCGGGAATTTGCAGCTCTAAACATTGCGACGTAAAAGTTTGATCTGACTTTTGCCGAAGTGCGTTGGCATTGCGAATGGTTTTTTTTTCATTTATCAACATAATTAATATAATATATGTATGTACTCTGACATACATACATATGTGGAATGACGAGCAAGAAATGTTTCATTTGTTTGATAAGAAATTCGTGACACTTATCATGGTGAACGCGAATACGAAACGAATACGTATTTGGTGTGGGAACACTGGCACGTTATTTGTTAATTAGCAGAGTGTATAGTACATATAAGAGGATCCGAAAATAATACGTAGTTCGTCAACAAGCCAAAAGATTTCAATTAATATGTAAAGAACTAATAAGGGTACTACATTAATATAAATATATACATATGTACAAAAAATGCAAGCGACAGACAGAATATTCAAATCAAGTAATTCACAAACATATTGATTGTCAAAATAAATTAATTTTTAAAGACGAATCAAAAAGTTTATACATATTACACAAGTAACAACTTTTTTGTTGTATTTCTTAGAGTTTTAGTCGATTAAGTGTATATATACATACATATGTATAATGCGGATACGTAAATAGAGATAAAGAGGGAAACTCACCACCAAGTTCACCAATAATATGCTCAGCGAATTCACCCTCTGAGAGATCTTCCTCTTCGTCAAAATCTTCTTCAAGGTCGTCGTCCTCCTCTTCGTCGACGTCCTCCTCCTCACTTAATTCGTCCTCCTCTGCAATAATTTGAGCGTCCTCTTCGTACGACGAGTCCGCCGAGTTAACTATTTCGTAGAAGCCCACTTCCTCTTCTTCAGGCTCCACTTCTTCCTCCTGCTCGTCGTCTTCCTGCTCCTGGTTCTGCTCGTCCTCGTCGGCGTCCGACGTGGCAACTATGGCAGGTTCAAAGCCAACGGTTGTTGCGGAAGCAGCACCGTCCAAGCCAGCAACGTCGTCGTCGTCGGCGTTACCACCGTCTATTTTATTTGTATCGGCCGCTGAAGGCGACGGCAATGGATGTTGCTCGATTTCCAAGTTGCCGTACTCGTTGATATCCTCCTCGTCAGATGTGATCTTATTGGACGTCGCTTCAATTCTGGCAAGCAGTTGCTGCTGATAGTTGCGCAAACTCTTGCGATATTTGGTGTACTTATTATTGTTGCTGCTGCCCCCCTTCTTGGCCAGTCGCTTGAGAGCAACGTTTCCGTTGATGCTGGTGTTGCTATAGATGCCCTGGTGACGTTCAGCCGATGAGGCCGCGTCAATTGCCGCTGCAGCAGCAATCACAGACGAGCTGCTAGCCTGCAAGCGGGCACTGCTGCTCTCCCGATCGATGCCGGAGAATTTCTGTATCGAATCCTCGAGATGCTGCTGTTGTTCGATTGCGGACGGCTTGGCACGAGTGTGGCTAATCTTGCGCGTCTTACGATAGTAATTCAGCAAATTGCTGCCGCTGTTGGAGCTATTGCTGCGAACTCCTCCCGATGCTGCGCGGGCAGCTGCACCGCGCTGTGGCGTCACTCCAATAACGTGATTGCAGCTACCACTTTCTTTTCCCTGTCTGCTGTTGTTCCTGCTGCTAATGCTATTGCTGGCAGCGAGCCGCGCTGCGGCGGCAGCTGCACTGCTAGTAGTCGGCAGCTCCTCGGGCGTCTGGGTTTTGGAGCGCGTCCGTTGAGCCACACAATCCCCACCAGATGCCAAGCGTGGCGTATTTTCTGCTGATGCTGCTCTTGGAGTAGCACTACCTGCAGTTGATCCAGATATGGGTGGCTTCTGAACACGACGCTTCTTAAGTGGGGAGTTTACTTCCACGTATTGATCGCCACTGGGGGCTGCTGTAAGGGACATAATAACAGCTGAGCTTTAGTTTTTTGTGTTTACGTGGTGGTTGATGGAATTGTAGAAAAATTGTCCTCTAAATTTGATTCGAGAAACCAAAAAAAAACTTAGCAAAATTGCTCAAGGCGTTCAGTTTTTTTTTTATAAAATTTTTAATGTTGAAGGGTATGGCGTTGACAAGGCTGATATCCGAATTCTATAACTCAAATTGCCAACAATGGAGACTTCGTCAGACATGTTTGGTATTCCTAACCTTATTAGGAAGTGCTTCGAAATGATGCATACTTGAAAAAAAGTTTAGCAACATATTTGATGTTCATTGAAAATGTTTAAGCAACAACTTTTAAAAATGTTGTAGAATTGTTGATCGATAACATCCCAAAACACGCACTTGCTAATACCAACCTTCCTAAACATCGATAAGTTTAACGTGTCGATATTTCGATATACAAAAAAATCTTCAAAACAAAAATAGCTTACGCTGTGAAGTTGAGTACAGGCGTTCTCTTAGAAATTTTAAGTAATATTAAAAAATGCTATCAATACAACAAAAAAATGCCAAATATTGTGACCACTACTTCTTTCTCTAGTATATTCATCTTGCCTATAAAACTTAGACGAATAAGTATAATTATTCCAAAGTGACTATTTGTGATAGTCGTATTTAAAGTTTTTGTGCTGCAGTTTGAAGACCATATTTAAGTTAACTTACATTGATTATTGCTTGGTTTTCGACTGCTATTGTAATGTTGATGCTGACGCTTGCGACTGCCAGGTGACAAGGACGTATCGTTGATGTTACTCGGCGTGGAAAACGACTCCGATAATCGTGAGCTGGTCACACTACCGCCAAGCGATGTAGCAGTGCAACGCGAGACTTCTTGGGTCGCAGATTTCTTGTTTCTATTGTTTTTGTTGGTTCTTGCTGGGGTTGTTGTCGCAGTTGTTGGGGTTGTTGATGGAGCGAAGTGACGTCCCTTGCTGCGCGAACGAAGTGTGGAGGCGACGACGACGGAGGACGATAATGTCGATGTTGAAATTGCAGGCGTTGAATTGCGTTTCTTGCTGCTTTTATTGGTGCTGTTGTTGTAATGGCGTGGTGAATTTGATGTTATTGTACTACCGTCGTGCTGCCCCTCCGTCAATGCAGAGAGCGTTTGACTTTTAACGGACTCGGCCATAGACGACACTTAACCGCACTGGCATCGAACTCACTTAACATGCCAACTACACAAAATATTGTTTGCAATAATAATTTTGTTTATATGTTACACTAAACAAAACAAAAACACATTTAATAAGCGACAACAAGTGTAACTTTTTTAACACTATTTTTTTTTTATAAGTTTGGGTTTTTATTTCGTTTGCCTAGTTCGCGGGGCTTTTACAGTGCTTCGGGCAGAGTTCTGTTCTGAAAGTAAAAAAAATTAAATTTATTAGTCAATGGGAAAATGATTTTTGTACTCAAATTTTGTCAAAATTTTGTTTTTTTTTTACAAACTTATCGAGCAATGTCATACAAAAAATGTTACTAAGTCGACTGCTTAAATATGCTCGTACTCGAATCTGACCCTTGAGAAAATGAACAAAAGCGAACGGAAAAGATCAGTGGAAGAATAATAGGAATTGGAGTGGGAATAGGAAGTTTTATGTCGTCATACATAGGGTGTGTGAACAAGAAAATGAAAATGATGACAAAGACCCAGCCGTTGTATGCCTGTGTGTGAGGGTAGTCGCAGATTTGTTTCCCATTTCCCATCGTGGCGAAAGAGGACAGGTATTCCACACTGCTCGACAAAGAGAAGGGTATGACGAAAAGAAAGAAACTAAAGGGGGTATACAAATTCATAACCAAGCGGCACAAAAGAATACACCACCAAAACGCACACGACGAACTTCCATACAGCCAAGCTAACTTACATATACACTCGCACACTCTGAGATAGTTGAGCACCATATGTGCGCAGTATACACATACAAAATGTAAATAAATTAACAGCTGTTTATAAGCAGCGGCAGTCACCAACACGTGCATACGAGTCCAACACAAGCGAGAGGAGAGGAGAGAAAAAAGAGAGTGATTGAGCAAGCACCTTAGTGCGCAGGCAGCAGATGATTGTGAGCAACTTGTTTTGAGTCTAAATGTTTTACAGCGAGCGTCGCACTCACTCTCACATAAACACGCACACAAACTTACACGAAATGAGCGCGCACATGCTGTGCTTCGTTAATCAGCTGTTCTCGGCCGTTTTGTTTATATTTTGCTTTTCGTAAGCAGCGCTGCTGTTAGTTAGCCAACTGCCCCTTCTTTCTACTACATACATATATTTATATACATATTGCATGTATTAGCGTGTGTTTGTGTGTATGTATGCAGTGAGTGAGCAACGAATTCGAACTCGTTCCGAACTGTGTCTGTGTCTGTTTGTACGAGTGACTTGTCATGCTTGTTTCCCAATGAGAA
Organism: Drosophila immigrans; assembly: GCA_963583835.1. NCBI lineage: Eukaryota > Metazoa > Arthropoda > Insecta > Diptera > Drosophilidae > Drosophila > Drosophila immigrans. Next base: position 28,764,967 of record OY757142.1, on the reverse strand, counting down.
TCAATGCATGATCCCGCATACACACAAACACACTCACACTCTTATATATGTATCTGTATATGAAAATACAATAGGCATACGCGACGAATAAAAGATGTAGTGAAAAGCAAGCCAAGCAAAAAGGCAATTGTAGCAGCACCACAGCAGCAGCAGCGACGTCAACTGAGCCCTTTTTGACGCGACGCCTCAGATACACTATACAAAATAAATGCGTAGTTTGTGCGTTTTTGCCTGTGCTCGCCCGCCTTCAGCTTTTGTTGTTGAAATAGTGGCGGCTACTTAAATTGCTAACAAACACTAAGAAAACGTAACTAACCAACTGTCTAATTACAATAAACAAAACCAAAATGAATTGAGTTCAAGGTCATTAAAAATGAAACCAGCAGCAACTGCGAGAAATGAAAATTAGTTGAATTTAATTTTTTTTATTGCTTGTTTTGTCTATCTTAAACCACAGGTTTTTCACATAGCACGAAAAATGTGCGAGGCCGCAAATGGCAGCGCCTTCTATGAGTCTGTGTGTGCATACAATGAATAAGTGTGTGCGTGCTTGTATGAGAGAGCCAGAAACATTTTCTTTGCGTGTGGCAACTCCAACATATGGCATGACATGTAATTGTTGCTGCACACACACTGTAGATATTGCTTTATCAGCAGCAATTGAATCGTGTAGGGCCTCGTGCTGCGTATATATGTATGTACATAGATAAACATTCTCACACACACCTATGTATGTACATAACATATGCAGTTCTATGTAATTACCTTTATGCTGGACTTGTCAACCCTGATCTCGTAGTCTGAATAATTGATAAGCACCACACTCGAAAATGGCACTCTATCCCACTCACTACCCTCTAACTACTGTTTATTTATTTTTTATTTTTGAATATGGCTGTAAAGTTAGTCGAGCATATGACGCCAGCAACAATGAATACAATGTAACGGACTGCGACCAGTGTTGCCCCGTCTTTTATTTGTTTCCATTTCCCCCACTTTCAATTACGAAACTGCTTTGTGGCCTACGCACAGCTGAGCAGCAGCGAAAAGCAAGAGTGCGAGCGAGCGAACGATAGAAAATTGGGGTGCGCTTTCTATGGTCTCACTACGACTTTTGTATTTAAATAAGGGCCCGACGTTGACGCTGAGACAACTTAACTATGTAAAGCAAGTTTCATTCAACATTTTCCTCTCGCGCACTTCAAAACTGCGCCGTGACGCTACAAGGCAAGATGGCAATAAAGCACTGCAATAATAAAATCGTTTGGCAGGCTGACAACCCTAGAACGAAATCTACATTCAACAATTAATTATAAACCTTGCGATTGTTATTGCTGCGGTTGCCACGCCGTCGAGGTTGACGAAGGGACGAGTAAGAAAAATAAAAAAAAATAACAATTTACCCAACTAAACATACAACTTGTTGCAATGCGACTCAGCTTAGAAATTATATTAAAGAAACATCAAACACACGCATTAAAGTATTGGTGCATACGTCATTGACATGTATGTACATACATATGTATTTACACAACGTTATATGCATATTGATTCATTGTATTCTAGTATACTATATAATGTATACCAGTATAACAGCTGGCATATGTACACACACACAAAGATATCAAGTAAATAGATGAGCAACGAATTTGGTGCATTTCCGATATCGAGATGAAGACGTAGTAAATGTATAATTATTTAACAATGAATCTATTGCCAAACAAATCATAGGATAATATTCGGTTTGTTGCCGCCATATCTAATTTTCTCTCTTCCTTTGCTGACGACTTGTCTACTGTCGATTACCAGAAATATATATAATGGAGCACATCACAGCAGACAGAAATGAAGCAGCAACGTCGACGTTTGCTTGAGACATACATACATGAATACATGCACACACACTGACATGAAAGAGAACGCACGAGGGGCAAAGCGAGCACATGACGACGTTACACCAATACACACACTCATACAAGTACACATACATGCAATCAGCCCCAATCTTATACACACACACCGACACAAACACATTCGAAATGCATATACATAACGAAACCAAAATGAAGGCAGGCGAAAGAAATTGTTGAAAAAAGAACGTATGCACACACAGCAATTTCAACCATTTTGATTTTGCATTCTATTTAAAATAGTTTATTAAAGAACTGCCAAGCGAATGACATGTATTGCACCTTTTCGAAGAATGCCTAGTAGAATCTATACACATTATGTACTTGCACACAGGTATATAGAAAAAACGTTTCGTTTGCTTTTACTAGCACGAACATTTTTTCAGCTGTGCACGCACTCAAAACCAACTCAAGACTAAACGCAGAAGCAGAAACGACAACGTCAGTGGCGACACCTCGAGCGTATGAGCGAGCGAGGCGAATGAGCAAAAATGAGTGAGAGTAGAAATCTGACTCAGTCGAGATTTCGTTTCATAATATAAAAAATACATTTTTGTTTTAAATTAGTTGTGCTTTTTTACATCGTACTTTAACTAATCAGTTTGAGTGAGTACCAACAGTTATCTGCGAACATTCTAACGGGGACAATCAAAAACACTCAAATGACGTTAAGCAGGTCACTCAACCCTCATCGTTAAGCGACAATGAGGTCAACAAACCAATTTGGGCGACTAATGCTTCGGTCAGTGTGACGTATTTTTGGTTATTCAGAACAAATATAGATACAATACATTAATTAGTTTATGTTTTCAAAATAAATGAATTTACAATCTTCGGATGCATCAACATTCTACTCAAAATGGCCACAGATGCTACGCGTGAGAGAGCAAGAGAGTCAGCGCTCTCATCGTTCGCTGTCTTAGTCGGGGGTTGAACAGAACACGAACTACTCGCTGCTCGCTCGAATTTTTTCATTACCTGTGACTGTGACGATGTGTCGCTTTTGATGAGTTCACTAGAGTGAAGTTAGTTTTGACGTGATCAGCTGATCTGATGAGTGTTTGCATTCCGTCTTCGGTTACATTCACAGCTGTTTTGATTCTCACATGCATACATGTAATACATGTATACAAAATCATACACGCTGACGGTTATCGAGTAGAAACTCTCTCTGTATGTTGACTTGGTTTCTTAAGTAGGTATGTACATATGTTTGTAAATGGGATTTGTGGAAACTCGACAAGAGCTTATTACGAGGATAGTGGACATTCAAAGAAATTTATTTCAAGATAACACTAGTTAGTCCAAGAAATTTGAATTTCTTATTTTGGTGATAAAAAAAATCAGAATATAGCCTTTGACCTGTGAACGATTTTCGATTTCATCTATAGCCACTTTGAGCGACCCACGCAGCGCTGCTTCGTATGTCTCTCTGCCCCTGCCCCAACACCAGAGTGACTTGCCGTCGTTGTCTCTGCTGGCCTACTTGAAAAGCTACTCACCTGGAAATGCAGCGTGCTACAGCTACAGCAGAATCAACAGCAATTGTTGTGTTGTGAGTGAGCAAGCAGATGTGGTTGTAAAACCAGTAACAGAAATACACAATAAATATGCAAACAACACTCGTACACATACATGGAAACACTTCGTGTACGTGGTACAGGTAATGCAACATCAACGGTAACAGCAACTCAAGAGAGCGGCGAGTGCTCAGTCGGCTTCAGTATTGAAAGAAAAAAAGAGGCCACGGCCTGTTCAGCAGTCGTCGAAGTCGCAGCGCTGCTGCCAAATTGGGACGAAGAGCTGAGCACAGCACCAGCCATAAAATATGAAAATAAATATAAACTTTCGCTTATCGATGATGCATACAAATATATTGTTATCGATAAAACACTTCCCGTATATCGATTGCATTTATTTGCAGCAACAATTTAAAAAAATTTAGGCAATACTAAATACCAACAGCTGGCAGGATGGAATGCAACACAACATTATTGTGAATGTCCAGCTGCAGATAGATGCAGTGCTCTCGATCGATGCCAATGATGATCTCATCGTTGGGTAGCTGCAGTGCCCCAAAGAACGCCGACGCCTTGCGTGAGTCCACAGAGCAAGAAGACTCCTCGCACGCTGTCATTCTCATTGCCACCTGTTGTGGCTCTTTGGTGGTCGGATAAGGCAGCAGGCGACTGAAGCGTGTCGTGATTGTTGCCATATCCGATTCCGACACGAGATTCAGTTCTCCAGCAGCACTACCATGAAACACAAGACTCGGCGAGATGTTCTTTAATTTGTCTATCAAGCTGCGCATCAGCCGCAACGACGGCAATCCGAGCACAATCTCCGCCTGCGGCACCTTGGGCAGCACATAAGCGGGCCAGTCGCTGGACGGGATTATGGTGGCGGGCACATCGTGGACGACCTCGCGTGACTCTGAGGAGCTAGGCGACACCAGCGAGGCAATCACCGATATGCATGGAAACTGTATCATCTTCAGTTTTAATTTGCAACTGTGCACTGTGTTCGTGGTTCCACTTCGTAGCACCGCCAAAGCGCGGCTCAGATGCGAGGCGGACACGGCCAACACTATGAACTCGTGCTCTGGACGCGCTGGGCACATTTTGTACTCTGGAAAGTAGTCTTTGGCTGCAATGGTGACCCAGACAAGTGGCGACGATGTCGAGCTGTGATCCTCATTGACTATGAAGTGCATTCGCTCCTGCGCTAATATCATCACGCAATCCTTGGCCAGTTTGGCCATTGTTGCAACTATAGCCTGGAACTCGCGCATGTAGAGCACATCCTGCATCTTGGCACGGAACTTCATCGTGGCAGCGACCGACAATCAACTCTGGCCACTATTTGTAGCAACATGTGAAGCACGAGAGTAGAAAAGGAAAGAAAAAGGAAACAAAAATAAAGCACGGGCTACCAAAAGCGAAACTACAACAGCAAATATGCTTAACTAAGTACTCTACTCGTACACTAAACACGCGAATAAATTTGTTGCATCCTCGAAAAATGATTAGAGTGTCCATAACCGAGCACACTCGATTGTAACCTTCTTTTTTTTGGTTGCAAACACGAAACTACTAGTAACCAAAAATGTACTTTTGTAGTGGTCATAAAAATCAAATTTATTTGCCAAAAATATGTCGCCGAACTTTACTATTCAAAATTAAGAATCGGAATCATGCAATAAACTTATGAAAATATACCGATTATACTATATGTAAATGTAATTTACTTTGGCGTACCTTTTCACTTTTAAACTAAGAGAAATATTACTAGGAAATATTGTTGAAAGGCAAAATAGTAAAAATCAACATACAACATCTTAGCTTAAAAGCTAATGAAAACGGTAGAAGAGAAGAAACTTTAGCTGCACACACGATCAAAAAACGAACAAAACATAAATAAAGCAATGCAGAAAGTGACAAGATATGCAGCGCTATACTCCTGGAATAGGACTGCAACATTGTGCCTGGGCCTGACAACAGAGTTCAATGGACAAAAGGCACACTTACACACACACCTTGCAAAGTCAGCCAGGGAGGCGATGGGCAGACACAAAGCCAGCGGAGCAAGTTCGAGTTGTGTTTTGGCTTTTTGAGGGGGCGAAACAGCGAAGAAAGAGCAACGCAAACGAAACACCAATACCAGAACACTTCATATGCACACACACACTCTTTTATACCAATGCACGCACGTTCGCTCGTTCTGCCTGCTGACAAACAGACAGACATACATACAACAGGATTTCTGAGCTCTTGCCTTGTTGCACTCCGTCCACGAGGAGCGGAAAAGTTAGCAAGGACAGGAGCTACTGCTCCTCTCTTTCTCTCGCTCTCTTTATTCGCCATCAGCGACGGAAATCAAATTATGTATATGCTGTCCGTAGGCGGCGGCAATTGACTGCTTTGCTCTGGAGTGTTTGCATTGGGACTTGGGGTCAAATTATTTTCCTTTCGCAGTTCAATCAACTTTCAAGGTTGATTTTTTGAGGCGTAACAAGGCTGACATGCCATTGATATACCCTATAAACGATGTTGTTTGTTGAGATATCATCCATCGATCAATCTATCATGTTGAGAAAGCCATCACGAATGATGTAAGGAATGAGATCCTTTCCTAGAAAGGAAATGTATGTATGTACATATGTACATATGTAGCGTAGGCCTTTGTTGCCTTTTTATCACACTGGATCTGGCGTATTCAATTAAAATGCCAATGATGACGTTGCGTTATGCCGGGAATGTATTTCATAGGCATACGTAAGAATCCGAATGAAACTTATATGTACATACATATGTATGTGCCAAAGCATTACTTGCAAAAAAAAAAACCATTGAACACGAGTTGCCAATCACTAGAACAAAACTTCATCGAAACTCAATGCAATGTGACCATAAAAGCTAAACAAATACATGCAAACGTATACTGTCTACATGTATAAACAACAACAAAAGCAACGGCACAATGCAAACTCAAGTCCATATAAAAAGCTGACAAGAGGCCAAAATTAAATACAAATAAAATAAAATACTGAGCGCGGATGAGACTCGACGTGACTGCTGCTGATTGACTGCACTGATGGGCACACACACACACACAACTTGAGGCTGCAGTTTGGAGCATAAATAAAAGAGAAAGTAAAAACCTAACAATATATGATCCACATTAGTCAAACAAAATAATGCACACACACACACATATGTAAATGCTTGTATATAGCATGAATATATATTTTCGTATAAAAAAATCAAAATAGAACTAATGAAATTATATGTAGACTCTGGCATGTTTACCCAACAACATTTGCGTTGAACTGAGTTGCCAACCAAGTTGATGCCGTCCGTCCGTCTGTCCCATTTATCGATATTTAAAACAGTACAAAGACTTACAAATCTCATTCAAATAGAAAGAGCTTATGTGTTATTCAATTTTCAAATTTAAACAGGCAATTAACACAAAACTGTTCAAATTTCCGGACGATTTTACACACAAAAGCCATTGTAAAAATCAATATTGAAGCTTTACCTCACATACAAATGTATCGCTTCAAAAACCGCTTTCCGGAGGCACTGTGTATTTTTAAGATATCTGTATCAGTTCATGCGCCAGATAGCATAATCTATATTCATGTACTCTACCGAATATTAAGTTAACACCATTTATTTTGAAAAACTGAGCAATTCAGAAATGCAAATGGTCGACATTTTGTTTTCTGTCTGTGTGTGTGTGAGACAGAGCCAGAGCACTCGCTACTCGGGGGCTACTGATTTGACGAAATACACAAATATGTATATGTGAATGTATTACTGTGTTTGTGTATGAGTGTCTCGTTTGAGTGGCCAGCGGAGCACCAACCGCTAGCTGCTTGGTGGACCTTCCAAGGGATAAATGCACTGCATTTATATAACTTATTTAATTTACACGTTTTGCATATAACTAACACTTACCTTTTAGTGATTACAATAGAATGATTTGCACAATTTTCACAGAGCTTTTATTATTTTCTACACGTAACAAATCTCTGACTCCGACACTGCCGTCTAACAGCGCAGGTCACACTGTTCTCGAAAACAGTGATACCAAATTGTAGATGTCTTCGACACTAGTATGACCGCAAGTGAGATGTTAAAATATACCAAATATATCATTTTCATACAAGGGTCATACTGTTACCGAAAATAGTGTTATTGATCATATCGATATATCGATGTGTAACAGTCACAAACGATTGCGGAACAGGGTGACAACGCGCATACTGCAAGTGGTCTTAAAATATCGATAATATATTAACATCACTAATTTATCATTTGCATTTCTTACAAGAAAAAATAAATAGCCCGCGCACGTATCCTGAATAAGAGTCAATTAAAAGCGAAATTTATATTGTGATAATTTGTTTGCTTGTGCGTTGAACTACGTCACGACATTACAGCCAAGTAGACAAGCATTCGTACGCACACACGAAAATAGACTCGAGACGGACCTCCTCCCAATAGGAACGCGCCAACAGCACATACAAATACAAATACAACAACAACAACCAGAAGTCGCTTATCAGTAGCAGGTGCAACAACAAAGTACCAACTTAACTTATAATCAAACTGGTGACAAACAATATCAAAGTCAGTCGCTTTAGTCATTATTCAAAGCCTTCAAAACCGAGCACGAATTTTCGTTCGCAGACTCTCTGACGTGTCCAACTTACACAAAGATTACAATGTGCGGCTCTCCGAACACAACTGGCGGCAACGGGGCAAGAGCTCTCATCTTGGTTGGTGGCTACGGAACACGTCTGCGTCCACTGACCCTAAGCACCCCCAAGCCTCTGGTGGAGTTCGCAAACAAACCCATACTCCTCCACCAATTGGAGGCGCTGGTCGATGCGGGTTGTCGTCAGGTGAGTTGTGTCTATCGATCATCCATCCATCCATCCATCAAGGGTTGCATAAGTAATGGAATTTTGTGACCACAGGTCATACTGGCAGTCAGCTACAGAGCTGAGCAAATGGAGCAGGAGCTTAAAGTGGAAGCCGAAAAACTGGGCGTTGAACTGATCTTCTCTCATGAAACTGAACCACTGGGCACTGCTGGACCCTTGGCACTGGCCAAGCCCATCTTGTCGGCTAGCGCCGAGCCCTTTTTTGTGCTCAACTCGGATGTGATTTGTGATTTTCCCTTCAAGCAGCTGATGCAGTTCCATCGCAATCACGGCAAGGAGGGCACCATCGTGGTGACTAAGGTGGAGGAACCATCCAAGTACGGTGTGGTGCTCTACGACGAGCTCGGCTGCATTAAGAACTTTATTGAGAAGCCGCAGGAATTTGTTAGTAACAAGATCAACGCTGGCATTTATATATTCAATCCATCAGTGCTGGAACGTATTGAGGTGAAGCCCACATCCATTGAGAAGGAGGTATTCCCGGACATGGCACAGCAGCAAGAACTTTACGCCATGGATCTAACCGGCTTCTGGATGGACATCGGTCAACCCAAAGACTTTCTAACCGGTTAGTTGAATCAACAAGCAACTTGCAGCTCCTTATCTGTAATTATCAGTTGAAACTTTAATCAGTGCGACGATTTTTTTTATCTCTTTTCGTGGAATTGCAATCAGTGAAGTTTTCAACTACTTGATAGATCGCTTTAAGAACCCATTTAATTTACAAAAAAAAAAAAAGGGGTATATTAGCTTGTCGGAATCCGAATAAGCGTAACAAACCAAAGAAAGCAAGTATTTATATATAGCCGAGTCAATATGGTGATGTCTTTCAGTTCGTAGCTTTACCATAGCACTTTCTTGAAAGATTTGTGCTAAAATATTTGAAATCTCTCTTAAAATGTATAATACTTACAAACATATTATTGGTGATATAATTATGTAACTTAACTGTTGCAATCAAGCAACATTGACGGGTATAATGCAGTCAATGATCAGCTGTAGCCTTCCCTTTTTGAAGAAAAATGCGGAGGAGTGTCTTTTTGTAGGATCCGAATGGGCGAATGAGTGCATAATATATCTCTTTTTATTTTGTTGTCCCACAGGCATGTGCCTTTATCTCAGCTCACTGCGACAAAAGCAATCAACCAAGTTGTACACGGGACCTGGCGTTGTGGGTAATGTGTTGGTAGATCCCTCAGCGAAGATTGGCGAGGGTTGTCGTATTGGCCCGAATGTCACAATTGGACCAGACGTTGTTATCGAGGATGGCGTTTGCATCAAACGATCCACGATACTAAAGGGCGCCATTGTGCGCTCTCATTCGTGGCTGGACTCGTGCATCGTGGGTTGGCGTTCAACTGTTGGACGCTGGGTGCGAATAGAAGGCATCACAGTTCTGGGCGAAGATGTGATTGTCAAGGACGAGCTCTACGTGAATGGAGGTCAGGTGTTGCCCCACAAGAGCATTGCCGCCAGCGTCCCAGAACCGCAGATTATAATGTGAATATTAGATGGAGAAAGAGAGAGGAATAACTTATTGTAAATATTGATACTTATTATTTAATTTCTTTTGGTATTCGATGCACCGTTTGCCTTTATATATGTGTGTATGTTTAAGCTGAATGGTTGTTAACACAACAAAATATTCGAAGGAACATTTCCATTAATTAGCCTGGCTAAATTATCTACATAGATTAAAATAAGACTTGGATCGCAATTTCTGCTAGTATTTTGCATAAAAAACACACCGCAACAGCTGAAAACGTAACTTAAGATTTATCATATATATGAATCGAAATTGTAGTCGAAATAAACGAGAATGCGTAATGTATTAATAACGTTAACCTCCACTTGAGTTTTCCAATTGGAATCGTTGGCATGGCAACAATTGCCAATCGCTGAGACCACAACAATATACATGTGTATTATGGTAAAAGATTTGCAGGTGATGAGAAAATGTTGAAGACAATGGGTAAATCGGATACACAGCATCAGAATCTGCTCTGGGAGGACAAGCAGGTGAAATTTGATAGCCCGCAACAGTAAGTAGGCGTGAACTCTTAGATATATACAAATATTTAATTACCTTCGTCAGGCTCACTCGCCTGCGTAGCGGCGAGCAGTTGTTGGACACCATTTACCACATCGAGGATAGTAAGGGAAATCCAGGTGATACGGGAAAACTGCTTGTAACCAATCTACGCATCATTTGGCACTCACTTGTCCACAAGAAGTTCAATCTGTGTAAGTTTCTTTATTACCCGCTATGAACTCTGCAAATTCTCTAATCTCCCTGCTTGCAGCTATTGGTTATGCCAGGATTGGGAACACGAACACGCGCCTGGTGCACATGCACACCAAGGGTCGCATGCCCAGCCAGGCTCTGTATATTCTGGCCCTAAGCAACGAGACGAGATTCGAGTTTCTCTTCACTGATGTCTCTGGCGAGACGGCGAGGCGCGATCAGCCCATCTTCTCCAGCGTCTTCGATGTCCATCTGTGCGTATTGCAGCTTAATTTCTAGTTTTTATTTAAAAGGATTCGTCTGCCAATAGCTTATATCAGCGCACATTTCTGTATCGGGATCTGAAGTTGCGAGGTGCCATTGTGCAGGCGGGCCAGCTAATTATATTGCCGGACGAGCAGGTTTATAGCCAGGTGCAGGGCGTGTGGAATCTGTCCAGCGATCAGGGCAATCTGGGTTGCTTTGTGGTGACCAATGTGCGTCTTGTGTGGTATGCGGATGCCAATGAAACGTTCAATATTAGTCTGCCATATTTACAGATTGACAGCGTAAGTGAATCGATCCCTTTTAAACTGGCCATCATCATTGACCCAATTGATTTGTAGGTGCGAATTCGTGAGTCCAAGTATGGCCCGGCTTTGGTAGTTCAAACTGCTGAAACTGGAGGCGGTTATGTGCTAGGCTTTCGCATAGATCCCGTCGAGCGCCTGAACGTGCTCTTCAAGGAGCTCTGTTCCCTGCACACCATCTACACGGAACAACCGAACTTTGGCATCAACTACAATAAACAGGATGCACGCCAACGCGTTGCCTCCGCCGCCGAGGAAACCGCTCAGACGCCACAGTTCAAAATTGATGATTACCAAGAGATGGATGAGCGCCAGGAGCGTGAAATCAACACCAAGTTAAACAACTACCTCGCTGATGGTTGTCTGGGCGTCTGGACCAACGACCAGACGATCCGACAACCAATCTATTGCAAGGAACTTGGCTTTGCCATGGAACGCATTCCCGATGGCTACAAACTACAGGACCTGTGGCATGTCTTGCCAACCAAAATGGTTACATGCGATGAGTAAACAAGAAAAAAAACATTAATGTCATAGATATATATAGATATAAATGAATATAATATGTATTCAGTTGCATAAGTAAATATCTGGATATTGTCGTTTCCTTCAAGAAACTACTCTTAATTATTTTTGTTATTAACTGTAATCGATGTTGGTGTATAAAATAGTATAACTGACAATTTAAATGTTTCAACTTTTCTGATGATATAAAATAGTATAACTGACAATTTAACTCAACTTTTCTGATGAAGATTTATTTCTCCTTTACTATGAATTGAACTACTAGGAAAAGATTACAATTTATGTCTATTTTCATAGTTTCTGGCGATTTTATTGACGCATACAATTCGCTGTGAGTTAAAGTGTTTGGAGTCTTGTTGCGAATCGTTCAAATCTAAGTTATAAGAAGCTCAAGAAAAATAAATCAATGTGTAGGTGTTTCTTTTTTGCCGAATTCGTTGGTTGATCTTAGTATGCTTATAAGTTAAACTATTATCATAATATATGATTGATCGGGAGAGATTTATCATATTACACAATTTTGCTGTGGCATTGTCAATTTTTATGCTGCTATTTAGATTTATAATTATATATACGTATGTTTTATGTTTATAAATTAATTCATATCACAACACACAGTTGATTCGACCGGCATGCATTTTAATCATCGTGTCTATATAGAGTATAATTGGATTTTATTTGTATATATATTTTGTTGTTTTTATTTTTATTTGTTGTATTTATAAGTGAATGAATTGTTTTGTTTTCTAAGCTATAAATTCTAACAAACTTAATTAAAGTAGGAAATTAATATTAGTTGTGGCGTTTTCTCTGCATGAATATTTCTGTGTTTGCCTCAAAGGCAGTTGAATACATACATTAAACATTATACAAATTTAGTAAAACATTTTAAGAGAAGAAATGTGATTGAAAGTTTGCCAAAAAATAAAATAAAATATACACGTATAATAAAAAAAAGAAAATATCATATCCGGAATGACTTATACATTTCGATCTCTATTGGTTTCGTTTTTATATTTAATTTGTTTCATTTAAGTTTGTTTGAAGGTTTTAATACTTGCTTATGTTTAAAGTTCAGTTTTGGGAAGGAATTGTCTTTAAACATAAATTCATGAAGGGCTGAGTTCTTTCAATATAATATTCGGTTTGTTTATCATCAGTCTTGAAGACCAGTTAAATATTATTATAGACTCAAATGAAGTACAGTTGATCTAAATGGAAACGTTGCATGAAGGGATGATCACACAGAACAGAAATTGATTTGGATGATTCCAAGTTTATACATGGAATACCAAACAGAATTATATTGTAGGGATTAAATGTCCCCAGCTGCTTCACGTCGTTTTGACGCAAGGAAAACAATGGAAACACGCTTGGAATTAAACATTAACTGAGGATTTGTAGTCTAATCTAAATCTATGATACAGCAGTTATAGGTGTCGGATTACCATCGGCCTGAGGGCGTTCCAATGACTAAAAACTTGAAAAGAATCTGACATAAACAGAGAGAAATAGTTTGTGTGTTCCAATGGATGAGTTATGCTTATTTTCTGCTTGCGGAGATCTGTTGACGTGCACGCTGTCGTGTCATGGGCGGCGAGCGACGCATTGGCGATATGATTGTGCCGCTCGCGGCTGTTTCCACTGTTATTGCATCAGCATTGCGTCTCCTGCGCTTTGGTGCATTAGCCGGAGCAGGAGCAGGAGCAACAGGGGCCACAGTTGCAATAGCAGCTGTTGATGGCTCTGCATCTTTATTTGCTGTTGCTGTTTTGCGGTGTCGCTTGGATGTTAACAGAGGCGCACGACGTCGACGCTTTGTGGCAATTGCTGGCTTTGGCTTTGAGGTGCAAGCAGTCGTGGCTGAGGCCGAGGTCGAGGCAGAGGCAACTGCCAGGACAGGAGCAGCGCTTATTTCTGAGTCAGAGGTGTGTGTGTTGACGTTGATGTTGACAGTGTTGTCATTGGTGTGGGCAGAAGCCTGTGCGTCAGTGATTGTGCTCCAGTTGGTGGCTTCGTGCGGCACAAAAGCCGAAGTGGTGGCATGTTGTGGCAATATTAGTGTGCTGCAAGGGAATATATATCTTAGAGATATATTACAATTATGGCATAATCATTTGCCTACCTGAGCTTTGGTTTATAGGCAACCTCCGTCACCGTCTTGGTCGCTTCAAAATCCAGTTCTTGCTCGTCATCGCCGTCACCATTATCTTCATCATCATCTTCATCGGTATCACTGTACATATTTGTGATGGGCGGCATAAATTTGGGTCGCTTCAGTTCGAAGCCGCGTGCTTTGTTGCTAATATTAAAATATAAAGAATATAACGAGACTTTTCGTATTGTTCATGTTGTGAAACATACATTTTGATGGGCGTTATGGGCATGGGCCGAATGGGCTTGAAGATACACAGGTCCATGAGTAAACTATCAGTGCTAGGATTGCGTTTGCGTGCCGACGCCGAGCGATGCAGCGCCAAAGGCGCCACAGTGAAGCGTCGCAGGAATGCAGGTGTGGGCACAACATAAGGCTGGCTAACTGGAAAGGGACGACTGCTGCCGAGACCCGAGCCCATCCCGGAGCCAGAGTTTATGATCCCGCCGGCACCTGTTAGTTTGCGTTTCAGAGTCGGGTTTTGATTCTGGCTTTTGTCCAGCGCCTGCCCTTGTTGAACAACCACTGGCGTGGTGGCCGACATGACCAGAGCTTTCTGCACAGTGTCCTTGATGAATTCGGTGCCGCGATGCAAGCGCACAGACAGCGTCTTCATGATGGCACAAGCCGCCGTGCTCGCTATGCTGCTGGCAGTTGTTGGACGTGCCCCTGTCGCCACCGATCCCGCTGAAGTTGCTGTGGCGGTGCTGTGGGGTGGTGGTGGTGGCGTCGGTGATGAGCTCGTGCCTGATCTGACATTGTTGGCATTGATATTGTTGTTGTTGATAGTGTTGTTGCTGATTTTACGTGTCGCACTGGATTCGTAGGACGTATAAGGCGCTGCTTGCCCTGCCGATGCCGCCAGCAACATTATATCTATGGCTGCTGGTGCTCTGCCTCTCCTCCTCGTCCACCTCCACCTCCACTTCTACCTTGTCGTTCACTTCCCAGCCCCTCTTCACTGTGTTGATGTTGGTGTTGCTCCGTCAGCTGCTGTTTGACCAACAACTTTAACATGCCCGGCGTTTACTCTCGCTCAGCTTCCCCCCGCACTTCAGAATGCAATTATTTCTGCATATGCTTTGACATTGTTGTTACCTATTGCCTTTTATTATCTGTGTTATTTTGCACTTTTGTTTTTAGTGTGTTTTGAGTCTGCTGCTTCTTTATTTCTTCACTTTTTGCTAGTTGCGGCTCACACGCTGCTTCGTACGTTCGTTCACAACTACAAACTTATTCAACATACTCCTACTACTGCTTTGCCTTCCATTGTGTGTTGCTTAGGCATTTTTTTTTTACTTTACCGGTCCAATAGACTGTCTCTATTCCAAGCAATCGCTGTACGCACTTTGTTTTATTTTATTTGTTCCAAGTACTTCACGGGTTGCCGTTACTTTAATGTTTTTTGCAATTGTTATGTTGCGGTTTTTGCCAGAAACCCACGAATTTTTACGTTTTGCTATGTTTTACACCTTACTACTGCACGTTCATTCATCAGCAGCTGTAGTTCATGCCTATACTCACCACACTCAACTGTGGCTTGAGCACTCAACTGTTGTGGAACGGATTACTTATATGTGCCCAATAAAAACTGAACAATAATTATTATCCTTATTAGTTATATTTTCAATTTCTTATTATATTATTATACATTGCAAACATTTTGTTAACCTTAATATTTTTTCAAACTAATTTTATTAATAGTTGCTGAGGAAAGCAAATAATTAATTTCTAAAAGTTCTATGGACACACTTAATAAGAGAATTTACCTCAATGAAGGTTACTGTTGTCTCATTTTTTAAATATCTAATATTATTTTTAAATTTAGAATGCAAATTGACTCTACAACGTAATACCTAAGAAAATGTTTTTGCGTTTTTCAGAAAACAAGAAATGCGTTTATATGTGTATACTTATTCAGCATTTCAAGATTTTAAATAGATCTATATATATTCATATATATGTATAATATAAAATGAGTTAATTTTAATATATTAGAGAACCTTTTTGTATTTATATAAATGTTTAAAAAATTTTAAGTTTTGCATATGAAAATTTTGCTGTTATTAGTGTGACCAAATGCTAACAGTATTTTTTAACAGCATTTAATACCAACTGGTAACGCAGTAAAGTTCAAAATTTAGTTTTAATACAAATTGTAATAATTGCATAATAGCTAGTATATAGCTTCTGGTTGCATTAACAAATAATATTATTAGCTACTGCAGCTACTGTATTTTGGCCAAAATTCAATTTAAACTTTAAAACCACTGGTAACAAGTTTATTATGGCTAAATAATTGCCAAAGCGCATGCGGTGCTCAATTTACGGGGCCGGTGGCGCCTGCGCAACGACAAAGACACAGCGGAGAAAGGATCTGGGCCAGAGAAGGAAGAGGCAGCAGTAAAGTCACGCTTTGTCTGCCTCCTCTTCTGGCAGCACCTAGAAGAGCACTCAAGTTGCTGCTGCTATTGCTGCTGCTGTGTCAGAAGTGTTTTTTGGCATGTCAAATGGCCGTTGAACGCCGCCTGCTCCGCTGCGAATCTGCTCAGTTGCTGCCTTTAATAACATTATGAAAACGCGTGTTTTACAGCTCATCAGAGCCGAGCGAGCAATGCACTATGGCAGGCACATTGCTTGCATTTTTTCGTGCACTCTTTTCGCTGTCGGACTGACTGCTAGTCATCCAGCCATCGAAGTATCGAACCATCCAGGCTGCCTGCCCGGCCGCCTGCCAGTTACGAGTCAAGTCCTCGCCACAGCGGCACTGCTGGAGGTCGCTTGGGGGTCGTCGTCGTCGTCGTCATCGTCGACAGCGGCGCCCTCCCATTGCGGCACCATGCAGCCACGCGTGTCGCCTTCTGCGCAACCGCAGCCACCGCGTCCATGTCACAAAAGCCAGAAGCAACCAGTACGCTGTACGCCAGTACAAATACATTCACACATACACATACGAGTATGTAAGTCAAGTCGGCAGGCTGTTGGGCATAGGCTATAATTTTCCAATATGCAAATGTGTTGGTGACTTCAAATTGCGCAGCCAAAGCCAAGCCAAAGCCAAAGCCAAAACCACAATCAGCACGTGGGACGCGAGCAAAGAGAACAAACCGCATCCAATTGCGACGTGCGCTCATTAAGGGTCGGGAGTGGGTCTGTGGAGTGGGTCTCTAGCCGAGTGGCTAACCATTGACAATTATGCAATTTTGCAGCACGACTAAACAAATTATTTTCACTAAATTAAATCTTAACTCGTGCTGGGCGCACTTCTCGATAACACGTACGATTCACTGTTATTGAGGCATCTTACTTGACGTCGGCATGACGTTGATAAGTTCTCGGGAGGAGCTCTTTGACGCAGCTGCTGCTCCAAAACGAAACGCTGCGATCGTGTGCTAACAAAGCGCGGTGAACAACAATGATGTGCTTAAAGACAAAAGTTGCCAGCTGTGAAGCTTTTGTAATAAACTTCAAATCGCATGCGATTCTAATGCAGTTCAAGATGTGACATCAGTCATGAAGTATACATCAGTACTTCATGTACTGATGTATGTACATACATACATATGTATTTCGAAGTTCGTCGGCAAACACACGCACACACATTGACACACACACACGTGAAATTCAATTAAAATGAAGCTCCAAAGCATAATTTATGAACTTCATTGATTGTTTTTGTTTATAATCAAGAAATCCATTGCACAAGATAAATGATTATTGAATAAAAGCGCACAACAAATTTTAGCGCATTGTTTTCTAATTTTTCAACGAATTGTTCAAATCTAGCGAGAAGAAATCGATTTGTACTACGCCGCCACAAATAGCACTTACAACATACTCAGATTGCTGTGATAGCAGCTCTCAACCTCCATCTATTATGCCGATTTCAATTACATCTCGTTTGCCCTCAACTTGCTCACAGGTGTGAAGAGGTCTTAAGAGGCGGGCTATTTTGTTGTTCCTTTGTCGTGGGTTGTTCTTTCTCCTGGTTGGTAATGAAAAGACCATAAATCATTGTACAAATGAACTTCAAGTTTTCTACTTCTCTTCTATATCCATATTTTATTCTCGTTTTTTCTTCTCTTTATTGTAAAGTGTAACATTGATTAAGCATTATTAGCGTTTATTGTTGTATCTGCTGTTGTTGTTGCTGTTGCTCTGTTGTTGTTCTATTCTCTAGGAATTCTACAGTATATTATAGACACATTGGCCGCATTGGTTGTTGCTGTTACATAGTTGTGCCCGCTCAGTGGGACATTTTCCATCATCAACACTTTGGAATGATGGAACGATTCGTTACTCAACTCTGTCAGCCCCCAGCACCAGCCCCTAGAACATGCGCCTGCGCCATTCGAACCTGGCCGAGCATATTGATATTTGTGTATATACATTCATATGTACATGTGTACATACATACATATGTTTGTATATGTAAGTGAATGTACATATGAGTACAAAATACATGCACTCATGTCCGATGTTGTTTCTGCTTAATGTAAATCAAAATAGATTTGCTCGTCGGCAAGGGCTAATGACGTTTTATAACGAACTCACAATTAAGCTATGAGTCTAAAGGTAACAAATATTATTGTATTTGATATTTACCCTTTTCAGGGAACGTATTCGTTTATCAAATTTACAAAATAACAACATTTTTAAATTCTTTGAAAACTATTAAGGAAATAAAATGCTGATTGGAAACTCTCATATTTGAAATTAAGAAAGCTAGCTAGGAATATAATTTTAAAAATACTTGACAAATTGCAGTTCATGCTGATGAATATCTTGATGTCCTGTTACTAGTTGTGAAGTTCTAGTAATTTTCTAAAAACAAAGCATTTTTGACCACTGTCGAAAAGATGACAAAACAAATAATGTGTACATGAAATTATCAAACCGATGGCGAGCGAAAAAGAGAGCCATGAAGCGATGGCCATTAGTCAAACCAAAGGGCAGTTGGCCAATAAAAATGCTGGAGAAATGGCCATAAATACAGCGGATTGCCGAAAAAGGCCACCGTTGGCCGGTTGGCAAGTTGGCCAAAAGGAGCAACAACGAAGCTCGAATAAAAGTTATGTGGAAAATTGATTTTGCGGTAGCCGAGGCAATAAATGTTCCGCCCAAATGCTAAATCCAAGTTCGACATGCAACACCAACACGAAAGATGGACTAAAAGGTATGGGAATATGACAAGCAGAGCGACAAGAGGCGGGCGGGCAATCAAGTGGCAAATGGCAACTGGCAACTGGATTTGGACTCTTGCGCAGTGCATGGAAAAGCTTTTGACAAAGTGAGAAATATGCATGGCAACAACATGAAGAGCATTACACAGGACGTGGCCCAACTCCAATGCGCTACTCTCCCACTCTACTCGCCGAGGTCCGGAATGTGGTGCGCCAAGTGGCCGTTGTGGCTCCATTGGAGGAAATATGATGACATATCGCGTCATAGTTCAAACGGCAGGGAATCCTCTGATCAATTTTGTACACAGCAAGGCGCCATCTTTTGGACCCCATTGCTCGCGGTTCGTTTCCTATACTCTTGCTGCTGGGTACTTATCTTAGCACTTCTGTTCTGAATCAAAGGGTATTTCTAAACAAATAAGAACGCTCAAGTCGAAAGTGCTCGACTACGAGATACCCTAATTATATATATAGATTCTGATTTTAATTGCTAACAATTATTCTAATTTAAAGAATGACTTTAGTAAATATTAGGTTCAAAATCTTTTGTATTTTTATTAATTCCTAATTTTAAGAATGTAAATGTTTTAGGAAATTTAATTTTTAATAACACGACGCATTTATGACGTTGTATATCTGTTTTTTGTACATATAGCACCTGATTATATTGGAATAAGCAAACATATACACATGTTCCACCCTCACGCTTATTAAGAAAGGATATTTGGCTCTCGTTATGCCATGTCTAGACTTGGTCTTTTTGTTCGTTCTTAGCTTTTTTGTTTTTCGTTGGGTTTTGTGTGTGCAGTTGGTCTGGTCAGTGGCGCATTTTTCTCGAGTGCGCCAAATCGTGGCCATAATTTTTTATTATCCAGCCGAAGTCTCGACCCACGGCTCTGCACCATGGCCGCTTTTGGGAACACGTAGTCGATTTTCAGTTGGCTTCCGTTGGTTATATTCGGGCAGCTTTTTGATTCTCAGCAAAGTAGTGTAGTACCTCCTTGAGTAGCCATAAAAATAATTAATTGGCTTTTATGTGGCAGGAGCCGACGAAACTTCGCTTTGACCATTGGCAATGTACTTTTTGCAATGGCGTCTCCGCTGTCTACCTGTTTCTCATGTTATTTTTGTCTTTTAATTAGTGTTATTAATTAACATCATCATCACCGTTTGGATCATGATTACCATTGCATCTGTTTTGTGGTTTAAACCAAATCTCATTTCCGTTTCGTCGGCCATTTTGGTGTTTCGCTCATTTCTAGGTGAATTTTCACCTTCAGAGCTTAATTAGTTTTGTGGTTGCCCGCAGTCCAACATGCATGGTTAGCTCAGTATAATAATTATTTGGTCAGATTTTATTAGAAATGTGCAGCTGAAATTAATCGTTGTGGAGAAAATCCAGAGTTTTGTTTAACTCAATCATAGATTTAAAAAAGATTTCATCTGATTTTCTACAAGTTAAAAGGATTTTGTTTTTCCCATAGTCTTAAAATTTGTCTTAAGCTTCAGCTTGTAATCTATGTGAAATTAATGGGTAGCCCCATTCATTTTTCTTAAATAGTGGGTCGAAGTAACAAATCTGGGAATATTAAGATTTCCATGTAAACTACTCAAGATATTCAATATAATTTTTATTACATTTTAATGCTACTTATTAAATTATAATTTTTCCTTTTCTTTTAGAGGATTTCCTTTCTCTTCATTCTCTGCCGACTGTGCTCTTCATGTGAAAATACCAATTTTCTCCTTCTTCTTTTAGCTTCTTCTTTTCTTTTCAGCACAGTGTGAATCATTATACCCGCTACCCATAGGGTAGTAGGGTATTATGACTTAGTGCCAACAGAAAATGTATGTAACAGGCAGAAGGAGGCATCTCCGACCCCATAAAGTATATATATTCTTGATCAGCGTCAACTGCCGAGACGATATAGCCATGTCCGTCTGTCCGTCTGTCTGTCCGAATGAACACCTGGATCTCAGAGACTATAAGACATAGAGACACCAAATTTGGCAAAAATGTTCCTTCATACCCTACGCAGATCAAGTTTATTTCAAAAGTTGGATGCCACGCCCCCTTCGCCCACAATAAGCATTAATCTAGAAAAAGTCAAGTTTTTTTTTATGTTAATTGCGTATAACTCCAAAAGTTCTTTGTGTAATGATGTGTAATCTGGTAACCCATCTGCGCTTGACACTCTTAATATACCCTGTAATTTTGGTAAAAATCGGATAAGTAGAACAAAAGTTATTCGCGTAATTATTTATCAAAATTGTTGTTCCCAATGCATATGGACGTTTTAAGTGTGTGATTGACCTAGAGATATCAAATTTGGTGACAGTATTCGTGTAGGTCTTACGCAGATCAAGTTTATTTTAGATTTTTGCCACGCCCCTTTCCGCCCCCAAAAACTGTAAAAGCCGTAATAATGAACCAAGAGCATTGAATTTTGGTATGCATAATAACAATGATAGTCTGAATGACTCCTGTGAATTTGGTTGAGATCGAATGAAAAACAAGGAAGTTATTAATGAATCAATTTTATATGCAAAATTCACTTGCAGCTGCTCGCGCTTTGTTTGTTTAGTTGATAGTGTGACCATGTCGGTATTTAATGGATTTAAAAAAAAATGTATATACAAAAAAAACAAATTTCAGTATATTCTGTGGTATATTTTTTGTTAAAATATCATTTAAGCTTTTTGTATTCTCTCAAAATGGGTAGCGGGTATCATACGGTCGAGCACTCTCGACTGTAGCTTTCTTACTTGTTTTCATACCGTTGTAGCTCGATAATCTATTGCATAAGCTATGTGGAATACAGTTTTTATACCCGTTACCCATAGGGTAGAAGGGTATTATAACTTTGTGCCAACAGAAAATGTATGTAACAGGCAGAAGGAGGCATCTCCGACCCTATAAAGTATATATATTCTTGATCAGTATCAACAGCCGAGACGATCTCATCCGTCTGTCCGTCCGAATGGACATCTAGATCTCATTGAGTATAAGAATTTTTTAAAAACACTAGTTATGCTTGCATGCAACTCAAGTTTGGTTTAGATTTTTGCCACGCCTCTTTCGGCCCCCTCAAATCGAAAGTACAAGACGTAATAATAAAGCAATGCATAATAAGAACTACATGGCTAATGATTCCTGTGAATTTTTTTCAAATATATACAAATAAAATCGGAATATGTATACTTTTTTTTTTTTTGAACGAATATCATATAAGTGTTTTGTATTCTCCCGAAATGGGTAAAGGGTATTTCACAGTCGAGCACTGTGGCTTTCTTACTTGTTGGAAATGTTTGAGTGCCAGCAAAGCACATCCAATTAATTGCAAGAAAAACATAAAAATATTTTATAATGCCTGCAATCATCGCTGCGGTGTTAAGAAAAGTACAACAAAATAATATTTAAAATAATTGCTCAGAGTTAATGGAAATAGGGAAAGTACCCAAAGAAATATGTAAAGCTAAAGTTAGACTAGGCTGGGTTAGAAATATGAAATGCATATGTATGTTGTTCAATTATTCATCTACTGGTCATTTAAAAGTTTTAGATGTATACATTTATAATTCCCCATTTTTTGCATTTTGTAACAAAAAAAAATATACACACACAATTGTTCAAAATAATGACGACAGGGAAGTTACATTCAAACTTTTTTGGTAACTTCCCATATTAAAAGCAAACAGTGTCTGAGTGGAAGTATGAGCGGCGAAGACGCGTGTTCTGCGGGTGTAGTAAAGTGCCATAAATTACAAACGGTCTGAGTCTAATGAGTTTTTGTAATTTGTTAAAAAAGTTGAAGAAAAAGTTACGAAGCCCAAAAAATTCAAATGGAAGATATTGCCGCTAAAAAAGGCAGCCTCAAACTTGAACCCAAAATATACAAATTAAACTGCGCAATTTGTGGAATAAATTGAAACGCCCCTTTTCCAATACCATAATTTTGCGCGCCAAATAATAACAAAGGAGGTTTCAATAGAGCTATAGCCGCATATATGTACGAATTTTTCAATCGGTGTGTGCGCGGGTAATGAAGCGGAAACGCAAATCAAAAAGGTAAAAAATAAACGTGACAAGTCATTTTTATGATGACAAGAAACCAAATACTCTACATATTGGAAATTTGTTTGTAGCATAATCAAGCCATATTATAAGCCCCGATAACTTTCTTTTATCCAATATTGTTACCGAAATTGTCGATTCGATAATCGATAAAATATTCGTATTTTTACTGACCATACATTGTACAATGTGTAGGGTATTCACAAAAGCCACAGGGCTTGATAGCAGCTAGGCCAATTGTTCACTTACTGGGCCGTCAATTTAGCAGCGAGTGCCGCATTGATGAGGATGTCGTTCGTATTTGACCTGGTAGTGGGTCCATTGTTCCTCACGCATGATATTTCAATACCTACGATATTACGAAAACAACAATATAAGTTCTTCTACTCTTTTTCAATGTACTGCTGCGCTTTTGTTTGTTTGCATTCGTTTTTTGAGACCTTTTTGAGCTGAACTTATTTTGCCGAGTGCGAACTAAAACAAAAGGCCCGAAGCGATGTCGAAAATGAAAAACAAATAGTAGGTTACAACGACCGCAAGACTTTTTCGGATATTAGAAAAATTGAGAATTTAATATACATATACTAGTCTGCTTGCTGATGACAATTCTAATCCGAGCTGAAAAATGTATTTATAGAATACTGAACTTTCATATCGAGCATATTTTCGGATAATGAATTGATTCGGTTCAATACGAAACGGCTTAATCTTTTTTATCAAGTTCTGAAATTTTAGTGTCCTTCTCTGATTAGTTTGTTAATTAGTCATAAAATTAATACATTCAATTATTCATTTTATTCATTAAATCGATTATAAAATTATAAAAATTAAATATTAACTATGTTGAATGGGGAATTCAATAACAAAATTAAAAATTAATTTTCTCCCAATGCGCACATACACATACTAAGACTAACTACGAAAACGTAATTTTGTGGATATGAAAATATAAGCTATATTCCAAATATAAAGATTTCTAAAGATCCTTTTTTAAGATTTTACCTCCTTTTTTATTTTCCAGTCAACTGTTTTTAAAGTTCATAACAAGTAATTGTCTAGGGGAGTTGAATTAAGCGAATATGATAGGTTTGGATCTTATTCATATTGCAATTCGGAATATTTCATTCATTCATTGAAGTGAGCTATGTACGTGCGTGTATTAGCAAACCAGATTTTTATACCCGCTACCCATAGGGTAGAAGGGTATTATAACTTAGTGCCAACAGAAAATGTATGTAACAGGCAGAAGGAGGCATCTTCGACCCCATAAAGTATATATGTTCTTGATCAGTGTCAACAGTCGAGACGATGTAGCCATGTCCTTCTGTCCGTCTGTCTGTCTGTATGAACACCTAGATCTCAGAGACTATACGACCTTTGGTACATAGGTTCCTGCATTCCTTACGCAGATCAAATTTATTTCAAAAGTTGGATGCCACGCCTGCTTCTATGTGGGCGAAGGATTCATAAATCTAGAACAAGTCACTTTTTTTTATATAAATCGCGTATAACTCCAAAAGTTTTTTGTGTAATGATGTGTAATTTGGTAAGCCATCTGTGCTTAATACTCTTAATATACTCTGTAATTTTGTAATTAAAAATCGGATAAGTAGAACAAAAGTTATTTGTTAAATTATTTATCAAAATAGTAGTGCCCAATGCAAATGGACGTTTTAAGTGTGTGAATGACCTAGATATATCAAATTTGGTGACAGTATTCTTGTAGGTCTTACGCAGATCTTGTTTGTTTTTGATTTTCGCCATGCCCCTTTCCGCCCCCAAAAACTGAAAAAGCCGTAATAATGGACCTAGAGCACTGAATTTTGGTGTGCTTGATAATAATTATAGTCTCAATGATTCCTGTGAATTTGGTTGTCGAATGAAAAACAAGGAAGTTACTAAAGAATAAATTTGATAGGCAATATTAACATACAGCTGTTAACGCTTTGTTTGTTTAGTTGACAGTGTGACCATGTCGGTATGTTATGGATTTTTTCAAATATATACATACAAAAAACAAATTTCAGTATATTTCTTTGGTATATTATTTTTTAAAAAATATTTAAGTTTTTTTTTTTTTGTCTCGAAATGGGTTGCGGATATCTTACGGTCGAGCACTCTCGACTCCACCCGCTACCCATTTTGAAAAAATACAACATTTTAATTTAACAAATAACCTCCCTTCTACTTATCAGATTTTTACCAAAATTACAGGGTATATTAAGAGTATTAAGCACAAATTTTAATATACAATATAATTTTCTTAAATTTATTAACAATTATTTAAATGGTTTAGAGGTATAACACAGTAGAGCAGATTCGAATAAAGTTGTTTTATTTGTAAGTATAAACTTTCTTTTTAACTCAAACTCAAACAAATCTCTGTTTACAAGAGACTCTATATATAGAAATATTGTATGACTCTAATAGCCCTATACTACACAGCCCTCCATCTGGTAATAGTGTTATAACACACCTAAATGACTTCCTAGTCATTTTGGGCAAATGAGAAAAACCCAACAATAATACTATAATATGAAGCAAATAAAGTTGACAACAAATCGCCTATTCGAGCAAAACGGCAACAAACGAGGGGAAAATGCAAACAGATGTAAATCCGAGCGTAAAACCCAATAACTGAAAGGCTCGAGAACTCGAAAGTGAACTCAAAGATAACAAGGAATGAAAAGCGCTGCATGTGGCTTGAGGCAGAGTAGTCGAATCAGCGGGGGCGGCGGCACACAGGTCAAGTACAAATGCATTAGGGTAACATGCGAATGCGAATAACACCAATAGATCAGATAGATGGTTTCTATGGATGGCAGCAAGCGGAAACGAAAACAGTTGGTAGTGCCTTAAAGTGGATCCAAAATGAGCAGTGGAAGAACGCGTGCCAAGGTGCGAGTACTGCAAACGGAAGTGAGGAACAGCTGCTCCTTTACCCTCCTCTTAATACCACAGTTGTCCATTCGTAATTATGCAATCAAAGTTCATAAAGTTCTGAGAACTGTACAATAAACCATGTGGACACAGGACACGGACACAGCATGTTCAGCGTTGCAGCCCTTTTTTAGAGTGCCCAGCCCTGTGCGATATTCTGTCTCTCCCTCGCTCACTTTTATTTCTTCTTATTCCTGTGTCTGTGTCATTTTACCGTTGCGCTGCGCCTGTCATCATTCCTCATCGTCCACATTGTTTCCCTTGTAATTTGTCACCGCTGGAGCTCATTTCTGCGGCGTAATTTGTTTGCAACTCATTTCGGATTCGTTAACCCCATCTCCCATCCCCATTCCTTGCTGTTGTTTTCGCCTTTGTTTTTGGTCTCGCTTTGAGACCATTATTATTATTATCATTATTACAGCATGTAAAGCGAAAACTTGAGACAAATGATTAGCTGGGTGTGACAAATATGGAATTGAAATACATCCATAAATGTATTTGTTAATACCAATTTATCTATTTTATGTAATGCATTTCAGAAATGTATATTTTATTTCTTGATTATTATAACTAAGTATTGTTCGTAAGTCTGTCTGTCCTTATAAATGCATTCATATCATACAATTATGAGCAACTGCAGTTTGAATTTAACTTCATTAAACTTAATTTAATTTCAGTTTCCGTTTAGTTATGTGTTATTGTGAAATTAACAATATTTTACTTATTTTAAATTTGTGAAATATTGAAAGACTGTGAAAATAAATTGAATTTATAAAAACCGAAGAAATGATTCCATGAAACTGTTGCCAGGAACAGGATATCTTGTAGTCGAGCAATTTCATCCAGAGTGTTCTTACTTGTTATAAGTTTGTTAATTTAAATATTAAATTCCAAGTTGTAATACAATACCGACTGGGCAATTTATAATTATGAAATCAATTCCGATCTGCCAGCGAGTACTAAGAATCTCATCGTGAATCTTTCTTAATTCAAGGCTTCATATCTCAGCTATGTAATGATTTTATATACAGACAATAAATGGTTTTATACTACAAAAGCAATCATTCAATTTAACTTTTTAAAAACTTTGTGTTTTTGAGAAACTCGTCTGTTTCGAACATTTCCACTCACTTTACAATCAAGTCGAGTATATCTTCAATGGTCCACTAAACCCACTTGAGAAAACTAATTTTCGAGCATTAGAAAGGCTCAGAATTCCTATACCCTATTGTGATCGACCATGACTTTGCTATGAAAACATATTTGGAACGGCAAAAGCAAAAAGCCGACAATAGATCTACAAAAAAATAAGCAAGTCCAAGAGAGAATGCGCGTGAAAGGGACAGAGACGATGGGAGACTGAGAGAGAATGAACGAATGAAACTGAAGCACGCACTTCTAAACGCAATTACATGCCCACATTGATCTTTGCACTTATGGCTTAAGCTGCTGAATGAACTCAAAATTATGAAAGGTAGACAAGTACGAACGTATGTACATATATATATATCTACATATGTGCTTATGTGCTGTACTTACGTATATAAATATCTGCATGCGTGTGCTCGTTATGTACAGAGCACTTTTCAGCCTCGCCCCAGGTGAAAAGAATAACGCAACTGCAGTAACTACAACTACAACAAATACAAACGACAGTCTGCTGTTGCTGCACTCGCTCCCATTGCTATCTGTCTTGCTGTAGCTCTCGCTCTCTTGTAGTCTCGCTCGTACTTGCAATCGTGCCTGCAGCGTTGCTTTTCAGCAAACGCCATTGGGGGTTTGGCATTGGGCCTACGCGCATTCTCGCTCGCTCTCTCTGCCTTTTCCATCTTACGTGAGAGCACACTCTCTCTCGCTCTCCCTTTTTGCTGTACCTATGCGATTCCCTTTATTAGTTTGTCTAATTGCTTTTGGCAACTATTATTACGCTGTCGCTGATGCCCTTGTTGCTGTTGCTGATGTTTTTTCCGATGTTGTCGGTTTGTCAGCGCGCAAAAAAAAGTATCACAGATGTCATATTTAGGGCCCGCCACTGACTGACCGCCTGGCCCCCCGTTGACTGCCAATGCTTTTATTTGACTCTTCACTTTTGGGTGTGCATGGGCCAATGCTAGTAACCAGCTTCGGGGTCGGAGTTCCTGGATACGCACACAACCACGAGTTTCTAATACTCTTTTAATAAACGTTGTTAAAGAAGGCGTGAAATTTCGCTGTTTCACTATTTCCATTTCCGTTGGTCACACGCTGCGAATTGCCTCATTGCCGATGCGAGAGGTAGGAGTTGCTGAAAGGCTTTTTTTATTAAATCTTAAATGCAATATTATATTATTTCGCATACATCAGAGCAGCTGTCAAGGTTACAATAACAACAACTCGTCTATCGCGCCACTGATTTTTGTATTTTTCTCACTTGAGTTTTCGATGTTTTCAATTAGAGTTGTGTGTCTTTATTCTGGTTAAGTAATAGTAGCTGTGGCGCCCACACCAAGCGCTCTTCTTCTTTGTTTGCCGACGACTCCACAATCCAATGTTATTTGTCATTCGTTAGTGCAATATTTCAGATAAAAACTTACAGTGCCCGAATGCTTCAATTCGACTCACGCACCAGAAAGAGAATGAAGTAAATGAATAGAGACCCGTGCCAGGAAAAAAACTTAGTTAAAACCTGCAGAAATACACATTTTTCGTTGTCTTTTTCACATTTATTTACGCTCAAACAAACCAAAAACAACAATCAAAATTGTAGCAACAACGTGCGATATTATTAATTTATATACATAATCGCATATGCTGGTCGCATTCCTCGGCGTGGAGCTGTTCGAAAGGCACGCTCAAACAAAAGCAGCCACGGCATCCCATCCCATATCCATTCATCCATCCACAAACCTTTGCAAGGGATGTTCATATAATGTGTGTATTGGTTTGTGTGGAGGAGTTTCGTTTTGGCCACCTTCGCGTGTCCATTGGTTATAACTCAAAACGCATTGGACTCGAGACTGGCGCACGTTGAAATAAATATAAATGTCAAAACTGAGTGGAGTTTTCGGTGCGACTGAAACACATATAAAAAGATGAATAAAGCATCTACAAAAACAAAAAATATAATATACAAAAAATGAAAAAGAAAGATTGCACTTGGCCAACAAATGAATCATCCTATGCGATGGACACTCTGCGTGAGATTCCAACAACAGCTGCACTTTGGGTGGCATATTCGACGGTTGATTCAATCAAACTTGCCACAAGAGGCTGCATGAATGGCAAACTATTAAGCTGGGAGTAATAATTAATCTATCATACTGTTTTCTCTATTCGACTAAATGTTGATTCGCTTTTACTAACATGTGTTTTACGCATGCATTACAAATAAGTAGTCTGTAAGTAAAAAACTTTCTCTAACTGATTTACTGATAATACAGACCTCTCAGCCTATTATCGTCTCTATCAAAACTCTTCGAAAAATGCATTGTGACTCGGATAAATCCATTCTTGAGAGTTCACAATACAATGCCATCCCATCAATTTGGGTTTTGCTAAAATACGGAACCATTGAACAAGTCAATCGAATAACATCAGAAATTCGAATTGCATTCAAAAAACGAGAACACGTGCAATACAACCAATATTTTCGGATGTCTCTCAAGTAATCGATAGATTCTGGCTCGAAGCTCTAATCCATAAGATCTAAACAATGCTTCATAGCAACACAGATAAATTATTTGAATCTTAGCGCCAATCACGAAACAATCCATAAGAAGTGTTAGGAAATGTCAAACATAGCAAATGATAAACAATATTTTTCGATGGTTGATATTATTTTTTTATATTATACCCCTGGCTTACCTATCGGTATAACATAAAAACAAGTAAGAAAGCTACAGTCGAGAGTGCTCGACCGTATGATACCCGCAACCCATTTCGAGAGAAAAAAAAATTTTTAATGATATTTTAACAACAAATATACCAAAAATATACTGAAACTTGTGTTTTGTTTGTATATATTTGAAAATAGCGGGAAAAAATCCACAACACCGACATGGTCACACTGTCAACTAAACAAACAAAGCGCGAGCAGCTGCAAGTGAATTTCACACATAAAATTGATTCTTTAATAACTTCCCCGTTTTTTATTCGATCTCAACCAAATTCACAGGAGTCATTCAGACTATCATTGTTACTATGCATACCAAAATTCAATGCTCTAGGTCTATTATTACGGCTTTAACAGTTTTTGGGGGCGGAAAGGGGCGTGGCAAAAATCTAAAACAAACTTGATCTGCGTAAGACCTACACGAATACTGTCACCAAATTTGATATCTCTAGGTCATTCACACACTTAAAACGTCCATATGCACTGGGCACAACAATTTTAATAAATAACTTAACAAATAACTTTTGTTCTACTTATCCGATTTTTACCAAAATTACAGGGTATATTAAGAGTGTCAAGCGCAGATGGGCTACCAAATTACACATCATTACACAAATAACTTTTCGAGTTATACGCGATTTACATAAAAAAACTTGACTTTTTCTAGATTAATGCTTATTGTGGGCGAAGGGGGCGTGGCATCCGACTTTTGAAATAAACTTGATCTGCGTAGGGTATGAAGGAACCTTTTTGCCAAATTTGGTTTCTTTATGTCTTATAGTCTCTGAGATCCAGGTGTTCATACGGACAGACAGACGGACAGACGGACAGTCGGACAGACGGACAGACGGACATGGCTATATCGTCTCGGCTGTTGACGCTGATTAAGAATATATATACTTTATGGGGTCGGAGATGCCTCCTTCTGCCTGTTACATACATTTTCTGTTGGCACTAAGTCATAATACCCTTCTACCCTATGGGTAGCGGGTATAATGAGTCCTAAAGATTTGCCCTAAATAACTACGATAATAGCAAATCGGTATAAGTATAAATGACCTCCCGAAATCTTTTAATTTTGTAATTTTAAAAGTTTATCAGGGATTTTTATACCCGCTACCCATAGGGTAGAAGGGTATTATAACTTAGTGCCAACAGGAAATGTATGTAACAGGCAGAAGGAGGCATCTCCGACCCCATAAAGTATATATATTCTTAATCAGCGTCA
Organism: Drosophila immigrans; assembly: GCA_963583835.1. Taxonomy (NCBI): domain Eukaryota; kingdom Metazoa; phylum Arthropoda; class Insecta; order Diptera; family Drosophilidae; genus Drosophila; species Drosophila immigrans. The sequence goes on along the minus strand of OY757142.1, from coordinate 28,733,812 downwards.
ACAGCCGAGACGATATAGCCATGTCCGTCTGTCCGTCTGTCCGTCTGTCCGTCTGTCTGTCTGTATGAACACCTGGATCTCAGAGACTATAAGACATAGAGACACCAAATTTGGCAAAAATGTTCCTTCATACCCTACGCAGATCAAGTTTATTTCAAAAGTTGGATGCCACGCCCCCTTCGCCCACAATAAGCATTAATCTAGAAAAAGTCAAGTTTTTTTTTATGTAAATTGCGTATAACTCCAAAAGTTCTTTGTGTAATGATGTGTAATCTGGTAACCCATCTGCGCTTGACACTCTTAATATACCCTGTAATTTTGGTAAAAATCGGATTAGTAGAACAAAAGTTATTCGCGTAATTATTTATCAAAATTGTTGTTCCCAATGCATATGGACGTTTTAAGTGTCTGATTGACCTAGAGATATCAAATTTGGTGACAGTATTTGTGTAGGTCTTACGCAGATCAAGTTTATTTTAGATTTTTGCCACGCCCCTTTCCGCCCCCAAAAACTGTAAAAGCCGTAATAATAGACCTAGAGCATTGAATTTTGGTATGCATAATAACAATGATAGTCTGAATGACTCCTGTGAATTTGGTTGAAATCGAATGAAAAACAAGGAAGTTATTAATGAATCAATTTTATATGCAAAATTCACTTGCAGCTGCCCGCGCTTTGTTTGTTAAGTTGACAGTGTGACCATAGCGGTGTTGTGTATTTTACCCGCTATTTTCAAATATATACAAAAATTAAGTTTTAGTATATTTGGTATATTTTTTGTTAAAATATCATTTATGTTTTTTGTTTTCTCTCGAAATGGGTTGCGGGTATCATACGGTCGAGCACTCTCGACTGTAGCTTTCTTACTTGTTAATTATTAATTATTGATATATCCCTAGTAAATGCACAATCCCGAGTAATACTAAAAAAAAACTATTAGATCTACACTAACTGGGACCACCGACTGAGTAGTGTTCCGCTCTCAGTGTTAGGCTCATCAATCTTGCCGCATTACATGGGAATCACAAGATGTTTTTGGCCAAGATTATCATCATCATTTGACTTAAAGATCATAATGTCTGGCTTTAAGCAGAAAACGAGCAAGGAGCAGAGCAAACAAAAACATTTTCTCTTTAGGGCGGCGCTATATGGCGCCTGTCGTTTTAAATCGATATACAAACAAACATAAATAATACAAACACCCCCCGGTTCACTGAAAAAAAAAACCAACTTTAACTTCAACTTCAACTTCAATTAATAAAAACCAGACGAAAAACACCAAGACTTTTGAGTTGGTATTGGTGTTTTTCGTCTGGTTTTTATTAATGACAAAAAGATTTAAGCGCAACTCGCAACAGGCAACTTTTTATGTGTCCAAAAGTTGCATTGAAAATATATTAACGAAAAAATGCATTAATTCATTCATAAGATGTTGATGAGAAGAATGAGTAGAGAGAGCGTAAGGAAAAGGGCCTTAACGCGTAACGAAGCACTTGGCCACCTCGATATGCTGAACAATTATTGACAATGGGGTATACTCGCACCAAAAGCAGTATGTGACGTCGCTAATCCAATACACAAGTAACTTATGGTAAAGGGAAATTCCTTTGAGAAATTATTTTTGTTAAGTTAAGTTGCCTCTGACTTTGTTTCTCATTTTCTTAGGGTATCTGACGTGCTTTATTCTTATTTAACTTTTGTTACTGGCTTCAAACGCCGATCGTTTTGTCCCCAAAGAGATGTTGAACATTTTAAGCGCCATCATTTATTATGTAGGGCCCATTGTTGTTGTTGCATTTATGCACAAATTTATGTGATTTTTATGCGTAGACATAATTATAAAAGCCGCACTCTCCAGAGCATCTCTCAAACCCAGAGCTGGATACCCGTCCAGGTTCACATTCAGTTCCATCTTCAACTTCATTTGCTGACCATTTTGAAGGTCTCTCCACTCTCTGCAAGTCTCGTGCGCCGGCGCTCCAGCTACACCTCGCATTGTCATAAATTATAAAACTTTATGCGTAAATTAATGATCTTTTTTTGTCGTTTATTCGTTTATTTGTTGCCCTTTTCGGAATACTCTTCTGGGTCAGGAATGCTTTGCGACTTAATGATCAAGCGTGTTATGCCTAGAAAGTGACATTTTCGATTTTTCGAATATAGTATTTTTAATATTAAGAACAATTTTCTTATTACTACTTCATTACTTTTGAATTGATTGAATTGAATTTGAATTGTTAATTAATGCTTAGTTATAAGTTTGATAACTTATTGATAGTCTCAACTTAAGAGAAGATCCAATAAATAAAAGCAAAGTATTTGAAAAACAAAAAAAAAAAATTCATTACTTGTATTACTAAGTAAGTTTTTCTTTTTGAGCTTCTTACCATCAGCTTATGTTAGTGCATTCCGTATTCTATAGGTTATTAGTTTTCGTCTTTATTGCTTTAATCATATTTTGTCTGAGTTTGTTCCAGACAATTTTTGTCATGTCTTTAGTCAGCTTAAAGGTTACGGTTCACTGAAGAAAGTAAATTTTTGAGGATTTCAGGTATAATCTGAATATATTCGATAGAGATTGTGACAATATTAATGAAGTGTACACTGACAACTAAATGAAAATGTTATTCTATACACATTCCACCCTCCCCAATGGTTCCACATTTTCCTAACTCTTGTTAGTCAATTTCCATTTCCAAAGCAACCACAGAAACCGCAAAACAACAAAAATTGCAATCAACGCATGCTGAAACAGTCAACGACCACGTCATAGTTGAAAGTATCGACTTATAAATTCCCTGGAGTTGAGTTTAAAGTTTCAACGCAGAGCTTAGCAGAACAGAGTATGTGCTTGGCAAACTTGTCTTATTTGTACTAAAAATATATGCATAGTGTGTATAGAGTATAGAGCATAAATATGAAAGTAAATGCATAAAAAGCAACAACTTGAAGTGAACAATTGCTTTTGATTAAACAAAAGTAGCCATGAGAGGACAATTTGCTCTCGCATATCAACAAAATCAAGTAAATTAGTCGAAATGAGGGTAGCCTTTTGATTGTTCAGATTGCATTTATTATTGTGGCTTGATGATTGTTGGTTGATGGTGGGGGAGTGCAAGGGCTACCTACAAGTTAAACCGCAAAATGCGCAAAAAGTTGAATTATCATTTGGTGATTATGACAAGTTAGATAAGAGTAGTGAATACACTACCTTTACAGGAATAGGGTACATCGAAGATAACAAATTGAACCATTCGAAATATTGATATATTGCAGAACCGAAAGCATTTCAATTAATTAATTATTTGGACTTTCTAACTAACTGTCTATATTTCAGTTTAAAACGTAAACTTTTACTTTCTTTATTCCACTTGCCAGCAGCAGCGCACATATTAGTAAATCAAGATTTGCTACACTTTCTCAACTTATAATTGAGAACTTATTGGGGTGAGTGCTCCGCCTTCCATTGCTGGGTTCAAGTGGTCTACGCGATCAATTTAAAACGACTGAGAAAGAATGAAAATTAAATGAAATAAGAAAAGATAAGAACAATACTCATATGCTGGCTTAGTTACTCTCACAAAATGCAGCTCAATTTGTCATCAGCCTTGGGTGAGCTGTAATGCACTTAATCAACCCGCCTCAGTTGAGTTTGACTTTGAATTGTTTTGTTTCTACAAAATTCGCTACGCCGCATAAGTCTTACTTTACTGGAAGGAGCTTGGGGGCTTGAGCTTGGGTGTCACTGCCAGAACGTATTTACATAAATATGGACTAGTATTATCCCTAGGCAACGCCCAAGGCTTGCATGACGTCTCGTAATACGTCAATGACGGCGGGTTGTCTATTAGATTGTTTATTTTCATGCCCTACACTCGAATGCCTAGACGAGAAGTCTATGCTGGGCAGAAGCATTTGCATTCGTAAGTCAGATCCCATTCAACATTTCAGTGGGCATTCTTTTGGCACCCACGATCAGTTAACCGAGGGTATCTTGCTAGTCACAGGCGTGTTCAAGTTGGACTTACGTAGATTGTGTGCGATTCTGCTTTGAGGAATTATCTCAATTTGCCATATACCATCCTTTCTGGCAGTAAGTACATACATACTCGCATATATTCATTTATTTATAGCTCAACGCAAGTCGGTCCCCGTCGGGGGCTATAAATTTTCACACGAAGGTGTCACATTACAAGACACGTACGAGAATGAGGCGAGAGGCACGAGGCATGAGACATGAGGCATGTCCGAGACGACCGAAAAAACCGGAACCACTCAGGTAATTTGTCGCCTTATCTTGTCAGCATTTAGTACACGGGCGACTGGAAAATGTGGGTAGCCAAGGCATACAGAGATAAGATACGACAGACCCTAATTGAAGAACTACTTGATTACCACTTGGGCCTAATAAAGCTGCCACTAATCGCTTGGAGTCTGTCCGCCCTCCGTTTAGCGCTTTCAATGACGATCCATTGGGATGCAAGGTAGTCGTGGACATGGATCATCTAGCAGCGGTTTGGCACATCAATCATCGGGCAAAGCAAGCATAGCTTGCGGATCGCACACTTGATTAATTAAGTTAAAAAATTGCCTGCCATATTTAACAAAAGGGCCAGCTCAGACAGACACCGTGATCCTTCACCTCACTCTGGACGGCTGCAGTCTGCGTTCTGGCTCCTGCTCCTGCCTCCTGCTTCTTAGTCAAATTAATTAACAAACATCACTCCAGACACAGGTTTGGGACAGTGACCGAGACGGGACGGAGCGAGAGCCAGAACCCCAACAACCTGGTCTTGTTTGCTCATTGAAAAATGTTTGTTTTTGTTGGCCGGGCATGAGGACAAACAAGCCGCATTTATTAGGAATTGTGTGAATTGAAAAACACCTGTTTTCCCTTAAGGGTTTTAATGTGTTTTTTAATTTTATTTTTTAGTGTGGTGCTTTCGTTTAATTTTGTAATAATTGTTGTTGATGAACATCAATTTACTTGAACATTTATCAACACAAATGTTATATGCCTTTCTATATATCTTTGTATCTATGTATATATCCCTAAGTATATGCATATTATCAGGCATTCCAACTTGACACTTGGACAGAAAGTGTTGGAAGAACAGAGCCAAACGATTGGAGGCCACTTAAGAACGAATGACTAGAAAGGTTTCAAAGAAGTAAAGCCGTCTACAAAAGCCTAACGACTTCCACTTGAACACTTTTCAATGAAAATCATGACGTGAAGAGAAGTTGGACTGAAATGTGCAACGAATGCGACTTCGGATAGAATTCGAATTGCGCATTTGCAACTGGAAAGCGGTGCGATGCCATTTGGTGTTGAGGTCGGGCCTATAATTACGAAGTAAAGACCGAACGGCAAATATTGCTTAAATCGTAGTGCAAAAGGAAAGGAAGCAGGAAGTTGTCCGAATGCCAGACCAAGGATATTTCAAGAGCGTGAGAAACTTTCAGTCCGTCCGAGGGGCTGTTCTTAATTTTGTTTCTGGCGGGCTTTTTGCGAGGCTGCGAAGTCAAATGAAGTCAAAACGGCACCACATAAATAATTACACACCTTTTACCCTCCCGCGGCAGAAGTAGGAGTTAGTTCTAAGACTATACGGGTCGCTGTGTGTTATAGACCCGTTTGTGTGTGTGTGTGTGTGCTATGGCGCCCATATACGCAACGCGCTTTGCAGCCAATTGTTCAACTTCCGGGTATATCGGATTTCGGAGTCAAGTAAATGTCAGCGTCTTGACTTGTATGTCGCTCTCTAACCACCATCGTCGCGACGATAACGATAACGACTATATTAAAATACGAGTACGCCCTTGCTACCGTGCCCCGGGCCGCGGACCCGAGGAACGATCGTAATTGTTCAGTCAGTCGACACGCCCAGTTGAAGGGCAGAAGAACAATCGGAAATCTTAAATCGCAAATCGCACGAGGAGAAATGACTAGGGAGGCATTCTTAAGGGGCTCTTAGGCGTCGTCGTTCCATTGTTGGGACAATCTTATATCGCAGCAGCATCTCGTCCTTGTCCTTTGCTCACCTCAGCTTTCTGTACTAATGAGGGTCCTTCAAGCCGTCCTTCTGCCTTTGACACATCGAGCGTTGCCTTTCTTTTGTATTTTCTTAAATATTTTCGTTTAAAACTTAAGGCAAATGTTGAATATTTTTCAAAGCGCATAAATATTTACGCAATGAACTAAAAATTTGAAAGTTCTTCAGTGAAGGGCATGAAGGGCAGCTTGAGTATTTTTGCAGAGGCAACTTGATGAATGATTTTCACATTTTGGCTGACAAATTGCCATCTTATACATATATCGTCAGAGGTATATTAATAAAACTTGGCCAGGTATTAATGTGAAACTTTATGTTAAATAATGTTTTAGACCAAATGCGGTAGATAGACAGAGGATAATTAATTAATGATAACTAAAACAATGAAATTTATGGAAGAACCTATTTCAATGATGATTCCTTTTAATTGACCTTTAGTGAAAACATTTATAACACTTAATTGAGTTTTCCAAATGTGTGTATGATGTGTCGACAAATTGTCAATTAAATATGTTTAAGTGTAACTTATGTCGAGAACGAAGAGGCATAATAAATTAATAAGAAAATTGTACGATGATTATATATATATTGCTTAATGCAATTTAATTGCCCCAACCATAGGCCAGAAATAATGTCAACAAAGGGATGTAGAAGTGAAGAGTGACTTCGAGCAAGGAGGCTAACAAATGCTATTAGAGCTGAGCATATGGTACTTGAATGATTTTTATTGCTTCAGACTTGGCTAAACCTTCGAGTGATGAAAGTGGACTGGCGGACGGACGGACGAACGGACGGACGGAAGGAAGGAAGGAAGGAAACTTCTTGGCTGACAAACCCCAAAATGCCCTTTGTGCCATTTATGTCACAAGCGGCCACCCACTTAAGTGTGAACAACAACACCAACAACATTGTTTGTTTCTCTAAGAACAACAATTTATACAATGAAATCCACCCTCTAATAACAAATGGCAATGAATTGAAATTGATACACCCCCAAAATTTTAACGCCGTATTGAGAGAAGCCGCAGGGGAGCAACAGCAACAGCAACAGCTACATCGGAGGCAACAATAAAAAGGACAACAACTGAAGATAGATGGAGGCGGTGGCTTTGACTGTGGTTGTGCCCCACAACGCAATTGGTTCGCGCATCGCTTTTTGGTCCTGTTTTAGTTGGTGGCTGCACGGAAGGACTCCCCGCCTGGTGTCCCCGTGACAGTGCCCCTTTCGCCTTTGCTCGCTCGGTGTGGCGTCAGCAGCATCATCATTGGCGGCATTTAAGCTCATGCCTTCTGGCATCCTCCTTCTGTCAGTGCTTAATTCAATCAAAATCCATTTGCGCTGGGACCCGGCAACGGCAACGGCAGTGCGTCATGCTCGGCGGGAAATTTAATTACCCCTGGAAGCTGGATGCAGCGTAGAGGATATCAATACGGCACGTTCTAAGCGCTCTCTTCTTCGATGCTATCTGCATCGTCGTCATTTTTAAAATCCAATAAAGTGTCACACAATTAAGTGACAACGGTGTCCTGCCGAGTATCAAACCGTTTCATAGGCTGGGTTTAGCCAACCGACATCTGTTTTTGAGTCCACTATATCTATGGCAGTTTCCTTGTTTTTCGAGCCCAGCGAATTTGTCAAATTTTAGAACTCAATTACTTTCATTGCTGTATTAATCATCAGATAGTTAAGAATCACGAATAGAAGCGGAAACCAGGTAATGCTGTTGGATTAAAACTGAACACGGATTTATTGATAAAGCCTTGTCAATATACTGTTATATATTTTAAAGGTTTTTCCTTAAACATCTGATATTATTTCTTCAAGAGTAAATATCAATAAGATAAAAATACATTCCTCAGCTGAAAACATACTAAAGTCTGATAATAGCATGAAAAGCTACCTTAAAGAAAGATGTGAATCTATAAGCGGCAAATAAATCTACATTATTATAAAAATATTGTGCTATTTTTAGCTTTAGTTGTAATTGTAATATCCACCAAATATATTATAGTTTCATAGTGATTTAAAATCAAGCATCAAACATAGAATATTATTTGAAGAGTCGGAAGCTTTATCGTTGTGATTTTAGAAATATTTGTTATATATCGATTTATCGTATTGTTTTAGTTGCATATTTCAAATAATAAATGTGTACTCTAAATCTCACTCAACACTTGTATATTTGTCAATATTCTATTTGCACAAGTTCTTTGAATTTTATAAGTGAATAATTGATTTAAATAAAGATTACACTATCAATGTATGTTTTTTCGATATGTACAAATACGAAGTTTAAAATAAAAAAATGTATTCCTTGTATACTGAGAACTGGATATTAAAGCAATTTTGTATAATATTGGCTTTAAGCTGGATTACATTTGGCAAAAATGAATGGTAATGTAGAGAAACAGCTAACTTAGACTTTTTACTATAGTAAATAATTTAAAGCGATGTCCAGCAGTTTTCGCTGTTAGGATGCCAAAGTAATTAGGAAACATTTCAATTTTCTGCAGCTCTCGAATTAACCATCATTCATTGTCAGGTGCCAAAACAAAATGTGCTGAGGTCATCCCACAGAGGTAAAGTGAGTGTACCACATCTAAGTGGAACTCATGACAAACTACCTGACATAGAGTTGCAGTCGGGTAGCGGGAAATCAATTTAATCCCATTTTAAAATCAAACAAGCAAAACAGTTTTCGTCGGGCTTAGCACACGCCTCGTGAGAACATAGTACTTAAAGTTGACCTGTCAAAGAGAGAAGACAACGAGGCAGAGAGAGAGAGAGAGAGAGTGTGTGTGAAAGAGATAGGTTGTATATTTAGCAAATGCCGTTGAAACTTAATTAGCTAAGATTTGCGAGACAGGCAGAAAACACAACCTCCCACTGAGTGTGCCACAGGATAAACCGTCCCGAGAGACCTTTCTGTTCATCGTCATGTTGTTGTGATACCAATTGTTGTTATTATTGTTGCCTCTTTTTTGATAAGGCCCTTTCGACTTTGCCCGAAACGCGTTGTCAACAATTTCCACGTGTTTACACTTGCCGCTGTTTTGTGGTTGGCTGTTGGGTTCGGGTTCCGAGTTGTATTCGGACTGGGACTCGGACTCGGACTTGAACTCGGATTCTGTACTTACAGATGTTTGTGTGTAGGTTTGGGTTTCGGGTTCCATGCTGTTCCTTCTATGGCTGTGGCAGCCGCTATCTCAAAGCGCATCTGCAGCGAGCTCAGTCGATGAATGTCATATAATTTTATTGATTACAAATTATGTCTCGAGACACGACAAGTCGAGGCAAGCATCATCATCATCGGCATACTCTTAAATCGCTTATCTGTCTAACAATTTTATTAGCCAACTCTGCGTCGCGACGCCAGTGTCGCAGAAGGCTCTTCAGATTCTAGGCTCTGACCATAATGATAAATTTTCGATTCGGCTCTGTTACCTGGATCCCTATCGCTTAGCTTAGTTAACAATTATTAATCGAGCATAACATTTATCATAGTCAAAGCGTTTCTTCTTCGTTTTAATATGTAAATTTCTCCACGTGTTTTTCCCCTAATTTACCTTTGACAATTTTCTTTGTTTTGTGGGCAGTGCCCTAACCATTTTCCAGCATAGTTTTGATTTTGTTATTTCCAGATGCCCATCATGAGATAACTTTGTCCTCTGCTGCCGACAGACACAACCATTGAGATTTCTCTGCTGATATCAGATGATATGATATAACATAATGGGGGATAAGATTATGATTGGATAAACGTGATGAAACCAGAAACAACTTGAAAGTTTTACTCGTATTTTTCCGCCGGAAATAGGAACTGAAAAGTGTGTAAAGAAAATCATAAATTGGCTGTCAGTTGCCGGATTCTTAATGTAACTCATCATAAAACTGTTTCTGCTAGATGGAGTAAATGGAATTATTATTTTTGGGTTTGCTCTAGAACGTCTTTAAAGCATTGTCCTGTGAACACATGGACAACGTTGGCCGTGGCAGCTAACTCCCCAATTCGTTGTTGTAAATTGTCAAATGTCAATGTAATCAAGTATGGAAATGAAACGACTCAATTTGTATTTCGATTCTAATGGTTCGCTATCCTGGGGTCTGGTGCTTAGGATCCGTGTATCTGAGATAAGGGGATTCCTGGGTTTGTGCGCCTGCCGAACAACTGCAATTTGCCCTTAGGCCAAACAGTTGGTGGTCGCTTTTCGGAAATGTTCCGTGTCCTTTGTCCTTGTAGGTGTTCAGCTCAAATTAGCGACTTGAGAGTTGTTTCTGGTCAAAAAACGACGTCTTCGTCTTAGACTCTGCCTGAAGCTCTGGCTTTGGGGTAAATCAAATGGTTTAACTATTCAGTGAATAGTTGTCATTGAGGTTAGTGCGACTGCGGCAGCTGCAGTTGCTATAATGGCAGGTCATCCCCTTTCCCCACTTCCCCGTCCCCCGTGCGGAGTCCGTAACGATTCCCAGTACCCCGCAAGTTGTGCTCATTAGTCATGATTTAGTGTGCGCATAAACAAAGTTATTAAATTTCCATCCACGCTTCGGCAAACTACTAAATTGTCTGACTTTCCGCTGCTGCTGCCACCTCTACCTTAGGCTCCTCTCTCTCTCTCCACCCTTTTGCGGGGCATGCTGCTGCCGTTCATGATGATGATGATGGTCCCAAAGTTGTAGCCATAAAAATTAAAACCATAAATTAAATGAGTATTTATTTACTGCCCGCTTGTTGCATTTTTCGCCAAAGCAAGCCAAGGCGAACCCGAACCCGAGCCCGAGCTTGAGCCGAACCCCAAACCGAATCCCAACCCGAATAGCGAGTCGAAGCCATGCAGAAATTTAATTAACGCTTCTGTGTACATGTACTAGACACAGCGGGCATGGTCGAGAGGGGGGTGTATCGGCCAGTGGGGGAGTGCAGAGGAGGTTTGGCTAGAGCGCTTGTAACATGGCCATAATTAATGATTAATTAAAAAGCGACAGCTTCCACAAAAATTAAAAAAGGACCAAATTAGAGCAACGACAACAACTGTAACATAAATATAAATTGTGCTTGAATTAAAAAAAATGCTACCAAATAAATTGTACTGATTGCGTTAAATCTTTAGGTCTATTAAATCACTCCAGCTTTTCACTTGAAAGTTGTATACCATAATTTGAATGAACAATTATGTAACATCCAAATTGTTGCATGTAGAATTGGAAATCGAGGAAATATAACTGTCAACAGAAACAGGCATAACGTAACTTGAGTAACAAAATAAGCACTACACTCTTAATATACCCTCTAATTTTGGTAAAAATCTGAATATAACAAATACTTTTAGAGTATGTGCAAAGCTTTTATGTATTCTGATTATAGCTAAACGGCACAGGGTATTTGGAGTCGAGCACTCTCTATCTCTCTCGAATGTAAATTACTAAAAACTAAAACTTTTCATTGGACCATAGCCGGGGGAAACACACTTTTACTGTGGCTGTGCAACACTTCTATTTGCATTTAGTGTCCATTTTTATAGCCTATATAGTCCAGTTCAGAAACGTACGATGCAAAGCCGAAGAATGCTGGATGACAATAGATGCAGTTTTTTTCTGGTGCACATTTCCTGGATATGAGCATTAAAATGTCTTCGTTAAAATCGATTCGCATAGAAATCGCATTGTAAAAAGTCAAAGGGAAGGGTAAAGACGAGTATCAGTTTCGGGGTTTCTATTTAAACCCGAAATAGTCCGCATAATTGGGCTCAACAAAGAGTTAAAGGCTTGTTTAGATGGGCCAGTTGCAACGCCTTTGGGTGTAAGGAAGTGTAGCTCTACCTGGTCACAGGTAACAGCATAGATGGCATAGAACGCCCACAGAAACAACTTGACTTGGCTGAGAACGTCAACGTCAACGCAGTGTAGGCATAATTTACAAGCTGTGAGGAAAATGCTGGGCGAAAAGTGCCCAAGTCGCCGTCAGAGATATAATACATAGATAGATACGCAAACATTTCCAGATACAGATACAATTCAAATGAAAATATCTGGCGAGCAGCTCCTTTAACAGGTAATAAATCACACACGATTTGGTCTGGCTCTGGTCAAGTTGACTGACTTGGCCAACGCGTCTTGACTTTCTGCAGTTTGCAGTTGGCAGTTCGCAGTGCGGAGTTCGGAGTTGAGCTCAATTCCTCCTACCTAGCCTTGTGTGTGTTGTGGATATCATAAAACTTTCAAGGTCCAGGACCGTTTTGGACATTCAATGGAAAATGCATTGCGGAAAAAGGATATGTGGTTGTTGTCTACCGGGGGATTCACCTTGATTTTTACGACATGTAAATTTTTATGGTTGACACGACCTTGTCAAATCACAAATCTTTCTCTCCCTGTCTTCTCCTTGGTACATCCTGGTACACCCTAACACGCACACACAACCACACATACTTTTTTATGATTCGCTCGAAAAACACACAATAACCATTTGGTCTATCCAGGAAAAACGCTGCCAAAATTTTTATGATGCGAATAAGTTTTCAAATGGTTTTCCTCTTCCATTCCGTTTTCCCGATACGAGTTTTTGTTTTTGGCCTGCTGCTGGTTCCGGTTGATGGCCATAAAAAAATTGACTTTATAAGCTGCATATTCCAGGATATCTTGATCCGACCCTCACGCCCAGTTCGGTGCAGTTTCCTTTATTTCCTTGCGGGTTTCGCAATTATTGTCAATATTCTGATTTTCGCTCCTTACCTGTTATGCGATGCAGGGCGTGAGGCCGCAATTATCAGTTGAATGAAATATGCGCTTGTGTTTGGATCCTAAATTAAAGTTGCACAATTTTGGACCGTTTTCATTCTCGCAGGTATTGTATTTCTTTTACAACTAGAATCTAATGTTTAGAACTATCGAACCTATAATAATATTGAATAATTGAATTTTGTATTTTACAAAAAATCCACATCAACTGAAACCAGAAATGATTACGTTATAACAAAAAATATATTCGATTATACAGTGCGTAATTTAAAAAGTCTTAATTTTATTATTTCCAATATAATTAATATGTATTTTGTTTATATTTTTTGTATTTATTTTAATGCACAATCCAAGTGCAATTAAAAGTATTAGTATTATTATTAGTATTCAAGTCGCTAAGTTATTGCAACATTACTAAATAATTCACAATCATCGCAATTTCAATTTGAGAATTACATAAGTGTATATATATTTTATTTTTATTTAAAATGTCCATTCAAAATGTGTAGTGAAATAATGTAAGATTTTTTGATAAATTTTTGGTCGCCATTTTTCTTTTTTTGTTTAAAAATATTTTCAGATATTCGACAGAATAATTGATGTTTACATATTTGAGATTAGGAAGTCTGCCCATCTTCTCATTTCTGGGTTTTAGAATATGGTGAAATTTATTTGCCAAATTTCTCTCTGCCTCTCTGAGCTATTCTCACAGTTTTCCATCACTTTATTTCAATCAATCAATCATTCCGCTTTCAGAATTAAGCTCAGAAAACCTGTTCTGGACAATACTCCCACGCTTTCAATGACAAGCTGCTTCGCATCACACACACGCTCAGATAGTCGCAATCGCAGTCACAGTCACAGTTCCGGCAGTGTTCGGCGGTGACACTTGAGTCGAAAACCCCAGGCGCAAACCCGTGCACCGCTGGTGATCGCGGCATGTGCCAAAGACGTCCCGTTCCCATTCCCATTTCCACTCCCATTCCGATTCCGATTCGAACTCCGGGGTCGCTTGCTTGCCCCGCTACTTCATTTGACTCGTGTCTATAGGCAAAGTGGTCGGTCAGCCACGCCCAGTGTCATAGTTGCGTGACCTCTCTACGTAATTCTCAAAGAACTTAACTTGGCGATTGATGCTGTACGTCCATTTGTTTCTATTTCTTCGCCTGGGGCCTTGCCCTGCTGGGAAGTCTTTTTTCCCATGTTTATTTACATTTTGTACAATTCGAATTTGTTTCTGCCATTGCGTTGCTTTTGCAGTTGCTACTGCTGCTTTAGTTGTTGTTGCAACCACAAGTGTATTGCAGTTTTCAATCTTCAAGTGGCTTCTTCGACCGCATTATTTATGCGCCTCGTTCGCCATGTGCTAGAAATCCACTTGGCCCGTAGCTGCGCCCCATCAGCCAACATCTCAAGTCATGTGGCGAAAGCTGTCCCGCCTGCCCCCCTAGCCCTCTCTTCTAGCTCTTTCTCTGTGGCATTGCATCAGTTTGGTTGATGTGGAGCAATGGCTTCATTTGAAATGACAACTGCCGCTTGATGCACTGCGGGTAGGACCTCATATTGGCTTCGACTAGTGCAATTTTTTGTATTTTATGGATCTAGACCCCAAATTGGGCAACAGACTGCAGCTCAGCACAGCGCTGTTTCTTTTGACATTTTAATAGTCGCATCGTTTGGCAACTCCGATGGTCATTGCTCGGTGACATTTAATGTCACAATTTGTGCGACTTTTAATAGCTTCAATATAATGCACATATGCCAACTTTTAATCATAATATTGTTGCTATAAGAATTTAAGAAAATTTCTACATTTAAGGCGAAATAATAATGAAGCAAATCGATAATCTTTGTGTACTTGGTTTATTATATTATTGAAACAAATTCCATTTTATTTTCGCGTATTTTGATTTAAACTACATTACGTTTGAATTTACAAATATTTTAGATGAAAACTTTCACAGCATAGAAAAGTCCTTGGATAAAAATCAAATGAAATCAATCGAATCAATTAAGTAATCGCTAACAATGGGAATCATTAATGAGGAGCAATAAGTTTAACCACATAAAAATTAAAAAACTGTGCCTCATCAATTGGCACCAAAAAATTGTATGATCATATATTTACCTTATTTAAAATTCCATAAATTAAGAAACAACAAACTAAGAGCGGGTCTAATGAAAATTTATGTCTTCATTACGCAAAGGTGCAAAAACAAATACGAAAACCCAAAACCAAAACCAAAAATGAAACGTTTTTCATTTCCAATTAAATAAACAAATGCTCGAATAGAAATGTGGCTAAAATCATTAAAATCAATAAAATAAACAGCGCAGATAAACTGACATGGCGCCAGAGATGTTGAACACAACACAATCCTACAATCTACAAAAGCAAATACAAAATGGCTGCCAAAAGCGCCAAGCAATGAACATGATAAATAAGTGTGCAACGGTGTAATTAGTGCAGAGCAAGAGTTTCACTTGAAAGTTGCATACATCTCCGCTTTCCATTGGTTGCTGCCCCCAAGGCCAATGACAGCTGTCCAGCGTTCAGCGCATGTCGAGTCCCGCCCCAAACGCCACTCACCCGCCTGTCCACCCACAAGCCACATGCCACAGTGGGAGTACATATGGTGTTCAGCCGGTTGATGCGCGAGTGCAATGGCAATATGGTCTGACCGGTTCCAATTGGATTGCTGTTCAAGTCCACTGCTATTGGTACTGCTCTCACTCTGCGGAGAACAGCCATTTTGTACGTGCCTCACGCTCGCTCTCTCGCCGTCAATGCGAACTCACCACTTATAACACACCACTGCAGTAGCTCTCCTTCTCGCATATGGGCGAAGAATCAGAGAGAGAGAGAGATAGAGAGAGCATGAAAAAGCAAAACAGCCCTTGGCTGTTAACTAGCACAACTCTCTGTAAGCTCAGACACTCGCTAGGTGATCATTAGATAGCTCATTCTGTGTGTATGGTGTATCGGCAAATACTCCGTAAATACTTCTGAACACTCAAATTTTATTTAAATATTTGTTCATTAATGTTCTTGTTACGTTATGGTTAATTTTAAATTGTACTCAAGGAAGGACAAGAACATAAAATAATGTGAATTATCAGTGTTTACATATCTGGATGTATTACAAATGTTTACTAAATAATCATCTTTTCAACGTTTATGCGAAACTTTCAAAGCAACAGGGAACTGTTAACTAACCTGCCTATGTTAACGCATGCCAAACCCACCACATTGCTATTGCGCTCTCTTTCACGCCTCTGCCGCACGCAGCTGCTCTGTTATGCGGTCTGCGTTAGACACGCCTTCGATTGGTGGTTGATTGCCCGAGTGCAAGCGACTGTCTATGTGTGTGTGCGTGTATACTGGTTTTGGGAAGAGCCCAATGTGCGCACACAGTGAAAATCAGTTCGCGATGGAACTCTGAGCATTGCGTTACAATTCAGTCCTGCTGCGAATCTTGTGACGTTTAGACGCTCCCCGGTGTTCGCGTTGCCAAAGCGCGAGTTTTCAAAAACAAAATACAAAATACAAAATAGAAATTGAAATAGAAAAATAAAACGAAATATTTCGCGCGCGCGTTTAAACATTGCAAGTGCAAGAAAAAAAGAGGCAAAATACACGAAGCTAAAGCGAAAAATACAGAAATACAGAAAGAGAAATCAACATACATACATATAAAAATATACAGAAAGTTAGCTTCGTGTGCGGTGTTCTTGGTGTTGTGATGGGCGCTTGAGCCACGTTAATTCGGTCAGTGTGTAGTTTCGTTGTTAAGCCAAACTTAAGCCAAACTGCAAAAGGGCGAAACTCAAACAGCCAAAATGATGATGAACGCATTTATTGAGCCCGCGCAGCATCATTTGGCCAGCTATGGGCTGCGCATGTCGCCCAATACAACAACAAGCAACAGCAACAACAGCCAGCAACATGACTTGCAGCAGCAACAACAACAGCAGCAACAGCAACAGCAGCAGCAACAACAGCAACAGCAGCAGCAGCAACAGCAGCAGCAGCAGCAACAGCAACTGGAGGGCAGCGCCGACTCCACGTCGCTTGCAGCGGCGGCATATCAAAATTCCGGCTACGGCCATTTCAATAGCTATCCCTCACGTGACTTTCTGCTCGGACGACGCGGCGATGCCTCGGACTATGCCGGAGCAGCTGCAGCAGCGGCGGCAACAGCGCCAAGCGCTGCCAGCGCGGACTCGATGCTGTTCTCCAACTTTCCGGCTCAGGCGGCAGCCGCTGAGCTGAGCAGCAGCTTTGGCCAGCATCCGTTCCATAGTCACCATCACCATCAGCACCAGATGCGGATGGCGGACTATGCAACGCACCCGTATGCCCAGCATCATCATCACAGCAACTTTCCGTCGGCAGTGCACGCGGCACATCATCACGCCGCTGCCGCCCATGCTCATGCCCACCATCCGCACCATGCCGCCGCCATGTCCGCCATGCATCCGGCGGGACCTGGCGCCTTTCTGCGCTACATGCGCCACCAGCCGACGTCGGCGGCCTCGAGTGTGAAGCAGGAGATGCAATGCCTCTGGATAGATCCCGATCAGTCGGGGATGGTGCCGCAGTCGCAGCAGCAGTCGGCGCGCAAGACATGCAACAAGATCTTTCACTCCATGCACGAGATTGTCACGCATCTGACCGTGGAGCATGTGGGGGGACCGGAGTGCACAACGCATGCCTGCTTCTGGGTCGGCTGCTCCCGCAACGGGCGACCCTTCAAGGCCAAGTACAAGCTGGTCAACCACATACGCGTCCACACCGGCGAGAAGCCCTTCGCCTGTCCTCATCCAGGCTGCGGCAAGGTGTTTGCCCGCAGCGAGAACTTAAAGATTCACAAGCGCACACACACGGGTAAGTACCACACATGTGTCCGGATTTAACCCTTCACTTCTGGGTCAAATCCCAGAGGACAAAGCGTCGGTGCGTGCCCACGCCTCCTTTTACCTGCTGCTTAGTGCCCTACGATCTTACCACCTGTAAGATCCGTTGCCCTCCCTCCCTTCTAAGCCTTTTGCTCAGAAGTCGCAAATCACAATGCGATTGTTGTTCCTGCGATGGGATAAGTCGCCCCAGGGGCTTGACTTCGACTTTTGAACGGTTTAGCCAGAGGATCTAGCAGTGTTGACTTCATAACTTCTGGTCGCTGGATAATCCCAACCGAAACGGCACTGCATGTGTTTTAAAGTCCAATATGATACAAAGTTAGACTACATAATATGTTTGCGAAATATTCAAGAAGTACAATAGTCTATAACATGATAAAGTTTATAGACAGATCAACATTAATATTCAAACAGAATTTTCTAACAAACGCCACTATTTGATGGAGAATATATAGTAGGTATCTCATCTGAGAATCTGCCGTCGAATACATTATTAATTAATATGTACATATGTTTGACAAGCTTATCATTTATTTTACTTACTATCATAGTTGCCAAAAACCAGTTTTCTCCCAATTCTTTCATCTTTTTCCTAAAGCTAAGTTCTATTTGTATTACTTTCCCTCTATTCTTTGCATCAGTCCGTTCTTACACCTCTTGAGCACACACACACGCACACTCTCTTATCAGAAGCGTATCTAAGTCAAACAACTGTTAACATGTCGACGTCTCAGATGAGAGCACCCCACACATATCATTCCGTCAAAGGGAACAGCCTCATAAATAACATGCGCACATATCAACGCGTTTTGCATAAACTAAATCAAAAGTTAAATGTAGCATGGCGAGTGCCCAAAATATTTACGCACAAAGACATTCATAAGACTCAAATAAAACCCAAGCTCAATCCCAGAAGGACAGAAACTGGAGAATTCAGCCATTGGCCAGAGAGGGGCGGCAACGTTGCAAATGTGAATTGCGATCTGATTTTTATGATTTTACCCCAGTTTTCGATTGCGAAAACTCTCGAAATCTCGAAAGTGCAATTGGAGTGCTGGGCACGAAGTGGCTAGAAGTATTTCCGTGCGATTACAAACGGAAGTTTTGACACGTGTCAACGCACACACAGACATACACACTCGCACTCTCTAAGGGTTATGCGAGTGTGTGTGTGTGTGTGTCAATGTAATAAAAACAAACACCAGACGACCAGGCAGTTAACAGATCCCAAAAACGTTACTGATTGAATTTTGATTTATATGAGGGGCGTAAAGACACGCAGAGAGGGTGAGGGACAGAAAGAGAGAGAGCGGGGAGTCAGAGAGAGGCAGGAAAGAAGTCAAGTGGCAACTATTCACAGGGTTAAAGACCAGTCTCCTCCGTTTTTTTCCAATCTGTTCCAACTCTAATGAAGTTGTGTCTTCCGTCGGCCACTTCAAAACGCAGCAGCCAATCATGTACTCAATATTTTCGCTACATCATCATGGAAATTAGTCAAAAAATGATGGAACAAATAAGAATCTGAAAAGATCATTATGGAACACATACATACATATTCGTAAACATACGTATTCGTAATCTGTGTACGTCATTCAATGGCGTCTGTGGCTCGAAATCGAATCAAACATTTTAATTACCTTTCAATGATCGTGCAAAAGAAATTTGTCTGTTAAATCGAAAAACAAGACAACAAAAATCAAATGATTTGTATTTCAATTGTCTGGAAATTTCAAGCTCATTAAATTTTGAATTTCTCTTGGCATTTGTACGGCATTTGTGGGGGATTTAATTCTTTCTTTCTTTTAATGAAGGCTTTACCAAACTCAACGATAAAATGGCGAACCGGATCTATTTGGTCGATACACATTTTAGGAATACTTTATGAAGTTGTAGTGAAATACAAACATCTCTCAAAAAAATAACATTTATTTCAGAACTTTTCGGCTTTCAATATAACTTTTTGAAGTAATAAAACAGAACGGAGTTTTTTCCACAATTAATGTGCTTAATATTTTTGCATATTTTCCGTGCTTTAGTCTCATTATTTTAGACTTAATGTCAACACATTGTACAATGCTTAATTTGGGTTTGATTCAATGAGCTTATTCTTTCGTTCCATCTTAATAATGACTGAGCCGTATTAATGAAGCAATTTTGGGAGAAGCCAAACAGAGATTTTAATGGATCGAATGCAATACACTAAACATGCAAACAGATTCTAGGAGCGTGTTTAGCTCATTAAAAACTTCAACTTTTATGTGACTGTTTTAAACATTAAAAACAATTAAACAAGCAATTAAAAACACTTATTGCACGGCTTTTGTTGTTGCTGCTCTGGTTGTTGATTTGCTGGAGAAAGGGAGAGAGAGCACAGGCCACAAAGCAAATCGAGGAGTAGTCGTATGTCGAACCCAAATATACATAATTGCTTTAAAATTGCGCCACTCGTTTTAATAAAGCAGATACAAAAGCCAGTAACAAAAACGGGCAAAAAATGAGCCCCAAACCAACGACTGCGCCAACAGCAATAACCAGCGAGAGAGCGAGACAATGAATGTGAATGTGAATGTGAATGTGTAAGCGTGGGCGTATTATCCTTGTTTGGTTTTACACCGCCGCCGTTTATTAAAAACGAGCTATGCATACAAACAAAAACAAAACACACGCATACACACATACAGAGACAGAACAGATAACAGCCAAGGGAATGAGCTGGCAGGCAAGGCGTGCTAGACAGCAGGAACAACAACAGCAACACGTACGAGGTCGCATACACAAAATGGCGTTCATATTGCTGGGCATATTTTACGCATTTTGTTTGTGCTTTAATTTTAGCTCCGTATTCGTTTCATTTTGCAGTTCTCTCTTTCATACCCAGCAAGTTTATCGGTCAAAGAGAGCTTTTGGCCACAATCACAGAGCATATCTAAATAGAGGGTATTTTTCCGTAGTACACTCACTTTTTGTAGGAAACCGAAACAGGATAGAAGTAAATTTGCGCACATACATATAAAAAGTTCGCAGTATTATACATAGTGTATATGTATATTGTTAAATATGCTGTGATGTATAACGTTAGAGTGGCAAGTTTATTGCATTTCGATATCCATAAATTTATGCATTTTAAGCATAAAATAATTTTTGTTTTTGTTGTATGCTGACAGTACTGACAGTACTAGGAAGCTCGTTTCGGCTAAAAAGCTAATACTTTTGGCACTTTCATTTCTATATGCAATGTGGGTGCAGCAATTAATGTGCTATCTATAAACTTTTGGATTATATTGGCCCTCAATTTAACTGACTGCTTATCCAATGTAAACTTTTTTACAGTCTGACGCTGTTAACATGAGGTCTCTGTTAACTTTGCACTTGACACTTAGCCGCCATCTCCAATCTTTACACTCTCGCAATGTCCAGACTCCGCCAACAACAACAGCAGAGAAAGAGCAAGAGCAGGAACAGAACAATCAACGTTTGTCTGCTTTGTTATTGCTTTTCTCTCCAGTTGACACCTTGCCCAGCAACTTTGACTGCGGGCATGAAGTGTCTGTGTGAAACTGAATGGCGTTTATCATTGTGTGCGGTTTTACATGCTTTACTCTTCCTCTCTCCCTCTCTGTCCCGCACTCTTGCTCACTCCCATTGAGTGGCGTTTTTTGTTGTTGTTCGTGAAGTGCTCCTGCGGCTGGTACACCACAAACAACAACTTTATTCATTAACACCTACAACCAAGTTGCTCCAAATGGCCAACAACTTTGTGGTTAGTTTGCAGTGGATGCTGCCCAAGCTCATTATGTTTATGTTTCCCCACGACCGCTCTTCTCTCCATCCGCATTCGCATTCGACCTCTGCACACGTCTAGCTAAGCAAGTGCAGCAGCTCGTTCATTTAACAATGTCCTTGCTGTGGCTGTGGACCCTTGTAAATGTTGATTGGCTCTGCTTCCTGATTCCGCCACTTGCCACTCGTTTTAATTGAGCTCAAGTGCTTTTTTAATGAGTCTTTTATGAAGTTGTTGTACACTGCAAGCTAGCAAAAAAAAACCTTTTTATGCGCTTGCCATTTCGCCATTTCTCCCTCTCTTTGCAGTAATCCATTTTCCTTAGTTAGCTTACTGCTTTTAAACAGCGACGGGTTATGTTAGATAACAGCGATTTCAGTATTTCACTGTTAACGCTTTTTGCTAGTCGGCGCCAAGAGCATAATTTTTCACATTCTACAGCCAGTCAGTGGTAGAAGATATCAAATGCTGCAAATGCCAATGATTGATGACTTTATTGCGGGTTCAACGATTTTCAAACAAACAAGACAAGACGACAGTGGGACAAAAAGACAGACGCGCAAACAAACTGAACTGACAGTGCGACGGAACGAAAATAACTTTTTATATTTTGCGCATTAAATGTTGACTGTTTGCTGTTGAACTTCTCAGAATTTGTTTTCGGGGCCAGGAGATTGAGAACAATGCAAAGCGAAAAAATAAACCAACCTGCAATGTGCCCCGGGGACTGATTACCAAGACACTACCTGCCTTTGCTCCTTTGCTTCTCCTGTCCCGTGGTCCTGAACCGTGCCTTGTGCCTGGCAGGAATTTAGAGTCTCGTGCTGACTTCAACGCTCTCTAAAACTCTGAAAATCAATTAGTTACGCTCCTAGATATGCATGTCCCCTTGCAATTTTGGCTAATGACGAATGCATTTTTCAACAGAATTCGTCATTGGCCCGTTGGTACCTTGGTTTGTCCATCTCTCTCTCTCTGTTGGGCTCTGAAAACCGAATACATTCAAATATACTCGCACTCAATTCGTGTTTGGCATTCGTTTCGCTCAATTAAAAGTGCCAAATGTGACCAATTTTAACATGACACTCGATTATCCAGCGATGGACCAGAACGTTGCAAAAACAGTCGAACGGGGAGGTGTGACGGAAGGGGAAAGGGGGAAGCGCAACGTTTTGGCCACTCATTGAATTATTCAAATGTTATTTTTATGACAACGCCTTGCCAAGCAGCAGATTTATGGGACCTGCGAGCAAGAAGTAAAAAGTATATAAATTTTATTTGTGGTCCAAGTATTTGACAGTCGACTGGGTATTGGTTGAGTTTTTTCTTTCTCACTAAAATTCTCGAAATCATTCCTCTTCCTTTATGTTGTAAAACTCTTGCCTACTGCTAAAGAAAAATTAAACGATTTATAACTTTGAAATGCAAAAAGTTTCTTAAAGCGTCGAATTTAAGTCTTTACTTACTTGAAATTAGTGTCTATTGCCTTTTCCCGCAGTTATAATTTTAGTTAAACACCTCTACTCTATTTATATATTTATCCTCCAGTCTTTTTGATCATTATGGAACCCTCCTCCTAATGCATATTGATTAATCTAACAAATGCATGCATTATAATTAGTACCACCCTTTCCAGAGCAGTTCATTGCGCTCCCTCAAATGGCAGATCTGCAGCCGTTCCGCTTAGCGGGCTTGGCGAGGGTTGTTCTCCATAACACAATGCCTAAACTATTGCCACGCATTTTTAAAAATGTCAAAACAATGTTATATGCTGCATATTTGTAGATGAATACTTCTTGTGTGTGTGTGCAATATAATTTCATTTAGAAGTGCATAACAACCCGACAGGGGTTAGATTCCGTCAACCCTTTTTTGTCTATTAGCTAAGTAGCCATTTTGTTGATAGTTATGTCTGAGTTGTTGCATAATTTTGTTCCTTCTCCCTCGTTGTATCGCTGTCTCTATCGTGCGTTTAAAGCGCTCTATATAGCACCCTGTATGATTGTTCAGTGGTTAAGCTGCTTATTGTGACGCGGGCTACGGGGCTAGTTAATAAATGAGGCTTATTTCAGCCTGGCAGCCATTGTTGCCGCTGCTTCTTATTGTAGTCGTAGTCTCGTTGGTGTTGGTGTTGTTGTTGTTGTTGTCGCTGTTGCTTTGTTGTTGCCCGGGCAACTATTAGCACACACTTGAAATTGTTGTTGGAGCACACTAAGCGCGCTTTTCGGCATAACTGCCGCTTAGCCACGCCCATTTGTCATAGAAGTCGCGCTCAAATTAATTAAATTCCTTAGATGCGCCAAAAAGGCGAATACGAGAAAACACACACAAAATTAAAGAAATATCAGCCAAAAATAGCTACGAGCAAGCAGTGAGTACGCATTCCCCGCATTCGGGAAGCTGCGATTTGTAGGTGGCAGACGGGTGAGAAGAGCTCGGCAGGAAAGCTGAGACTCGAGACTCGAGACTCAAGACTCAGGCAGACGGCAAGATTGCCAGGTAACAAAAAATAAAAAACAGAAACTTCAACGCATAAAGAACTGATCAGCAGCAGACAAACCATAAAATTAAACTGTCATCTTGCATATTTTTTATATGGTATCTGCATGCAGATGATACTCACACACATTCGCACACACTCACACTCGAGTCGAGGGTACAGGTCTGCTCTTTTCGAGAATTATGAAAGCAAGCCTGACTAATCCTCTAAATCGCGGACCAAGGGCCGATCCCCACCGCCGACCACAACATGCCCCACATCCACATCCACTTGTATAAATTAGCTTATGGGAAAAATGAAATCATTATTCATGCCATCTGAATTCAAAAATGTTAAACAGCCAGCAAAAATATGCTGCGCAAAGGAAAACAGCAGAGAATGTACAAGAAGGCTCAAAAACGTTTGCTCTTGAAGGTGTGGTTTAATAATTAAGCTAAATGTCAGGCGGTTCTAAATATTTCGTTAAGCATGCGGGAAAAACAGAATTTATTTATTTAAGTATCTGAAAAGCAGTATCTTGAAGCAGGCAAGGAGGAGTACAGTGAAGAATAAGATAAGTAATTCTTTCAAAATAAATGTGTCGAGTATATCGAAATAGTCTACATTTAAATATAAAACAAATAGCATAGAATAGCTACACATGAAAGTGAATTTGTATGACAGTCTGTAAGCGTGCTTGTCAAATCAGCTTAACTTTGCATATCGCTCACACGAGTACACAAACACACAAACACAAACACAAACACACACTCTGTCGGTCTGTCGGTCGCGTTGACAAATTTGTAACACACCAACGCCTCTGAAGTTTATTTAGCCATAAATTGTGATTGTTTTAACCCAAATAGGTTCAGCTGCAGCTAACTGGCACGCAATTTGTTGTAAAAACATTGTCAATGCAATTAGAGGCAAAATGTATGTGCGCTCGTCGTATTGTAAATAAATAGAACGGGTTGCCATTCCTAGCGGGTCTAAAACAAAACACAAATCTTGCTCGACATGAGGCTGTCAAATGTTGTGAATGCTGTGACAGCCGGGTGGACACTCGGGCACTTTGTTTGGCTAAAATTACATGCGGCCAACGCCACCACTGGCTATGACGCATTGCCGTCGGCTCCGCTCGGATCGGATCGGATCGGATCGGTTCAGTTCGACTCGCTGGGCTGGGCTACTGCGAAAAGTACTAGTATCTGAAAGAATCGCGGCACATTCCCTTCGCCACTCTCTGACTGCCGATAGCCTACTGGCAATGCCGTTCTTTTTTCTCAGCCTGCTCAAATTTCCAAAAACTGTTTTGGGCACAGGGCTCATTCAACTGTAAGTCGACTCGGAGCCATTGAGGTAACACTTTCTGGGGGCGTTCAGAGACGTGATGCTTTCGATTCTGTTCTGAGGCGTTGACCAATATGCTTGGCACTTAGTGATATTTTGCTGGCCTGCAAAATACATAAATGCAATTTAATGTGATGTTTTGATATGTTCATTAGGCAATACTGACAGCTACCCCAGTGAAAATCTCTCAGTGTGTGAAACTTGCAGTGAACCGTCGTATCAATATATTGGAAATACAAATGTGCATTAGTTTTAAATAAAGCGGATATGCAATTATTTATTGCATTACAATTATTCCAAATTTTTTATGGCTTACAGCTGTAGCCACTGTGGTCTGGCTGAGCGTAGAACTTCGAATTCAAGGCTGACATAATAGAAAGAGCTGGGAAAAATGCTTAAGCCTTTGACGAACATCAGTTAAAGGGTCTCTCATGAAGGAAATTGCTGTTCAATGTGTATGGCACACTCCCAAATACATATTCATTCAAATACTGAATCGCTGATGTCATTGAGATATTTATCTTAAAGTCGAATCTTGTTAAAATTGACAACATTTAAACTTGAACACTGCGATAAGCATGGCACAGAAAGAGGAGAATCCCAAACAAACAAACAGTTTCACCAGTTGTCACATCAAATAACCAATGATGACAATCTTGATGACATTTTAATTTCTCACACTCGCCGGCAAGTATGCCAAGAGATTTTCTACTTGGCTGCAACGCAAAACAACAAACAAGCGGCTCATGACAACGGCTCAGATTAAAATCTTAAAGAGCGCTAAAAAGCAAAAAAAGAGAAAAAGAGGAATAAGATACCCATTGAACTCCTAAGTCAGGCTATGTATGTACATATAGGCATATACAAAGCAACACCTCTTTGAGCTCTTTGGGCTCTGAGGAAGCCGCCAACGCCACCTTGAGCCCTCAATTTCAATACAAGGAGTAAGCGCTGTAAACTGTAACAGAAATTGTTGCCAATCTCATTGATGAGTCCAGCTTGAGTTCGACCGAGTTCTTCAGCTGTCAGGGTCTACCTGTGAATTTGAGCTCGAGCTCGAACTGGGCTAATCCTGTGTAGCGTCTTGTCTTTGTCGAATGTCTGAGGAGCAGCAATGGAACTGGAACCATGTTCTGTCTCTACCACACCCAAGAGAGTCTCTATCGCGCCTTGTTTGTGTGCACTTTGGGCCACAAACAATAGGATTAGTGTTACTTTTGCTTATTGTCTATCTACGCTTCGTTTGTCAGTCGAGTGCATTTGCCGAGCTAGCTCACCTGGTATATGCGACGCAGTATCGGACAGAACAGCCAACTTGCTCGAATATTGGCATATGCAGCTAAACTATTAGCATGCAGATACAGATGCAGTTTGCCGCACACTTTGGCGGTTTTGCAATGTCTCGTATCAAGTTTCATGAATACTATGATCAACTGGCTAATCATGCCTTCATTAGTCATTTAACAAAGTTTGGAAAGTACGAGAATATTTAAGCTCATAAAGAGCGCGTACAGAGAAAAATGTCACTAACTGCCTTGTTTCTGATAGACATAAAAACTATTTAATGCTTATGTCGACAATTTGCTGTCGAGCCAAAATGTTTGTAGTACAAATTTCTGAAATGTACTGCAGAAGGTACAAGGTTGCCAGACGCAGATGCAGACATAACTGCATATCTGGATATATACATACACATATATGTATATATATGAATGTATGTTTTGCATCTATGTACATGTCTACAAGTCGTACCCAGCCAGACAGTCAGTCTCCCTCTCCCACTCTGCGGGTTAGATGCAAAACTTTTGCTGCTGAAAATGCAATTTGAATGCATAATGCACTCGTGTACAAGTACTCGTACTTTTATGAATATACGAGTCGGAACGTGCACATATATGCAATAAATACATACATATACACCTCTTTGTAGCATACACACCTCTAATCTGTTCGAGGCGTTTCCTTGCTGTTGCTCGAGCTAACTTGTCGAAAATTTGTTCGCTGTAAGAAATACAAAAAAGAAAAGATATGTATGCACGTACTACACCAAGTGTACCAGACACAAACTGGCTCATGTTTGGTCGTCTGTTGCCTGTCATTGTTTTACTAATAGTCGCTGGCTGGAAGTTGTCTGGCTCGAGCTCAAGCATATGAGCAATGCGCATTGTGTATACGCCACGTAATCTGGCTGAGTCCGATTTATTGAAGTTTTGTTCGGCAAAGCTATTGCCAAGATCTTCTAGAATTTTGGAATACATGAAACAGCAAAGGAAGATTGTTTCTGTTTAAGGACTTAACGAGAGATGCTAACGAATTGGTCTGTGACGACGTTATATGAAACCTAATATTTCAATATAGACTGAAATTGAAACTCAATTCCATTTCACACTTGGGCCATACGTTGACGCCGTAATTATGGCGATGCCAACTTTATTTGAATCTGAAATCACTGCTCGTGCCGCACCGCATTCATTAGGTGAAACCCATAACGCCAGCCGAGTGTAAAATTTGTTTTGTTTCACAGTTTAGACCGAAAATAAAAACAAAGTTGCTATTTACGTCTATTTGGCTACAATAAACCACAGGCAAAGATCGGGCTCGACTGACCCCAGTGTCAATTATTAACGTATCACTTGACAGCGGCGGCGAACGAGCGGCAAAGCTGCAAACAAATAGCGTAAATAAATGATGTGAGGACGAGGACGAGGACGACGATGATGAGGATGAGGATGAGGATGGGTCAGCGATGGTTTCAGGGAGGGATGCCAAAATCATAAATCATGACAGACATTACGCAATTCACACAACGGTTTTTGTCAAACAAACAAACAATAGAGCCGCAGACGCAACTGAAGCTGAATCTGAAGCTGGCGAGTCTTTCGAGGCCAGGCCCAAGCAAATAGTCATAGGTAACTTTATTTTAGGGATGCAAACTCAGCTCCTGAGGATGATGATAATTATTATGATGTTGCTGATGAGCTGCAGTGCAGCCCGTGATTTTGTGTTTTGCTTTCGCCGTAGCTGTTGCTGTTGACAAGCAGCATTCATTGCGTTTAAATTATTATTTTATTATTATTATTATGAGGCATAAATAATGACTGCGCTGCCTGAGTTCGGGAGACGTTTGCTATTATTATGGTTATCAAATGCAGGCAAATATTATAAATATTCATAAATAAAATTGAGAGCTCGAATGTGGGAAAAGGAGCGTCGAATGCTATGGAATATAGCGGTCGGATAGCGTTCGAAGATAGTTTTTTTGAAGAAAATCAACTACTAGTTTGTTAATAAATACTCCAGCTAATTAAAACCTATTGCTAATACAATCCTCATTTTATTGAATTAGTCAAATTTTCTATTATCATAAAAAACTAACAGCTTCGTTATCCCCATATCTAAGAAATATTATTATACATATGTATATTTTCTGACCGATTTTACATCGATAGTACACTTGTTGGGCGACCCTGCGCTCATCCAGGAAGTGCGTGACGGGTACTTTACCATCAACAGTAACTGCCCCCTTACTATCTTACCCCTAAACCAAAACAGAGACATTTGCAAAATGTAACAAAATAGAGAGAAAATGAAAATACCAATCCAAAAGTAGGGGAACAAAATTGCCCATTGAAATGTAAACCGCCAGGAAATCGGGGTTTGGCTTTTTCCGGCTTTACATAGAACAAAAGACTCAAAGGAAGAAGCGGCAACAAAATCATAAAAAATATATATTCACAACAACAGGACAGAGGTTTTCAAATCCTAAAAGGAGTGTCAACAACCTAGAGCGAGAAAGGTATACAGTGAGCGAGCGCGAGCGACTAAACAAGGAGACAGTCAGGCAGTCATGCAAGCAGGCAGGCAGGCAGGCAGGCAGGCAAAAAGTAGCTGCTGCATTGTTATTCTGTATTGTTAGATAATAATAATCATATCGCATTGCATGTTGTTGACACATGAGTGATGATGATGCTGCTTATCTCCGCTACTTCACTTCTTCTCATCATCTCTAATTCTCTTTCGCTCACCCCTCACCCCCTTTTTTCGTTTTTTTTGCAACAAGCAAATGGTTTCTTAACAGCGCTCCACTTTAACAGAGTTAATTGCAGGAACTGCCCGATCCCTGCTAATAGCAGAAATTCCTGCTAACATTGCACTGTTAATAATGCTACAGTCCCTCTCTTTATAACAGCCTGTTTAAAGAGTTGAGCTTGCGCTGTTAAGGAATCTGTTTATGGCGTTTTAATGAATTCGCCTGCTCTCGACAGTTGCATTTAATACAAGCATGCAACTCTGGCTATGGCTGTGAGAATATGTTATATTTCATTTTCAATTTTCTCATTTGTTGCTGATGTTTCTGCTTTTCTGCTTTGTGCCTGCCCGGTTGAAAATTAAAAAAAAACGATTCTGGTTCAATTAATCAGCGATTGTCAATGATGCTTAATATGCACGGGGAAAGACGGATTGTGGAGCGGATAAGTAAAGTGAGTGGAGCTTAATGAGGTATATTCTACAGACAGCTTGTTGCTTCCTCATTGTCAGACCAGTGGGCGGCTTTTGTTAATTGATTCAATTTATTTTTGGGTTTAAGCGGAGTCAACTTCAGTAAAGTAAAGCTAAATGGGGACGAACTGCAGTTTGCTTGTGACAAACATTAATTTTGCAACAATATTGTTTTTATATGTTCCATTACTTTTTCATAGAGCTATGAAGACCATTTTCTCCATCGCTTTATTCCCATATTTAAGAATTCCAAAACACATTGCATAGCTTCAAAGGAGTTCGACAATAACAACCAAACAAAAAACATATTGTAGGCATTTCCACAATTTTCTTTCTCCTTCCCACAAAAAACACTTAAGAGACGTTTAGTAAAACTCAATTTTTTTCTTTACGACGACGCCGAAACTCAGGGTCGAAAACAACGCCCCAAAAGTAAAACAGCCACAATATACACACACATCCCACACTTGCACACTATGCCATTGAAGAGACCTAGACCCGGTACCGAAGCCAGAGTTCGAGTTCGAGTTCCCAGCTCCCAGTTCCGAGTTTCAGTCCGTCGGCCCGAACGTACGACTGAATCTGCAAATGACAGGCAGCTTTACCGTTACATAAAAGCTAAAACATGTGATATGTTTTCCATCCACATAGCCCACTATATATATGTACATAAACATATATACACATTTACACAAATATATATATATATATATATACAATTTTCTTGGCTAAAGCCACCCACAAAACAGATTACAAAGCAATGCCAACCCCCGAAATTCAACCAACCCCAAAACAAAAGCAACAAAAAAAGCTGTACACGGCGCGACGGAATGGCGGTATGACGGAACGGCGAGGACGCCATGACAGACGCTGTGCCAATTCCGAGCGTTCCTCGAGCTACATTAAACGTTTTTTCCGCTAGGAAATTAACAATTTGGGCCTCAGTTAATGACACTTTTGCAAGGGAAAACGAAATATGCAAAGCAAATTTCCATAGCCTTCTCGCGGCCTATTTCAAAGTTCTTTCTTGTATCTTTTTTTATACGTTTCATGCACAGACTTGGGATTTACTTTATTGAAATATTTAAATAAGTTTGGCAATGTTCAGAGCCTAAATGGGATTTACATGGCGGCCTGCTCAGTCCGTGACTATGGACGGTCCTTTGCAGTGTGCTCTGCCCTGAAATTGACATTTTATAAATGGGCGGTTTTTCTCTAACGCCTTCTCCCTCTTTCTTCATCTATCTCTCTCCAACTCCGTTGTATCCCTTTTTTTTCTCCATCAGTATCTGCCGTTTTAAACTTAAAGCAATAAAATATTTAAATGTGCATCGCGCTGTAAATGTGAAAATTATGCGTATATTTAGCAGGGACACAAACCCTTCCACTTCGAAGTCGCGTGCCACGCATTCACCCGCTGCGCTTAGACCACAAAGCGCACCAGGAGTTTCCCATATGGTGAACACTCTCATTTATATGTATACGAGCTCGTACTACAAAGATGTACATACATATACATAGATATATAAAAGGCAGTTTCTAGTGTGTCCAGCAAGTCATAAAAGTCACATCTCAAGCAATAACGTTGATAACAACCTGAACCGCATGAGAAACGTCTTAAGTGAAAAGGCATCTGCCTGATCATTAACGATTAAATCAACTAGATAGTTTAATGCCGATAACATTCATTTATTGAACAGTGAATGCGAGAAAACAGCTTGGTGTATCAGAGACTTTTCTTACTAATAATAATTACATTGCTGAAGAAAGTAAGTCTTATAACACGTTAAGATTCAAAAATCGTTTTTACTCATGGCGCCTCTTACGCCTATTAAAATTGATTTGACTTATAGCCAACACTTGACATTCCTCGCTTCCCCTTTAGCAGCCATGAACTGCTGTTCGCATCAAAATGCATTCGATGCGCTTGTTTCTTAACAATTTCTGGTGGATTCGGTCTGTCAAAATAATTGACGTGATCCGCAGAGAGTGATTGGTCGGGTAATACGCATATTTATGATTGTTCAAATTTTGACAAATTAATAGAAAAACAAGAAACAATAAACAACGAAAGGGAATCGGGGGACAATCAGATGCGACACGCCATTGAAAATCGAATAGTCATTTTGTGCTTAAGACAAACTCAAAGTTTATGCAAATTCGCGTAATAAAGCACATAAATTAGTATTAAATTACACACAAGGGGACCAAACAATAAATGATACACCAACAACAAAAGCAAAACAACGACAAATCGAAGAAATCATAAAGCAAAAAAGACTCGAAACTGACTTGTTGAACGTGGAACAAACCAAAACCCAAAGAGCACCGCTGGATGTCTCTTTATATGGCGCACAAAGAGCCCAAAGGGACAGACAATAATGCAGCTTTTCAGTGTACACTGAGTACACGCTGGTTGTTGTTGTTGTTTTTGTTGTTGTTATGCCCCTCCTAAACCATAACTATGTCCACTTTAAGCTCAAGGTGTGAAAATGTTCGATTATTGTCATCGTCATCGCTATCGTTGTCGTTGTTGTTGTTGTCGATTTCTGTGTGGGACGTCGGAGTTAAGTCAAGAGCTGGAAGTGGAACTGGGAGAGGACCATCCAGCTCCCAGCTGAGCAGCTTAGCTGCAATTGTCAAAATGCGAGGCTTATAATGGCCGCTTAGCTGGCACATAAATACAATATGCTAAATGGATTTGCTCTCCAGTCTGAGTCAAGTTTATGTTCATATTATTGAAACTGATGGATCAGAAGTGGTCGCATGTTGTGTCAGTCTTTGGAAACATTAACCAACTTAATGCTCTTAGATGAAAGACAAAAACTATCAGGGTATTATATATACGAACAAGTAATACTGTGATATTCAATTGTGATATACTGTGTAATACAATTAATAAATTGTTAATTCTTTGACCCTTTTTTAATTTTTTCATAATTTATCTATAATCCCCAGATCTCATTAATGAGCTTGCTAATGTCTCTCTGTATCTGAAAAAAATAAAAAAAAACATGTGTAACATTGCCAAATTATAGGTTGACATTAGGGAAATAAATTTTAAGTTATGATATATTTAAAGGTTTTGGGTTTAATCTAAGGTTCTATCTGCTTGCATCTAAAACTCTTTTGGACAAATAATTTTGTAATAAGCCATAAAATATCACCTATTGCTGTGTTTTCTGTTTGGGGAAAGGTGTTACTGACTGTGTATAATGGAGGTTAACCTTTTGACCTTTTTGCCTGCGAGAAGCATTCTCAACGCACGACGTATTTTGACCCGTTGAACATTCAGTTATTCACAGCCCGACAAAAAGGACAACAGCAGCATCTGAAAGCAGCACAGGTGAATTTTTTGTTGAATTGTGTTGGGTTCCTCGGATTCAGAGAGGTCGCAGGTTGGCGGTTGCGTGTCGGAGGCCTCGTATAGCTGTTTGATTTCGAACAATACCCATGATCCCGCATAATTTATATGATTTTTCCCAATAAAAACGTTGGACAGACGCTCAGTTTTCCCACCTTTATTAAATTGTATTGATATTGAGTCTTGGCTTGGGGTCGGAGTCGGAGTCCGAGTTCATAAATGGGCGTCTTTCGTCGGTGTCCCCTACATAGTTAGTTGGACGAGTATATATTTATATTTTATGCGTTGCACATAAATAATGTCGTTTATGGGTCCGATGGTTCCCGAGATCTGACACATTTTGAGAGGGGGGGGAGCCAAAGGGCTTTCTTTTGTTTTCCCCCAGAACTACAAAAACTAGGAGGACACATCTAAAGATACCCTGTAATGATTAGCTGTTTAGTCGTTACCCTTCTCATCGTCTACTATCTTATGGAGAACATGAGTACGAAAAAGTCAACTTATCGTTTGTATTTTGTCCACTTGCAGGCGAGAAACCGTTCAAGTGCGAGCACGAGGGCTGCGATCGGCGCTTCGCCAACTCGTCGGACCGCAAGAAGCACTCGCATGTGCACACCTCGGACAAGCCCTACAACTGTCGCATCAATGGCTGTGATAAGTCCTACACGCATCCCTCTTCGCTACGAAAGCACATGAAGGTAAGCATCGGGATTAGTTTCCCATTCCCATTTATGAGCAGTGTTCATTTCCCCGGACTTTGTCTAATCATTCAAGCCATGTTTGTGTCTTCCCTCCAATCGCAGGTGCACGGCAATATTGATGAGAAGTCACCGTCGCATGGCTATGACAGCGATGGCGAGGAGAGCTCCAGCTCGAGCATTGTCACGGGAGGCGCTCAGACGCCGCCCTCGACACGTCTGGATGGCAGCGCTGGCAGCAGCAGCGGCGTCAGCAGCTTGAGCGGTGGCAGTGGCATTAAATCATCTCCGCACTCAATCAAATCGGAGCCAAATCCGATGCACAGCGTGCACTTGGGTGCCTCCAGCAGCGGCAGCAGCACCGCCAGCAGCAGCGCCTCCCATCTGTTGCAGCAACAGCAGCAACAGCAACAGCAACATCAACAACAGCAGCAGCAGCAGCAGCAGCAGCATCAACTCTCCGCACATCAGGCATTGCATGCCGAACCGAAATCTTCGCCTGCGTTGCAGCTGATGGCTTCCTCCGCGTATCTGCCACCACCGTTGGGACCACCGCCGTCCCATCACCATCACCACCACCATCATCAGGTGGCCGCAGGCAGCTCGGCGGCAGCAGCAGTGGCATCGGCGGCAGCTGCCTCGCCGGGTGCGGCTGCTGCCTCGGCATCGATGCTGGCAGTGACCGGACATCACAATCACCATTTACTCTACCATCCGGCGGCGCAGCATCATCCGCCCAGCGACTGGTACCACACGGCAGCGCCGGCCGGCAGTGCGGAGGCAATGAATCCATTGAATCACTTCGGGCACCACCATCACCATCACCATCTCATGCATCCAGGCGCGGCGACAGCGTATTGAGATTGGGAGAACTGGTGGCCCGAGGAGCCGCTGCTGCCCCCAACGCCAGCGGCGACTGCAGTGCCACCAGAAGATCCGACATCAGCGTCAGCGTCAACGTCAACGCCTACGTCAACGCAAACTCAAGCCCTGGACTGGATCTGCTGTCAGCGTCTGCAGAACTTGGCGCTTGTCGCGCAATGTGAAAACCAAATATTTCTGAAAGTCGAAGAAAGCACTTTAAACTTTTTACCTGATAATTGAAAAATTACTGATAAACATAAACGCAAACACACACACACACACACAACTTACAAATAAACAACAAAACCAATTGATTCATCGAGTTGGGAGTACTTTAAAAACCCTATTATTATTATTATTATTATTATTATTATTATTATGATTATTATTATGTATTTTAATATAATAACAATAAAAACAAAACACAACAATGGAAATTGCCTAATTTTTTGATAATTACATGTTAAATTAATTTAAATAAATAGCATTGTAGTTGATTTGATTAAGTGTGGTGCGAATTGATATATTCTTGTAAATTATAAAAACTAAAGTCTTCTAAGATAAATGTAAAAAAAAATAACATATAATATATGTTGATGATAAGATACATACATACATAATAATTTTACCTAAGCATAACTATTTAGCTATTAAGTATTAGCAAATTTTTCAAACTGCTTTTCACACACACATACACTCATTAAATCTTATAAAAAGAACTCCTCCAGCTTTCTAGTACAAACAAAAAAACAACAAAAAAACAATGATTGAAAAGCTAATCATATACGTACATACATTTTCGGCCTTAGAATTTTCCCCAGCTTAAGAACACAAATAAATTTAAAAATAAAACAAAAAACAACACACAAAAAATAAACATAAACAAAAACTATACAACACGCCAGTTCTTTTATTTGAATTCTAAAATCGATCAGTCAAGTCTTAATTGGACACATTGAAGTTAACCATGCATCTGAAACAGTTACCAACATTCTAAGCTTACATTTGATTACCTCAGCAAATAGCATCTTAAAAAGGTTTTTTTTACCTTCAAATTGCTTTTTGAGCACAGTACGCCCACGCTGGCAAGGAGTTAAAAACCAGTCCAATTCTATTATTAACGATCCGCAGAAAAGCAACGCTAATGAGAAAAAATTTAAATACAAATGGAATTGCAATTTTGATCTGTTAATTAAGAGTGTTGCTCTCTTGCTCTCGCACTGTTATGCGTTGGTATTTGACGGAATTCCGTCATGAATATTTATGCACAGCATTTAGTTTTTATGCGAGTATATATTTTGTTTATTTGGTAATTTGTATTGATGGGCTTCGCGATTCGCACAGCGGTGCCAAAAATATTTATGCGTATCTGGTTTCAGTGTGTCGAACGATCGGAAGGTTTAGTGCAACTATTACTGTGGCAATTATCGAGGATCGGCAATACTTATTTGCATAACTTAACAGTATGCAAGAAATACAATGAATATGGAAAGAATATATATAAATTATATTTTTAATCTTATTTTATTAGATTTGTTTGCTATGTTATTTCTCATCGACAAAAAGCGAAATGGCCATTTTGCTGAAAGTCCCGACCCGTCAAATATGGCCACGGTTGTTAGCACTCCACAAGTAACGAAAATCAAACGATTTATGTTTTTTTAATTAACCCAACAATTTGTTACGTGCCTCAAACTGACGCACACATTCACATAGGATTGCTAGCTGGTCGAGGCAGAGGTAGAGAAGGTAGCTGCTGTGCCCCATCTGCGGCAGCTAGGCCAAGTTGTTAGGTGCGCTCTATGTGAGCATAACGAATTCACATTTTGATTTATTGAATAGAAATCGATTGGAGTAATCGAAAGAAATTATATTGCCGCGTCTGCGACGGGCTTCTATCTGACAAAAAAAAACTATTTGCTACGTACGTACTTATTTCCATCTTTCTTCATGAACCCCCAAAAGCAGTTGCCACAAGGCTCTCGAATTGGACTTGCAGCAATATAGGCACAAAACTGTTGTTAGTATGCAACAAAACTGACTATATTCTTCTTCTTTGTATATGTGACCAAAGCCAAACACCAAAAAACGTTGTAAAGAAACCAGTGGTAATATAATATCGAGCCTGCCCGCAATAATTTCCTAGTTCAGCAAATCCTGAATACTCTATCTAGTATCATGCCCTCACTTATGTAATCACTTTGAGATACATAGTTCCCACCCTTAAAAACGATTCGTGTATACTTTGCAGGCATCAAGCCAATTATATCAATCAATCGGTTGCAAAATTAGGTATGTCGTAAACTCTAAATCTGCGACTCATTTCCATAAGAAATTTAATATGCTTACGACCTCATTTATTCTCTAAATTTAGCTTGACTTGCTTTAAAATTATCTGAGATCAAGATCGCAGATTACGTCTTAAAGTTGCATTTCTTTATCGCAACAGGGTAAAGACATGATCAACTGGTTTGTTTTGATTGACATGAGCATCCATTAGATATTATTTTCTTATGTGCTGGAAAGTGAAGAAGCCTCGACAAATTTCTCAATCTCAAATCGCAGGTTCGTCGTATCTGACCAATTAATACAGTTAAGCTAACTAATTCGCTTCACATTGTTCAATCACTTTAAATGCAGTCAGAATTATGCATTCAAGGCAAATTAATTTGGCGGAGCTCCAAACCCAGCTGGTTCAAACGGCAAGATACAGAAATTTGTTTCCCATGGCAAAGCTTTAAACAAATCAAACTGCGACCACACAAAGTACACCAATAGTGATACCAACATCTACAACAAGACGACGTCAACAACTGACAAACATTTGAGCCGAGGCAAAAAATGAGAAAAAATGGCCAAAAAGCGCCAGAGACAAAAAACTTGTTGACACAAAGCTCTACACCCATTGTAGATATGCTCGGTCTCTCTCTTACTAGTGGCTATCCCTCTGTCTCTCCTCTTTTCTCGCTGTGTCTCACTCACTTTTTCGCTGTCTGTCTGCCTCTCCCCGTTCACTTTGTGTCGGCACAATTTAAGTTTCAATGAGCGACTATTTGTTGCAATTTACTCTGAACGCGTTTATAAATTGACGTCGCCAACTGACGTCGAGAGCTCAGCTCATGCTACCCAGGTTGGCACATGGAACAGGTAAAGGCGGAGAGAGAACACGTAGATTGAGAGTGAGAGAGAGAGAATGAGAGGGGCAGTAGAGCAATGCACAACTGGCAATAGGCAGGCAACTGTTGACAGCGACAGCTGAGGAGAGCCAAAGGCTTTTGTTGTTAGCGTAGTTAGTTTTTTTGGGCTAATGTGCTTAAAATACAACAAACGGTACGACAGTTTGAATAACATCAATTAATTTCTGAAAACTAGTTATAGTTATAATAAATTGTACAATCTAGTTGGCGTTCGTCCGTTGTGGCTTACTAATTTGGTTGCGGTCAGTCGACAGTTCGCATTTCGTTTTGTGTTTTCTGGCGACCTAATATAGAGTATGTTCATATTTACATTCATTCTCAATATAAATCGATTAATTAAATAATTGTGATATTTGGTTGTAGCTTTGTATTATGTTTAACAGATTCTTCGCATTAAATTAATTACACACATTTTATTTTAGTTGTCATTTAATTATCTGTGATTGAATATGAATTAAAATTCCTAACTCAACTTTGGATGCAATGAGCTCAAAGTCAAACTTCTGGCCATTCCTATGGGTATTTGCACGATTTGTTCTCTTGGTCAAGATCTGTAAGGCCGCCAGCCAAGTTATCCTTGGCATTGGAGTACCAAACAAAAGACTCAGATCAAATTAAAAAGCCACGCAACTTAATATTTCATTTGTAAAATGAAAACGATGAAAACAATGTGCCGCGCCCAGCAATCAACACAATCGATAATCGAAATTCGAAATTCGAACTAGGCAGACGCATTGGCACCACAACACTGCAGACTACAATAGCCTCACTTAATGATGAATTTTACACTTGGCTAATAGTTTTTTGATACAAAATTTTACGCCAAAGGCAAATTACAATAGTCACACACACGTGCACACTTCCCTATGGCCACACGCAACAGAAACTTAATTAGTTTTCAAAGTGCAGCAACAGAAAATGATAAATTGTATGGAGACGATGCTGCTTCCAAGCTGTCTGGAAAGATCGTCTCTATGGCGATATATTGAGTTACTCGTACGATGTCAGCGGTGACGATCATTAAAATTACAGAGTTTCCCATGTTCCCAAGAAGAACTGAACAATAACAGCCTAACAGCTGGCTCAATGTGCCATACATTGCCACGAATTTGCATCAAAAACTTAGTCATTTTTCAATAAAAAATAAGCACAAAACTAAATTAGCTTTAGCTGGAGGTGGAGCTGAAGCCGAACCGAAGCCAAAGCCGAAGCCGAACATGGAGCTCATGCAAATTTCACAGGAATCAAAAACGCAAATGTACAAATAATAATAAAAATAATAAAGAATACAGAAAACTAAAAAAAACTGAAGAATATCTAATAGAAAGTGCTCGAATTGGAGCTACCCTATGTTCCGTGCAAAGATATTCGTCTATGGCAAAATTAGTTTGAGGGGCGAATGGAAAACAGAAAAGAACAGCTGAATACTGAGCTATAAATGAACTTAAAGTAACTCACTCGAACTAGAATTATAAATACAAGGACGGACAGGACTTTTGTTCTTGATGATACGTGCAGTATAAGTTTTAAAACTCCTTCTTCATATTTTCAGTAGGAACAGGGTACAAAAAGGGTTAATATCAAGCCCAAAAAGTCGTTGCAGTCGCGTGTGACTTATGACTGGTGCTGGGACTGAGACTGAGACTGTGACTGGACTGTGGGATCTGGAACTTGGCTTCGTGTGTCTCGTTTCGTTTGCGACCATGTGCAGACAGTTGCGAAATTATATTTGTGCAGCGTCATGAAGCACCATTGTGTTGCGAGGCTGGCGTCCTAGCAGGCACCAAAAAGATACTCGAAGCTGGGATGCTGCGACCGAATCTCAGACTGCACAACTGCAGACTGCAGACTGGGCATCAGGAATACTCGGCGTAGCCTGGCCCGATTTGTCAGGGCAGACGAATAGTTTAACTGGCCAGAAGGTTTCTGTTGGATGGGCACAGGTTGTTTTCGAGAAGGCTTCCCTAGCCTTTTGCAGACATCATC
The DNA here is from genome assembly GCA_963583835.1 of Drosophila immigrans. Taxonomy (NCBI): domain Eukaryota; kingdom Metazoa; phylum Arthropoda; class Insecta; order Diptera; family Drosophilidae; genus Drosophila; species Drosophila immigrans. The sequence goes on along the minus strand of OY757142.1, from coordinate 28,693,880 downwards.
GTCTCAGCGTCATCGTGCTATTCAAACAAATGATTTACAAAATGTTAAATGAATTATGCATTTTGCATATGCGACTTTTCAGTTTCGTGCCATTTTTCATATTAGCTGCAAGGAGAACCTGCTCCTTCGTCTTCGTCTTAGTCCTCGCCTTCGCCTTTGCCTTGGCCATCGCTTTCGACTGCCATGTGGTGTTGGCTTTAATAAATTGGCGTGGGGTGCGCCTGCCTGCAGCAATTGTTGTTGTTGTTGTTAGCCAAGCGAATGTTTAGGCACATGGAATCCAAAGGCTGGTCGAGCAGTGTCAATGCCTAAGCAAATATAGCGCTGTTGTTGCCATGCCCAGACCTTTATAATCAAGTCATATAAATTGAGTACATTTTTCATAATAAATGAAGGGAATTGTCGAAATTATGCCGTCCTCTGCCCTATGATCGGTTCAGTAAGCATCGGAATGTTACACGGTGCAAAGTTGCCCTTTTTTATGGGCAGTGAGTGTGGATTTATTCACTGATTTCACTTGAAAATTATCGTGAGAAGATAGTTTTGGTGGAATCGAAAGGAGAAATTTAACAACACGTCAACAGAAGCCGATGAAATAAATATGTTTTTCAGAAAGTTAATAGGGAAATTCATAAATAATAATAATACAATTTATATACATATGTAAAGTAGATCGCTTTCAATCACTCATTAAATATCGTTTTATTTATTATTATACGAAGGTTGCTATATGTACATAACTCAAAGTTTTACATTAGAATAGCTCGGTGAGATTTATTTTTAGTGGTCCAGGAGATACTGCGTCTTATTTGCGTTCAATTAATGGCAAAGTCACTTGGATTGATCAAAAATCACCCTTAAAAATAAAATAAAATAAATACTAGAATTCTGTAAAATTTACTATCTCCCAACATTGCAACCATATTTTGGTACACTTTCAGACAGCCACTTGAAATCGATGAGGCAACCGAATTAGAAATTTAACAAAGTTTTGATGGCATATTAGCTATTGCACTGCCACAAACATCTACTCTTCGGGCCCTTCGAGTGTTTTCGTATTTATTTAAATGGAAGAACTATCAAAAATGTTTCCCTATGCAAATACATATTTCTCTCGCACAAATACTTGTGTACTTGCGTGAGATACATACACACACACTCTCGGTTGTATCGTAAATTATAAACATATCGAGCGGCACATCATTATAAAATCTTGTAGATATTTGGAGATATCATTGGGCAGGTGAAATATGTTGATGTGGCTTAAACCAATATTTGCTCACTTTTGTCTAGCGCTCACTTTATTCAATATGGAATCTTGTGTTTGGTTAACAATTAAAGAGGATCGATAGGTCGGTGGGGGCAGGAGGTTGCAGGGAGGTTGCAGCACTGCAACAGACATAATGCTCAGCATAACACGAGATCTCGTACTCGCATCTATGCTGACTATGCTGGCTGTCTAAATGTCTGCCTGGCTGTGTGTCTGCTTGGGGATGTTGTAAACAACAGCGCTGCATATTTAGTATGTGTGAAGAAAATGAATGTGCAACACGGGGCTGCCACAACAGTCGAAAGATACGAGACCAACTGCAGCCTACAGGCTAATTATGCTAAGTAAATCCCCGTCTCTCTCTCTCTCTCCCTTTCATTCACTCACTTTCCCTCTCTTTCAACCACTTGAGAGGCAGCTTTGCCTTCAGCAAGACCCTTGACTGCACTAAAACTGATTTATGCACTGTGCAGGACCAGACTTGCAGGCGGCTATCGGCATGCTGAAAGTTTCAAGTGTTCCAGTTGCCACATAATAAGCATTTCAGTGCTAAAGAGTCCAACAGCAGAAACTGAATCAGGAACAGACATTTACAAAATACCAGCGAATACATGTGCATAATTAAAATTAATGGCATTTTATTGCAATTTTACAATTAGAAAATATATAATCATACATATAATACTCGTATCTGTGGGATTATCTACAATCTGTTACTGCAAGTATTGAAGCGCATCTCCGAGTTATATAGCATTTCCACCTTTCTATTGAGTTCCTGGTCGAGATCCGGTTTCAGCTTGATGCTCTCGCTGTAGTAGTTGGTGCATGCCCGCAATGCTCGCTCTGCCAAACGTGCCACATGCCTCTTGTAGCTCATTGGCTCCGAGGCGTCGGCATCTGCCACGGACTTGTCGTCATCCTCTACGGCCTTGGTGCGGCGATAGAATCGCTCGCTCGGCTCATAGCTGGAAATGCTGGAAATGCTACTTCTATCTGCACCCGGGATCGAGTTGTAGCTACTATTCCGAGAGCTGATTTCTTTTTTTCCGTCACTCGAGGGCAGATACATTTGGATCTGCAACTCGTCGTCACTCAGACTTATGTCTGATACAATGATAGCATTATCCTTCACTTTGCGGGGCCTCTCCAAATCGTGTACTCTCTGCAACTGTAGACATGTCTTTATGGGACCCTTCAGTTCATCCTCACTGGGATATTGTACGGCTTTGTCTTCACTGGTTATGCTGGCTTGCGAGTATTGTAGCTTCAGCTCGTTCTTAGTGTGCATGGAATATACCGAAGCTTCAACATTATCATCATCAGCATCAACATCAATAGCTTGGAGTTCTTTGCTAATCATCTGGTCTTTCTTTCGAGGTGTCGATTTGATTTTAATGGGACTACAACCTCGATCTTCATAAGTTTTCGACGCAATACTCATGTACTTCGATTTTCGTGACCGTTGGCAGCTGAACTCAGAACTTGAAGAAGTCAAACTCTTTCTGCTACCATTGTAGTTATTGGCAGTATCTGCATTATCATCATAGCAGCTACGACTGGAAGTCAAGTTGTTATTGGAAGTTCCGTCGGATTTATTACGTCTTCGACACGGTGTTTGCGATTTTCGATCCACAATCTGATCTAGTAAAGATTTTGAGCTCTCTACTTCTGAAGTTCCTTCGAGCAGCTCATCAGGTGATTCGCTTTGTTCAGAGATTTCCCTATAGCAACCTTCGGAGTGTTTTAAAGACGTTCCTGAACTGTTTGCGTCCAACTGAAAGCGATTAGTTTGTTTAGCATTTCGCTCTTCAGTCTGATCGATGAATGCTTTTGGACTTTGATCACTATCATCTGAGGATTTTCTCCCAGCTTCTTTAAGATCCTTCGTTTTTAAAAACATCTCTTTAGTTGGACAAGTTTCGAAATCATGTTCAACCAAATTGCGAATACCTTTATTTTTATCAGTTCTCTTTACCTGATAAATTTCACAGTGCTCAAACTTCAGAATTTCAGTTTCATTTTCGCCAAGCTCTTCGTCAACCACGGTCATTAAAGCTTCCCCTTCACAGTCGAGGTCTTGAGCACAAGGGTTAGATCGAGAGCTTATGCTTTTTGAATCGAATTGTTTACTATTCTGAACGACATTAACCTCATCAGTTCGAGCTTCGCCTAATTCACTCAAGTAATCCTCTAAGCAGTTTCGGAATGTGTCGATTGGATCGTTCTGATATTGAGCTATGACATCCAACTGTTCTTTAATGAGACTTTTGTAATCGAGCTCACACTCCGCTTGAGCAAAGTTTTCTTCCGAATCCTTGTCACTGTGTTCTGAGGGTTCCGAAGTACAACCGTCCACATCGTACTGGCCAATACGCTCCACCCACCTCATAGTTCTCTCATTACTGTTATTATAAACTCGACAGATCTTCTCAGCCTTCTTCTGTCTTGCCTTGGACTCTTCGAAAATTTCGCTATAGACTTGACTATATGTTTTCGACTCCTCGCTCGATGATGGCGATAATTGACTGAGCTCTGTGTCTGACTGATCTAGGATATCAGTTTTATGTTGGCTTCTGCTTGAACTCATTCTCTGATAACTGTCGTTTAAATGGTCGTTATCTTTATTAGAAACTTCTATGTTTTCTCGGGGTGTCGAAGCATCGTAATTTACATTTTCGCTTAGATTGCCATTCGAGGTGGCATCCTGTTCTATTATAAACTCGTGGACATATTGTTCTGCCCGCTGCCAGCATCTGTTATACAAGCTCTCATCACTATCATCCGAGCCATTATAAAATGGTGCTGAATCAACGTTCAGGTCTGGATCATCATCAAGCCCATCCTGCCCCCCCTCAGGTGCATTACGATTGCAGTCCATCCGATGAGGAGTGATCTACTGTTAAATTGAATTTTGGGCATGAACGACGCATCAGGAAACATGTGCCGCTGTAGTCCAAAGAGAGCTTACCAGTAATTTTACTCACACGAGTGTCTGAGCAAGCTGATCTGCTTACAGTTTGATTCTGAGTGTTATGTGTGGTGTGTTTATTGTACATAAAGTTTGACATAAATAACACTGAAGCTGCGTTATCACCGAAATCATTTAATCACATAAATTTCATCACAGTAATGACCTTTGCTGTCAACACTTCCATCAGTTCGGTTGCATGCCGATGCCACACAGCAACACAAGCACAACCACAACAGCAAGAACTACAGCAGTGGCAACTTGGCAGCCAAAAGGGAGCCAGCAGAGCCATGTGCTAGGCAGCAATGCTCGAAGCTAAATTAATTAGCTGCAGCAAGACCTCAAAAACAAAACAACTAAAAAGTTCTCATCTGGATGTCAGCCTGTGGATACTCTAGCCTTTCCCTGAATACTCAAATTGAATTTTACTCGAACGTAATGAAATTTGCAGTTTTGATTAAATTTATTTTTGTACAGAATATAGTATAAGTTCAAAAATTATTAAAAATAATACTTATGTATATTGGCAAAAGTCCACTTAGACAAGCCAAGTTGCCCCGCAGCTTCGTCCGCACTTTGATATTTTTATTTGTTGTTCCTGTTGCATCCCGCTGCAGTCTCTCGGTGGTTACGTGAAAATTAGTTCATTTGCAATTAAATAAACAACAAAGTATCCACGAGAGTTGGAGATTATTCCAAATATTCTTAAATTTAAATGTATGTATAAAATGTCAATATTTAAAAATAATAATTTTAACGGCACCTTGGGGGATTTGAACCCGGACCTACCGGCTTAGAGTTTGCAGCTCTAGCACAAAATTTACACGGGGGGCTTCCAAACATAACGTTAAGCCTTTGCATAGAATTTTGAAACTCTGATTAAAGATAGTAAGAATAAATATTTCGCACAATGGCTTTTTAGTGGGCGTGATTAAGATGGTTTCTATTCCGTAAAAGATCAGCATCGAGAAGCATTTACCGTTTGGGCTGTGCGTTGGTGGTACAGTCTTTATTTGTTTATATAGATACAAAATGAACTGTTTTTTTTCAAACTATGAAGGCAATCTCTTTGATCATAACATAAAGAGAGTTTTCACTGTTAATTCCAGTTCAAGCATCCGAAATAGCGTAGTTTGCTACCACGGGATTAGACTCTAGCCTAGAGTATTCAAAATGTAAAGTGGCATCACCAAAAAAACTTCACTTTGCCCACACAACGCGCTCTTACAACTGCATCACTCCCCCCATGGTATGTGGGAGCTGATTGAAGCAGGTTAATGTTAGGGGGGCTGCTAGAAGCTGGCGGCCGATTCGTTACCATGCCATTAGTGTCACTTAGCAGCTAATTATGCAGTGCTTGGGAATTACTTTTTAATTTGTTGCAGCGCGCGTATCAAAATAAATAAAGAAGAACAAAACAGAGGAGCTGCCGTGGAGCTGCCGAGAAAGTGCAAAGCAGAGCCGAGGAGCCAAGGAGCCGGCGAAGCCAAACTACAAAACTGAAGAGGCAAAAATGTTTTGAGTGGATGCCTGAGCCAGCAGCTGAAGTTCGGCCCGGTCGATTTGCCAGCCAGCTTGGCTGCCGATTGCCGACTACTTTGGTAGTAGACTTGGACCGGACTCCTTCAGTTCCTTGGCGCGTGCTGTGGGCGTTTACTTTAAATTTAGCTGCCTACCATACACAGCCCTTGGGCCATTTAGTGGCTGGCTACAAAGACCACGCACCGCATCGCATCACAGGGCATCGGGCAGTGGCCGGGCTGCTACTTTGTGGCAATGGGCGTGGGTTTCTTGTCTGTTTTCAGACCATTTTTATAGAAATTATGTTGTTCTCCAGAGCAGCCAACACAAGAGATTTTTTGAAATATCTCTTCTCAAGGTAATGGGTTCTTACACTATAATAAGATATTAAGTACAGCTCTTGAAACAATCAATATAATAGATGGACAAGAGGTCTTTACCGCAAAAAATTCGCGATCTTAAGTGCAGTATGCTCAGCTACAGGGAAGATAGCAGCAATAGAGAATACTAATATTATAGAATTACTGAATTTGTTTGAAAATAAAAGTTAGTTACTCCATTGAATTGAAAACAATGTTATAGAATCTATGTTACTGTACTTGAATATTTTTATTTGTTATATCAATAGATTGAATCAGAATTAGCAACAATAACAATACTTTAACAACCCATTCCAAATCCCAAGTCCAAATCATGGGGAAATTAGATAGGCGATCTTGGGAAATCCTTGATGCTGTAGCCACCTTAACAAGCCTGCCTGATGAGCTCTCAGTCTGCCGCTGTAGATTTAGGTCCACGCACGTATCAGGCTCTGAACTTTAATATTAGTTGATTTAATTTTGTAATGTCTACTAGTTGATATAATATGGAGACTGCTCAAGCATTATAGAAACTTTAAGCAAAAGAATTAAGACTATAGTAAAGTGGCTAGGTAGAACCACTCATTAAATTCAAATGTTCGCGCCTTCAGATGGCACGCTTTTAACCTGTAGCCAGCACATTTCACTTCTGCGTTCCAAGTGTTAATTAGACAAAGCTAATTAAAAATGTTACGCACACACGGAGCGTAGCGCCAGCACTTCACGAAGCCAACAAAGTATCTTCCAATCAGGCAGCTTCGTCCACAGCTTCGACTCGATGCTAAAAACGTAGCAAAAGTTGAAGTCGGCCCCAAAAGCGGCAAGACACATTTATTAAAGTCGCTCAGTCTCTCAGTCGGCTCGATTGGAGCTGGGGAGCATAAATCGTTGAATGACATGCGACAAAACGTGCTGGTTACAATTCTGCGGTGCGATTGATACGTGAATCGTGGAAGGACCAAACGACAATCGACGATCATCGAGCAGCAAGCTCCCAGCTTCGATCAGACTTCAACGATCAACGATCAACGATCGATGGCTGATGGGTAATTAAAAATTGATCACGTTTAACAAAATGCTACCGAAACAATATATCACAATACTGGGAGAGCGAAAGGAACGGTACTCGGGACGCAAACGGGAAAGAGAACGGAAACGGGAACGAGAACGAGAAAGCGAATGGGACGCAGCGACAGGCGAGACACAATGTTGACAAAGTCCACAAAGAGGATCGCAATTTGAAGATTGGACGTAGCGATCGGTTCGCCTGCCACATTAAAGTCAAAGCTTCCTCTTCCTCAATCACTCTCTCTCTCTCTCTGTCTTTATTTCTGTATATCTGTGTTCCTCAGTCAAGTTGTGTGTTTTTCTGCTGTCAGTCCATCAATTATTCATTGGGACGAAGTGATCTATTCAGACAATGATCGTAAAGGAGCAACGTTTTCCATCGATCGATCGCGAGAAAAAAGATATTCCGCTTGTCAGCTACGGCGATGCGCAAGTGTTTTTTATGTATTATGCCAAAACAAAATTGTGCCATAAATATAATAACGAAACCATAAGTGAGCCGGCGACCAAAGGAAAGAGCTAGATGGCTAACAATGGGCACTCGCAAGTCCCTGTTCCGCTCATTATTATTATTAGCCACGGTTGAGGCGGCAGCACACAACAGTTGAGGAACCCTTCAGAGCGGGTGTTGCTTTTTCACAATGGTCCCAGCGCCGACTCGTCGAAGCTGACAAAAGGGAATGCCAATGATGATGAGACTTTGATTGAAAATCACCGCTGCATTTTTGACAGCACTTCAGAAAAATGTTATTTATGCGTGTGAGTGTGTGCGTGTGAGTGCAATGCGGTAGGCCACAGCAAGAGTTGCCGTCTCTTTCACTCGCTCTCGCTCTCTGTCTTTGTTTATGTCTTGAGTTTGCTTCGGTTGATCAGTTGATGGATAACCCAGTATAGCTTTAACCCTTGACATGCGCGAGTTATCCATCCTTACATTACGAGGCGTTGACAAAACATAAAGTTCGTGTGAATGCCAACACGTTGTGACAATTGTTTGACACCAACAAAACAACAACAAAACGAAGACAACTGTGAAAAGGTGCCCAGACCAAAGACAGCATCTTAACTCTCCTCCCACAGCCTGCGCAGGTCCATAGGTCTCCAAACCTGACCATAGCCTTCCAGTCTCCCTTCCCCCATCTTCGCCCAGCATTGTTACCTGGCATTCATCGATAACATTTTCCAGTTGTTGTTGCCGTTGTAAAACGTGCAGAACGCGCGCGAACATTTAAAATATGCAAATGCCATAGAGATCACCACAATAACTAAATGTTGATTTGGTATAACTGAACCAATAATACCCTATAGCACAGAAACTGGAAACTGATATATTGAACATTCTTGATGCAAGCTTTTGAATGCTCTTGTAATAATCAAATCAAATGAAAGTAGAGTCTTCGTCTCTCTATTTATTCTACTTGTGAACCACATTATTCCTTGAGTTTACTAAAATCCGGTCTCATTGTAAGTAAAATGATAGTCGAGAGTATTGAAACCAACCGTTCACCGCAATCATATCATTATTGCGTCGACGTCTACTGTTTGTGAAGCAGCTATTGCATATTTTAGTTCTGCCTTTGTGAAATTCCATGAACTTTCCATATGGCCCATTGACAAGCATGCCATTTTAAACGATTGGATAACTTGTTGAGCAATCACTCGTCTCATAAATGGAGGGCAATGAACATTTTCAAATATTCATGTTAGACTTATCTAGACTATAAAATCTGTCTATTCTCACTGATTAATATGCAATAAGTCATGTAGAAGTCACTCAACTCATCGTGTAAAACGCTTGCATAGCATTACTCTGTGCCCGTCCATCTTATTGCTCAAGAACACATCTCATACGATCACAAATTTAAAGTGTTGCTCTGCTTTTCATATTTTGTATTTTATTATTCAGTTGGCTTAGCTCAGCTCCCCCGCTTTCTGCTGCATTGTGCTGTGGTGTGGTGTGCTGGGGCAGTGTTCATCTTGTTCAGCTAAAGGAACAACACCAAAAGCGAAGCAAAAGCAAAAGCGAAGCATATTGATATCGTGCATATTGATCTTGTTCAGCGATAACTCCTACGAGTTGCTGTTCGTATATAAAAATATTTGCTTCGTTTGGCTGAAGCCACTTCCATGGAAGTTGCTCGCATAAAAATGAGCAAAAACAAAAGCGCAGTCTCGGACACACCGGCTGGCATTAGAGTCCAACTCCAACTCCAACTCCAATTCCAATTCCAACTCCGACTCCAGCGATTTGGCCAGTAGTTGAATGTCGTCTTAGGCTAAAATACTTTGCCAACCAGCTCTCTCAGCCACATCGTAGTTGAACTCGGGGTTGAGCCGATGGAGCTGGCAGCGGCCAGCCGGTCGGCTGCCTTGCCGGGTTTTTTGGGGGCACATGTGGCCCGACACTAGTCTCAGGTTTAGCTTTAACCAGAGGTTGAGCTTCAGCTATGCCATTCTCACACAATTTAAGCGCTGGTCAGCAGTCCCAGCTGTTTGGGAGAATGGGCATCGAGGTTTCAGGGTCTGCTGTGGTCTAGCCAGACCGCAACTATAAATTTTATAATGGCAAGAGGGGTAAACGCTTAAAGCCTGGCTGAGTTGACTCCTCTTAAAGGTCTCCGAATTTCTGCGAAATAATATTCGTGTGATTTTTTATCGTTATTTGATTTCTGCTAATATATTGTGCGCATATGCACGAACGAATCAAAGACAAGATAAAGACTGCGACACCGACAGCGACTGCGAGAGAGAAAGCTCAATAAAGAAGTCAAAATACCAGCCATAATTGTTGTGATTGAGTGGAACGTGCTTCCTAGGGATTCTCACAACTTGCTGAGAATAAAAGCTCGTTTCATAACTCAAAATTCTCTCAGAGCGAGCGAAATGATTGTCATGTGTTGCCAGAGCAATTAGTGTTCTTGTAATTAACAAGAGATCTCGAAAAGCCAATCTCAAGTAGCTTGCCTCATAATCATTAAATGGCCTCAACTTTAACCTTTTTAATGAGCCACATTTTGTGGGCCAGTCATCCACAATTTACCAGCTGGAAGGAGAAAGAAGCCTGACTGCCAACCACTGCTGGAGCACATGAAATCATAAAATCCCCTCACATGAAATTAACGATGAGGCCATAAAAAGCCAACATAAAATGCCAAACAAGAGCGCCAATGTAATTATGCAAAACAAACATTTCAATATGTTTGAGAGTTAAGGGTGAAGAGAGGTTCGAGTGCGGGGAGCTTTTGCGGAATTAACTTATTAATTCTACGAGCTGGAATTTAAATTTTTGCGATTGGCTTTTCAATAAATCGCTCGCAGTTTTTATAGCCAACGCAGATGTCGGGGCAGGAGCAGCAGTCGCAATGTTGATGTTATTAATTTAAAACCTGGCGGGCTCACATGGCGTATGCGGAATGTGTTCTTCTAATAATAGAATAGAATACGAATTCATTTTGAATTGCGAGTCGCATTCGAAATAGGTGAAGTGTACAAATATTTTCTATTCTCTTTTTAAGGAGTTATTATAAAGAGTTAATATCCCTGTACCGTCATTTAGAACTCAGCACATCAGTTGGCCAAACGAATTTGATTCAGTTTTTATTAGTTTTTATAAGAATGCGCGAAATTGGGAACACCTCACCTCCCCTTACCTCGTGTCTTTTTGTGCGTCTATCTAGCTCTCTGTCTCTATCTTACTTTGGGGCCGTTGCAGCAAACAGCAGCGCGTAATTTAATATTTCGTGGCGCCAGCAGAACTATAAAAAAATCAAAGGCTGGTCTGAGGTTCAGCTCAGACTCAGTTCTAAAATGAAATGACTTAAGCTCCACCATTCATTATGACAACACGACGTTGGCTGCTTGGTGGCTCCTTTTTTCCAGTGTGCCAGTGTCCCAGACATCATCAGGGGCGGCACGAGCGGGGCTTGGGTGGGACATATTGGTCGCATTGCCAGCAGATTGGATGCTGCTTCATCTTCATCATCTTTTGGGACTTGTGAGCAACCACAACCGCAGCAGGTCCAGTATTCCTGGCTCGAGGTTCCTCCGACTTCGACTGCGACTGCGACTGAGTCGTTGGCGCAGGCGCAGTAAAAATGTCTGCGCCGAACACAAATTTTGTGTTGAGATCGCGATCACTTCACTGATATCGTCGCGTCGCATTCAGGCGTGTGCGCAAGCGCAAGCAATCCTCGGCAACAACAGCACAACAACAACAACAACAACAGCAACAATAACAACATCAACAGCAACAAGTTGAACAACGCGTGACGCAGAAATACCAACACAACATTTCACTGTGAATTGTTGTTGTTATAGTTACTGCTGCTGTTGCTGCTGCTGCAGAATGTGGCATGTGACCCTTTCATGTCACATCTAAATGCACTGCAAGAAATTGGCATAACGAAGCATTTCCATATTCTTATTTAATTAAAATAAACTTCTCGATCCCCAGGTTAGCCTAGGCGTATCCTTAAGATATACGAATTCTTATTGAAGTTTTTTAAAATAGTATTGACGCGAAATGAAATGCTTAAAAATAAAAATTGCGGGGCAATAATTCGTTATCAGGAACAGACAGTTTCTAAGACATCTTCTACATATGTTATGTATCTGATATTGCACTCCCTTAACTTAACTTCATCAATTTTCAGTTGATTTACCAAATATGAGGCAATTTTCAAAACTTTTGTCAGTGCAAAAATTCACGCATCAAACCTGCGCCAGTTCCTTGGCATTATATTCAATGAATAATATTTTATGCCTAAGGTTGCAAATCTGTGGGTTTGGTTCATTTTTGTTGTTTTTTTTTTAACTCCATCGCCCGTTTCTATAGGGTACAAGTAATGTGTATAAAAATTGTGAACATGTGGGAACTTTTTTTTTTATTTTTGCGCTGTTTTATTTTAATTTTTTCCATTTGGAGTTGAGTTTGTATGCTGGTTGCCAGCCAACATCGACATTGGGACTGAGTCTTGGACTCTTGCGAGTCCAGACTGAGAGTTGACTTTGGTGTTGTTATGTCGTACTCATTTCATATTTGATTTATGCAGCGAACCCTTTCTAAATAATAAATAAAATATGAAATATGTTGACTGTTTTGCTCATGTTGTTGTTGTCTTGCGACTTCTACCGTTGAGAAAACTCAGCTTGGATTCAAGGTTCGCATCGCTGTCTCACCTCAAGCCTCGAACCATCTTAAATCTGTCTGGATGCGGATTGAATCTGGTGTCGTTTTGTTAAATGTCCATCAAAATCATTTTTGTGTCTCAACAATGCTTCAAATGTATACATCATATGTTGTTCCATAATAAATTATATTATGGCAAAAGAACTCAAGCTGAACCTCAGGGTTCTTCTTCAGAAATTGAAAGTTCTCTGTCTCCTGACTGACAAGTGACTTCTTGCTTTATTCCTTTTTTCTTCGGCCTGAATGTGTGTGGCTCACTTTTTAGAGGACATTCTGAAATTGAAAGTTCCTTGGCTCCATTTTTGGGGCTGGCGCTAGTTGGCTGTCAAATTAGTCCCCAGCTTCACGGTAAACGCTCGGACAGCGACTCATGCTGAGAAGCAAAAGGCAATATATCCATCCTTTATATTTGTCTTTGAATCATATCTTATGGCATTATAAATAGAGTAGCAACAGGAATGGAAATAATGGGAATATGTGAATATAAAAATAAATGTATAATGGTTTAAAATGGGCAAGCCAGAAGTATATAATATTGAGTTGTTACTTATTATAAAGACATAATTATATAATATTGATTACATACATAAATTCATGTCCATAGGGTAGAAGGGTAGTATAACTCAAAGCCAACAGAAAATCTATGTTTTGTTGTTTAGTTGACAGTGGATTTGGGAATATCATGGACTTTTTTAAATTTATACACAAAAAAAAAAAAAAAAAAATTCCGGTATATTTGTTTGGTATATTTTTTGTGCAAAAAAGCGGGTATCTTACGGTCGAGGACTCTCAACTGTCTAACTTATTTTTTATGTATGTCTTAAATAATAGTTTACATATTTTAGAGAGACATCTTTAATATTTTATATATTTGTTCTACAAGGTGAAGTGTTGTTGAACAGGAAAATAGAAACACATAAATATTGTAATAGAGGAAAATGGAGAACTAGAAATATTACAAAAGGAAAAGGATTTGTAAACGAGTATAAAATATAGCATAATGGATATATGGGAATTTACGAACAGGAATATAAATACTAATAGGAATCGGAATACTAATAGAGAAATATATAATTTTTTGTATATACATACTTCTTCTAAGCTACTACGTAATAATTTCAATAACTAACGACTGTATCCAAATCACTCTGTTTTTTCACTTTCCTTAACCCCTCAATTACCGTAACGTAAATCAAAAGCATTTTTGGAACTGGAAGGAGGATATAAGGATTGTGGGTAGCATAAATGTTAAGGCAACCGGATAAACATAAAAAAATAGGCATTCAAATAAATAGACTCAACCGGATTTGCCAGAAATACGCGTCGTCTGCACCCACAACACAGAACAACACACGTCCCATAAGTAAAGCATCCCCAAAAGTGAGCGCGCACACTCACAATACACAACACACAACACACACACCTCGATATCCGTTCATATATGACGCACTTCCTAGCAAAAGGAGCGACTGCAAGTGAAGACCCTGGCATTATCCTTTCACACGCAGCCTCATTGTTTGGGGGTTGTTCTCCTCCTTGTTGTTGCCAGCGCTCGGAAAAAGTCAATTAAAAAAGTTAAATAAATCATAAACTTGGCAGATGATTTGATTGCGGCAGCCGCACCAATCCTCGCCTGCTACACTGTTGCCACTAAATCCAGTTGCTCCCAAGGCGAGTGGCTGTTGAGGTTAGCCGTGGGGGCGGTGGCAACGGCGGTGGCGGTGGTGCGGCATTGGCATTTGTTTGTTTGCTTGAGGCTTTGAGAGTTTTGCCCCCGGTGCAAATCTTCCGTATTTACTTTTGGGCTGCTGCTACTGCGGTTGCCTGGCAAGGCTTTGCTTCCTGCTCTCTGGAGCGCGTCCGGTAGCGAACAGAGTGAAGATGGAGAGCAGGGCGGGGATATGTTCGTACTTCGGGGCGCACATCCGCCTCGTTGTTGGCTGTGAGGTTGTTTTTGGTTCTAGGTCTGATGTGGCCGTTGTTGTAGTTGACTTTGGCAATCATAACTGTAACTGCTCGCTGCCAAAATTTATGAAGTGTGCCGTCGTTGACGATGACTTTGCCACGTGTCCTGCTATCCTCCTCCTTGCCGAACGCCTTGCAACACCCTGCCTCATACTGCGAGTGCTGCATTTGAGCTCTGGGCGTTTGCTCTTTGGGTATTTTCATTCATTATTAAAATTTTTTGGCCTAGTCGCCGCCTGCCTGCTGCAAGTGATTTGCTTTGATTTTGATTCCTTCTTCTGTGCACCCAAATGGCATTTATCATATTGCGGCAAATGAATTTTAATGGGAAGCTTCGTTGCCCGTATTTTATTTTTATTTCTGATTTGCATAATTTACGCTGCCAACAAACTTTTGTCGCATTCTCTACGACATTTCCCATCTGTTTAGTTGCTGTTTCTCTCCATTCTTGGCAGACATCTTCCAGTTGTTCTCACCCACATCCGTTTCCGGCTTTCGGCTCCATCTTCGTTTCAATCTCAGGCCCTCGGCTGCAAAGGCTTCCATAAAACTTGCCCCCCATTTGTTGTCATCTCTTTCTCTCTCTCTCTCGCATTCTCTATCTACTTTTTGTCACGTTGTCTTCTTCTGGCGACGGCCATTGCGCCAAACTTCCTTGCTGCGCCAATACGTATCCGTTTTCCTGTCTACACTGACATTTGCAGCATGTTGGTTGTCATTATGAATCTAAATCTTACCCTGTAACTATTAAAAGGTCTTTACAGTGAATACTATGTTATAAGAAATTGAAATATTACGTATACTATCTTCATATGTGGATATTTACTGTTCCATTTATTTATGATAATTCAAATTGACTATTTTTTAAATTAATATATAAAATAAGTTCTCTTATTTTTATCCTATATAAAATAGCTAACACTTTATTAAGAACAGCGCTTAGCTTAATAATTTGTCATTACTTTGGGCCAACGATAATTTATTGGAGCATCTATTCCTTGAGCAGACTCGCTCACTGCTATACATTTATGTCATCTACTTTGAACTTCGTTTTGTCGTCACTGCCGAAATGAATTAATGACAACGAATGAAAAATTTATTGTGCGTAAAGTTGACTATCGCTCAAGGGTCGCGACACTGAAATTGGCAATGACATCTCCATCTTCATCTGCACTCCCAATTCCACTTCCATCCCCATCTACATGCAATTATTAGCTTGTGAAGAATTTGCATTGGCAGGGCAGGATGGCAACCCTCGTCCTGGGACTGGTTGCTCTGTTAGTGTCACTGTCACAACTGTGTGGGCGTTATTTCATCCTGCGTCCTTCCTTCTTCCATTCAGTTCTCAAGCAACGTTGCTCCGGTCGCCTGTCGCTTTATCTGGCAGCCCATAATCATGATGTCATTAACACATGTTCCCGTCTGGCTGAACCCTTCAAGGCGCACCAGCATCAAGTTACTCGCTTGCAAAATACTGATGGATGCGGGTTTCTGTCTTTAATTACAACCAATTGCAGTTGAAAGTTGCACCGATTTGCGGTTGCCACATGAGCAACCTTCAAGGAACCACTCCGGTATTGAGAAAGGAAAACATTAGAACGTTGAAAAATGTTACAATATTTAAAACATTATATTTGATATTTCCTAACCGAACTTTTATATCTGTTTTGAACTTGAGTTAATCCGTCATCGGTCAACAGCCGAGTATTCATTTAAAGTCATAATTTCAATCAAATCTACCTTGAATTTTGTGAACGTTCTCAGATTCGTCATTATTAAAGACTTTCTGCATTTGGAACGGTATCATAATTAATGACCCCTTCACAGACTTTAAGAACTTAAGAGCTTTAAAGTGTCCATCATTACTGCCAACTGTCTGTTTAAAAGGTTATATAGTATATAAATACATACACACACAACAGGACCATTAAAATTTCAATAGCTCCCTCCAGGGTTCTCCACCATCTTTCCCCTTCAAAGAACAGACCCACAATGGCAAGCGGGGCTATTGAGGCCATGGAGCCCACTGAGGGCACAGAGGACCAATCGTCGCTTTCTTGTCTTGTCAATATTGAACAATTCATGCGCATTGCGTAAACATCCGTTGAAACTTTATTTTATGCCCGCCATTTTATGAACGTTTGGTGTAAATACATTTCCGCCGGGTACTGGACACTCAATCCGGACCAGAAGCCACGGTGGCCGGGGTGGCCAAAGTGGAGACTGAATTCAGGCGCAGGAAGCGCAAAAAATGGCGACGCCACAGAGATGACAAAAGAGCGTTGGCGAAGTGAGTGTGTTAAGGAGCAAGGGAAACGAGCGAAAGCCAGAACAAGAACAATAATGAGAATGAGAAGGAAGAGAGATGGCAAAAGCAGGCGATGGCGCAGAAGAAGCAGAACTTGAAGAGACCAGGCATAAATTATGCACTGCAAAATAAACGACAAGGAACACAATAAAAATCGGCAAAAAATTGTGTACGCAATCAGAAGCACGAAATGGCAAAAGAAAAAAACAGTTATACGACACATTTTATAATGAACGAAACACCAGATACCCTTCTGGAATAAATGTTAAAAGAGTAAACATAAGAGGAAAAATACGAGAAAAGAAAGTGTATGAAATAAAAACAAGTAAGAAAGCTACAGTCGAGAGTGCTCGACCGTATGATACCCGCAACCCATTTCGAGAGAAAACAAAAAACTTAAATGATATTTTAACAAAAAATATACCAAATATACTAAAACTTGTTTTTTTGTATATATTTGAAAATAGCGGGTAAAAATCCACAACATCCTTATGGTCACACTGTCAACTAAACAAACAAAGCGCGGGCAGCTGCAAGTGAATTTTGCATATAAAATTGATTCTTTAATAACTTCCTTGTTTTTTATTCGATCTCAACCAAATTCACAGGAGTCATTCAGACTATCATTGTTATTATGCATACCAAAATTCAATGCTCTAGGTCTATTATTACGGATTTTACAGACTTTTGGGGGCGGAAAGGGGCGTGGCATCCAACTTTTGAAATAAACTTGATCTGCGTAAGAGCTGCATGAATACTGTCACCAAATTTGATATCTCTAGGTCATTCACACACTTAAAACGTCCATATGCACTGGGCACAACAATTTTGATAAATAATTTCACGAATAACTTTTGTTCTACTCATCCGATTTGTACCAAAATTACAGGGTATATTAAGAGTGTCAAGCGCAGATGGGTTACCAAATTACACATCATTACACAAAGAACTTTTGGAGTTATTCGCGATTTACATAAAAAAAAACTTGACTTTCTCTAGATAAATGCTTATTGTGGGCGAAGGGGGCGTGGCATCCAACTTTTGAAATAAACTTGACCTGCGTAGGGTATGAAGGAACCTTTTTGCCAAATTTGGTGTCTCTATGTCTTATAGTCTCTGAGATCCAGGTGTTCATACAGACGGACAGACGGACAGACGGACAGACGGACAGACGGACATGGCTATATCGTCTCGGCTGTTGACGCTGATCAAGAATATATATACTTTATGGGGTCGGAGATGCCTCCTTCTGCCTGTTACATACATTTTCTGTTGGCACTAAGTCATAATACCCTTCTACCCTATGGGTAGCGGGTATAATAAGTAAGAAAGCAACAGTCAAGAGTGCTCAAAATACTCGCTTACCATTTCAAGATATGTGGTATACAAAACAAGTAAGAAAGCTACAGTCGAGAGTGCTCGACCGTATGATACCCGCAACCCATTTCGAGAAAAAACAAAAAAATTAAATTATATTTTAACAAAAAACATACCAAATATACTAAAACTTGTTTTTTTGTATATATTTGAAAATAGCGGGTAACAATCCGCAACACCGTTATGGTCACACTGTCAACTAAACAAACAAAGCGCGGGCAGCTGCAAGTGAATTTTGCATATAAAATTGATTCTTTAATAACTTCCTTGTTTTTTATTCGATCTCAACCAAATTCATCATTGAGAATATAATTATTATTATGCATACCAAAATTCAATGCTCTAGGTCTATTATTACGGCTTTTACAGACTTTTGTGGGCGGAAAGGGGCGTGGCATCCAACTTTTGAAATAAACTTGATCTGCGTAGGACCTATAAGAGTACGGTCCCCAAATTTGGAAGCTCTAGCTCTTATAGTCTCTGAGATCTAGGTGTTCATACAGACGGACAGACGGACATGGCTATATCGTCTCGGCTGTTGACACTGATCAAGAATATATATAGTTTATGTGGTCGGAGATGCCTCCTTCTGCCTGTTACATACATTTTCTGTTGGCACTAAGTCATAATACCCTTCTACCCTATGGGTAGCGCGTATAAAAATTTACTAAAAAAAACCAAGAAGTAAATATACTTCTATGTTGAAAATACATGCACCGTCACGTTGTCACCAAAACCATGCGGCTGCTTCAAAAATTGTTTTTTCGAGTAACTTCTAGTTTTCCCATTTGATCGCAACCAAATGTTCAGTATTTATTCGGACTGTTGTTGTTATTGTGTTTTCCCAATCTTAAGACTAGCTTAAAATTTCTACTCGTTTTCGTTTTATTTTCGATTTGAGGGAACGGAAGGGACGTGGCTTAAATCTAACAAACTTGATCGGCGTAATAAATTTATCTTTTTTTAAACGAACATGACTATATTGACTCGGCTTTTGAAGCCGATCAAGAATATACATATGCACCCCATCAATGGGATCCGTCTAATAGAGCTTATTCTATTCTTCTAATGTTTAAATATTTTGAAATAATATTGATCAGTAAAATTCGTTAGGTTATGTTTGGAGTGAATTTCAAGCATTAATTTTAGTGGAAAAGATTTTCTTCTGGTTTTCATCAATGTTATTCTGTTATTATACAGAATTGGCTATGGAAATGTTCGTGTAATTAAGTTGGGTAATTGTCAACATTAAAAAATCGAGCAAATAGCGCTCAATATGTTCTGTTGTAATTAAGATATAGTCTTAGCTAATGTATTTCCAGTATTAATAGAGTATAAGTATCGCGCGAGGTAAAGTAAATGACAAAAGTTTTGCTACTGTTGCTGAGCAATAAGAAAGCAATTTAAGGACAAAGAGAGACAGAGAGATATAGAGAGAGATGCAGGGGATCTAATGGAGAGTGGAGGGACATATAGAAGAAAATACAGTTTTAATGAAAAATCGTTTAATGTTCGCTTTAACATACACGCAAAAAACAAATATAAACCCGTAAATTGCAAATGGGGAGCAAAAACAAATGAGAGCGAGAGAATCCAACAGCACAGAACAGACTCGAGCCGACCCGACCTGATACGACCCAACTCGACTTGACTCGACGCGTTTTCCTGACAAGCATGTGACCCAATTATGCGCAATCATCAGGAACCAACAACAACTACAACAGCAACAGTAACAGAAATAGCAACAATAGCGTCTAAGAATCAAAACAAAACAACAAACATCTTTTGAATTTCGTGGATGGGGCACAAAAGCAAATGTCAGTTACACAAAACACGCGCCGCCAGCTCTCCAGCTTGTGTCCCATAGTTTCTATGGAGCTGCGCCCACGATTCCAAATTCCAATTTCAAAAGCGCCTGACAGCGCCACTCCGTCATTCTGGCAGGACGAAGGCACTATCCAGTTGGACGGCTGCCGTGTATCTGTGAGATACAAATCGGCGACGATGATGTCGTCTATGACAATGACGACGACAACGACGATGATGAAGATGAAGACGACAACAATCAGCGCCCTAACAAATGAGTTAATATGCAGGCCAAATTTGCTAACCATTGTACGCTCTTGGCCAGGCTTTGTTCCAACAAGTGGCCACAATTGAATAAATGAATTAATGCACTCACCCATTCCGGATCTGACTACGATTTGACCAGTTCTTGTTGCTGTGTCTGTGACTGTGTGTTTGGTGTTTGGGATAGGTATCTGTCCTCTATTTCAGGCGAAAACACTCATTAAAACACCCTTTTGAAGACCATAGCAATCTAGCAATTAACTTACTGCAAGCGAACATAAATATATATATATATATATATTGTATATATATACATGTATCCGTTTCTAATTTATGCGAGACTTCAGAGAGCTCAAATCTTAGCAGTGATCATTATTGAAAATTCCAAAAGTTTGTGGAAAACATTCATTATTGTCAACATTAAGCCGTAATATTAAGCAAGAGTATTCAAGCTTCGACAGCACTGAACATATTTTCTTTCTTGTTATCCTGATTGTCCTGTTCGTGCCTTCATTTGGTGCTACTGTTCGAGTCGAGTGTTCTGTGTCGGAGCCTGCAATTTGGGCTCTTTGTTTGCGCTCTCCAGTATGCAAATAATTGCTTTATGCGCTTGTTCTGGCCAACAACATTATGGGGCCCAAAACCAAAGCCAAAGCCAAAACCAAACTCTACACAATCTACAATCACCATTTAATGAGCCTGCCACAACATACCACAATATTGTTTGTGGCATTTACCATTAAGCTAACATAATTGTGCATCAATTGAACCTGCGTATTCGGGCTTAGGTGGGAGACTCTCGAATGCTGCATACTCAACAAAATTATGAATTTGATAACGCTTTACTGTGATAACGTTTCCAGAAATGATTTTTGAAGACATGAAAACTACTTATGGACGCTTCGTAGCCTATCACTTTCTATTCAGTGTCATTTTGTCTTTTATTTTTCCATTTGATTTGATACTCCCGCATTGCTGTGTTAACTCTAAGGTTCAAAGCCGATAAACCCAACCAAGAGACAGTTATCTCATTAAACTTAAATAAACAAAGCTCCCACGTTCCAGTAAGAGTCGAGCAACCAAATCAACAATTACAAGGCGAATTAAATTGTAACACAACAATACCACTTGACAAACCTGCGAAAGAAAGGCACTTGCAGAAGCAACCCAAAAAGGAAAGCATAGCAAGGGAAGAAGACACACTTTGACTTCTCTGAACTCTCATTACGCATTCAATGCGCGTAGACGAACAAAGTCGTTGATAAAGGTCGCCCAAACTCAACCTAAACTGTAGCCGGAGCCGGAGCCGGAGCTAGAGCCCGAACCCAAACTCAAGCACGAACTCGATCCCAAACTCAGACCGTAGCAAAAGACATTTTCTAAACAAAACAATTTACGTATAAATTAATTTACTTTCATTAATTAGTTGGGGTATTAGGTGGACTACCATGGGCTGACAGTGCGGAAAATTGTAATGTAAATGTTGTTTAACTGAAATTTGCATAGCATTTCAATGACTGAGAACTCCAAAGACAATAAGTGAAAATTGAATCGCAGCCAAAAGCGAAACTTTTTTATACATTTTCTACTTGGGTAATTGAGACTTATATTCGAATTATTGTCATGGTATTACTAATTTTGAGTTTCTCGTTACTTTTAGTTACTTACAGTTGAATTTTCAGAACATAGTCTTTTGATTAAAGTATATTTTTTTGTTGCCATCTGGATGTGAACACGCCGTCTCTCAGATCTTTTTAAAACGTCGTCAAGCATGATCATAATAAATATTTGATGTGTGTAAGCTGTAAAAATGTTTGGCTGTGTCAGTTCCATACTTGTCTGATGGTATGAGACCTATTGTAATAAATCGTGGCGCATGCGCCACAGTCGATCTATGGAAAAAAGCATTTGAAAAGCACATAAATTAAATACAAAAGAAAATGTACAAAAATGTTTGAAGCTATTGGAAAAATGCTGTAAAACCGTAGGTGTTGGAATCGTCACAGTCCGCAAAGCGCTTAAAGAACATTGGAAACATTTCTGAATACCTCGGAGTCGAGTGAGTAAAATTGTAGTCAATAAATGTCGCCAGGGGAACGATATAATTTATAATTTCATTAAAATTTGTTCAACTTCAAAATGGCGCCAGATGTAGAAAAAAAATATATAATTTTTTTATGACTTCAACACAGTTTTACCATAAGAGTCTTTTCTCGTCCATTTCATGTTGGCATTAAAAAAGCTTAGAGAGTCACTGCAAATTACAGGAAACTTTTCAATGCAGGCTATAAAAACAAGGAAAATTGCCTCTTGTCCACACATTTTTGCCATGTCAAGCAAATTTTAATTTTTATTTAATGATGGTCGGAAAAACGAAATAACAACGTTCAATAATGGGTCTTATAAACATTTATAGTTATTTAATAGAAGCCATCAAAATATTATTATTAAATTACACAACAAGGAAACCATAATTTCAACTACGCGTAGAATGTGCAGCGATTAGCGCAATTTAGTTGAAGAAATTGATTTGTTTTTTCTTTTACTTAAAATTCCATAGTACAAAGTTTTAGCCAGAGCAACTGCGGAACTTATTCAAATAGCTCTCTACATTTAAAACAACCGCCCTCGATATTAATCGACTTTAATGGAATTTCTTTTATGTAATTTATTTATTTTATTTATTTATTTATTTAGTTTTTTTATTTTAAGCGGGAGTTTATAATGTTTTTTGTTTAGTTGCTCTGAAAAAACATATTTTTAATCAATAAGTAATGTTGTCCTAAACTTTAGAAGCTCTGTTACCAATCTGGATATGAATTCTATTGAATTTATCTTTTCATACAATAATCTTACTCTCAGTTCCAGTAATCCATGCTGTTGTCATTGGAGCAGGGATTCCGCGACATTAAAGAGCGTTAATAAACAAAGCAACGCGCCAAAATACACGAAAGTTTATCGTTCATTAAGACTACTATTTCATAACTTTAAATTGGTCAAACCATTCCACGGATTCGAAGATAAAAAATGAATATGCCAACAAGAAACTGAGACAACGACAAGATTATACAACTAAAGAAAGAGAGGAGAAGAAGTCGACACAGAAAATCGTGTAAGAGAAATGAAAAGCTAAAACCTATAAAATTTTAAATTGATTGTTCAATTAATCTTAAAAAACTTTACAACACAGCGATGTGTGCTTGGGACCCAATCGAAGCCCCAGTCCAAACAGAACAGAAAATCAACCCAGTCAAAGTCGAGTCCCCATCTCCAATGTTCAGACCAATACGCCTGAAACACAGATTGCGCTACCTTTCTCAAAGCTCTGAGGCTAAAGATCGTGCCATTGGTGTTTCACAACTGCAACTCCAGCCTGAGGTATTGAGAAAAGGCACAAGAAACCGACACATAAATAGCCAATTATGAGATCAAATCATGTGGCACATCGAATCATATAGCTCTAGCAGAATTGCAGTACTTAAATCCATCATGAAGTATTTGGCTAATACATAAAACTTCTTTCAAAGACACTTTCGCACAGCTTCAATTTAGAAGCCTTCCTTAACATACTATTTAAAGAAAGGACTTTATCCAGCCATTACTACTGGAACTATGTCATCAATAATTCTGTAAAATTATCACCATACTCCGTAGTCTATACCATAATTCACATAAACAGTCTTTGGATTGCCAGCGGACTAACACAAAAACTCTGAATATACAAAAAAAAAAACAAATCAACATTACATAAAAGCAGCTACAAAAGAACCAAATAAAAGAAAAAAGAAAAGCAGTCGACAATAATATCAGAAAAGATAAACGCGTTGCGTCTCTCCCAGCAGACAATGCAATAATATTTTTCATAACTTTTGTTTCCATTTGCTCCGTTTATGTTGTTGTTTTTAATATTTTTTATTAGTATCTTTTCTTCCTTTTGATAACCTACAGCCAATTAATGTCCCATAATTTTGAGTTTCAGATGCTCCGGCAACGTCACTAGGCCAGAGACCAAGTCCAAAGAGACTTGGTTGAGAGTCCCTCAACATTTCATAAGTCTTTTAATTGCTAATGGGTATTTTGATAGTCGAACCCCAGAGAGAGGTGGAGGCAAAGACAAAGACTAAGACAGTGACAGAGCGCGAGACGCATCGCGTGGATGGTGGGTTAATCAAGCGACTGAAATCGAATCGATATCAAATCAGCCGCCGTTTTTCCAGAGCGCGTCAAATGAAAACCGATCCGATCCAATCCAACCGAATCCAATCCAATCCATTGAAATTCGATGTTGCCTTCGATCCTTTCTTGCCGTCACCGAAAATTGCTGCTCATTTAATGATCGTCAGCTAATTTCCATGTCTCAGTCGCTGTCGCTGTCGCTGTCGCAGTCTCCTTCTCCATCTCCATCTCCATCTCCATCTTCAGTTCCTTTCGTTGGGTTTCAACTGTCGTCCTCTTCACTTTTGTAGTCGTAGTTCTGGTGTTGTTGATGTTGCTGTTGCTGTTACTGTTGCTTTAACGGCTGCATCGTCGGCATCATCATTAACATTTTCAAGATTTAATCATCAAACATGGCGCTCTGTTCCCCCTGGTGGTGGTATGCCATGATGCCATGTTCTGGGCCTTGTTTAGTCGCATGTCGAACATGCGCTTTTATCGGCATTTAACATATACCTAGATACACCCATACATACAAGTATATGGTAAAATTGTTAGTGAACGGCTGGATTCCAGCAGGGGACTTTTCGTCAACTTTATGTTATACGAGTAGTTTTATTTAAGTTTCAATAGTTTCAATTAAAATATTGAAGCTACTTCGGAGACTTGAATGTTGGCTCCCCAAACTAATAACAAGACTCCCGTAAAATTGCATAATCACATCGTGTCGCTCGCAAGTATAACTATTTAGAAGACGACTTTATCAACCTTAAAATTAAATATAAGCTCAGAGCAATAATGTGAAAAGTAATGCAAAATTAATATAAGTAAGTAACCAACTCGGCAAAAGTATTCCGTAATATTAAGTTAAAAGCAAGTAAAAACTCTGTACATATACACCACAGCTGCTGGTCTAATTTCTACCAAAATTGCAGGGAATATTATTTATTTATTTTATTTTAAATTATACAACTTTATGTATATCAAGACGCATAAAGTTATAATTTGACTGTGCAAATTGAAGCGTTACAATAAAACCAAGTAAGAAAGCTACAGTCGAGAGTGCTCGACCGTATGATACCCGCAACCCATTTCGAGAGAAAACAAAAAACTTAAATTATATTTTAACAAAAAATATACCAAATATACTACAACTTGATTTTTTGTATATATTTCAAAATAGCGGGTAAAAATCCACAACACCGTTATGGTCACATTGTCAACTAAACAAACAAAGCGCGGGCAGCTGCAAGTGAATTTTGCATATAAAATTGATTCTTTAATAACTTCCTTGTTTTTCATTCGATCTCAACCAAATTCACAGGAATCATTGAGAATATAATTATTATTATGCATACCAAAACTCTCTAGGTCTATTATTACAGCTTTTACAGGCATTTGGGGACGGAAAGGGGCATGGCATCCAACTTTTGAAATAAACTTGATCTGCATAGGACCTATAGGAGTACTGTCCCCAAATTTGGTAGCTCTAGCTCTTATAGTCTCTGAGATCTAGGTGTTCATACAGTCGGACATGGCTATATCGTCTCGGCTGTTGACACTGATCAAGAATATATATAGTTTATGTGGTCGGAGATGCCTCCTTCTGCCTGTTACATACATTTTCTGTTGGCACTAAGTTATAATACCCTTCTACCCTATGGGTAGCGGGTATAAAAATGTGAATGAGAAAATAAATGTAGTCTCGGAGATCGAAGCCTGACGGACATAACAATTTCAACTCCATTGATGTTGATCAATATATACATACATACATATACTTTATAGAGTCGGAGATGTCTGCTTTAATCTGTTTCAAACATTCTCATAATTTGAATATTTCAAATAGGTACAAATGCACCTCTCCATACCAACTCAGGAGAAGTATCAAAATTACGAAATTAAAAAAAAGTGTGATATCTCAGCATAATGCGGTCCAAGTCGTTGTTTCGCATGAAAAAATCAAATGCAATTTCAATTTACACACAACAAAGCAAACACATTAAAAGGTTAATTGTAGCCACACTAGCCATTCATGTTAAAATTATCGAATACATTTCGCTTAGGGTTTGCACACAGACTTTCAGCTATGCCACACAGGAGTAACTCGTTTTCTCATAACACATGCAATTTATAATTTTCTTTTTCTGCAGAGCAACAATCGAAGGAGGCGCGGAAGTAATGCGGACCAGCGAAAACATGGCGGACGAAAGAGGAAAAAAGGAACATGTTCAACAGTTAATAAAACAAATAATTGCGCTGCATATGCAATAAAAATAAGGCTAAATGGTGGGCTGGACAATCGGCAGACAGGTACGAATAACAAATGCCAAAACTGTCGGCCATTGGGAGAGTCTCCCATACACGGCAGCGATGACTGAGACCAGAAAGAGAGGGCAATAGCAGCAAAGAGGACTAATCATCGAGTGGCGAGCATACGACTGTGCACTGGCAACAACAATAACAATAACGACAGCAGCAACAACAACGAGAGCAACAACTTCGACAATGTCGCGCCAATTGGAATTGCAAATGGATGCGGATGGGGATAGGGATGACGACGACGGTTCCCCGCGTACCCGTCTTAGACGACATGATGGAGTCAACAGCAAGAGCAACAGCAATGACAACAACAACACCAACAACGAAGACACAGGTTCATTCTCCCATAAATACGCGCAGCGGGTGTTAAATATTTTGTACGACTTCTGCAAGTCCTTCGGAGACGATGACTGCAGCCGGTCTGCCATCTAGATTTTAGTCCCTCGGCCCATGTCTCTCTGCTCAGACATGTTCGCATCTCACTCTCTCTCTCGCTCTTTGTGGCTGTTGCCTAAGCAAAACTTTGGCTCAAACGCCTTTGTTCATCAATTAAGGTGTCCTGTCCGTCTGGGATCCACACCGTCCCCTTCACACGTGCCTCCAACCATCTGTTTGCCAACACACACAAAGACGTACAAAAGTTTAGAGCCAAGATACGGAGAGCGCGGAGAATAATGCCAAGGGGCATCATTGGAGACACATGCTATGGTTGTAAATTGTGCGACGGTCAGAAGTTGAAATATGGCGCAGCAACGAAACCAAATTGAAGTCAATGAAGACGACCAACAACCAACGACCAAGTTCCAGCTTGCAGCTTAAATCGAAACTTCATTTCAAAATGCATTTGACTCCGCCTGTCTGTTAAAGACATTCCTTTAAAACTCTCTGTTTCAGACACATACAATTCTACAACTTTAACAGAAAATAGAAACATATGGAAGCCACGTTTAAAAACATTTTAAAGACTTTTACTTTACAAACTTTATTTTGTTTTTGTTTTCTAGGTAACTTTTCAGCCATTGAAATATAAATATTTTATTTTGTCGAAGGTTTTCCATTACACCATTAACAAATTCTTTCAGCTCTGACATTTCAAAAAAAATGGCCAATAAATCAATGAATTACAATTTTCTATGACTAAAGACTACCGTTTGCGGGAGTTTAACCCGGATCTACGGGTTGAAAATTTGGCTCTATGTGCATATTCTATTTTGGATGAAAATCTTATGATGACAATATTGACAATATTAAATCTAATATGATGAACCATGCGGAATATTAAGCCCAAGATTGATACGAATATGTACATATGTATGTGTGTATATATTAATAACACAGAGGGAACCAACAAGTTTCTGACATAGAGAGACTAAATCCTAAATATTTTCGAAGAGCTTCTAATGATAATTACTTTAGTTTCATAAAATTTCTTGGATTTACTTAACTTTCAGCCTCAAAATCCGTGATGCGCGTTTTTAATTATTGGCAAAATGAGCTTAATTTATTTCATAACCAAATTTCTATATAATTTGTAGTGTATTTAAAAAATCACCCAAGCTGTGTTTATTTTGTTTTTGCATATTAGAATTAGCCTACTTTATTGCAAAACAAGTAAGAAAGCTACT
Organism: Drosophila immigrans; assembly: GCA_963583835.1. Classification (NCBI taxonomy): domain Eukaryota; kingdom Metazoa; phylum Arthropoda; class Insecta; order Diptera; family Drosophilidae; genus Drosophila; species Drosophila immigrans. Next base: position 28,665,687 of record OY757142.1, on the reverse strand, counting down.
GCCGAAAAAACACTCAACTCAGTGTTCCATTTTAGCAGTTTTCCTGACAGATCTGTCAGGTTTTCAACGGCTTCAGCAGGAAAAAATTAAAAACAACATCTATCAGGGAATCTATTAGGCTTTTGCCAATCCCAGCATTTTGTTGTCAAGTTTTTAAACAAGCAAGATTTACAGTATAATTTGAGTAAATTTGGTTTATTCCAAATGTTACCTTTTTTTTATCAATCGGCAATTTATAAAAGTGTTTCGAACTATTATATCCATTATAAATAATAAGCTTAATTTTAACAAGTAAAAAAAAAATTGTCTGGATCGAGACTGGACCCTCTATTGCTTAGCTGCGAGTGTTTTCATACATGTACAAAAACTGCTATTAAAATTACATCTTTGTTGGCTTATATCTTCCATGTTTATCAGGCGATTTCAAATTTTCAGGAAACGTCCGCGGTGGTCTATTTCATAGGTGTGCGATTACAGCTATAGCTATACGGTAACACCTTTAACCTTTAACCTTTGAAAGCTGTAGTGGGTGTGACTAAATTCTAAAACAAACTTGATCTGCGTGCAAGCATACCTAGTGTTTTAAAAAAAATTCGTAGCTCTAGCTTTTTTAATCTTTGAATTCAGATGTTCATACAGACAGACGGACATTGCAATATCGTCTCGGCTTTAACTTTAATGCATAATTAAAGATGGTTAGAGTACGCATTTTTAATAAAATGCAGCCTAAATGGTAACAGCAGGAACATGTAGGTTGTTTGGGTTGTGCGTGGATATTTAAGTCACTCAGTACAAACAGTTTTATATATATTTATATATCGATTTGTTTATTTGTAATACGGAAGAAATAGAAAGAAAAGAAGCATCGTCATCAGAAGCGACTTCAAACTTTCCATACTTCGTAATTGACCAATTTTTCTAAAAAATCGTTTATGCCATAACTAGAAATTAGGGAAAGATTTTTAAAACTTTCATTAAAACCAAAAAAAAATAATGAAAATTTTAGATCCCCAAGAAAAGTAACTGTTTTGGAAAATGTTGTCTTGGAATCAGTGATTCAGCTGTTTAGGGAGGTTATTTATGCTCTCATTGTATTTAAGAAAGTAAATATACCAAATAATAGTCATGAGTAATTGCTAATTATACATACAAAGCTGTTTCTTTCGCTGTCTCCGACAGGAAACACAAATTTTTCACTCGTTTTGCTGACACCCAGAAATTAACATAAAACCGAAGCAAAGCATTATTAAATCAAGTATATATTAGCATTTAAAATACCCTTCAATTGTTAACATATTAACAAAAGTTAGTTTAATGTAAATATTCTAAGAAGCAACACAGCTAAGATATTAGTTATCAATGCACATTTTATCCATGAGAGGCATATATCAACATTATTAATTTTTGCATACTACTTCCCAACAAAATTAAAACACACATTTTCTAGGGTATTAAAAAACTATTTATACCAAAACAAGTGAGTTGGTGGAATTCGGGAACTAACAACTGAGATTAATCAGTTAAATAAACATAATAAAAGGCTAAATACGAGCTCGTGACATTATGATAAATATCAAATCAAAATAATGCGTCAAAATAATTAATCACGATTAAAGAGCTCGAGAGAGTAAGCGAGCAGGAGAAAGTGGGAGAGGGACATTAAGTCGGGAAAAATTAAAACCCATTATATTCAAATGCAAACGTTGAATGTCAAATTAATGAGGTAGCCAAAAGAATGTTTAGTGGAGTGGGAGGAGGCGATTAGCCCTAAAGGATGGGGGAGGGAGTCGACGCAGGCATTGCTGATGATCGATAAATGCTAAAAGCAAATAGCCGCGGGGGTGAGCGAGCGCCAGTGTTGGAAACGAATAACCGTAAAACAAGTGTTTGCAATCACACGCCATTCTCAAATTAGCGAATAAAACAACAACACCACCAACACAACATTTATCACAAGTCATGTACCTCAAACAATCTGGCATCACTCTGCCAAAATAAACGTCACGTAATCTAATTCAAAATGTAATAAAATGCGTGTCAATGCGATTTAATGATTTGCAGGGGGAAACAACCCCCCGACTTCATCGAAGTCGCCTTTCTATTTACTTTTTGACTTTTGCGCATAATTTAATGGCGCTTAGTGTCATTTGGTTAAAGGCAATTTATATTCATACGCCTGTGTGTGGGAACTTTGGCATTTGACTGAATTTGACTAACGGAAAGGGGGCTGGCGGCTGTTCGACCATTGGGCAACCCTTTTCCATGACATTTTGCTTATTTCTTGCAGCAAAATGTTAAGAGTTTTTATGCTTGAACGCGCTCCCCTTGCGGTTTTTCAATGAACGCACAATCGTCGGTGGGCCAACTTATCAACTTGTTGCACGCTCCCCAATAGCAACAACAATCATAAGAAAACGCTAGCAGCTTCAATTCAACGCTTTTCACGCATGTATGCATATATGTATAAAAATTGGTAACTTGAAATTTGTAATGTGGAATATAACCTTTAAAATTCTGATATGAATATAAGATTTGATATGAATATAAGATTTACAACTTTAAGGTACCCCAACTTTGTTTATATTCAATTTAATCAAAATCAACGTTAAGTAATGACCGTTTTCTGCTAACCCCAAGGGCATCATTCGACTGCTGTGTTGTTAGTTCGATGGTGTTAACACGTGCAACAGTCCACAAGCCACATAAACGCAGTCCGCGTGCGGTGGCTGCTCTCGTGGGAGGGGGAAGGGGACAGTTTATGGTTAACGCTTAACAGTTGACGGTTGGCCACACAACCCTTAATTGCGCGTGTAATCAGCAACAACTATGGGAAGTAAGAGGGGAGTAGGTTGGCAACTTCTTATGCTTTGTAAATGCATCTAACTGCTTGCGCATAATTCGTAATTCGAATATGCTATTACACTTGCATGTTCGTATTTAAGCAACGGAGGGTTGGCGGTGATTAGATCGTATTATCGAAAGATTGATGACGACATGTGTCAAATTACAAGTTAAATTAATAAAAACAAAACATTTTATTTTCAAATAAAGAATTTGCTTTCCCTACTTGTATATACATATACATATACATATGTTCAGAATCATATTGAAAGATTTATACTTGCTACAAGCAACCGCGCGCGGCATTTGAAATTTCGCTGAATATTTATAATGCTCCATGACGCAAGCTGACCGCTATATTAACATTGCCAACTAGACTGAAAGTTTTACAAAACGAAACACATCAACAATCTTTCCACTATGATATTCGCCAACGAGTATCGATGGAATCAATTTAATATTCATTATTTACAGTTTGCTTGAGGCATTTTATATTAATTTCGAAGAATGCGTTATAGCGATTAGCTATTGTAAGCAACCAATTTTGAAAGCAGCATAATGTGAGCGTAAATGGAATAATATATACTTTTTGGTATAAAATACTGAAAAGTAAAATAAAGGGTTTTTCGATAATTTATGAGTTTCAAACTGATGTCACTACCATTCTTTGTTTCCTCCACTCAAATTTTTCCGAAACTACTACTTTTTGACGATAGACTGAACAGTGGGAGAAGGAAAAAATAAAAATATATCACATTACGTTTACATTTTACAAATATTGCTTGCGACTCCGACACATGTTGAAAAAACTGCCTGAAAGGAAACATCGCTACTTATCATTTAAAATCGATTTTTGCATTTCAAAAGCATCGAATCTTCGATAGTGTCATCGATGATTCGCCACCTCTATTTTTCCCTCCATATTATTAATGCGAAACTAAGTTAAACAATGCAGCGCGTAAGTTCATTGATTTTTCAATTCAAAAATATAGCTTCTGCTCACGCTTTTACCTTTTTCCAGGGAATAGACACGTTCTTCAAGCGGCTGCCCGGCAAGAAAACCGGTGATGAAGATGCGACACCGTCGCCGGTCCCCAAAAAACGCAAAGCGCGCGTTATTTCCAGCGACGAGGAAGAAATCCCCGCAAGTCCGCAGGTGAGCAAGCATGGCAAGGAGTTGAAAAGGTCACGCAAGGCACTTGACATCCAATCACCTAGCAACGATAATGGTCATGCTGCCAAAAAGCCATCGCTGTCGAAGTTGAAGGAAGTGTCGTCTGCGACTAAGAAGCCACTGCAGAAAGTGAATCCCTCAGATGTGTTTGGTGGCGAAACTAAACGCGTTGAAACTGTCAAGCCCAAAGATCGGAGCATTATCGAATTGGAGGATGAATCAATCGATCGCAGTCTCATGGAAGTGGATGTTGCAACGTCCCCCACATCGCCAAAGAAAAACGAAGCCAAGACTCCGGTCCCAAGTCGCAAGCGCAACAATATCAGCAGCCCGGAACCAACTGCAGAGCCAAAAAAGGCTTCTGCGAAGAAGCCGAAAGCTGCCACACCACGTGTCAAGAAGGAGAAGCAAGAGGATCTGGAGACAAGTGTTCTAACGGACGAAGACAGGCACGAGAGGAAACGCATAGCCGCTGTGCTCTATCAGCAGTACAAGAATCGCAGCACCTGCTTGAATCCGGGGAGCAAAGAGATTCCGAAAGGGTCTCCAGATTGCCTCAAGGGCTTAACCTTTTTGGTTACCGGAATTCTCGAGTCCATGGAGCGGGATGAGGCTACCTCGGTGATTAAAGGATTTGGCGGTCGTGTCATGACTGTGGTCGGCAAGAAGCTTAACTATCTGGTTGTGGGTGAGGAGGCTGGACCGAAGAAACTCGTTCAGGCTGAAGAACACAACGTGACCATTTTGAGTGAGGATGGACTATTTGGTTTGATACGGGAACGATCAGGCGAAAAGAAAGAGAGTTCCAAAACGAAGAGGGAAGCCGAGGAGAAGAGCAGCACCATACAATTGAAGAAAGAAACCGAAGAAAATAGCAGCGTTTCAAAAACGAGAAAGGAATACAAACAGGAAGAGGACATGCAGAAGAGTAGCAGCAACATCAAGAGGGAGGAAAAGAATCGAAACATAAAAGTGAAGCAGGAGCACGAAGAGACGGAATCGAATGTCAGTCAAAAGGTCAAGAGAGAGCCGGTGGAATCGCCCAAGCGTCCACAAGTTTTGTCTACAAGGAAAGCCGAAGACAAGGAGGACAGTAGCAAACACGCAGACAACGTCAACATGGCCTGGGTCGACAAGTACAAGCCAAGTAGCATTAAGGACATTGTGGGACAGGCTGGGCCCTCCAGCAACGTTAACAAGTCAGTAGACACGTATAGATATAGACTATGTCTATTCTAATCTTATTTTCTATCAGATTGATGAACTGGCTGTCCAAATGGTATGTCAATCATGATGGCAAGAAGAAGCCACAACGCCCAAATCCATGGGCCAAAAACGATGATGGCAGCTTCTTCAAGGCGGCTCTGCTCTCCGGTCCACCGGGCATTGGAAAGACAACGACTGCCACGCTGGTCACCAAGGAGCTGGGCTTCGATGCGGTGGAATTTAATGCGTCGGACACACGCAGCAAGCGCCTGCTCAAGGAGGAGGTGGCTAGTCTGTTGGGCAACAAATCACTGTATGGATATGTCAATGGCCAATCGCAGGCGGTGTCCAAGAAGCATGTGCTGATCATGGACGAGGTGGATGGTATGGCGGGCAACGAAGATCGCGGTGGCATGGCAGAGCTCATTGCTCTGATCAAGGACAGCTCTGTGCCCATCATTTGCATGTGTAACGACCGCAATCATCCAAAGATACGCTCATTGGTGAACTATTGCTACGACTTGCGTTTCCAGCGACCTCGCGTCGAACAGATTAAGGGACGCATTATGAGCATTTGTTTCAAAGAGAAGCTTAAAATGTCTCCGTCGAAGATCGAGGAAATTATTTCTGCCACCAACAATGATATACGCCAGACCATCAATCACCTGGCACTCCTAAGTGCCGGCGAGAAACTGCCGGAAATGTCCTCTACTGAACAACACGTAGCGTCCAAAGATCTAAAACTCGGCCCTTGGGAAGTGGTACGCAAGGTGTTCACTGCCGATGAGCATAAGCAGATGAGCTTTTATGACAAGTGCGATCTGTTCTTCCATGATTATAGCATGGCTCCACTTTTTGTCCAGCAAAATTATCTGCAAGTTCTCCCGCAAGGTAACAAAAACAACACCATGGCCAAGGTGGCGGCTACTGCGGACGCTCTCAGTCTGGGCGATATGGTGGATAAGCGAATTCGCGCCAATTCCGCATGGAGTCTTCTGCCCACTCAGGCCATTTTCAGCTCCGTGCTGCCTGGCGAGTACATGTGTGGTCATTTTACTGGCCAAATCAATTTCCCCGGCTGGCTGGGCAAAAACTCTAAGTCCAATAAACGAGGACGCTTGGCACAGGAGCTGCATGATCACACCAGGGTGCGTACATCAGGCTCTAAGCTATCGGTGCGTCTAGATTATGCGCCCTTTTTGTTGTCCAACATTGTGCGTCCCCTAGCTAAAGATGGTCAAGAAGGCGTCACTGCAGCACTGGATGTGATGAAGGATTATCACTTGTTGCGCGAGGATTTGGACTCTCTACTAGAGCTCACTTCCTGGCCGGGCAAAAAGTCACCCATGGACGCAGTCGATGGGCGTGTAAAGGCAGCACTTACACGAGCCTACAACAAAGAGGTGATGGCTTATTCCTATTCAGCGCAAGCGAACATTAAACGGAAGCGAGCAGACGCAGCTGGTGATGAAGAGAACGGTCTGCTTGGTGAAGAAGATGAGGAGGGTGCCCATGCTCCCGGATCAGACGATGATGAAGAGAAAGATGATCTGGAGTTGGATGGACTAATTAAGGCCAAGAAAAAGCCAGTTGCAAGCAGCACATCCAAAACCGGCACTTCTAAAGGGGGTGCCAAAAAGGCAAGCGCTCCATCAACTACAGCTAAATCCAGGGCTAAGCCTAAAAAATAAATGTAAGATATTGGGAAGCTTGTCACCATTAAGTTACACTCATTCATTCATATTGTTATGGCAATCTATTATTTTATACTGCAAACGAGATTTATATTTAAATTATTTTCGTATTACAATTTTGAGCCACCTTTAAATATAGCTATGTAATGCGAATTATATGAATATATTCCTGAATGCCAAGTCTATAACAATAAACGAAAGTAATATCCATATATAAATATTTATTTTGTATCAATTGACTTTCAAAGTCGTTAAATTTTTGTTATCGCTGTCACTGTGACTACATAGCCGATAACAAATCCGTGACAAGGCGATGAATCGCTTCTACGCGTTACTTGCGCATATTGACATGTTATTCAATATATATCGCACATCGCTAGCCCCAAACAGCTGTCAGAAGTAAAAATGGCGTTGTCGTGAACGGTTCGTACAAATAACTTCGCGCACCGCAAAAACAATTGAAATGCAATTAACATTTGCAACGGTGTTTAATTGACGACAAAATGTGCGTGCAACACTGACATAAGTATACAAAAAAATAAAATTGGGTGCTTTGTTCTGTTCCTATTACATGCGATCGATGTTTGTGCTGTGTCCACCTTTTTTGCCCTAGTGAAAAATGTTGAGTGTGTGTATGTGTAAGTGTGAGTGTCGCCCTTCTCTCGCGCTTATGTATGTGTGTGGATCAGTGTGTGTAAAGGGCGCAGCAGAAGTAACTTGAAAATATGAGAAAAAACATCTATTATAAATTCAATTGTGTGATTTAATTGACTTACAAAGTTCAAAGAGCTTCTACTAATTTACGCAACTCGTGCGTGTTGTTAAAGCCCTGCAAATTCAATAAGCACGCAAAATTCCTCAACACTCACACACACACACACACGCGACCGTACAGCATCTCACGTCACGGAGGCATGGCAAGTGTAGACTTCGACAACAGAAAAATGGGTGGCGCTGACCAGCAGCAACCCCAAACGCTGCGCCACCCCCCGCCTGCTTTGCTGTTGTGTTAGGCACAAGGACGTTGCGTATATACACACTTAACCGAACGCACACACACAAACATACGCACGCTCGCAAGCAAATACCAATGCATGCGCAGAGCAAGTTACTTGGCTTAGTGGAGAGGAAGTCAAAGCAAAGCCTTACAACAATTTCGTTTACCTTTGAACGAATATTATGAACACATTCGTTGTTGCCACGCCTTGATTTTTTTATCTCTTCCGCCTGCGCCTCTTAATTTAATTCGGCAAATTCGGTTTTTGCACATGTTTACCACTTTATATACTTCTTATCGCCCTTTTCATTTCCTTTCACAAACGCTTCAAATTCAGGTCATTGCATTTGTTTAAGTTACTCCCACACTTTGCTCTCTCGCACTCGCAGCCCTAATGCTCTCTTGGTCTCTCTCGCGCTTCGCTGCTCTCGCAGTGTTGATGACTGTTGATTTTTTAATACACTCATACGTATGTATGTGTGTATTTTCGCTTTCATTTCGTTCGGCTCCTGTTTATTGCATCTTTAGTGCGGAAATCGGATTAAATTCTTGACTGAAAGCGTCACGTTCTAATACGAAACAGCAGATTGAAATGATCACTATATCGCAGTGGGTTTTGGGTCAGCTTTTTTGTCTCCTGCATTTCGCACAGTAGACAAAAAGAACTTGTCGTTCATATCGATAAGATTGAAGATAAGTACACGCACACACGCATACAAAAACACATGCGCAATTGTAATGTTTGTGTTTGTTTAACGAATTGTCAGTTATAGCAGATAACAACAATACTCGATGAAATAGATAAACGATGTGCACTCAACACTTTTCATTCCCTTGTTGTTGGTTCCCGCAGTCTATTTATTACACACGCTGTTACAGACACCAAAGCGCATTTTGTTATTAATTGCTGAGCAAAAGTGTGTGTGTGATGTGTGTGTATTCTTCGTATCTATATGTGCGAAGAAAGATAAGTACAAGACGACAACTCGTTAAGGCACGAAGAGAACAACAACAACACGAAATTTGTTTGTGTAACTGTTTGGTTATTGCGAGGTGTTATTTGTATCTTTTTTTTGGCAATGCCGCCCTTTTCAGCAAGAGTTGACGTCATCAAATGTGCGTTAATGGAGGGTGTGTGTGCACAACCAAATTAAAAAAATAAGATAAATTAACTTTTAATTAAAACTAGAACATGGAACATGAAAAATGTCTAATGATTTAATGTATTACTCAAAGAGAAGATTTGTATTGACATGAATGACACCTGCTTACATTTTAAGTTGAGCTTTGTATAAAATAACATATTAAAGAAGAGCTAAAGAACAATAGAAAAAAGTTGAAAAACAAGCAAATTCAATTAGCCTGCCAAGATGATCGATAACAGAATTGAATTTTGGTAGCATATCTCTTTTAGAATGTGAATATATTCTCGAGAGTTGGAACAGAGATCTTAATTTCGCTTGATGATTAGCTAAACAACAGAGTCGAAAACAGTTTTACAAGTCTTAACGCGACACGCGACTTGCAAACAGGTTTTCCAAGAGCCAACGGCAGATCGATTAACGATTGCCATATCCGTTTCTATAAAAATAAATTTGGTAACTGCACTGAGCCCCATTCTGAATACAAATTGAGCACAACTTGAGAATGAATGCCTGACCATCAGCACTTATACTTGTTATATATTCTTCTTTGTAGATGGATGTGTGGTGAGCACACACTTATACTTGGTGCAGCTGCTTGAAATGTCAGTCAAGTTGAATATGACAAGGCTGCCATCATACAGTACTTGAGTTCTCTACTGTGTTTTATACGAAAAGCGTATCAAATCATTTTTAATATGCACTAAATTTGCTTATGTTGTTTATCTGCATCACATAAATGTAAATCGCGTATAACTTGAAATGTTCTTAGTGTAATGATGTGTTATTTGGGAGACCATCTGTACTCAATACTCTTAATATACCCTGTTATTTTGGTAAAAATCTGATTAGTAAAACAAGAGGTTTTTGTTTAATTATTTTTCAAAAAAGCTGTACCCAATGCAAATGGATGTTTTAGGAATGTAGGTCTTTATCAGATCAATATAGTGCATTTTCGTGTGCATGATAATATATATAATCTCAATGATTCCTGTGAATTTGGTAATGATCGAATGAAAAACATGGAAATTATTCAATAATCAACTGTATACGGCAAAATTCACATGCAGCTGCTCTTGCTTTGTTTGTTTGTTTGACAGTGCGACCATGTCGGTATATTATGGATTTGTTTTTAAATATATACACAAATTTTGGAGTGTATTTTGTACAAATATCATTTAAGCGTTTTGTATTCTTTGGAAATGGGAAGCAGGTATCTTACGGTCATGCTCTCTGAACTATAGCTTTCTTACTTGTTTGTATGTTTTGGCAGTTGCTTTGTAGTAACTGCACAATATTTTAAGCAATTAAAGTCGTTATTTACTGGAAGGTAATGTGCCTAGTATTATTAACGAAGCATTCATTTCAAATATTTTGATCAAATGAGCATACATACATATACAGTGGCTCACACCTTATTTCGTGCAGAGGAAATGTCAATTTTCAAAGTCGAATATCTTTTGAGCCAGGAGGAATTTGATAAAAATTTAAATGCAGTTTTGTTTAGCATATATTTATTATATATGTAGGTACTTCATTGTTTTTCCTTTTTTCTTAACAACACTTAAAACTAAAAAAAACATAAAATATTTGCATATTTAAAGTCACAGCTTATTTCGTGCAAGATTTTTGGATGCACTTTATTTTTGGAATTGGGGTTTAAAAATGGAAATTTCTTAATGAATACTATTGGTTATATTGTTTGTCAATTTTTTCTGATATTTAATTATAGCTTGTCACACTACAAATACATTATATTTGAAATTTTGCAAATTGAACCAAATACCACAATTGAAAAGCGGGAATTAGTCCTAAATCATTTTAAAAATGGGAGCACTCAGCGGGAAATAGCTAGGATGGTTGAATTAAGCCTCAGTACAGTGTAGTATATCATTCAACGTTTTGTCCGGGAAAATCGGGTGGCAGATAAGGGCCAAAACGCTCCGAATAAAATCTTCAATGGGACCAAGGAAAGACGAATCGTCCGCAAAACTAAAGTCAACCCCAAATTATCGGCTCCAAAATTGGCATCCTTGGTGGAGAATAAAATGGGGAAGAAATGTTCTGTAGAAACTGTCCGCCGTATACTTCGGGATCTGAACTTTAATGGTCGAGTAACTCGAAAGAAGCCATTTATAAATAAGAAAAACCAGATATGCAGACTTAAATTCGCCAAGGATTACGTAACTCGTCCTATGAACTACTGGAACGAAGTTATTTTTGCAGATGAGTCCAAATTAAAAATATTTGGGTCGGATGGGATGCAGTATGTTTGGAGACAACCGAATACAGAGCTCCAAAATAAACATTTAAGACCAACGGTAAATCACGGAGGTGGGAGTGTGATGGTTTGGGCTTGGATGGCGGCTTCAGGAGTTGGAAATTTAGTTTTCATCGATGGGAACATGGACAAAATGATGTATCTTCAAATATTGAAAGATAATCTCATTCAAAGTGCGGGCAATCTGGGCTTGGAAGGGCGGTTTAGATATTACCAGGATAATGACCCAAAACACAAATCGGCTATTGTGCAGTCCAGGTTGATCTGGAATTGTCCGCGCGTTATTATTCCACCAGCCCAGTCACCTGACCTCAATGTTATTGAGAAATTATGGGCCATTCTCGATCATGCCATTCGCAATAGGTCCATATCTAATAAAAATGACTTTAAAAAAGCGCTTATAGAATAATGGAACAAAATCCCTATTGAGACAACTAAAAAATTAGTTTCATCGATTGAATCACGTTTAAAAGACGTCATTAAACAGAAAGGAGGTCACACTAGGCTTTAATTTTTTAGTTTTAGTATAACATTTTAATAGCAAGTTCCTTGCACGAAATAAGCTGTGACTTTAAATATGCAAATATTTTATGTTCTTGTTAGTTTTAAATGTTATTTAGAAAAAAGGAAAAATAATGAAGTACTAACATATATAATAAATATCTGCTAAACAAAACTGCATTTAAAATTTTATCAAATTCCTCCTGGTTCAAAAGATATTCGACTTTGAAAATTGGCATTTCCTCTGCACGAAATAAGGTGTGAGCCACTGTATACCTAAAATTAAATCAGTTGTGTAACTTATTTTTGCTGGACAGCAAAACAGCTGAATGTTTGTTTTGTTATTGATTATTGATTGATTATTATGGACTACAAAACTATTTAATCGAACACTGTGTGAGACTTGGACCGTTCAATGAGTGTCAAGGAGTTTATTATTAGATCAGAGTTGGCTTTTTCAGTATTTTTTTATCAAATCATCTGCAGCATTTGCTCGAGTATCTCTCCACTTTTAATTAAGGTATCTCTTTATAGTACACATTTTCAGTGCCCAGATGATGAATCACTTTGTATTTTTGGTATATCTGGGCATGTATATACGTTTAAGAATTATCCAAAATACAAGAGATGAAAATAAGAAACAAAGACGATGCAAGCCACTAAGGAGGCAAAGCATGCTGCTGTTTGTAATGATGATGCGTAGGCAAGAAAATACATATGTACATGTGGCACATGGTAACCAACTCCATTAGTCAGTACATTGGTTTAAAAATAAAATGCAAAGAAAAACAAATTAAGTACATATGTATAAAAGGATGCACTCTGCTTGTCTGTCTGTCAGCCGCACAGTCGTTGGTCGTTGCTGTATAAACTCATAACGCAATTGCGAAAGAGAGACGGGAAGAGAAGTAGGTCTCGTCTTTGCGCAGTTCATTAAAACATGTATTAAAAGGGAAGCAAATGGTTGCGCTTTTATATGACCCGCCTTTGTTTATCGTTTCACATCATTACATTACATACTCCTCTTTAGAAGTGAACACAACCGACTCTTGATGATCCGACGAGACTCAATGTCTGTTTTGAGCCTGCCAACGGACGTCATTTCGGATATGTAATTGCAATGGCAGTTGCAGTTGCAACTATAACGGGGCACCCACATAGAATGCAGTCCGACCAGTCAATGCTAAAACAACTATAAAAGAATGACCAACATTAATAACAAATGCCTGTATCCTCGTTGGATATTGAACAACTTGTCGCCAGCTCATCGCCAAACTGGTCGGTGCGGTAAAATGGGTTAAACTACCGCTCACTAAGTGCAGCTGGTCAAACAGTTGCACGGAAAATCGTGGAAATTTGTGATACGGTGTGACTTATTTACTTTCGCCGATATTAATAAATAAGTAATAAATTTTATATCTGATAATTATCTTCTTACATATTAATAGTAATTGACATGTTCGTTAGTATTAATCTTTCTGGCTCTAGAAACATTATTTTGAATTCATTAATTCCCAATCAAATTCCTTGGCAGATAGATCGTTACCAAGATCGCTTTCTTCACATACTCAGAAATGGGTTAAAGTACCGCTATAGAGCAACTTGCAAGCAGCCATGTTTGGACTGTCAACTGGCTTACCAACTATGTCAGCGTCAGTTGCCATATGTGAAAGAAGCCGAGCTTCACAAACTTAGCGTGCCATCGCAGGCAACTAAATAAGCGATGATGTGCTTTGAGCCATCGCTGTTCTTTTAATAAAACGCACACATAACTGTCGACTTTCCTTCAGAGTTATCATCTCATATAAACTTTATTTGTATTACATACTGTGCCAAAAGGTTGCTCAACTTAGTTTTACGAGTTCGCTTAAGTCCAATGTCATCTATTACAGAGTCAGGAAGCAATGTAGAAAACCTACGAACTCTATGTGCATTTTCGTTTAATTAGAAATTAAAAGGGTCTATTGAAAAGGGTATTTGAGGTAAAAAGTCATGCAGCATATCAATCACTACCAATTGACAGGAATACATCTGCATCGCAAGTAATATAATAAAAAACTACTAAGTAGCAAGCCTAAATAAAGGTGGGTGGTACTACGTTCTCCCGCCGTTTCTTTCCACTGTCCGTGATATCACAAAAATTGACAGTGAATAATTATTATGGCATCAAAGCGAAACTCTCAAACAATAGCACAATAAAGAATTGACAGTCACAAATATTTTTGAAAATAGGTATAAACACCTGTAAAAATAAAAGAGCTTATCAGGGACGACCCAGATAATGGAGAAAATAAAGTTTATGTACATATACATATACGCATGGAAAAGTAAACACGAGAAATGAATGTTGAGCACCTAAAACCATCAACAAACAGCAAAAAGGCACAGAGTAGGATTGGATATAGAGACGGTGTGTCAAATGGTCAGCCCACGAGAGACGCCCACGCGAAACCGGAAAGCTGAGAGCTTAAGTTTGTTAAGCAAAACCCAAATACTGGCATCGTGAAGTTGCGGCTGCGGTTGATGTTGATTTGGGGGTTACCGCCAAGTCATTGTGAGAGACCCACGTCTATAAATGGATATCTATAGATGTTTGGCACCAATTATACTTGTGCACCGCACACAGAAAACATGAAAAATTATTATAAAAAAAAAGGCTTGCTGAAATCTCAGCCCTTCGTCTCGTATTTATGGCCAGCTCATAACTTAGAAAGCGGCCTGTTAATTTGCAGATACAGGATGCCATCCAAGGCATTTCGAATGAGGCATGAAATGTGTGAATTTATGATACGTCGTGAACATTCAGTAGTCAGGTTGATCGGAAGAGAGAATGCATTCTCATTCTCTCTGTCTGTTTTATACACTTGAACTCGATAACTCTTAAACCAATGCCGACAACGTTCAATGACCAAGCCTCACTCACTCAGTCAGTATGTTGCCCGTCAATGTATACTTAGATAACGAATTACTCTCACTCTCTCTGTCTTTATTTCTCTCCCTATGTCTCTGAAGATTCGACTTCGGGTTCGAAGTCGTAGGATAGTTGCAGGTCGTCGTTCATTCGTTTCTCGTACATGTCCACCATGTCATAAAAAATGTATTTTTGCAATTGTTTGGAGTGCGCAGTTATTAAGTCGACATAAGTCACGTTCCATACTCGTATATAATCAGCCAATGGCTTGAATGTGATCATACAACAGACAACGGTGTAAATACCTTCTGTTTTAGAATTTTGTCACATTCAGTGTGCTTACTATAAAATATTGATGTTGTCAGCATGGGAGAAAAACTTTATATTATGCGAAACTCATTGCAGACAAATTAATAATGGTCAAATCTCAACAAAATATTATTATTTTAATATATATAAATTATTAACTTAATTATTCTCAGCTGCTAACTTTTTACCATTTGTGACTTACATTATTTTTTTTTGTACATTCTTTACAGCAATATGAGGCATTATATGGCTCTGATGAGGAAATTATGTCCAGATGTGTGTTATAAAATTTTATGAATAAACCAAAAATTGACAAAACGAAACGAGAATTGAATGATGTAATCGAATGAGCAGCAAAAATAAGGCCAACCACAAGAAGTAAACACTCTTGTTGAATCCAGCACTTTAGGCATTCGATGGAACTGACTCAAATTTGAAGTAGAGTAGTGGCATTAGATAATAACTTATACTGTTTCGTTCATTGTTTAATTTCTGGAAGTGAACGAATAAAATTGAAAAGTTTACTCAATTAAACTTGGCCACAAATCGAATCGAAACCGAAGCGAGAGAGATAAACAACAGAATTTACTATCCCAGTATCATTCCGAGTCGTAGGATATATAAAGTAATAAATAAATTAAAAAAGAAAAGAATACAACTACAAGGATTTCGTGCAATCTATGCATGATATTAACATAAGTACACGGATTGGAAATTGTGCATTTGGAATCCCGCGGAAAGGAGCTTACGGCGTCTTTGTGTTGAGATAACCAAAATTCTCGTGTACAAAATGTCACTGGCCGACATGGGCACAGCAACGCGATCTGTTGGCGCTGGTGGCGGTGGAGGATCACGTCATTATGATCTTAGCAACTCCAACATCGGAGGAGGTCCTGGCAATGGTTTGCCTGGCGGTCGCATGACCCATTCGCTGAGCACACCCAGCGGAGTCGATGGAACACCGTCAACACCAAGACATCGCGGTGGCAAAAAACTCACAGTACGCATACAAATGCTGGATGATTCCGTTACTATGTTTCAAGTTCAGGTGAGTGCCTAAGCCAAATATAAAACAAACTTGAAGACCCAAATCTCTTTGCGATTGATATAGATTTTCATAATATATGTTCAAGCATTGTTAAAGTGCCGCCTAGTTTTCCTCAGCTTAGTTGACCTTGCTGAGTATTACTGTAAAGACCTTCATTATTGATTAATTTAATTTACTTATCAATACTGTCTACGCCATACGGCTTGAATATACAAATATTTGTAGGTCCAACTAAAACAATAGTTACAAACCAATGGCAAAAGCTGTTTAGCGTCATTTTAAATTTTCGATGTGGACAACAATGTTTATACCCGCTACCCATAGGGTAGAAGGGTATTATAACTTAGTGCCAACAGAAATTGTATGTAACAGGCAGAAGCAGGCATCTCCGACCCCATAAAGTATATATATTCTTGATCAGCGTCAACAGCCGAGACGATATAGCCATGTCCGTCTGTCCGTCTGTCTGTCTGTATGAACACCTGGATCTAAGAGACTATAAGACATAGAGACTCCAAATTTGGCAAAAAGGTTCCTTCATACCCTACGCAGATCAAGTTTATTTCAAAAGTTGGATGCCACGCCCCCTTCGCCCACAATAAGCATTAATCTAGAAAAAGTCAAGTTTTTTTT
The DNA here is from genome assembly GCA_963583835.1 of Drosophila immigrans. NCBI lineage: Eukaryota > Metazoa > Arthropoda > Insecta > Diptera > Drosophilidae > Drosophila > Drosophila immigrans. Next base: position 28,648,950 of record OY757142.1, on the reverse strand, counting down.
TATGTAAATCGGGTATAACTCCAAAAGTTCTTTGTGTAATGATGTGTAATTTGGTAACCCATCTGCGCTTGACACTCTTAATATACCCTGTAATTTTGGATAATCGGATAAGTAGAACAAAAGTTATTCGTTAAATTATTTATCAAAATTGTTGTGCCCAGTGCATATGGACGTTTTAAGTGTGTGAATGACCTAGAGATATCAAATTTGGTGACAGTATTCGTGTAGGTCTTACTCAGATCAAGTTTGTTTTAGATTTTTGCCTCGCCCCTTTCCGCCCCCAAAAACTGTAAAAGCCGTAATAATAGACCTAGAAACCATTGAATTTTGGTATGCATAATAACAATGATAGTCTGAATGACTCCTGTGAATTTGGTTGAGATCGAATAAAAAACGAGGAAGTTATTAAAGAATCAATTTTATATGCAAAATTCACATGCAGCTGCTCGCGCTATGTTTGTTTGGTTGACAGTGTGCCCATGTCGGTGTTGTGAATTTTTACCCGATATTTTCAAATATATACAAACAAAACACAAGTTTCAGTATATTTTTGGTATATTTGTTGTTAAAATATCATTAAAATTTTATTTTCCTTTCGAAAAGGTTTTATCATACGGTCGAGCACTCTCGACTGTAGCTTTCTTACTTGTTTTATTAATAATTCTTTTAGAACTTTTTCGTTATGTGAGCAGTCTTTCATTATCAGCAAAATTTGTTTACTTTTCCACAGTTGCCACCCCAACTGCACAATATGTATATATGTTTTATCCCAAATGACAAGATAAGCATTATAAAAGCTTTTCCAGAACACAACTTTAAGGTCTATAAGCATTTTGCTGAAACAGCTAATTTATTACAAAGGGGCCTATTGTTATCTAATATTCTTTACTATAAACATACGTTTGTATATTTGGTATGTAATTTACCCTCTATGCTTCTTCAGCACATGACATCAGTTGCTTTTTAGTAATTTAGAAACACTCCGAAATTATTAGAACTATTCCAGGTTATGATATTATCTGTGACAAGGCTACCGAAAAGTATTTGAATAGGTACAAGAAAAAATCTATAATAGTACTGGACTATAATATTTAATTGTAGTGATATTAAAAATGTAAGTTTGCTATTAAATAGTGAGCATAGGACATATGAGAGTGGGCTGATAGGTAATTGGCCTCACTAAGAAAAGTAATTTTGTTTAAATGAACATATATTAGTGTTCAAAATAATATATTTTTAAAGCAGTATATCAATTTTACTCATACATTAAACCGTTTATTCTGAACCTGTACCAAATATGGAAGCCATCTTGGATCCAGCTTTTCATATTCAAATAATTGAGATGAAATTGTTTGAGTAATTCTTGGAAGATACCTATAATATTGACTATGTCGTCCATTTTTACTCACAGATTATTAATTATCATCATTAGAATTTTAATAAGTCCTTAAAATGGAAAATTTTCGCATATTTTTGCTGTATTTTTTATTTTTTGTTAGAAAAATGTTGAAACAAATATTTAACACGGGAAATTAATTTAATCCTGTATGGTCGGTTCAAATTCATTTTTATTTTATTATTGAAGGATCACACAATCATGATTTTTTTGGGCATTGACTAAATGCGGCTTTCATCTTCCGGTCGTCTTTTTCATGTTCAAATAATTATACGTAAAATTTGTGAATCATTCATGTGAGATGGCTACAACTTCGACTATCTCGAGCACCTTCATTCTGGGCTCATCAGTTAGTGATTCACGGAAATTATTAACCATTTTTTGGGTAGTCACTCCTCGAAGTCCTGGAAGCTCCATCAAAAAATCTCAATTGGACGATATTTGAATTTGGCCAAAGTTACTTGACAAAAACCAAATAAAATTGTGTGATCGAACTCCACCACACATCCATTTTTTCTCTGATGAATAGAACTGTCAAAAAAATTATTATTTCTGTCAAAGACGTATGAAGGTAACACCAATTCCGATCACTTATCACCCCCCTCGTAGTTATGAGATAGTATATGAATGAGCTGCAGGATAAATCACCTATATATTTATGCTTAAATTTCATCACAAAAATAACCTCGACCACAACCCAGTTTTCAATCGTCATCCACGAAGGGTTATTGGTTTTTTTATTTGCTGATTTCTATTAATAAACAGCAGTCATGTTACGTATGCGAGCACATCGAAATATATGTATGTATATACAGCGCAGCAACAAATTGTGACACGTTTTAATTTTTAATAAGCAAGCTCTGAACTACGACAACATAGGGGTTTGGATGAGTCTAGGGTATAGCTGGATGGCCAAGTGCAAAAAGCAGCAGATGCCTGAATATAGTTTAAGTTTTATGTATGTGGCAAGCTCAGCATTTTACAGCAGCGCCTCAAGTGCAACTGGTTCATAAGGAGTTACTCTTAGTCCGAGCAACAAGCCACACTCAACACAAACTCTGTTATAAACACTTGTGCACCCACAGTCACATAAGAATGCCGGTAGCAACCACAACAACTGCTTAAACAAGTAGGTAAGCTACTAGTGAAAGCTGTTCAAACTAGAATATACCCTGTACCCGATATCTTCTCTGGCTTGATTACAGGAAACAAATCTATTTTTCTTATTTCAGCTTTTATTTATTCTTAAAACAATTTTTCCTTACTACCCTAAGCCAAAACTAGAATACTGGATATTACAAAAGTATACCTAAAAGCTTCCATTTTGTTGTTTTTGCAACAAACACTTTCCTCACTTTACGAAAGACGAAGCCTTTGAAATGTGTGTACTGTGTGTCTGCGGCAAGTTGGATGGAATGGGTGTGCGCAATCAGGGCGTGGCCACTTCAACTAAAAACCGGTAAGCCTTTTGCTTGGCTAACTAATGACAACAGCTCAGCCCATTAGCAGAACCTCGGAAATGGTAACGCAGCAGACAAAAGGGAAAGAGTAGAACAAAGTGCAGGATGTGGTATATTCTGCGACGCCTTCTATACATATTAATGCGATTTTCGGTCAACTGCAACTGCTCAACTGCTCGACATTAAACTCTGCAAGGACAGTGAGCAATAAAATAAAATAGTTACAAAAATTGTGGATCAAGTGAACCTCTGATCCGAATGAGAACAAAAAAATTAACTAAAACTATTTTATTCTTCGGCGCTTCATCGAACCAGTAGCAGAGTAGCATGAACAACAGCCAAAAGTCTAGTAAAAAATTAGTTGTGAGTTGCTGATGCTGCTTCTGTGTTCCTTCAGAAGGCTTCATTTGCTGATTTCCTCTTATTTCAGTTTGCCAAAAATCCCTGAATAAATTCAGAGCCAGGCTGCCACGCCTAGCCCCAGTTTCTGTCCGCAGAACCAGACCTAGTCCCCAGTGCAGCCTATTCCCTATTCCCATGCTCCGGTTGTCGCATTAATCTACAATTCTTAACTTTTGCATACAGTACACAACATCATCTGTTATATACTATAATTATAAATTTCAATTCATAATTTTACACAGATTTAACAGGAATCCTGCCTTAGCCTCTCCTTCTTAGTAAAGTCAAATACATATTATATATTTACCCAATTGCATTTTATGGTTGGGTTTTTTTTTTACCGCAATTGCGTGTGCTCTATGACTGATGAAATTTCAGGTCGCATTTGTTGGCAAGTGCCATCAAGGCAAAGAGGAGAAGGCAGCGATAAATATAATTAATTTTGAAGAATGTGTTGAGCTTTAAAACGGAACTGTTCGTCGAATGTTAATGCTAATTATTTTAGCAAGCACTTTGGTCCAGCCAAACAGTTCGCAAACCTAATTAAAATAGGAGTATAGTATTTTCAAATTTCATTTATTAAAGTAGTTGATGGTTATATTTTATAGCTAGTAACCCAAAATCAATTTTTTTTAAGTTTCCATAGCTATTAGCAGCATTTAATAAATTAATAGACTTTTAGTTTACCTAAAAATTTAGGTCAATTGTTCAATTTAATTTACGTAACATACACCCGCATGGTTGAAAAATTGTGTATGGAGAAATCGGGAGTCAATGCACTAAAGGCAAACAATTTTAGCCACACAAAGTTATTACTAGCAGACGGGTAGCGACGCTCTGTTTGCCTGTTCTGTTCAGTTCCTATTCTAGCAACAAATGGAACAAGCGTCAATTCTCAACAGATATATGCATAGTTCATTCTCTTTCTCAGCCGTTTCCGTTTTATTCTCAGCCGCGCCCAAAGTTAATTGGCTTTTTGTAGTTGTTGAAAGTCCAAATTGGTTTAGAGAATTGGCCAGCAAGGACAATGGATAGACCTATCTCCGGCCCTCCACCGATTCGGTGAGAATGTCAAACTGACGTGCTGTTGGGGACCATTTTATGTTAGTTGCCGTAGTTGGCCCACAATTGCGACTGCAGTTTCTCGAGCAACCGTTTCAGCAAGCAACTTAAATCAGGGAAGCTTTTCAGGAAGAACCCGCATATTCATAAGTGCGTTATCTGCTTCTGTTGTTTGCTGAAAATTAAGTTAAATATTTTTGAGCAGTTCAGCAAAGTGTAAAACTTGTGTAATGTCGTTTAAGTTGACATTTGACATGTGCTTAAGACTGAGGGTCGCTTTATGAATTAGATTGGTCTGGTGTCGTAAATAACACGTGTGTTAATCATTTTTATTCGTCAAACATATTTTGTTTATATTCGTACTTAGACAGTGCATCAACAACGAAATTCTTATCATAATAACAACCATATCCCAAATATTTGTATTAAATGGTCGGTTAGTTGCAAATTTGAACGATAAGAATTAGGTGCAACAATCAGTTGCAAATATCTTACTGTCATGCTCTCTTGCTTCCTTACTTGCATTCTGTGAATATTCACAATATGATTCAACTGGCTGGTAATCCAAATATTAAAATCTACATTTGTACGTTTTAATTGTTTAAAATCGAATTGTGTAGGTATTCATTGTTTAAGGATTTCGCCAATTAACTTTTCCAACTCTTCTTCAACTTAACAATAATGAAATTTTGCAACTGTATATTACAGAAAAATTATACAAAATAAATGTTATTCCTGGACAGCATGAATAGCTAAATAGTTCAATATCTTCTCAAGATTTTATTTACTAAACTCAAACGGTATGCCATTGTCAAGCATTCTTGTCTAAAATGTTTTTCTTTAATGGTTGCCCTTTTTCCCCAGAAACTCTTACAAAATGCAGAAGCAATTCCTTTGTGTTCGCACATTGTTGTTTATTTCATTGTTTTGGTGTGACTGGTTACTCGTTTATATCTCACATTTCAATTAACAGGTCAATTCATCAAAATAAGTATCGTTGAGCAATAATAATTGCTTAATTTTAATATTTACAGAATGATCATTTTTTTAATTTGTAATGATGTATATTTCAGGCTTAAATCCCTGACCACACCCAATATTGTTTTGCTTGATTTATGTATGAAGGCCACAAAGACTTATGCATTGTGGTGTCCATGTTCATTTCCCAAAATTTATTGAATGAAATATTCAAATATCCACAAAGTCATGGAAAATGGTATGAGTTTGAGGATAGAATGTGTTATTATGTGGCTATTGCGGTACATAAAACATTGCTTTAATTACAATTCTGATGCGACCGAATTGGCAAAACACTTTGCTTGATTGCGAAAGTCTCAACTCACTCTTTGTGAAAAACATTTCGTGTTCCACTCATTTTACTAATGGTATAAACATTATACTATAAAGCAGCTCTTCTGCTTCGATTTATAGAATAACATTTCATGCGTGCTATAAGCCATTTTATTCCTTTTCACGTGTACCAAAATGACATTCAAGGATATTTTTTCATATACATATTAAAGTTTTATTGCATTTTTTTATTTTAATTAATCAAGTTGAAAATGTTTTGCTATATACATTTTTTTAACTCGGATTAAAAAGTCAAAGTTCAAAGACAAGTTAAACTATATTGATTTATACTAAACTATTGTAATAACCTTACTCAAATAAACGTAATCATATAAAATTGAAAATACTTAAGCGAAAGTTCGTTAAAAATATTGAAATCAATGCTCAGTTTCGCACTCAGCCTTCTTATGGGTGCGTTTTGCGATGACCAGCGCATATTCGTGTCGTAAGCGATGTCTGATCTAAGCTCGTTAAAATTAAGTTGGCTTTGTAGCTGAGCGAATTTAAGCATTGCCACACGAAAAATCGTTTTGTGAGCGATGGCTCGTCTGGTTGCATTTAAATAAATTTCAATTGAGTTGACGCCTGGCCCCAGCTATTAACTGGGCCCCTTGAATGCGTTGCTCATTTACCAGGCAATGTGTCTGGCAGCAATTAAGATACAAAAAAAAGTAGGTCGGTGTTCTGTTTGCCCGTTGCCAAATTGAGAGAACGGAAAGAGGTCGAGCTGGTGCAGTATAAATAAAAGAGGGTCGGAAAGTCTCAGGGTTTGGTGTGTAGTGCAGAAAATGTATTATATATCGCTATCGTTGCGAACTACAGCAACGGAAAGCTATATAGCAAGCCGTATTGGAGCCTTTTGATTTACGTTGCGTTTACAATGATTGCACATTTGCCAAGAGTCTGTTTAAGAAATATTTATAATGCAATTTTTGTAATTATGGTTATTTCAATCTATTCTAAACCAAAACAAGTGAGAAAGCTTCATTTGAAGAAAAGGCAAAACACTTACGAATATATTTTAAAAAAAAAATATAGCAAAAAATGCTGAAAAGTAAACCCTTCTACTTTATGGACGCCGAATATAAACACTTTTTCTTACTTCGGTTTCGAGACCCACAATAATATGAATGAATTGTCCATTCCTAAATGTTAATGTTAATGGTAATGTTATGTTAATAAATCCTCTAAACCAATAATGTGTTTATTGTAGGCCAAAGCTTTGGGTCGTGTACTTTTCGAGCAAGTTTGCCGTCAGCTAAATTTGCTAGAAGCGGACTATTTTGGCTTGGAATATCAGGAAATATCCACCCATACCAAATACTGGCTGGATCTGGAAAAGTCAATGAATCGTCAGGTCGGCCTATCACTTATCGATCCAGTGCTGCGATTCTGCATCAAATTCTATACGCCAGATCCAGCGCAACTGGAAGAAGAGTATACTAGGTAATATAATAGCCTTATCCGGGTGTTTTATGTTACTAACATATCATCCTTTTACAGATATCTTTTCTGTTTGCAAATCAAACGTGACCTGGCTACGGGCAGCTTGCAATGCAATGATAATACTGCAGCGCTCATGGCCAGCTACATTGTGCAGGCATCGTGTGGAGACTATGTGCCAGAGGATTATCCTGATCACACATATTTATCATCGTATCGATTTGTACCGCACCAAGATGCCACAATGCAACGAAAGATAATGGAAAATCATAAAAAGCACTTGTAAGCTAAAATTAATATATAATTTTCAAATGTAATTTTAATAAGATTTTCCTCGTTTTGTGTTAAGTGGTCAATCGCCAGCCGAAGCCGATCTTAATCTACTAGAGACAGCACGTCGCTGTGAGCTTTATGGCATGAAAATGCATCCCGCAAAGGATGTAGAGGGTGTCCCACTAAATTTGGCTGTAGCTCATATGGGTCTTACAGTGTTTCAGAACATAACACGCATTAATACCTTTTCATGGGCCAAAATACGTAAAATATCTTTTAAGCGTAAACGTTTTCTGGTCAAACTGCACCCCGAAGGCTATGTAAGAATCCATTACAGCTGATGCATATGACGCATCTGGCTAAATTTCTTTTATCTGTTTTAGGGCTATTACAAGGATACAGTTGAGTTCTTTTTTGAGGGTCGCAATGAGTGCAAGAATTTTTGGAAGAAGTGCGTTGAGAATCATGGGTTTTTCCGGTGCACAACAGTACAGAGTACGCCCAGACGTAAGACTCGCGTCCTCTCGCGTGGAAGCTCTTTCCGGTAAGTCTCAATCTACATTATATAATATTTTATGGAAATCTTATTTTTAAAGATTTATATATTTACAGTTACAGCGGAAAAACTCAGAAACAAATAATTGAATTTGTGCGCGAAAACTATGTGAAGCGTCAGAACTTCCAAAGGTAAGATAAAACTGAAAATCAACTACAATAAGTACAACTACAGACAAACAACTAGTTGAATGCCTAAAATATTTAAGATTAATATTTTTAGTTTTCTTCGATGCAATCTGTTTTCGGTTATGAATAACACCTTCCAATGTACAGTGAAATTCAGCACGCTTTCTCATCTTCACCTTACTTTGTATGAAGATGTGAAACCGAGCTTTCAACTGTCAATGAAAGCAACATTGCAAATTATAAAAAAAATGTTACTACAAAATATATGTTTATATATTTAAAAATTACTAAACTTAATCAACATTTATTTTTAAGCTTTGCTTAATATATATTTTTGATAATATTTAAGCTTTTACTTCATCCCTCTATATCAATATCCAGAGACCAGTCAAAGCTCTGGTGAATAATTGTATGAACAATCTATCTACCCGTTAAATACTTACATATGAACATCACAAATTAAATCCTTTGTCTACAAGGCAAACGCATTTATTATAAACAAATTCATCCATACACATTTTGAATCATCACCGTGATAATTTTTCTTTAAATTGAATTTTATTGCTTATAAACTTAAATTTTTTCGTTTCAAAATCAAGCTAAAAATTAATTAACAAATCCCAAGTCCAAATCCTAAGCTACCCCATAATCTTCCGCCACATGAGAACTTGGCAGAAATACATTTACAATTTCAAAGAGAGAAAAGAGAAGAGGATTAAAAAACCAATTGGTACAAAATTAACAGAGCAAAGCTCAAAACTAAACTAAATATATAAAAACGACCAGAAAACAAATCACAAGTTAAATTGTACAGAAGCAAACGACATGCATTTTGTTTACTTACTGTGTTTATAATTTATGTTTTATATGTGTGCTTACTAGCTAAATAAAAAAAATTGTAGCCTTATTTATTTATAATCTAAATTGGAATTGGTAAATTATTTATATGCGTACTAAACTTATATCATTCGAACTAACTTTCACCATCCAATACTTTATTCAGAATCAAGAAATATTCCCCTCATCAGCATTACCTTAACATTAATAACATCATAAATGCTCATTTTGTGTAGTATTTAGTTTAGTCATGAATGGTCTAACCAGTCAAATTGATCGCGTTGCCTTTTGTATGTGCCTTCGAACTTTTCTTGATGTCTTATTGTGTGTATTATTGAGACTAAATGTACACAATCACAGCTATTCACTTGCGTTTATTTCTTCTAAATGTGTAGTTATTAGTTATGTGTTCTCCCATAAACCTAAAAATATCTATTCTTCAACTAATTTATGTAGTTTAAATTGTAAAAAAAAAATTTAACTATCTATTAAACCATTGATTTAACAAAATAAAGGATACTTTACCGGTTCCCTATTGAATCCTTTATGGATTGTAATCAATTATTTAGGATTTTGTAGATATAGTAGTTATATCCTATTCCTAATGATGTTGTGTGTGTATGATTTAAGATTTATTTATTTTGAAAAAAAAAATTTATTTTGTGCCCTAATTCAATTGCTTCTTTGCAAAGAAACTAAATTTTTCCGAGTCTTAAGGCTCAAACTAACAAGAAACATAAATAAATGAAAAATGTGCTTAGCTCAAAATTAAACTAAATTTGAAAAAAAAAACTTGAAAAATAAAGAAGATATTTTTAACTAAATTAATCTAAAAGCAAAAAAAGTGAGCATGTGAAAATAAAATCGTGGTATCCTCTTGTCTTTTCTTTTGCTGCAGGTCTCAGTCATTCCGGCAAGGGCCACTGAATGCTAGTAGCCGAAGTCAGTCGCATACGTATGTGAATTCCAGCATTTCAGCCAATCCCCTACTCCCAATTGACACTGGTTTGTATTTATTTTTTTGAATCGTTGAATTATATTTGTTGGTTTATCTTTATCATTTCGATTTAATTGATTTGTATTGAGTTTTGCTCGCGGAATGTTTAGCCAAGGCGATAAATTTCCACTATAATTTGAGAATATACATAACCATTATCGTTATTTTCAAATTTTTTTTGGTACATTTACATATATACTCGCATCCAACAGCGGCATGGGATTATCGCAATCAATGCAACGACTCGATGACCCCTTCTCTGACGAAGAAGGCAGCGGATACCTTGGATCGCCGACGCGACAATCCTACCGACCACATGCGTTCTCAAGTGAGTGAACTAAATACCAGGGAAAGCGGACGACAGACTGACTATTGATTAACCATTTTAGGTCACAGCAGCCCAGGTGGAGATCTATCAGACGAAGAATTATGCAGCGGAATCGCCAACCTCTCCGGAGGAAGCGGTATGCTCGGCGGAACGGCAACACCACTCGGCAGCGGGTATGGACCAAATGAATTCGAACCGCTCGCTTTCACCACAGGGTCCGCAATCGTGGACTTCACCCAGCCACAGCAGCAGCCAACTGCAACGCGCTCCCGATCAGGCTCGTGTGCATCCAAGCGATCACAATTTAGGTGAGTCTATCATTCTACGCAGTCTTTTTAATTTATACATTTTTGTTAAATTAAAGTTACATATACTTGTAGTAAGCATAATAGAGATCGCATGGATTTGATTTCATTGTTTCGTTAAGATTCGTTAAGTTCACTTTAAGCTTAGCTTTATTATTTTTTTTCTTTAGCCCTAATAATTCACACAATATTACGGTGAATTACCAGTGTGTTTTTTTTTTAAACGTGAATGCTTTCTAATATTATTTCGTTAATTTCGTAGTAGTGAGAAAAATGTTGACGTTTTTGTTACGCGATCAGCCAAATCTTCAACACTGCCTGAATCGGTGTATTATGTTTTCAGTGTTTTCTTTGGCTTTGAGTTTGGTAAATTATCGGTTATGTTTCGGTTGAAATCTATTCCTCAAGTGCTAACATCTCTCCCAACATGCTTTGTTTATGCGCGTGTTCAGGTCTGAGCCATTTGTCCCACTTATACAGCAGCAGCACGCCTCGTCGAGTCTCAGTGGGATCCCAAGCGTATGTCCATGCGTCGCCGCAGCTCATCAACATCAACAACAATCACACTCACAACACCACTATCAACAGCAGCACAGCGGGTCTTTCGGGGGATCTCAGCAGCTCCATGGAGTTGGAGGAGCAGGAGGAGGAGCTGTTGGAACCTGCGAATTTGGAGGAGGAGGAGGAGCCTATGGGGGAGGAGGAGGAATTAGTCGAGGAGGAAGTGGATTCGGACTTGACAGCATCTACCATCAATCGGGAGACTATGGCGGCAGTCTCACCGGCCTCGGCCATGGCCAATGCCCGTCGGCAGCCGCTTCGGTCACAGGAGTCCCAATCGCAAACTGTCACCCCAGTCCATTATAGCAGTACGAATTATTCGATGTCTAAACAGTGTATGCTTAACAATGCCAATGCCAATTCAACCGAAACGGAAACTGACAACATCATCTACACTGATATCAACGATATGGGACACTATAAATATCCGGACTTTCACGGCGCCCAAATGGAGCATAAGATCTCGAATAGTGAGCACCTTAATCTTAATGATCGCAACGATATATATGCAACGGTTAATCGTAAGACAAAGTCAAAAACTCGCGAGAAGCACTTTAGTGATGAGTTTATCGATCAATCCATACTCCTATATACTCGCGCCAAACAAATGGGCATGCAACCACCCATGCCAATGCTACAACAGCCCAGCACATCAGCTTATGCTGCTGCCCAGGAGCGTAACTATAATAGCTTAAATTATCAATATCACAACGATCTCAATCACCCGTCGGAGTCGTCTTCGTCCTCTTACTTTGGCACAGGCTTCAATACCAAACGCTATGGGCAAAATGAACGCATTAAACTGGCTCAATCCGATAACTATTTGACACCATCGATAGAATCACAAAGCTCTCGGCATACGCACTCCTTGCCAAGGAATTCCGAGTTATCGGGCGTTGATTCCGTTGACTCGTATGATAGTCACTACATTACTCACCATCCAAGGCAGAGTTCAGCGGACAAAATGGAATATCCTATTACTTCCGGAAATGTATATTCCACAACAAAGTTTGTGAAACCAGAACAGGCGGCTGTGCATTATATGGATGATGAGGATGAACAAGACGAAGATGGGGATGGGGAGAATATTTACGATCAAGTTGAACGCGAATCATGGCTCAAGAGTAGCTCTTGCAAGGATCTCTTTGAACGCTACAGCAGCGCCTATTATGCCCGTGAGCAGTCTAAGCCCATGACAGCTTTCGATAAAGAGTTTCTCTCATCAAATCGCATTGATTCACCAGTTACCCGCTATGATGATTCTCGACATTCGCTTTACTTCACAAAGAACCATTCAATTGATGGTCATCAAGATTTTTCAGCTTTACCACATAGCAAGGTCTACTCGTCAAGCTATCCCGGTAGCACATACAATACGCAGGAGCACAAGCGTCACTATGGACAGCCGCAAGACTATACAGGCTCACAGGATGATATATCGCAAGATAGTTACGAGCTGTTGGAGAAGTATGATATAGATTTCTTTAGTGGACGGCATCGTTCCGAAGACCACTTGCGTTCCTGCTCCCTCGATTCTGGCAATTACATACCAAGCGATGATGAGTCAGTTTCAGAGCAGCCAAAGTATCGCTCAGCCATCGACGTAAAGTCAAAATCTGCTGCCGATATTATGAATGAAATCTGGGATGCTGAAGATCCACGATATTTGCCACGTGAAAAACTTTCCGTTAAATCAGATGGAAACTTTTATAAAAAGATTCAAGAGGCTCTTACGCGTACCTCAAGTCAAGAAAGTCAAAGTGAAATGTTTGAGACGAAAATGTCCCGAAGTTCAGACTCGAGCAAGAAATCCCGTGACAGTCTTTATCACACGGACAGTAAGAAGTCAAGGGAAACAACCAAAAGTAAAACATCAGTAGCTTCCAGTCAGGATTCTAAGGAGTCGTTGGTAGGTGATTGCTTTGGACGTAATTATGAAATGCCAACGACCACCTGCAAGAAGGTCAAGCAATTTAACAAGAAGGAGCTTTATGAAAAGTTCATTCAGTCCAGTCAGGAGTCAAAAAGTGATTATTACGATGCTGTCGAGCCAGTGCCAGATGCCGATGGTCTCTACACACGGCCAAAGGTTAAAAGCCATGACTGTTTGCTCTCAGACACGCACAGCTCCACAGCTAATAGTTCATTCTATGATAGTCGTGATACATATTCAACGTTCCCAAGCAACAAAACTCATAAAACATCCAAAGTGCACTCAATTAGTCTTCAAAATGTGGAAATTGAGCGTAATGCAAAGTCCTTTGGAATCAAATCACCTGAGTCAGTATCCACGCCCGCTTCTGGTATGCGTTGTCAAGAGAAAGATATACAAACTGGCGACTCAATTGACCAAACGGGACCTATCAAGAAGTCAAATTCGCAGTCATGCAAGATCTCTGCCTTTCGACGTCGATCGGACAGTGAAAACATTTTCAGCTTTGATCAGGATCGAATTGAATGTATTCAAAAGTATACCAAACAATGGGAAGGACAACCGAAGGATGAAAAGTCAAAGCAAAGTCCAGAATACCCCTTAACTCCAGAACTTGTGTCTGAGTTTGAGAAACAACAATCGCGTGTCGCTCATCAAAAAATCACACGCAAGGAGGAGCTCATGGCCAAAACTCACTTCGAGGAGTACAATCCCATTTTGGTTCCCCTGAACTATTCGCATGCCACAGTGGAGCGCACCAAAAGTGACCCCAACTCATTAGCAAATCGGGCTCGGCTAGGAAGCAACTCCCGTCGACATGTGCTAATGCATCAGAAATCTATAGATCTTACACCAGCTGACTCAAGTGACGAAGACTACATCTATAAACAAATACCCAGTGCGCCGCCCTTATGCAAAGCGCATGGAAACTTTGAAATACCCAAATGCTATGATGGACAACCAGCTCCGCAAGTGGAAATACCAAAAACTGGTTTCGAGTTGCCCAAAAGCTTCTTCCGAGATTACGAGCGACGCTTCACTAAAGTACTTAAAGAGGATATTCCATATGTGCTCCACAAGCGTCATATTATGAATGGCACAGCCCCATCACCAGGTGCCAAAGGCCACAATAAACCAAAATCGCCTAAATCTCCGAAATCGCCAAAATCTCCGAAGTCACCAAAATCGCCAAAGTCACCCATGGCAAGTATCATTGCTGTGCCTGGTCAAGTTGATTTCCTCCCGGATATTCTTGATAGCTTGCTCCCGGCAGAAACTAAAGAGTTCTTGTTCACACAGAACATTGATTTATCGAAAGTGGATCCCATAACTCTTGAAATCGACAAAACTATTCCAATTATACAGCTGTCATCACCCAAACGTGATATTACCAAACAAATGGATGCATCTACGCTAGAGAAACTTAACAAAAAACTAAGTCAAATTGAAAGCGATTCAGCGACCAGTTCCAGGACTGAGAGTATGCAGCAGCAGAAGCTTGAACAGAAACAAATAGAGTTAATTCAAAGTCTGCGCAAAGAACTTCAGGCGAATGCCCGCAAGGCCAATAAGCCACGTGTAATACCAAAGACAAAACCATCGGGCAAGTCCAAGAAGGGAAAGACCCGCATTACATCGTTCTCTTCTGATGACGAGAGCTTGGACTCAGACGATGTATTTGGTTCAGCTGAAGCTATACCCGACCGCTTGGAGTTCTCTCCTCCACAATCGCGAAAAGAAATTGAACCGATTTTGCGTATTGAGCAAAGTCGTCTTATTTCTGCTGCTTGGGGTCGGGGCCAAACGATGAGTTCGACCGAAATTGAAGGCTCGCCACCACAATGTCGGCGACTTGCGGATCTTGAGAGCCGTTATCATACACAGAAGCTTGATCCGCAATATGCCAACGCCACAGAACTGCGTCGCATATCAGAGCGTTCTATCTCCATACCATCCTCAGAGGATGAGCCTCATTTGCCCACGCGACTTATGGACGAGTGCACTAATGATTATCAGCGCAACGAAAACATTCCTTCTCCCATATTTGAACATGCTGAGTTCTTTCGCAGCAACGATGACATTTATGAGACATGCCATGAGGAGAAGATAAGCGGTTCAGATATTGATTACACTCTCAAGAAGCAAACAGCCAAGACTAAGGTCAAACTTATTGAGGAAATCATTGACTCCTCCATAGTTATGCGCTCAAAGGGACATGCACCTATTCTCTTTGCCCACGCCAGACTCAATTTATCAGAAGGTTCCGTTTCTCTCCAACGACAGCAAGCGACCCAACAGTCGCCGACCACGGAGCGACGTACAAAAAGTCTGGACACTCCAGTAATTTCTTTACATCGTTTACCGCCAATGAATGCGTTTTCCTCAAAGGATGACACCGTGGGCTTTGAGGAGGAGGGTGAAATTCTCGAAGAGAAATCGTTACAACGAACTAATCAAAATGTTCAACAGGAAGACGATGCAGCGGACAGTGTACATTCTTGTGCAGGTTCAATTCCCACTCAGAGCAGCTACAACATAAACCGTAAAGATTCCTTGTTAAGTGCTGTGACTATTGACAGCGAAGAGGTACAACTGCTTAACCAATTGAAATACATTGAAAAGATCGCTTTACAAGGCGTCAAGATTAAGGACAAAAGGAAGTCAAAAATGAAACTTAAAAGCGGTGATCATTTAATACTAAAAATTCCGAAGTATCGATTTACTGACTGGTCGCCATATAGCTCGGCAAACAGCTCACGAAAGACATCACCAGGAGTGTCTAGGGCCAGCAGTATTGACAGCACCGGCAAGGGCAAGTTAAAGACGTCTGAGCCGTTTAAGGGTAAGGCTATCTCTCGCAGTCGTCCAGAGTCACGACGTACTAGTGCCGATGACATTAAAGCCGGCAGAGATGGCAGGGGTAGTAAGAAATCAAGTCCAAAAGAGCGTCCTCGCTCTATTGAAATGCGACGACTGAGTAAGGATAAGAGCAAGTCTCAAGAGGAAACTGAGGCGGACATTGCCAAACGCAAGGAGAGACAACAAAAACTTTATGAATCAGCAATGAAGCAGACAATCACAATGCTTAGTCCAGTAAAAGACACACTTCCTGCTTTCCCTGCACCGGAAGATAAAATAATGGTTAAGACCGATGGTGATAAGATAATCATCGAAACTGAATTTAAATCAAAAGCAGAGGATCATGTTTTAATCGCAAAAGCCCCACGTAAACTAGACACATCTTTGGTAAAGTTCAGTCGCAGCTTTGATGAGGGTCGTAGCCCCGATAAGCTAGATAAAGCCAATCGAAGTTTTGAAGATCGCAATAAGTCTTTTGAAGACTCTGAGAAATCTGATGTACCTGAAGACATTATGATAAAATCACCAAAGAAAATAGCAAAGGCTCAGGAAATCAAGCAAAAAATCGAGGGCAGCGTTGTACACAAAAAAATTGACGGAAAATCGAGTAGCTTGGAAAAGCCTGTTGAACATCATTATCTTGGCAGAGATGTAAAGGCTCGAAGTCTAGACGATAAAAAACAGGCAGCGCCAGAGTCGAAGAAAACGGAAGACAAACCCTCGGCCGTTGTACGGAGTGCTTTTGGCGATCGTCGCATGTTCGCCCATCAGTACAATGTTCATGAGGATATCGATATGCAGGCGGTAATATCAGAACGTCGATCTCTAGAAATTTTAAAGCGTTCGTTGCCTTCCGAAGACACTCGCGATAGCGAATGCACTCACAGTCGGAAAGCTTCCACCGCCGAGAGTCTTGACTCGTTTATTTCCGTGGATGATAGTCATTCGCCTGCCAGTAAGTCTCCAGTACCTCCGGCAGAGGGTTATCCACATCGTGTGCCCACTATTGAATGTGAGGAGCCTTCAATTGAAGAGGATGACATCTCGTCTGAGCGTCGGCATCTCAAAGTTGGCCGCCAGGATGTGAACCGCTTGAGCTTGGATCGCAGCCGTAGTGATGAGACGGGCTCCTGGATAACTGTCGAGTGCGATGAGTTCATCGGCTCTGATACATCGGATAATGAGCCCCGTACTCTTGAGCCGGATCGCAATGTGCTCGAGACACAAGCCACATTAGAGGATGCCAACCCATTGGAGTATTCCAATTGTGCTACACCCACATCTGACCTGAATATACTCGTCACTCCACCCAATGCCAGTCCAATGATTGAAAAATCAGTTCTCGAAACTTTTGAGAAATACACATCGGACAGCAAGAAAAAGTATAGTTTGGAAAAACAAAGTGATAAATCAAAGAGTTCGGATTCCTGGACAAGTGGTGAGAAGGACAGTAGTCCACAGCGTCAGCAGGACTGGAGTTTATCAGTCAGTAAGGAAAAAAGTTCTATCGATGAGGAATCTAGTGTTAGCTGCTCCATTGCACGTCCACTGGGCATATCACAAGATTTTGGGAACGAAGAGGCAAAAAAATGTTTAGAATTAAAACAACGTATGCTACAACTGGATGTGGCAGCTAAAGATGCAGATATAGATGTTACGCCCACTGCCTCCAATGACCAAACACCAACTAATGAACCAAAGATAATCATTAAGAAGCCAACCACACCTACACTAGAAAAACAAAGTCCCATTGATATGGGGAACAGTACGGAATCCTATTTGGATCCTATTGAGGAGCGAATTGCCAAAATACTTCAAAGAACCGAGGACAGCGAGTCTAGTTCTGGTGGATCGCGGAAACCACCGAAAATTGAGAAACCAGTACGTGCAAACGCTGGCAAAAAGCTTTCTGTAACAAAAACAGAACACGGAAAATCTGGCAGCGATCGGAGCTCGCAAGAGTCGAAATCCAGCTTTGATTCGAAAGGATCGTTGAGCGTTGAATCGCGAGGATCGTTTGAAACTGAGAGCAGCTCTGGATCGCTAGGTGCAGCTCAACGTCGCGGTGAATTGGCGCAGAAGGAACAGCAAAGCACTTGGAAAGCTTTCCCAATTGAAAGTTCAAATAGTTCTAGCACAGATGATCCGTGGCATCATGTGGAAACCGATGGCGGATATGAACGATATGATGCTCAAAATCCATTACGAGATTCTTCAGATAGTGACGTCAAAGAGGTCTCACCGGATGAGCAAAAGGAGAGCGATACTAGCTATCAGGATGATCTCAATGATTTTCCAACCACCTTTGGTTATCCAGCAATGACCAGCACACTTAGTGGTATAGGGGTTAATCCCACAGATATAATTGGATACAGCACAGGCTTCACTTTGGGCCGAACTCTTTCAAGGATATCAGAGCGTAGCACGGCTTCAGAAAAGTCCAGTATGGAGGATGATGTGAGCAAGGCGTCAACGCATTCTGTGAGCATGCGGGATGAATCTGTGGGATCGACTGATCATCAGCCCAGTCTAAGCTCTGACTCACGCAGCAATACCAATCTGGCATATATATCGGATGCGGATCGTCGCACATCAGCGGAGATGCCGGAGATACCCTGTGACTCAGCGACTGCTGATCGACTTTCCAGTATTGGGAGTTTCAATGAACCCAAGTCACCCACCTTGGTGACTGGTCGATTTTCAGTTACACATGTGGATGAACAACAACCGGATGATCTAGAGCGGCACACACTCATGTGCCTATCGAATGCAGGCAGCCAAGACTCGGAGGATTGGCCGCTACCTGAGATTCCCTTTGATCACGTGCCCGTCAAACCGCCAGAGACAATGTATTGCATGCCTGATTTAGACAAACCTGTGCCCAAGTCGTTCTGCTGGAAAGCCAGCTTGTCATTCCAACAATCACAAGACTCAGTGGACTGGCCCTCGCCACCATCTAGTACAATCGATGCACCAATTGTAGTAGAGAACATTCAAACCTATTATGCGAGTGAGGTGCAAAGCGCTGAC
The DNA here is from genome assembly GCA_963583835.1 of Drosophila immigrans. Lineage (NCBI taxonomy): Eukaryota > Metazoa > Arthropoda > Insecta > Diptera > Drosophilidae > Drosophila > Drosophila immigrans. The sequence continues at coordinate 28,630,030 of OY757142.1, read as the reverse complement.
AAGGTTCTGGTTGAGGATGAGATGAATGCTGCAGGACCACCTGATGTTGCCAAGGTGCTGCCATATGAGGACACGGCTTACCTTATGTCAGCTGCGTTTGAGGACAAGGATTTTAGTAGCGAGCATATACAATTGGATACCGTAAGCTGTCTGAGCTCCACACTAAGTGCTGCTTCTTGTCTGTCGTCCTCGTTCAATGTCAGCTGTAGCACATCCTCTACACAGCCGACAGCTAGAGCTACCGTTGATCTGCGTAAAGCCTCCAGTCCAGAGGTGATTGTGGCACAACCCACACGCTCCCCAGCGCCACGCAGTCCAATCTCGGAAGATGAACTGTTCTCCAACGATGATGTCTTCATGCCTGGCACTATCAAGGTGCAGTTGTCGCCAGATGCACAGTTAAGAAAACTTTCGCGTGGTTCCAACAATTCGGACACATCAATTGACGATATTCTCTCGGGTAGCACGTATCTTGACGATCAGACAACAGTGCGCCGAAATTATGAGGCTCGATTGAGCAGTGGGGGTAGTTGTAAGAAATGCAGTCATTCCAGCCACTCTGAGGAGGAGACAAGCTCCATAGGCACCGATCTAGACGGTACCGTCCGCATGGGATTGCAGCAAAAGAAATGCACGCACAGCTCCCACTCGGAGGACACGTCGATTGGTCTAAGCATCTCAGAATGGTCGACGGGAACCAACACAGTGCGACAGTATGCGAATCTCTCCGGCTCGGACAGTCTCTCGGCTGTGTCAACCCATTCCTGCGCCAAGAGTGAGAAGTCGAATCATACCAAATCGAGCATTAGCTCCATCAATAAGTCCGCCGAGAGCCTCAATGAGCAGAGTGGCAGTTTCTCGCATAAATTTAGTGGCGACAACGGATCTTCCGATGGTCTGCGGTATGACATGCTGTCAAACTCTGAGACGGACAAGTTGAGTGAGGCAACCTCGGCCACACGTAGCGATGACACTACTCTTACCCTTACAGAAATGGCGCATACTATCAGCGAATGGTCCACATCGAGCAGTCGCACGTTGGTGGGCGTAGTTCCCGGCGAGTATCTGCCGTTGAAGCAGCCTCGAGTTGGCTCCAAGCCGAATCTAAGCTCACCCAGCGAAGAGAAACGCAGCTCGTTGCCTCAGGTACATCGTCGCAGTGGCAGCAACGGCAATCAGGCACGATCGAGTCAAGATCTCGCCGAGCAACCCCTAGCTTCTGCAGGCCCTGAGACAAGTGCAGCGGCACGTAAACGTCGATCGCTTGAAATGATGTCCAAGCTGTATCAGAGCCAAGAGATTTGCTCGGAGTCGGAGTCACCTTTTGTCGAGCGGCTGTATGCCCACAGCGAGAAGCTAACCGAACGCTATCAGAGTCAGGAGTTTGTGCCTCTCCACACAACCGGCAGCAGCACAGTCAACACCAGTACAACAACTACCACAACCATAACACAGATACAAACACAACAATCACAACAAACGCGACACAAGCCACGGGCACCACAGCCGCCAACAAAACCAAAGTCAGCTGTGACAAGACCCATCATGCAGGCGCTTCTCAACAAAATGAAACAGCCAGGCCTGGCGGATCAGGCAGCCGCTGCAGCCGAGGCTGAAGAAGTAAAGGCCATAGCAGCAGCATCAGTTTCCCAGTCGCAACGAGCAGCTGCAGCTCCTGACTCTGCTTCTGCTCCTGCTGTGTCTAAGCCAGTGCCGCCACCTGTACCAAGTGTGCCGCCGATAGTAACTCCAAGTGATTTGCCGGGCAATGTGTGTGCACCGCCAGCCAAACCTCTCGCCAAGCATCACAGTTATGATGACAAGACGCTGTCAAAGACGCAAATACGAGAATTCAAAACAACCAGTAAACAGTTGCGCCAGTCGAGCTCGTTCCATGAACACATGCTCAGTAAATCGCAGCAGAGTAGTCAGGAGTTACCCATGCGGATTGACGAAGAACGTGACGCGCATTCGACATCGTCAGCCACAAATACGACAACTACAACAAACACTCTTAACAGTGAGAGCACCGAGCCCAATTCACCGCAGATGCCACAGCGAGCGGATAAATTGATACGCTGCTCTCCTTACTACTCGAGCAGCCTCAGCTCCGAGTCACCACCAAATCAGCTTGTCCAGAAGCCACCTCGAAAGGCTGCTGCTACGGGGGCTGCTGCCGCCCAGTTGGCCGCCGTCGCGGTTGCAACTGCTTTGAAGAGTCCACCCAGTGGCAATGATACGGACAGCTCACTGGACGTACGTGGTCAGGATGTAAAGCAGCTGAGAAGTCGTGGCTATCGGAAAAAACGACAGTTGCCAGTAAAACGTATGCGAGCTAATCTAAATGCTGCTGCTTTATTGGAACAGGCTGAGAGCAGCGAATGCTCTGAAGGCTATGTGCCCGAGATGGACTCGGGTAGCTCGGAATACTCATATCATCGGGACGAACAATATTTGGAGTTTGATGAGGAATTGGAGCGCGAGCAAACGGATGAATATGACGATTATCCGCAGTACAGCGGCATTAGCAAGTTTGAAAGTCTTGACATGAGCGATAATGTGGATGAGATGGGTTTTCCACGCTATGATCGACTGGGTCACATTACCAAGCCCATGTACCAGCCGACAGTAGATAGGCCAGCGCCAGACAATCATCCTATGCCACCGGCAAGTGGTCAACCCGTTAAACCAGTGCGGACCAAAAAGCGTCAACTAAAGCGGGAAGACTCGCAGGTGGCCAGCACATCTTACGCTGCAGCTCAGCAGTCGCAGTCGTATCATGGACGGAGCTACTGTAATCCCGAGGAGAGTGAATATGAATCACATGGTGGTGGACAATCCGATGAGCTGGCCAACTCCAGTGAAGACAGCGGCGCAGGCGGTGCAGGCGGCATGGGAACTATCCGAAGAGTAACCAATCGAAGTGGTCAATCATCTGAGCCACAACGAAAGCAACTGCCATATCCAGACTTTCTGTGTGACTACGAGACGGAACCCATTGAATACGAGCGCTATGCCTGTGGATTGGATATCCGAGTTGATCCACCTCCAAAATTCCATGACTCAGATGACCTGAGTGATCACTAAATTGGAGTATAACTAAAAAATTTTAAAATATCAACAGCAGCATTTTCCTTTTCTTCAGTTGCCTTGAACAATTTTTAGAACAACTCTACGACTTTTTACACTATCCAAGTATAACCAACTTATTTATAATTGAGACTGATTTACGACAAACTAAAACAAAAAAAAAAAAAATAATAATATCGTACAATCCAAAAATACCAAAACTAAGCTAAATGAAAATGACAACTAAGTGCTGCTAAAGTAGAGAAGGAAAAAACAAGATGTGAATTAATTAACCCCTGGAAGGAATTTAGTAAATCAAACTAACATTTTAATCAAATACTATATATTAGCAATTCCAATCAGTATCTCAGTCAAGAAGAAGTCAGAATGTTGAAGATGAAAATGGAATAGTAGTTGGAGTTGAAGTTGAATTTCTTCCTTATAGTCTATAAAATGTTATAGAAAAGCCAAAAAAGATATTACCAAAAACATTTATAAAGCGAGTTGAGCAAATTTTAATGCACTGTTTAATCATCGAATAATAATATTAGTTACAAGCAAATTACAACAGAAATATTTAAATGTTATTTATTAAAAACTAAGGAGATGAAAGGCAACCAAGTTAGACAAACAAAGAATAAAAATGCATGATGAAATAATTATTAAATACTTAATTAAATAACAATAAGTACTTAATCAGTATTATGTATCATCTAAGCTATAAGTTCCAGTTAAAGTGTCAAAAGTTTAAAAAAAAATTAAATATTTATATGTCGAGTTATACGCCAAAACTTGCTTGTCAACGATAAAACTTAAGATCTCTTAGGATATATTTCGATCAGAATCGTGGTATTCATATGGAATGAACAGCATTTATTTGAATCGATCTATATAAATTCTTAATACTTTTTTAAATATATTTACGTACATATTATATTTTATATAGATCTTATGCTATGTATGTTTCTAATTTTATGGCAGTCAAGCAATCGATAAATAATTGGATTTCAAACCCTATGAGAAACACCATAAGTTGTAATAGCTCTAGTTATAGTGGATAAATGTGCCAAAAAAAAATATATACAACACCTAAAATAAATATATGAAATTCATATTCACAGCTCGTCCGATTCATATTATAACATCAATTCCACATAAATACTACCAAATCGAAAGCGAAGATGATCGTACAAAAAATCTATATTTGTATATATTTGCTTGTTTTGTGTGGAATTGTTTTGAAAAGGGAACGAAGAAGCAGCCCATATTATGAGTTTAGTCCAATTGTATTTTAAAACCTAAGTAAATCAATCATAACCTTGTTAAGTTTACAAAAACCAATCGCATATTACGATAACGTTTTTTAAAATGAAATGTAACGAGTATTAAATTGTTAAGAATGAAGCGAATTAAGATATATAATATGTAGAGTATGCTGAGTATATCCCACGTACAATAATTTCAACTATTCGCAGGATCAAAAGTATTTTAATCAAAATAAATGAAACCATTCCTATTGGCATTTTAATGTTTAGCATTAGTACTAATTAAAATCTACAAATATAATCTATGTTGAATTTTTGAGAGTTTATATCGTTTTTTACCCATTTAGACCCTAATTTACTTAGTTAGCTTAGCCAAATGTTTTTAGATTTTTGTAAAATGTACATTTATATATATTATATATTTTTTATATTTGTTGAGTTATTTATGCGCTCTTAGACTTCTAGATACTACCTGATCAATTCAAGTTAGTTTCTAATTTAATGTTTGTATTCATTTCACAATTAATTTACACATACATATGCGAGTAGTATAGGTAGAAGGAAAATATGTTTGAATCGACAAAAGTATATATTCGTATTTAGTAAAGTAACTTAAATAATGAGATACTTCAGTTTTAGTGGAACGAGTATGCAAATGAAATGTTGTTCGAGAGCAAATTAATATTTATATTAAGTTAAGTTACTTCTACACATAAAACATTAGCTGAATTTTAGAAAATAAGAAATATAACCAAAATAACAAACATCAAATCGTTTAACTCTTCTAATTGAGTTGATAACACACACACATGATTTTTAACAATTTTAAGAATTAATTTCATGATGAATACAATTATTATAAAATCTATACATGAGCAAGCGATTAAACCAGTATTAAATTATATAGAAAGACAAAATAAATAAATAAAACTTCATTAATCAATCGAGGGACTTTCACTCTGGTCGTTATTTTTATAATTACAATTTGTTATTTTGTAAATTGACATTTTCTTTGTTGCTTCTGTTTTAACATTATCATTTTGTTTCTTCTTATTGGGGATTCAGATGTCTATCATGGTATCAATGGCAACATGTCGCTAGATAGACGCGGTGAGATTGCCACGCTGCCCAATCGTTATGATCTCACCTTGGGTTCCGATAAGTCATCGTCATTGTCGCGCTCTGAGGCGGGCACCTACGATGTCATTCAGGCTGAAATTCAGCACGCCAAGCGCCAAGAGCTTGCCACTGGCGTAGCAACGGCGCATAATGGAAGTAATGGCAACGGATTGACTAGGGCCAATAGCCATGACATTGAGGCAGAGGTAAAGAAACGTAAATGGCCCACAGAGCCAAGCTATTTTCTAGCCAAGGAGTTACTGATGACGGAGCGCACATATAAGAAAGACCTGGACGTACTAAACAGTTCGTTTAGGCAAGTGCTGAGCTTGGAGGATGTGGAGCAATTGCAGCCATTGTTCGAGCTACTTGATTCACTGGCGCAGCATCACAATCTCTTTTTGCGAGACATCGAGCATCGCATGGTGCTGTGGGAGGGGCGCGGTAATCATGATACCCATCGCATTGGTGACGTCATGATGAAGCATATGGGCGCACTTCCCATCTACGATGAGTACGTGCAAACCCACCTAGACATATTGCACTGCATAAATGATATGTACGAGACGGATAACCGTTTCCAGCAGCTGTATAAGGAGTTTGAACAGCAGAAGGTATGTTATCTGCCCATTGGTGAGCTGCTACTGAAACCATTGAATCGCCTGCTGCACTATCAACTGCTGCTGGAGCGACTTTGCGACTACTATGCTGAAGAGCACATCGACTATGGCGACTGTCAGGCTGTCTATCATCTGCTCATACGCAGCACCAAACCAATTCGCAACCAACTTCCCGACTCGGCCAACTTCGTCGAACTCTGCGAACTGCAGCGAGATATCAATTTCGAACAGCTCGTGCAGCCTCATCGTCGTCTCATACGGCAGGGCTGCTTGTTGAAGCATTCAAAGCGTGGCCTACAGCAGCGCATGTTCTTCTTGTTTTCGGATATACTGCTCTACGGATCCAAGTCGCCATTAGATCAAAGTTTTCGGATACTCGGTCATGTACCAGTTCGGTCACTACTTACTGAAAACGCCGAACACAATACCTTCTCAATATTTGGAGGACAGTGTGCAATAACGGTGAGTGCTGGCACCACCGCTGAGAAGACCCTCTGGCTAGCCGAACTCTCCAAAGCGGCCGCCGATATTAAGAGCAAGGCACCAAATACGCAGCTGCAGTTTACAACACTTAAAAATTGCAGTAAGTTTTTCAACTAACTATACATTGCCGTTGTTAATATAATAATACTACAATAAGCTATAATCAAAACATTCTAACCGAGCCTGAAAGCTTCAACAAAAAAAACAATTTTTTTTTTCTATATAGCTATTAAAGTTGTTTTAAATTTCCGAAAGAGGCGTGATTGTTGCGCTGGCACTGTTCATTCCCAATTGCAGTCAGGCTTAACTGCGATCTGCACTCAAGAGTGCCTCACTGTATATATTAGCTTACCCATAATATCCTTGGCAGCGCTATTCAGATGCATGTAGAATTGTATTTAATAGTCGAATCTTGTAAATTTTTTCGATTCTTGTAGATAAACTATTAGTTTAACAAAATTGCTTTAGATGACCTCTATTGATGGAACTCCGTTATTTACCACTTTCATAATGTTTATTGCATACGCTTAAGTTTTAGTTATAATAGTTTCATTTTCCGTTCATTTATTTCTAACTTTCGTCTTATTGTGACTGGCAAGAAAAGCGCTCTGCAAAACGTTGTAAGAACGATGACCCTAATAGCCATACTTTTCTTAACTATAAACTTGTGCAGTAAAACACACTTATTTATATTTAGGCTCGTCGGAAGAGGGTCTCGATATGATAGGCCTCAGCAATGGCACCAACAGCCTGAACAGCAGCACTGGAGGGGGCGGTCCATTGACGCCGCAACAACTTCTTATGCAGCAGCAGAACAAGACGCAGCCATCTCGCAGCAATACCGCCCTACACGTCTGCTGGCATCGTGGCGCCACCGTTGGGCTGGGCGATCATCTCATCGCAGCGGAGCATCAACTTTCCGGCTATCTGCTGCGTAAATTCAAGAACAGCTCCGGCTGGCAGAAACTTTGGGTAGTTTTTACCTCATTTTGCTTGTACTTTTACAAGAGCTATCAAGATGAATTCGCGCTGGCTAGCTTACCATTACTGGGCTATACTGTCGGCCCACCAGGACATCAGGATGCGGTTCAAAAGGAGTTTGTTTTCAAGCTCTCCTTTAAGAACCACGTATATTTCTTTCGAGCAGAGAGCGCACATACATATAACAGGTTAGTTTACATATACACACTAATGAAAAAATTTAAATTAATAAATTATTTTTGTCTAGATGGCTGGAAGTGTTACGCAGCACTACGCAGACCCAGGACTTTAAGAACATACATAGTCATGTATCCAGCAATTAGAATAATTAAAATCCCGCAGTGAACCATTGTGCAATTCCACGGAGCAGGCAGAAGCTGTAGCCCCGCATTGAAATGCCCTTTAGTATTCTATATATTTTTTAAATACAACGTATACACCACATAAAAGATTCCCAATTATATTATTTGACTCTTCATAACTATTAATGGAGTTTTTCAAGTTATGAGTTTACGCAATTGTATTCGGTAAGCTCTAAAATTTCCATGTATATAAGTCTCGTACATTATTTTTATTGTCTTGTTCAATGGGTTGGTCCTTGTTTTACTTTTTGCATTATATTTTGTCAATGTACACTTTATCATTTCAAATATGTATTTTTTCTGAATTCTTCTGTGTCAATTTTTAAACTAATTAAATATATATTACAATTTTAAATATTTTAAAATCAAATTAAAGTTTAATTTTAATTTGATGAGTATTCCTTTACGACATGATAACTTGATTTCATTTTCATTTATATACAAATTTAACAAAGTAAGCATAAGTCATTATCTTTAATAGCATTTAACAAATTAATAAAATGTTTAACAACAAAACCTACACCTACCATATGCATTTTTATTGAAGAACTACATATCAACTCAACGCTGGCATTAAGTCCAATGTAGGTTAGAAATATCATCTCATTTATCATGTCTACTTGATAATGCAACAAAATTAAGAAATTTTTATATTATACCGCATATTTTAAAACGCTTGTGTTTGGTTGTCATTGCGTATGTTATATTACATTTTTATATCTAACAATAACTTTCTGTTTGCAATTGCACAGTGGACTATTATCCAATATTTGAGTCTTAAAATGTTTATTAATAAGAGTTGTTCCGAAAGTTGCCAAAAGCAGATCACGGATTCACACGCCCGAAGGAGCTGCTGGCTTGACTCAGCGATAAAGTGGTACACGTAAAGTATGTTGTTTATTTAGGGCTAGTGAGCGATGCCATGGCCAAAAGAACTAGGCATAACTAGTGTCATTATTCATGTCGAGAAATTGAGTGTGAAATTCTTTGAATTCTGAGTTCAATGATGTAGAAATTAATGCTAAGTTTTCAAAGCGCAATAAATCAACTTATGGTGACTCGCAAATGTCAAATTTCTTATACCCTGTTCCCATTGAAAACAACTAAGAAAGCTACAGTCGAGACTGTTTGCCCATAAAATACCAGCTGTCAGCACACCAAAGCTCATGCAGGTGCATCAGACTTTTGGCCTATAGTTGTTTCTTGAATAACTTCAATGTTTTTCAGGTAATTACATCTAAATTCTCAGGAATCATTAAGAGCATAGCATATTATTATTATTATATTATTATGCAAACTCAAATTCTAGGCCAAAATCTAAAATAACTTCACCCGCGTAAGAAATACACTGCAACCAAGTTTGATGTCTCCAAGTCTTATAATTTCTTAGATCTAGGTGGTTATATCATCTCGACTCTTGACTCTTGTCAAAAATGTACATACAGTCATGGAAAAAATAATAGAAACAAAAAAAACAAAATGAAAAGCTTTTGTTTTGCTAAATTCAAAAAATGTATTAGAACTTTTTTGGAAAATTATGATCAAATTTGCTTGTCACAATGGATTCTATGCAGAGCAAATGTGGTAAAGAATAACAACTATTTATTTATTTAAAGTCGACTATGAACAGTCGACATTGAAGAAATTAATAAAATTATGACTAAAAGAGTAAAATTATGATTAAAAATATTTTTATAGTTTAAAATAGAAAAAAAATAATTAAATTAAAATTAAAATATGAAATATGAAATATCTGGGGGTGTTTAAGCAATATTAATCTAACCCAGCATTCGCTTCATGGATTGGGGAAAACCCAGGAAAACTCCAATCAGGTCAGATGGTAGGTTAGTTTGCTAGTATTTAATTTTTGTTTTAAATTCCAACACCATGTTAGTTGCTAATTATTGTTAGCTAAGAATGATAGAATACAATTTTTAATATTTAGAAGAGATGCATCGGCGTTGAAAACACAGTAGAGTCTGTTGTAGTCAGCACAGAGAACTCGAAAAGGTTCATGCTTAGAATAGTTGGTTGTACATAGGTTAAGGGATAAAGGTGTGAAGTTACGTGTATGTCTAACTGGGACAGAAAGGTTTATATGCCTAAGAAGGTAGGGAGTATCAATTTAACCCTTTAGTAGTTTGACTATAAACATAATCCCAAGCATGCTACGACAATTAGTTAATGAGGGAAGATTAAGTAAAAGAAGTCTACTATTATAAGAGGGTAAGTCAATACCTGAAACCCAGTTAAAGCCTCTCTACGCAAAAAGCAGAAATTTCTTTTGTACAGACTCGATAAGATTTTTATGATTTGAGTATTGTGGTGACCAAATACAAGAACCGTATTCCAGAATGGGACGGACAAGCGAAACAAAAAGAAGCTTTGTCGTATAAAGGTCATCAAATTCCTTTGCCCATCGCTTGATGAACCCAAGAACTTGAGTCGCTTTGTTGACAGTAATTGAAATGTGTTTGTCAAACTTTAGCCTATGATCTAGAAGAACTCCTAAATCATTCACATCGTCTACTCTAATCAGAGGTACCATATTAAGAGTATAATTACTGATGTTAGCGGAGTTTCTGTAAAACGACATAACCTTACATTTCGAGCAATTTAGTAGTAGATAATTACTTTTACACCAGGAATAAAAACGGTCAATATCAGCTTGCAATAGAGAGTTAGAAGCTATATTATTATAAGTTAGGCAAATCTTGACATCATCAGCATACATTAAAATATTAGAATTTAAAATACCATTGGGAAGATCGTTAATGAAAAGGTTAAAAAGAAGAGGACCGAGATGACTACCCTGAGGAACACCTGAGGTTACAAAGACAGGTTTAGAAGTTGCGGATTTAAATATTACTGTTTGAGTTCTATTATTAAGATAGTCAGATACCCATAACAGAAAATTATATGGAAATCCAATCAAGTTTAATTTTTTTAACTAAAAGGAAATGGTTAACTTTACTAAAGTCAGTATAAATAACATCAGTCTGCAACTTATTCTGAAAACTTTTGATCACTAGAGAAGAAAACTCTAATAGATTGGTAGTCGTAGATCTGTGTTTCACAAAACCATGCTGGAAGGGAGAGACAATAGATCTACAAAAATGACTAAATTGAGTTGCAATAATTTTCTCAAAGAGTTTCGGTATAGCGGACAATTTGGAAATACCTCTATAACTATTAACGTTATGTTTCGAACCATTTTTATGCAAGGGGATTATGAATGAATCCTTCCATATCGCCGGGAAAGAGGCAGACTCAACAGGCATAATAAATAATTTATGTAAAAGTAAATACAATGATTCCGCACAATACTTAAGGACACAGCCTGGAATACCATCTGGACCGGGTGCAAATACAGGTTTTATTTGATTGAGTTCGCTTAAAACTGAGCATTCAGTGATCACAGGCTCAGGAATAAAGTTAGAATTTTGCAAGTTATAGGGATAAGATATATGAGGTGAGTAGCTGTCAATTGAGTAAGTAGATTGAAAGAACTGCAAACAGATCAGCAGCGGCCTGATCACTGCATGCAGTCTTATTGTGAAATGAAATTGAGGAACATTTTCGTTCAGAGTTAACAAAATTATAGAACTGTCTAGGATTCTGAGCAAACTGTAACCTACACCGACGCAAATAAATATTGTAAAGTTGGGTGTAAGTGAAACGAAATTCGAATTAGCAATAGCATATCGCGCGAAATCAGAAGAATTTCCTGAGCGTTGATATTTTTTGAAATATCGTGACTTTTGGTTTTTTAATCCACTTAATTCCCGAGAAAACCAAAGGGGCCTATTAGACTTCAATGGATATCTACGAGGAACACACTGGACAAAAAAATGTTGTAGCGTATTATAAAAAATAGTCAAAGCACCTTCTAAATTAATGGAAGCATGAAAAAGAGACCAATCATAATTTGAGATGAGGTCATTTAATTTATAAAAATTTGCCTTTTTAAAACAAAGTGGTCTATTTACTGGCTTAGGTATGTCAATGTGCTCAGAAACCGGTAGTTCAAAAGACATCTCTAAAGCTGGATGATAAGAATCTTCAGGAACTACAAGGGGGTCAATTCTACGTACAGAGGCATAAACAGGATCTGATACAAATATTAAGTCAAGAAGGCCATTTAGAAATTCATGCGGAAAAGAAGGAACTAGAGTATTATTTTCAGCAGACCAAGATATATTTGGTAAATTAAAATCACCAAGCACAAACAAAGATTCGCAATCTAGTAGTTAGAGGATATAGACTTTAAAATAGATAATCCTCTAAATAAACAGAAATATCAGATTGAGGTGGGATGTACGAACAAGTGATATAGGCTGAAGTTTGACCAAACGTTGTCTTAATGGCGACAAATTCAATGCCGGACTCCGAGCAGATTAATTCCGATTTAAGATCAGAATCAACAGCAATAAGAACGCCACCACCAATTCTAGTCAAACGGTCACATCTGTAAGACGTAAATTTATTACTAAAGAGAGATAAGTTAGAAATTTCAGTACCAACTTAACCTCCCTGGAGATAAGATAAAAAAAACAAACACACATCACAAACAGTTAAGCCGGGCGTGTGCCCGAATAAAACAACAACCATGCACGAACCACCTGACATAAGCAAATACATCTCAAAAGCTAACAACACATAACTAAACGAACCCAAATACATTGTCTTAAAACGAGATGACAACGAATCGTTTGACAAAGTGTCACCATTTGTAATAAAAACAAGTAAGAAAGCTACAGTCGAGAGTGCTCGACCGTATGATACCCGCAACCCATTTCGAGAAAAAAAAAATTTGAATGATATTTTGACAACAAATATACCAAAAATATACTGAAACTTGTATTTTGTTTGTATATATTTGAAAATAGCGGGTAAAAATCCACAACACCGACATGGTCACACTGTCAACTAAACAAACAAAGCGCGAGCAGCTGCAAGTGAATTTTGCATACAAAATTGATTCTTTAATAACTTCCTCGTTTTTTATTCGATCTCAACCAAATTCACAGGAGTCATTCAGACTATCATTGTTATTATGCATACTAAAATTCATGCTCTAGGTCTATTATTACGGCTTTTACAGTTTTTGGGGGCGGAAAGGGGCGTGGCAAAAATCTAAAACAAACTTGATCTGCGTAAGAGCTACATGAATACTGTCACCAAATTTGATATCTCTAGGTCATTCACACACTTAAAACGTCCATATGCACTGGGCACAAAAATTTTGAAAAATAATTTCACGAATAACTTTTGTTCTACTTATCCGATTTGTACCAAAATTACAGGGTATATTAAGAGTGTCAAGCGCAGATGGATTACCAAATTACACATCATTACACAAAGAACTTTTGGAGTTATTCGCGATTTACATAAAAAAAAACTTGACTTTCTCTAGATAAATGCTTATTGTGGGCGAAGGGGGCGTGGCATCCAACTTTTGAAATAAACTTGACCTGCGTAGGGTATGAAGGAACCTTTTTGCCAAATTTGGTGTCTCTATGTCTTATAGTCTCTGAGATCCAGGTGTTCATACAGACAGACAGACGGACAGACGGACATGGCTATATCGTCTCGGCTGTTGACGCTGATCAAGAATATATATACTTTATGGGGTCGGAGATGCCTCCTTCTGCCTGTTACATACATTTTCTGTTGGCACTAAGTCATAATACCCTTCTACCCTATGGGTAGCGGGTATAAAAACCATAGACTATACTTGCGGAGGTGAAGTGGAATCATGCAAAAAATTAAGAGACGGCTTTCTCCTCATTAAAACTAAAACATTACTACAAGCCTTGAAATTACTCAAACTCACCAAAATGACAGACATAAACATTACTGCAACAGAACACAAAACATTAAATCTTACTAAAGATGTAATCTATTGCAATATACTACGGAACATACCAGAAAACGAAATCCTACAAGAACTAAAAGCACAAAATGTAACTGAAGTACGTAAAATTCTGAAAAAACAACACAAATCAAGAAGAAAACACACTCACAGAAACTGGACTTATTACAATAACATTTGCAACACACAAACTACCAGAATCAATTAACATCGGCTATGAAACAGTGCGAGTGCGACCATATATCCCTCTTCCATTACGATGCAAAAATTGTCTTCGGTTTGGGCACCCCACCTCCATATGTAAGAGTCCAGAAACATGCAAAAACTGCTCAGAACCAAAACACACAATCGACGGAGAACACTGTAAAATTCCACTATACTGCTTAAACTGCAAAAACAACCCGGAAATTAACCATTAACATAGCCAACTCGACCGAAAAAGCCCCACATACCTCAAGCAACAGGAACTAACCGCAATCAAAACCACTGGAAAAGTCGACCATTAAACTGCACTGGAAATATACCATAATAGACACAACCAACATTTGCGAAACACCTATGCTAATACACTTGCACGCTCAACACAACCTACAACAACAACTCACACATTAACCCAGTCACTACCCAAGGCCCAATATTCACGCACACAAACCAGCGTTACTGCACGACCAAGTGAAACTGCACCACAACAAAATCATTTTCACTGAAATGCTTGAACGACCACTTAGAATCGCACAACCCCAACACCAACCAAATTATTGTAGGCGACTTCAACAGCTGGCATCAAGACAACAAAAGAGGCAGAATCCTTGCAAAATTTATTCAAAGCGCTAACCTAACAAACTACTAAACGACGGCTCCCCAACCCACTTTTCCACTCACAATACATTCACCCACATTGACCTTTCCTTATGCTCACCCAGACTCACTCCCTTTACTAACTCGGAAATAATCGATGACCTTCACGGCAGCGATCACTTCCCAATCCTAATTTCCCTATTCCCACAGTTACAAACTAAAAATTTTTCTCGGCTCATGTTCAAAACAAAAGAAGCAGACTGGGCATCCTTTACAAAACTAACCAACGACATAAATGAACTCGTACCAACAACCACCAACATAAACAAAGCAGCTGCTAATATAAATAAAATAATTTTACAAGCTGCCCATCACAGCATACCACAAACGAATCCACACCGCTGTAGCAAAAACACCCCCTGGTGGAATAAAACACTGACCAAACTCGAGGCAAACAAATTTAAAACCTGGCAGAACTTCAAACGCCTTAGCACTACCGATAATCTCCTTCAATACAAACGTGCTAATGCACTCTTCCGTAAAGAACTAAAACTATCTAAAACTAAAGCTATGACAGATTTTACGTCCACAATCGCTCCCAACACCCCCTCAGACAGAATCTGGTCAAACATACGACGCCTCTGCGGACTTAACGCTACGAAAACCATACATTTTATTACTGACTCAACTAGCAACTTGCTCACAACAGAAACAACTCATATAGCTCACCTTTTTACCCAACAATGGTCAGACCAATCCAAAGACGAAAACTTTAATCAAAACTTCACCTCCAACAAGTACTCAAACAGAACAATTTCTTATATACCCAGTCCGACAACACAAACAATAGAATCAAACATTACACAAACAGAACTACTAGCTGCGTTGCACTCACTTAAGGGAAGAACACCTGGCCATAACAGAATATCGTATCCAATGATAAAAAACACATCCTACTCACTAAAAACAAGAATCACAAACTTATTCAATGCTATTTTCAACAGCTTTATCCCACAATCTTATAAAACCAGTCTAATCATACCTATACTAAAACACAATTCAGTTAAAACAGTAATAACCAACTATAGACCAATTTCACTTAACTGCTGCCTATCCAAAACATTAAAAAAAACAAGTAAGAAAGCTACAGTCGAGGGTGCTCGACCGTATGATACCCGCAACCCATTTCGAGAGAAAAAAAAAAAATTTAAATGATATTTTAACAACAAATATACCAAAAATATACTGAAACTTGTGTTTTGTTTGTATATATTTGAAAATAGCGGGTAAAAATCCACAACACCGACATGGTCACACTGTCAACTAAACAAACAAAGCGCGAGCAGCTGCAAGTAAATTTTGCATATAAAATTGATTCTTTAATAACTTCCTCGTTTTTTATTCGATCTCAACCAAATTCACAGGAGTCATTCAGACTATCATGTTATTATGCATACCAAAATGCAATGCTCTAGGTCTATTATTACGGCTTTTATAGTTTTTGGGGGCGGAAAGGGGCGTGGCAAAAATCTAAAACAAACTTGATCTGCGTAAGAGCTACATGAATACTGTCACCAAATTTGATATCTCTAGGTCACTCACACACTTAAAACGTCCATATGCACTGGGCACAACAATTTTGATAAATAATTTAACGAATAACTTTTGTTCTACTTATCCGATTTGTACCAAAATTACAGGGTATATTAAGAGTGTCAAGCGCAGATGGGTTACCAAATTACTTATCATTATACAAAGAACTTTTGGAGTTATACGCGATTTACATAAAAAAAACTTGACTTTTTCTAGATTAATGCTTATTGTGGGCGAAGGGGGCGTGGCATCCAACTTTTGAAATAAACTTGATCTGCGTAGGGTATGAAGGAACCTTCGTACCAAATTTGGTGTCTCTATGTCTTATAGTCTCTGAGATCCAGGTGTTCATACAGACAGACAGACGGACAGACGGACATGGCTATATCGTCTCGGCTGTTGACGCTGATCAAGAATATATATACTTTATGGGGTCGGAGATGCCTCCTTCTGCCTGTTACATACATTTTCTGTTGGCACTAAGTTATAATACCCTTCTACCCTATGGGTAGCGGGTATAAAAACTTGACTTTTTCTAGATTAATGCTTATTGTGGGCGAAGGGGGCGTGGCATCCAACTTTTGAAATAAACTTGATCTGCGTAGGGTATGAAGGAACCTTCGTACCAAATTTGGTGTCTCTATGTCTTATAGTCTCTGAGATCCAGGTGTTCATACAGACAGACAGACGGACAGACGGACATGGCTATATCGTCTCGGCTGTTGACGCTGATCAAGAATATATATACTTTATGGGGTCGGAGATGCCTCCTTCTGCCTGTTACATACATTTTCTGTTGGCACTAAGTTATAATACCCTTCTACCCTATGGGTAGCGGGTATAAAAACTTGACTTTTTCTAGATTAATGCTTATTGTGGGCGAAGGGGGCGTGGCATCCAACTTTTGAAATAAACTTGATCTGCGTAGGGTATGAAGGAACCTTTTTACCAAATTTGGTGTCTCTATGTCTTATAGTTTCTGAGATCCAAGTGTTCATACAGACAGACAGACGGACAGACAGACAGATGGACATGGCTATATCGTCTCGGCTGTTGACGCTGATCAAGAATATATATACTTTATGGGGTCGGAGATGCCTCCTTCTGCCTGTTACATACATTTTCTGTTGGCACTAAGTCATAATACCCTTCTACCCTATGGGTAGCGGGTATAAAAACTGGACTTGTTCTAGATGTATGCTTATTGTGGGCGAAGGGGGCGTGGCATCCAACTTTTGAAATAAACTTGATCTGCGTAGGGTATGAAGGAACCTTCGTACCAAATTTGGTGTCTCTATGTCTTATAGTCTCTGAGATCCAGGTGTTCATACAGACAGACAGACGGACAGACGGACATGGCTATATCGTCTCGGCTGTTGACGCTGATCAAGAATATATATACTTTATGGGGTCGGAGATGCCTCCTTCTGCCTGTTACATACATTTTCTGTTGGCACTAAGTTATAATACCCTTCTACCCTATGGGTAGCGGGTATAAAAACTTGACTTTTTCTAGATTAATGCTTATTGTGGGCGAAGGGGGCGTGGCATCCAACTTTTGAAATAAACTTGATCTGCGTAGGGTATGAAGGAACCTTTTTACCAAATTTGGTGTCTCTATGTCTTATAGTTTCTGAGATCCAAGTGTTCATACAGACAGACAGACGGACAGACAGACAGATGGACATGGCTATATCGTCTCGGCTGTTGACGCTGATCAAGAATATATATACTTTATGGGGTCGGAGATGCCTCCTTCTGCCTGTTACATACATTTTCTGTTGGCACTAAGTCATAATACCCTTCTACCCTATGGGTAGCGGGTATAAAAACTGGACTTGTTCTAGATGTATGCATATTGTGGGCGAAGGGGGCGCGGCACACAACTTTTGAAATAATCTTTATATGCGTAAGGAATGCAGGAACCCATGTACCAAGTTTGATAAAAATCTGTTATCGTCTTTAAGATCTATGTGTTTACATATACAGACGGACGGCTATCGGCTGTTGATGCTGATCAAAGTAAATGTACTTTATAGAGTTGTTGCGGTGTTGTCTCCTTCTGCTTGTTACATACATTTTCGGTTAGCTATGAGTAGTGGGTATACAAATCGCGACAAAAGGTTTTATCACGTTGTACATGCATCCCCCTAAAGAAGTTACAAAATTTCTTCTTGGACGATCAGAATTAAAAATCGTCATTTATTTTATAATTCTTTATTGATAATTTGAAATCTATAAGGTGAATTTTTATCATTTGCTTCATTTTACTGCATTTTGTTATTATATTTATTCTTATTCATTGTATGTTTAATATTAATTTAATTTGTGTTTTCTCAATATCGAGAGCTCTAAAAGGATTGCAAAAGTTTATTTGAATACAATTGAAATATTAAATTAAAAAACAACATGCCGGTTTAGGGGAAGTATTCATATACATGATGCTCAGAGCATCATTAGCATTACCATTATCATTATCAATTAGCAATTATCAATATCATAATCATTATCGTTCCACAATCATGGTTATCGTATTCATTCATTATCGTTACACAATCATGGTTATCGTATTCGTCATCTTAACACAAAGTGCCAAAGTGGAGGGTCTTAGCAAAAGGAACAGCAATTTGAAAACAAATTCAAACGATCGATTGTAAGAATACGCTTAAAAACTATTAACTAAACAACGAAATGCCCTGGATTAGACGCGTGGGTGTGTGTATGCTTTTTGTGTGCTACCAATCGTTAATATTTTAGCGTGTGGCAAGTGGCAGTTATGAGGTGTTTAATCTAATTACTATGCATACAGAATGGAAATTGTCATGATCGGGGAGAGTGACCAGTGTAGTGGGTAAGATACTACGGGTACATTTTCAATCTAGGAATTGGTTGAATTGGTCACGGGTAGAGTTTGTAGGGATGTATAACTTTATAGAATTATACAGTTTTGTTTCTTCTACTTTGATAGGCATATCATAGATCCAATTTAATTCAATTGCATGCTAACAACTAACATTAAATTTTAATTGTAATTGGAATTTTAGGTTTCATCTCTTTTGTTCCACAACTTTAAGCCAATTATTTTATTAGACAAATATTAGGTATCTTGTGCGAATAATCAATCACCATATTACATATAAGATTTGCAGTTTTCTCACTGGCAGCTTGCGAATTAAATAAGCTGAAAATATAGTTATATATTTTTGTATAGTTTACTTGAAGACGCATCTATAGTGTCGAATTATATTGTTCTATTCTTGCCTTTATAGTCTACTAATGTAGAAATATGCATAAATTACAATTTTGTTCACAGTATTTTAAAATAAAATTTATCCAATTATTTTTAAAAATTTTTTTATTATTATCTTAATAACTTTTCTTTCTGCTGCTATTTGAATTATAACATTGAATTGTTTTTTTGTTATTATTAATATTATTGTTAGCTTGTAAGAGGCTTTTTAGGTGATATATCTATTGATGTCGGTTGAATTTGTTGCTGCTTCAGTGGGTTGATGTTCTTGTTGCTGATGTTTCTTGTCTCGTGTCTACGATTAAAACATTTCGCCGAAACTATTAACTGCCCTGCATTGCGGGTCTTTGTGTGTAAGCAAGTGTATGCTGTATATGTGGGTTGTCTGTCTGCGTGTGTGTATGTGAGTGTTAGGCGATGTTACAATTTCATGGCATTATAACTATTATAAATATATCTGATATTATTTAATTTAAACTTGTTTATATTATTGCATGTTGTTGTTTTTCGCCGCAAGTTGTCGCTGCTACAACTGCCTCTGCTGTGGTTGTTGTAGACACTCCTGCTGCTGCTTCTCTTGTTGTTGTTGTTGCTAATATTATTGTTGTTGATAATTGTGTGGGCGCATGGCTAATCGATGAAACTTTGCTCCACACAGGCTTTCACGCGCTTCTCATACTCACGGCGATTCTCTTTATACAGCTGGGCGGCGGTTGAGTTAGCCGGTGAGTTGGGATTGGGATCGCTCAGCAGTGACTATAAATATATTAAAGAACAGTTGTAGTTGAGTATGATCTTCGGTCATAATTTCTAGATTTGATCCTATTAAGTAGAAAATCTCACCTGTATGGATGTTAATATTGCTGACACATCGTATGTGGGACTCCAGCGATTTTGCAATATATCCAAGCATATGCCACCATCTGCATAAACATTTGGATGAAATACTTTCGATACAAATCGAACTGTTGGCGGTTTATTTGGGTATTCTTCCGTAAATTCTATGGTTAACTTAAAGGTACCATCTTCGAAGGGAGTATCGTGTGGACCAAAAATCACAGCATTCCATATCATAATATTATTATCTGTTGGTGCACCCGAAACACCCGTTGGTGGGTCCTCCTGAAGTCTGCAAATAAAAGTACAAATACTCATTGTCATACTGTTTTTGTATCTAAGCGCGTTAAGTATGGAAACAATAGCATAGCCAATTTCAGATAAAGTTTTATATTTTGCCAATTGTGAACAATGCCGTTCACCTGGAACTTCTCACAATCGTAAATCTTACAAGAATTGACCATCCGTAAACAGTTTCAGATGGAATATTCTTTGTATGATTTTTATATGGACTCACATGCGTCCGTGTTCATATATTACCTGTATGTACATATGTATATAACAAGAAATGGTCGTTGTCGTGTTTTTAAAATATTTCCTTTTCGTTGATGTTGTTCTTGTTGGGTTCTCTGCGACTATTTACAGTCAACAGCTGCTTTTATGTGAGTGACACTTTGTGTATTACGAGTTCATTGAGCGTTGCGCTTACATCTTAAGAATCTGCGTTTCTAGAAAATTCCTTAATTTCAAACCAATCAAGGTTAACTAATTTTTATTCTTATCTCAGCTCATCTGCTGGTTATTATATAAATTACACATCAATTACCAGACATTAGTTCTCATAAGCTCCCAGCGACCTTAATCCTCTACCACATGTATGTAGGTCAACCCGACATGCATACACCAAAATGTGTGCGTGTGTGTGCGCGTATTCAACAACTACAAGAAACTGAACCCACAAGAAGCGATGCCCAACAACCAACAGCAAACCGAGCGCAACCGCACCCTTCTATCGGCTAAATCAATACAAATGACAAAGCTTAAAATGAAATCATCGATTAAACAGCAGCAGCAGCAGAAGCATCAACAATAACATACGCAATGCAATGCAAAAAACAAGCATAAAAAAAAAACAAAACAAAACAATAGACGATAAGTACTGATAAAAAAAACAATTTCCGCGGTATATATTGTAATGGTGGGTTGTGGGCAGAGTGGTGGATGGTAAGTTGCCGATTCAAAACCACGCTGCCTACCTTCAAGCAGCCTTGACGATTGCTGGACCTCTCCTATCATGCTTTAAGTGCTTTATGCTAAAAATGTATAAGTAAGGATATGTAGATGTGGTACCAAGCAAAAATTTGGAGCAAACTGACGAAATAAATAAAAACAAATATCCCACACATCGCTGAATGAAATTGCAATAAACAGAAGTCACTGCTGCTCTGCTGACGCTGCTGCTCGGTATAGAGTATGAGTCAACAAGGTTAAGTGTGCGCTGTCGAATGACGAAAGATGGTGAAACAGAGACATGTACAGAAACCAGGATGAGGATGGTTCTGTGTAGCTGCTTGGGAGAACAAGTATTTATATTTGTCTAAGGTTTGCTCTCGCTTTCTGCTCTGCTTGGCATTTGTTGCTGTTGATGTTATGTCTGCGACGCAATAGCACAAATGGTGGAAAAGATTTTTCGTACATTTCCTATGCTTTGTATTTTGCCTCTGTTCTTCTTTGCACAGATTTGGTTTATATGCTCTTTTTTCGTGTCGTGTGTGAGTTTGCGTTATGCTTCAAAGTCAAGTCTCAAAGACGCATCGCAGCATAGGCAGCACAATTTTTTGTTGCGATTGTTATTGTTGTTGTAGTATCACAAAGTAAGAGCAGCGAAACGAGCAACGTATAAGATCACACACACATACACAGACAGAATTCATACGCAGGTTATATACACATATGCACATTTGTATTTTGGCTGCGCAAACTTTTCCACGGGCACATACACATCCACACTTTATCATGTATGCATGCATGTGTGCCCATACATTCGTATGTATGTCGCCCGTTTCCCAATTTCACACCACGACGATTGACAGTGTACTTTTCTTACCTTTTAAAATCTCTCATAAGACGTCTGCGTGCGGGTGTTGACATGTTCTACAACGTTACTACCACTTGTGCTTTATGTAAATTATAACGTTTTAATGCGATTTTTTATAAACAGAGACAGTGAAATTTTGTAATTTTATTTTTAATTGAGGGCACAGACTGAGCAGCAAACAGCGTGACCGCAAGTTTATTTTTAAAATGTACTATTTTGTTTTGCAAAATATACCGAAATATGTGGGAAGCAACAGCTTGGTAATATTTATTAGTGATTGTAAAAAAAGATTTTTATTATTATTATTTCGTTGATGTTGATTCTCGTTTATAGTGCTGAGATAAATAAGTTATTTATTATATTTTAAGATATTTCGTAAGATTTGTTTTTACCTAATTTTAGTATATTCATTTACACAAAAATGGTCACACTTCTACATAAAACTTCGATAATATTCTCAATCTATCAAGATATTTTTGACCATTTTGGTCGATAGATTTTTTAATCATCAGAAACAGTTTTAAGATAACTGCCATATTGTTTAATATCTTAATTTTGTATATTGACAATAGCTTATTATTTTGTTGAATACAAGTTTTAGTTGAAGATAACAGGCGGTTGATTATTTATTTTTTTTTAATGTGATATCATGTTATTTATGCAAGACGGAATTCAAATGTTGAAGATAACAGGCGGTCGATTCTGTTATTTTATTATTTAATTTGATATCGTGTTATTTATGTCGGAATTCAAATGTTAGATTCGTCAATTTTTTAATTTCGCGTAACTATAACAGATATTTTTCACCTCGAAAATTACACAAAAATACGTTTTTTATCATTTTAATTTCTCACACAATCTTACGGAAAAAAGAAGCATGGCAACACTGGTCTCTAGATTGTTATCTTATTTCTATTTGCTGCCCATAGGCAGCTGTATAAAATTGTTGTATATTTTGTCAAAATGGTTGGCGGATATTTCACTGTTGGTTTTAAGCGAACTTTTTTTTTATTAGTGGCGCTAAATAATTATGAAAAAAAAAGTTTCAAAAGTCGTATATTGCGGGATTATTTTTCTATTGTTATTCAACATTAGAGAAATGGTATATTTTGTAACTCAACTAACGGTCACTTTGTTTGTCACATAAAACGATGTTAAGATGTGGTGTTCTCACTTTAAGTAATTACTAAAAAAATATAGGTAAATGTGACAGGATAATTGAAGATCACGACACTGGACTGGGAGTATTTAGGTTACTTTAATTTATTTATGAATTACATTTATACTAAAATATTGAATTCAACTGTATCACAAGTGTTAGCATTCGACTACAAGCACACTTTTCAATTAAACGGGAAACAATTCATTATAAGTAAAGTTCTCAAGGATTTTGGTGGCGATGGCCAAAAATTTAACCTCCAGAGCGCGAGCAATAGGTGCTATTACTTCATTAGTGAATAATTCAAAGTTTTCATTGATGGTTTGGTTGATGACATCTCCCAGCACTTTGTCACCGTTGAAGAGGTTGTCCAGACGCAGACGACCCTTTCCAGTGCGAATTTTCAATGCGAATTCCTTGATGTCGAAGTAATCAATATCGTTGACATTTTTAATATCGTACGTGACGCGGACATAAGCCACAAAGTTAGTGAAGTTACCCACAAAGGGTCCACTACCCTTGATGGGCAGCGCCAAGATGTTGCCATTTATATCATATTGTCCCTCTCCTTGCAGTTCCGGCAGAATCAGTTCGAAGTCGAATCGCTTGTTTTGTATAGATGCTCGCATTTTAGTAATTTCAAAGTTGGACGCGCCGTACACAGTCAGTTTCTTGGCCTTGACCGTAATACCGCCGGAGCTGCCGTCGAGAATGTTGAGATCACCAATGTAGAGAGGCTCCAGAGCAGGCACATTGATCTCCTTGATACCCTTGCCCAAATATGGTCTCAGATTGTGCACACTTTGCTTCACACATTTGGATAGCTCGGGATCGTTACGATGACAAATCTTGATATAGTCAGCTAAAGGTTTAGAGGGTATAATTATTATTGTGTTGTTAAAGTATATAATTTATATTTTTTACATACGCATATTGCCTGCATAGGTGATGCCAACTAAGCAGACGAGTATTGTGACTGTTGTTAATCTGGATTCCATTTTTCGTTTGCAATTTCTGTAATTTGGAATGTGACAAATCATTGATAATAGGTTTAGATCCGATGACAATTCATATACGCCTGTAGAACTAAAGTAATAACTCATGCCAAGTTCCGTTCATTATTCCTATCCGTTGACGTCAGAGTAGTTAATTGTTTTCTGTGAGAATTTAATCCTATTCATTTTAGGATTATACGATACAGGCGTTACAATTGAATTTGAAATTTGAATTTGAAATTGTATCTGGTCTGAAGAACTTGAGAGATGGTTCGACAGGGGCCTGCTGGGGCCACCAGACGGGTCGCAGATTGCGGATAGCGAACGACCTCTTCGACAGGGGTTAGCTGCGAATAAACGTGACTATAGTGACTATAGTCCCGGTCAGCGGGTGCTTGGCATTATTTACAGCACTGACAAGTGGCTTATGGTGTTGCCTTTTTAAATGCTACCATGCACTTCACTTAATCTCTCATCTGGGCTGGACTAAGGTGTGATTCGACCCGTGCTGAAAGTCAGCTTGGCTGGGGGCCCAGATTTATCAAAACTAGCCCAGTCGTGAACGGAGACCTCAAGTGATGTGGCAACCACTACTTGGGTAGTGCGGATCTCTGCCCGGGTGGACGCATTATCTCTCCGCTACTCGTGGGAACAAAACACAATGAATACAAACCGACAAATCAATGCAAAATGGGAGTGTGGTCCTCCGAATAAAAGACCCAGAGAAAGAGGGGGAATTAAAGGACTGAACTTTACAACTCACTTTGCAGGTACGATGGAACCTTTTGGTTTAAGTCAACCTGGGGGCTACGGCGACAATACTGATGTTCCGATTGTGAGCAACAGGCCGGTTAATTTCACTAGAAGTGATCCATCGCAAGCTAACGCCAGAGATAGAGTAAAGGCCAAGCGAATATTAACCCGCAATATGAGAGCACCAATTACGGAATCCCAAGCATCATCGCTGCAGGACTTTCATCAAATCCAAGAAGACGTCAAATGGGCAAAGGCTGTGCTTCCGAATTTTCGCCTCGATTATAAGAAGCCTCACACACAAGTTGAATCTACACGGGAGAATTTAATTGTAAAGCTGCAAATGCCTTCACAACATTTCTCTTTGACAAGTTCTAATATGGATTCTATTCAGCTGCCTGCTGCAAGATCAAGCAAGGAGTTGGAGAGTTCTTTTTCAAATTCTTTAAAAACTTGTGGAAAACCGTCCAAGAAAACATTTGCGAATATTGCAAGAGGGCGTAAAATAATCGGACTTATTGACAAAGGCAATGTCGAAGGTAAAATACCGCGTAGCCAATGGTATTGGATTCAAGCTTCACTGGCTTCGATAACACTAAAAGTATTGCGGGACAATCCAGGACCGCCACCATATTGCACAGATGCTGGGTGGTTTCAAGGAAACACTAAGCTCATTGCGTGTGATAACGATAGATCGGCGTGTCTCTATCAATCCGCAATTGCCAAAGTGGGTGAAGTGTACCCAGGTGCACAGTTGGAAGTAGTTGATATTATAGACATTCCATCCCAACCTTGGGCGACATCTTGGCTGCCCGAGACACCTTCAGAATCAGCAGAAATCTTAGGAATGCTAAGTGCTTTGAACCCGGATTTGGCAATGGATGGTTGGAAGGTCATTAAAGCGGACAAATTTGAAAGGAATATGATGCTGGTAATTTTCCAAATAACTCACGCTTCGATCGATTACCTAACCAATTGTGATGGAATACTAAATTACGGGTCCAATAAGATTCGTATGCAGTTCTACCTGACCCCTCACGATGCTCTATCAAACCTGGAAGCTTTTGCAGCAGCCGTCGACCCGCCCACAGAAGATGATGAGGTCGAATTTGACCAGTCTCATTTAAGCGAGGACTTATCGTTTCTCTCAGATTATCGTGAGAGTCTCGACTAAGCATGGCAATTTTAATTTAACTTCAGCATTTCACTGTCACGAAAATAAATAAAAAGCCTTTGCTATTTAAAACCTTGCCTAATTCTGTAATTGTTTGATACAATTAATTTATCGATATAAGCACAGTTTTCAAGAATTTTCGTTGTTCTGGAACTTCTATTTCACTTTAAAAGCTGTTTATTAAGTGTTAAGATTTGTTTAACTTGTACTAACATAGTATTTGATTTTTTAACTGAAGAATCGGTTCTCCGTTTGAATCTCAGGAGTGACGTTTAAGTGACCGTCAACAAAGCGAACTGAATTGAAAATTGTATAAACACTCGTATTTTATAGCAAAAAATAAACGATTGGATTTACATGAGCAGTTGAGCTGAGAAAAAGCCACAGACGTAACGTAGAACCCCAAAACATGTTGACAATACCCATACCCACACTCAAGCCAACTTCCAGCTGAGCCAGATACACGAGAGCCAGAGAGGTAAAGCTTCATAGCGCGAACGAGATTCGAAGCGGCTTTAACTTAATGATAATAATAATCGTAATGATCGTGTTCATACAAATCAGTTTGTCTCTCTATACTATAATGTGATGCTTGGCATTACCCCGCCTACTGAGTGCAGCGAACAGCAAAAGCAGCTAAGGAAGTCGCATTAACTAGTTTACGAGTCACAGATTCCCCCATTGCCTTTTGTCAGGTGAAAAGGTTAAGACCCATTTTATGCAGCCTGTTGTGTTGCTTGTATTTATTGCTAGTTAATCTGTGGCTTAAGTTGGCGTGCCGTGCGTAATTAGTAGATTCCCCTTAAGCTTTGTTGACAATTTAAGCTTGGTTATAGAATTAGAATTCGCTTGCGATTTCCATTGCCTGTTTCAGACGTCTCAGTCTCAGCAACAGTCTTATATAATTTTGTGTGTCGAGTCCCCATTCAGTAGAATAGAGTGTTGACAGGAAGGCAAGGCTGAGACTCGCTGACATGGTTCACTGCTAACACTGATGGGGCACACACACTCCGCTTTAATCGTTGACTTGGGACTGTTATACCTGAAAAATTATTCAACAACACGCAATTGCTAAAGTTATTGTGATTAGTTTATAGTTGGTGAGGGCACAACTAGAGTTGTACTTTAACATCGCAGCCAATTTACTTATGCACGCCGCCGGCTGATCAGAAAAGTAAAACTTTGTCCTTAGATTTAGATTTTAAAGTTAATTTAGTACGCTATTTAGGGTCTAGTTTGGAAATTTTGTTTAGGATTTTTATTATAAAGCAGTATTTTTAGATTTTTTGTCGCAGCTTGGTGGGCTTTACAAACTTGCCTGCGTTTTAAGGTATTTCTTAAATGGGAGATATTTATAAAAATATTATTTAAATAATATACTACAAGTTATTCATATTTATCGTTGAGTTTACGAATTATTTCTGCGCATTTTTCATTCATTCATACTGCCGAGACACAATTTGCATGTTGAACCTGATGTTACCGTGCAAGTAATGATATTACCTTTGAAACTGGTAACCAGCAATTCCTATAATCTAACAATTATATAATTACTACTTTTGATATAAACGTAAGCTGGATTGGTTGGTTAGTTAGTTTGTTAATTAAATCTAAGAATTACATCAATTCGAAATGATGTCACATTTTAATTAGATTGATTTCTAACTTTTTGATTTTTATTATTATTTATTTGTTCATTGTGTGCAATAAATTATATCTTATTGTAAAAATAATGCAATCGTCTAGTTTAAGTTGATCCATTCATCGAGTGGAATCTTGGCGAACAAACGGTCCATAAAGTTGCGGATGACCAGAGTCAATTTGGTACGTAGCGCAGGCTTCATTTCCTTCAACAGCTCTTGAGAATTCGAGTTGATGAACAGATTAAGAGCAGCCTCTGAAAAGGGGTTAAATTTGGAGAGTAGAGTCACATCTTTGTTATTTACTTAAAACGTACGTATAACAGAGTTGCCATTGGCAATATTATCCACTCCCATCTGTATATCCTTGACATTGAAATCCATCTTGACCGAATCAGTGCTAAGATAAGTGCGTCCATCGGGTCCATCATTGGCCAATGCCTTGAAATAGATCTTGGCCTTGACGCCCTCTGTAAATCGACGGAACAAAGCCATGTATGGTGGAGTTTTATTATAGTGGTCAGATCAGTTAGGTGTTAGCTTACCATATTCGCCCCAGTAGTCTCCGGCTCCGGAGGCCTTAACCAAGATCAGAACACCTGTAGATCGATATTGAGCCTTGACGCGTATGCGGGGTATCTCGCACGTCAGCTGGAACTGTAGTGAATCCAAGTCGGAGCTGCAAGCGATGACAATGACAATGATAATGACTAGGTGAGATGATGATATATGTATTTAAGTGCCAAAGTGTTCAGGCTACCGCTTATCGAGTAGCGCGTTACGACTAAACATAAAAACTGCAACTTCATTGGATGTGCTAACAATTTGCATTATTCAATGTCGCCATCGTGTGGCAACTGAAACTCCACCTCGACCTTCCGCTTGGACACTATGAGAAAACAAATCGTTGCCTAGATCTAAATCAAACATCGTCCCAAAATACTCGTTTCAAAACCTGTAAGACTCGGCCACAAAGTGGAAACCGTTTGGTATCGGCCAGGCCAAAACAGTAATTGAAATTGAAATTGTAATGGAAACCGGCTAGCTATTCATTCGATTTGTCGAAAGGCCAAAATCGAATGCTTCACATTGAGAGTTGCGCGGCTTGATGACACACATTTATTTCACGCTAATATTTTTCTTGGCCATCGTCATCTTTGATTTTCGGCTCTTGGTTCTTGATATGTTTTGAATGTCTTATGTATGATATTTCGATTGGTATTGTTAATTCTAATGAGTCCGTGAACTTGTAAAATATTTGGTTGAATATGGTTTCTGCTTGGTCGCTGCATAATCTTTATGTGGATACAGTTTTAAGTAACACCATAAAAGTTATATGTGACCAAAGCAGATCAACTACTGTATTGCACCCGGCTATTACCTTTAAAAAAGTTTATGTAATTAACTTAAATATTTTAAAAATAACGTTCAGATTTAGGAGAGTCTATCAAAATATCATGTTACGCTGGCAATAAAATCATTTTGAGACTACAATACTATACTGAATATTTTTTATCAAAAAAAACTTTTTTCTCATTTGATTATACATTTCAGAAAAATTATTGTACATATTATTATTAGTATATCATATTATATACATATAATATGAATTTATAATTTTGAATTACCTATTAAATATTTTCCCTCTAATAATAAAATTGAAACCCAATAATTAATTGGTAGAAAATGTTCAGCTTCCTAGAACGGCATAGAAACTTGCTATTTAACTTATAAATATTGAGTGATTTGCTCATTGAGAGTTCACAGTTCGCACCCACGTAATGACGTAAAAGAAATTTCCAGAAACAACAAAGACTTAAAAATGTTTTCCAGTTAGTTGAACTAAAACCTAAATGATTACTCTTGAAACCAAATATGGGTAATAAAGTAATGTAAACTATTTTGATAATTCCCATAAAATGTAAATTTATTTACATATTTCTACATATTTAACTTCATCGAAGAGAGTGAGATCGAGAGACGGCGTGTCAACAATGTTGGTGTTAACTGTTTTTTCTGAAGACTGAACGGTGAAAATTCTTAATTTAACTTTGTAACAAACGTGGAGTATATTTAACAATCGGAAATTCAGACCGTAATAACTAAAATTGCAATAATTAAATTGATATGCAACAATCGCGTGCTTCGCAAATGCTCGAGCAAATTAACAGAATGGCTGGCTGAACAATTGGCAACCATTCGTTAGTCTTACAGCTATGCAGTCATCAAGCCACGAGATAATATCTAGCGCAACTAACAGATTGACGTATTAATACTCTTCCAGTTTCTATGTTTAATTTATTTATTTACATTTTGCTAGCCTATAGATACAACTTTAAGCGAACTTATTCTACTGGCAGCTGTGACTTTCGGCTTATCTATATGTTAAACTCGATAAGGGGCGAGAAGGATTAACTCTAACCAGATGCATTAAAATTATGTTAGAGTATTCAGGCAAGCGGACAACTAAACCAAGTGTAAAAGGGCTCGAAGAGGCGTTCAGCATTTTTGAAGCTGTGATCACAGTACATATAATTATATTGTCTAGTGTGACCCATACTTAACTTTTGTGATCTTACTTAAACATGTGTGTATAAAAGCATGTGTGAATCGGTGTGACTCTGATTACTTACCGAACATTGGTGACGGTAATATTGCTGACGCCGAATGCCTGAATATTCCGGAACAAAGCACGATAACCGTCTGGACCGCTTCCCAAAACAATGCCAATTTCATCGATTATTACAGGTTCAATCTATCACAGCACATAAGGGAGAAAGCGAGATTAAAAATATAAATAGAACTAAAGCTAAAAAATACCTCGTAAATATCTAGTTCGGGGACTCCCTTTTGGAGATATCGCACTAATTTGTTGCCGCTATCACGTAGGCAGTCGTTAATAGCTGCTTCGTCGCGGGGGCATTGCTGCAAATAGTAAGCTGCAAGAGATGAAAAGAGAGAGATATACACAGTTGGGTATTGTTGTGTTTGCAGTGTGACCAGTTTGTATTTTTCCAGTACTTCCTACTTCGATGTAATTTCTGCATGTAATGGCAATGCTCTATCGTTGTTTCTCTTTTGTTTACATTTTTCGTGTTTTCTTAACTTTGTTGTTTTCGATTATTTGTGCATTCAACTGCAACCAAAGTAGTTGCCATTAATTACACCTCACATCTCGCGGCATGGAGCTGCATATGTTTTCGCTCAGTTCAAGTTCACAAGCCGCGCGTTGTCAATTTACAGTCGAGCCTCAGACGTGAGCATCTAGAGCACTCATCATTATAGCTGGGCGAAGCCGATGTGGCAAATTTATTTACTTTTTGTCAGCTCTGTCGCCTAGGGCGTGGCAGGGGGACTGAACATGTAACATCCGAAT
The DNA here is from genome assembly GCA_963583835.1 of Drosophila immigrans. Lineage (NCBI taxonomy): Eukaryota > Metazoa > Arthropoda > Insecta > Diptera > Drosophilidae > Drosophila > Drosophila immigrans. The sequence continues at coordinate 28,598,583 of OY757142.1, read as the reverse complement.
GAATGGAGTAAAGACTTGATTATTTCTGTTTATTGTCAATTGTAATTAAAGTGAGATCATTGTCTTACACTTGTAAAACAATCTTGAGAACAATCTTAGAATTTTTGTTGATTTTGTGAAAAGGTAACCAGTCTATTCATATCGTTCTAAATATTTATCACGATATCATTCTTACCTATAGAAAAGTTACTTTACTGACTTTATTTCTTCATAGAGCATAGTTCTAAGTCTGAAACTATGCACAATTGTATAAATACGTTTTATACGAGACTATAAACTCTTTTTATCTACTCTGGAGTTATTACGAATACATGTGTTCCTTAAACTTGTTTAAAGTATGCGTTCATTTGCCATTTGACAACTGATTATTATTTTGTGGTATCCATGCTAAAAAAAACTATGCTGAGTAAAGTTTTTTATTTGTAGATTCTCGGAAACGATAGTTTTATAATTGCGTACAACTTTCAGCTTCGTCGGCACGTTTCCGGGGGTAATTAAAACCGTATAGAGCAGTATTTGTAAAACGTTTTAGGCAACGCGATTGTTTGTAACAATATGGCCTCTTTAAGGACTGGAAAGTGGTCGCGTCAGTGCCATTGATGTAATTTTATAGAAAGCGATTTGGGCTCACGTTTGTCTGTCTGGCTATCTGCGAATGTTGTATTGGATTCGGTGCAGTTTCTGAAGTTACTTACGCTGTTGCTGGGCCCATATCGTGCCCACAGCTGACAGCAGCAATAATATTCCAAGTTTGTGGCACATAATTGAGGTTTTGGTTGTCGGCTGAAGCGGTGGTTTGTTTGATTGCAAGTACAAGAAATAATGTTCGTTGTTTCACTTTTAGTTTGGTTTCATAATTTATTAGCACGTTTCGCTTGCTTTGCTTTTCATATGCTAATTATTTTTTGTCAAATGACGCTAACTACTCGAAAGCGAAAGCGTTTCTACAGAACACTGAAAACACAAATGAAACATATAATGCGCACATACAATAGATGCGTTGTATATAAATTTCACTCCAGGGCCGGGCCACCGAAATTCTTTCCAACTGTGCTTTAAAGTGGGTCAAAACGGACCAGTTCTGTTTGTTTATTATTCTCTCTTTGGCCGTCAACGAAAATACAACCGTCTTAATAAGGTTTTGCTTTGTAACTTAGCGCTTGGCTTTTAGAGCGTCTTCTTTTGCTTGCTTTCTTTGCGTCTTTGCGACTGACAGACGTCCAACTTTCACGCGACTCGAGCGAGGAATGAGCCAACGCTGCGTTGGACCAAGCCATTTAACCAAAAGCCAACAAGCCTGGGAGACGGCCAACCCAGCCAGTGGGGCGGCCAAAAGAAATGAGTCTTCAGTTGAAAGCAGCGCCAAAAGGCGTATGCAATGCAATGCAACAAAACGAACAAAGGCCACTTAATGGGGACACACCCACACCCGCAGCTACATCTACAGCTACAGATACAGATACAGTCATAGTCTCAGTCTCAATCTCAGTCCCGTACCACATGCAGCAACGTCAGGTTGGGGGTATCGCCTGCTTGAAGGTTAAGTTCATGCCGTGGGCTGGTTGGTCTTTGACTAAGCTTGGTTTCAAAGTCAGCCTAATGAGCCGTGCAATGAATCAACCTCATGGCATTCATAAGATCGGGATTAGCCCTACGTGGCGTGCATTTTCACTACCATCTTTGTGGTATAAGCTTAAGCCGTTTTTGCACACGATGAATAGCTGGCGAATTATGATGCATTTTTTTTTTGCGCATGGCTAATCTGAGTAATATTTGAGCTGCTAAAGAGTTGCTAACGGAAAGGTCAATCACATACCGCTTTCATGTGCTTTTCAATTTCGCATACACACAATAACATAATGAACCTTCAATTCAGTTCCATTCTACTATATGTAAATAATGTTTTTTTTGGGTTGAAAGCAATTAATCACACTTATTTATGTCCAATTCCATTGACAAACGCAACTCCATACCTCGCCCCCAAAGACAGAACTTTTATAATTCAATACCGAAATGCATGTTGTGCATTTTAATTAATTTCAAATAATGGTATTTGTCGCCAACAAAGTTTATTATGTTTATAGTTGGCTACAAATTACTTAAGGCTAACCTTTAAAATAATTAATACATAGATAAATAAATATCGTAACATTACAAAAATAAACACAAACTTTTTGTTAATTTATGTAGAAAAGAGTTGCATACTTCTAGGCCGTGTGGAAAGTGAAGTGCCTACAGTGGCGTCATCTATGTTGGGCACAGTGCAAATTACAGGTTTTTATGATGCGGTCAAGGTCGTTTGCTGTTTGTACATTCACCTAGTTTTTTTTGTATATTATATATCCTTGGCAGCGTTCTAGCGATATCCTCGAGGTTCCGTTCGGTTGGCAGAGCTCAATCAAATGAAAAGGTACAAGGCTTGTAAATCTCAAAGATTGATTCATCCGTTTGTGCGAATTCGTTTTATTTTGCTTAGAAATTTGATTAAATGAATAGTCAATATATTAAAGTGCTAATTAGAAGAGACTAAAAAGTTTTGATTTTCGTAATTAGGCTGATTCCATTCGTTTCTGTTTAAACATGTTTTGTACATTTTCCTATGTTCTATATTTCATGTTATCCGATTTTTTTATGCGCTTAAATCATACAGCTAATTTAAAACAAAACAACTTCAATGCTGAATTGAATTGAATTTGTGACACGCCAGAAGTACTCGTACACATTCATATATGAATAGGCCTGACAGAACAAAGCCAGACAATTATTTATTTAATAACAAAGCAGGGGATATAAACAATAGTCTCAAGACATTTGCTCTAACTTCATTTAAGTATTTCTCACAATTGTCGTTTACCGCTTTGAATGCGTAATGTATGACTAAAAGCTCGAATAAGACGAATATTTAAAGTCGCTTTAGAATCGACTTAACTTTGTGTCAGCCACTTGTCATATATTTGCCATGGCCATTGTAAACAGTTTTAAGACGAGACAGTCAAAGGTTTTTACTGGGTTGTACCTTTACGTTCTGCGCAGTTGGCATGAACTTCGATATACTCATTTGTTTGAAATCAATTTAATATCATATTTATTTCTACTCCTTTACTTAATGATTTTTTCTTTAATGGTTTTAACAAAACGTATTGCTAAAATAATAGAAAATAAATTGCATTAATGATCATCAAATTGACTCAGTCAATATCCGCATATTTCATATTTACAAGCTAAGCTGAACTCTCGGCTAATTAATTCTATATATACTTATATTTGCTCAACTGCAATAGCTGTCATACCTGTTATATTCTATTGGAATTTTTTTATAATATTGACAAAACGAGAAATTTCTTTTTGATGCAAAAAAATCTATTCTCAATTCGTTAACATGAAGCTATTTCATATAGAACTATTTCGATCCCTGACATTGTTTGGTACATATGATTAATATCATATCAAGAAACTGTAAAATAAAATGGGAGGGCAGTTAGACAGTTTAACTAGATATGTTTAGTTATTGCAATATATTGATAAGTGATTTGTCAAATTATCGGTTTCTTTTAGTGGTTTTCAGGGTTCTGTTGTGGTTACTTTTGCTGAACCACAAAGGTCGGACAGACAGTTGGGACAGGTTGTTAGCTGGGGGACTTAACAAGTGTATAAATGTGCAAATATGCACATATCTCTATAGCAATGCTTATAACAGTTGCATAATTAACTTTAACCTTTTAATTTAATCTCATTTAAAAGTTTTGTCTCTTTTTTAAAAACTAACGATTAATTCTAAAAGAGTTGAGTCAAAATTTACAGCCCATCGCGAAAAAAACTTCTTAATTAGTGTTTATGCTTCATCACAAGTAAACAAACAAGAAACTGAAAACCTAAAAACACACAATGATAAATTGAGTGAATGGCGACGGGATAGTTGGTCAAGCAGAGAGTAAATGCTATAGACTGAGATGAAAAGACCAATACTAGTTATTAGGCAGTCGGTCAGTCAGTCACTCTCGGAGGCAGTCGACGACGCCAAAGCTGAAGTTCAGGATTTTTGAGCTGCGAGTTGAGCTTTGCATTTTCTTGAGGAGGCTTTAAAATCATCGACTGACGCGGTAAGCGTTCACAGTTGTCGTTCTCAGCTTCGCGAGGTTAGACGTGAGTCAACGAGTTGCCATATTATTAAACAATTTATAATTGAGCGCGACGTGTAGTATCGTTAATATCATAATTAATTTGTTGTGGCGTGCACTTTGTATAACAAGATGCTGAGATACTTGTGCATGCTGACTATTCTCAGTCAATTGATTTACATCGCTCAAGCTGAAACGCGTAAGTTATCTTGTGATTTAATTGGTACTTTAGCATCATTAGCCTAAAACTATAGAAACTTATATTTCGCTTCGGTTTCTTAAAGTTAAGCATCAACAATATTCGCCAAGTTCGCTTTGATTTTGTACACTGTGCAACTTCAATGAGCTTATTGTGTCTTGCTGTTGCTTGCGATTGCGAATTGACACAGTTTTACAAAGTCGGAAACTTGAAAACTCGAACAGGGGTACAAAATGTTAAATCGCGCCAAAGCGAGCGTAAGTCAGCGTAAGCGCACCACAATGGAAATGACACTCTTCCGCATCCATAAAGAGACAACTGAATAATGCAGACTCTGAACTAAATACATAATTAACGAACAATCTGGTTTTCGAACAGCCGTTGAACAGCCTTCAACTTGAATTTTTGTGCTTGGTTTGCCGAGATGCAGTCGCAAGTGATTAGCGAACAATCACTGCCCGAATTCGTATAATCTGTCGGTATCATTGGCATACTACCAGATATATAATAATACGAGTATGTGATGGTCATGCTACAGAATTGTAAACATAATGCGGTTAGTGTAGGACAGGTTCTTAAGCTGCTATCAAAAACTGATGCATTCACAAGGCCACATTGTCTGACCTTGCTGTAGATCGCACTTGGTCTTGGCAAGAGCCTGAGCCAGAGCCAGAGCCAGCGCCTGAACTTGAAAAGTGTGTCGTCACAGTTGTTGTCCGGCTTTTCGATCTTCGCATGTCGTTGAACTTTGCAGGAATTCATATTGAAATTGATCAGACCTTGTGTTGATCTAACTAAGTGATAAATACTCCGACTTATTATATTCTTTCCGTTTATTTAACAGCAGCGTATATTAAGCAATGCCGTCGCGATGATCCCAAGCTCGTGGATTGCTTTACTGCCGCCCTAGAGCATCTGAGACCGTATCTGGCCAGTGGCATACCCGAGATAGAGGTGGGTAACCCTTCAGTCTGGCACGCTTTCGACAATTTGGATTACAAAACATGTTGCAGTTGCATAAGATTCAAGAAAATTGCAAGTCGCAAGTGGTTGCAGCTCAAAGGCAGCCAGCTGGGCTAGGCTAACGGGTGTTACGTAATGCGCCGCCATCTAGCTCGTGGCAGCTGCTGCCAATCGAGTGCGGAAACTGTCAGACCTCGGTTGTAAATTGTGAAGTGTCGATTGCGAATTGCTGTGATTGTTTATTTAGTCATTCATTTATTGACTTCTCTAATTGCTTGCCCTTCTACTTGCTGATCTTTGTAGTTGCCGCCTGTGGAACCCTTCAAGATGGACAGCCTGGCGCTTCAGCTCACGGAGGGGCCACAGGGCTATAAGATTACACTGAAAAATATGGATGCGTATGGCGCCAGTAGTTACGCGGTGAAGTCCTTAAAGCTGGGCGAAAATGGTGGCGAGCCATTCATGACCCGTCTTGTTATTCCTAAGCTCAAAATCGAGGCGAAGTACACTAGCGCCGGGGTACTTCTGATTATTCCCGCGTCAGGCGGTGGCGATTTCCATGCCGTATTCGAAGGTGTGACCGCCGATCTGACCGGCAAGACGTCGGAACGCAACGGTTATTTGCACGTAGATTCCCTGAGCATCGTTTTAGATGTGAATAAGGTTAACATGAGCATATCCCGTGCATTCAACAACAATCGCATACTGCGTAAGTACTGTTAATTGAGTGCCAAAGAAAAAACACTCATCTTATACAAGAAATATGAAATATATTCTTCTTGATTTTTCAGTGGAGGCAACAAATCTTTTTCTGCGCGACAACTCACAACTTGTTCTGGATGCCATGCGACCACAGCTTCAAAAAAAATTGGCTTCCGAATTCGGAAAGCTGGCTAATCAGCTACTTAAGAACGTTCCTATTGCACAGTTTTACTCAAATTAGTCGTCTTTTAGTATACAATCTAGTTATAAGTACTTTTTATTTAACTGTTAACGAATGTTATCGCTTTGAGCAAAGTATTAAATAATCTTCTGATAAACATGCCCTGTGTGTAATTGAGAAATCTTCTTAGCTTTATATTTTTACATATACGTATAAATACTATATGACATTTCGAAGTTTTCTCCGTTATCTCTATTGCCTCCCAAGCAATCTTAAATGCACATTAATTTAATATAACGTTGTTGCCACCCATAGAACACAAAATAGAGCAAAAGTTTTTAATGTTTGTTTTATTAATTATATAGAAGTATTTAGTTTTACAATTGTTCATCTTTAGTTATGTTCGTACACCTATGTACATACGAGACATGAGTGTTCGATAAGATTTCATCTCTTCCATACCAATTAATTGCATTTGAATTGTTATTTAAGATGTTATTGTGGCATTATTGGGGGCATCCAAATGAAAATCAAATTTAAGTGCTTGTAATTTTGTATTGGTCGAAAATGCTCATAGGAGTAAGTACGACGTGTAGGCCATTTTCCATGTGTGTCTCTCTAATTATGAAACTCCGGTCAACTATCTTAAAGCTAAACATAATTTGAGAAAAAATATGGCACGTATTATCTATAAAAAAATTCTAAACGTTCCTTAACCAAATGAACTTTAGTGTCCCCTTCAATTCCAGTGATTTCCAGATGAATGCCCAGTATGAGTACTTACTCCGTATATACAGTTAATATGGCTTAATTTTGTTTTGTCTTATCGAAATCATTTTAATTTAATTTTCTACAAATTTGTTGCTTAATTCACCTTTATATTGTGATCAACACATTGACGAATTATCGTTACCGATCATCGTGATGTAAGTTTCAATAAAAATCTATATAAGTAGTTATACGTACATTTGTTTTTTCTACAATGGAAAAATTCTACTATAAATTATCTGTTGGGGTAATGCTTTAAGTATTGTATTAATTTTAATTTGAGTTTTGTTTCAAGTTTCGTTATCTGGAATTGGTAATTTTGTTAAAATGTTTCGGCCTGGAAAAATTGTAGCTTGCCAGGGCTTATAAAAAAATAGTATGTCCGCTTACTTACTGCATCTTTATAAAAATTGTATCATATTCAAGCATATATAGAATTATATATATGTTTGAATACAAATATTTACGTCAATATATAATTTTTATAGACCTGCTTATATAAAAATGCGCCGTATAAAATGCCACAAACTCTTGCGCTCTCTTTAAATTTTATTTTGTTGGAGTGGTAATAGATTAGGTTTATATATATGCTTGTATATATAATATATATATTGTATATATTGTGCTATGCTATCCATTAATTGTATGCCATATAAATATGAATTTTGATTTCAGTTTTGTTGTCATCGCAGCCTTCAATTGAAGCCAATTGGTTGGAATTTGAATGTAAGCTTGACGAAACTGAAATTGCAACTTAAACTAAAACTGACATTAAAATAGTATTCAAACTAAAGGAATTTAAGGGGTGTTGAAGTTTTCGAAGAAGAAGTAGCAATAAATCGAATTGGTGAAATAAAACGTTTTAGATTTTTGCTACATAATAAACTGTGTTTGTTTTATTCTTTTGTTTGTTGGTTGGTTTTTTTGTTTGTCACAATGAAATTAGTGTTAAATATAATTTGTATAATAAACGTAAGATTTTAATGTATAGTTAAATCAAATGCTCGAAAGCTCGAATGCTGTCCACAAATTTAAATTAATTTTGTTTGTATTATTATTGTTATTATATATAAGTATTATATATGTATATTCATACATAAATTGTGCCGATTGCGCGCTGTTTACAAAATTAAGGTTGTGTGTGGGTGTGTATGAATGTGTATGTGTTGTGTCACGTATATGCGTGGATTTGGGTATGTGTATGCGACTACAAAATATAATTATTTATGCTTCGTATGTATAGTATATATATGCATAATTTATAGTTTCTTGTATTTACTTGACATATGCTTGTCCATTTCTATCATTTTATCAAATTTTCAATCTATCATCCGCTTTACCATGCTATCCTTTTTTACAACAAATTACAAATGTTTCATTTTGTGTTCTTAGCGTTAGTTTACAATGTTTTACAAATTGTTGCAGTGTAACTATGAATATATAGTTCAGTTTAAATATTGATTTGCTGGTTTCCTCATAGCTTGTTCTCTAATTTTTAGATATTCAGTTATTATACAAATTAGAAAATTAAAATATACAAATTAAAAAATAACTGTTTTTCTGCTTTGGCAGCATTCAATGTTTGTTCTTTTTGTTATATTATTTTTTATTTATTATAGCCCAAACTATTTGTTATAAAAAGGTAATACAAGTTTATTCGTTTAATTTGATGTTTAAACTACGATTTGCTTACAATTTGCTGTATAAGTTAAGTTACATTGTTTACATTTGTGTTATTACCTCTACTAAATGGGGGAATTTTTTAATTCATTTGTTAAAACTAGCAATATTTATGTATAAAGATAGCGCTAGTTGAATGTAATTTTCACTTCTGCTTCATTCTTTACACACATTATATAATCATAAACATATACAAATACATATCCATATACATATATATTTAAAAACGTTGTATGCATGTCATACGTGTACAAGAGTCCTCGAATGATCGTATGCCTTCTTATACCTTTAAACTTCTACATCTAAGCGGTTGTATCTGTTCTCTTGCCTTTGCATATATTTTATGAAGGTATGTATGTATGTAAGTGACAATGGCTGTATGTGTGTCTGTTTACATTTATCTGAATCCTAACGACAGAAGAGTATTCTTATTATTTGTTGAAGGTTTATGATCGATGCAAATTAAAATTATCAGTGCATTGCGCTCTGTTGACAGGCAGTTAATAACTAAAAGTAATAGAAAACTTGCATGTGTCCGATGTATATATGTATATATGCGACGATAGCTTGAAATGCATTCTTTTGTACTGAGGGAAAAAGAATGAGGGGGAGAGCTTAAACGAGATTAGGGTAAATGTACACTAAATTACAAGTGTCCAAAGCTTCCTTTTACAATTAAGTATGTACAAAAGCACGACAACAATGAAAATTATTAACTGTGCCTATGAAAATTCTAGTCAATTTTAGTGTTAACAATTTCGTTAAAAAAAGCATTTAGTGAAAAGCCAAAAACAAACTTATTTCAATTTAAATTCGTTTTGATCCATGATCGGTTGTGTTCTGTGTTTAATAAGGCGTCAGAGAAATTTTGTAAAATTCGTATCTATATGTATTAAACTTGTGACTATTAATACATCAATTTATATGTGAGTATGTATGTGTATACGCCTCTATGATTGCGTAGAGCGCAAGTTGCACACAGATTCATCAATTTACAAATGTGTGATGTGTGTTTTTGACCGTTAACAGTTTGCAACAACTTTATACAATTAAAATGACTTTCACACGAAGAATGCATTTCAAGCCGCTTAGTTTAAACTTTAAAATTGAATGCAGATGTAAAAAATTAAAATTTTTTAAATTAAAATAAATTATACGAAAAAAATAGGCATCAGTGTGGATGCTGCCAGTTGACAAGCAACTGCTACGCAACTGTTTACGCAAGCAGTTAAACACCCGCTGCACTGCTTGATTACAGTTTGATTACCACTGTGTGTATAGCACAATTGAACGAATGTGAAAATTGATTAGGCGCTGTGATAATAAATTTGACTGAATCATATTGGTTTATTGAAATTTGTTCACATTTTTAGATTGGTTCTGTAAATTGTGTTGCTTGTTTAAAAAAATAAAAGATGTTTGCAAATGCCGCAACTAAAAGAAACTTAAAAAAATTATATGCAGTAAATAGTAGTCGTAGTAAACGATAATCGGAAATCGGTAATCAGTTAAATCTTAGTGGCTAAAGTAATGTTTTCGGTTCGACGGCACAGAACGGCGCGTTTCTACAATTATAAATACAATGCGTGTTATGATGAGGGTGGACTTAAAAACGAAACAATTTACAAAATACAAATATGAATGCATATAAACATATACATATATGTGGGTGTATATATATATACAGATAAGTGTATAGTTGATAGTAGTTGGTATTGTGTACATATATGTAATTGCTACAATGCATGCACATTTTCTTTCTGAGAGTCTTGTGTGTCTACGCGTTTATGTATATGTATGGTTACTTTTTGATTTTATAACATATTTTGTTTTTTGTTTATACATTGCAAGCAATTTGATTAAAATTAATGAGAATTTTACAAAACATTCAAATTTTACATGCGAACAAATTGACAAAAAATATTACATTGTTTTACATTGGTATTTTTTGCTTTTGTTATCTCTTTTTTCCTTTGTTTCGATCGTTTCTTTTTGTTTATTTTGTACAAAATTTTTACATAGCGCAAAGGCGACGTGAAATTGTTGCGAAACGCAACGCTAAATAGTCCTTGATTGTTGTGTTCTGTTGTGTTGTGTCTTCGAGTGTCTGTCAGAGTCAGAGTCTGAGTCTGGGAGTATGGTTGTGTGGGAATGAAGAATGAGAGTAAGTGTGACAGTGAGTGAGTGCTCCCGGGTTTTTGTTCACATATTTAAAGTTGCGCTCTCTTTAATCAACATGCTACATTATGGGATTCTCATTATTTTCATATTTATATGTTAATATTTATATTGTTTATACTAATTCTATATTTGAAATGGTTGCTGTTCAATTCAATGCTACACTAATAATCATCATACTTTCCTCACTTTCGCTTTGCCTACTCATCTCTTTGCTTGCTTGTTTTACAACAGAACGTCACGCGCTTTTTTCACTCGATAAACTTTCTTAATCATTTACAAATTGTGTTTTTCTTTACAAAGTTATTACAACAAAAAAAGTACGCAAACATTGTTTTTAATTCTTAAACTGCTTGCGGTACTAATAATTTCTATTTTCATAATATATTTCTTTGCTTGTGTTTTGCGTATCGAAATTTCACAAAATGAATGTGACAAATTTTAGCAACAAATATCTGAAAATTCAACACAAAATGTGTTGCTCATCGATTTGTTACCGTGCATTATTGTGTATGTTATGCACTTTACAAAAGCATTTAACAATTGAATATACAATAATCGATTGCTCACAAACTTGGAGCCGATCACTCTCTCTTCCGTTCTTTTCTACTCAGGGTGAGCTTTAGTTCCCTCAATTTCTTTGATTACGTTTAGGTCTGTTGTTTGTTTTTGTCTGAGGGCGTGAGTTTGTGTGTGTGTGTGTGCAGCTTGTCTTCTGCGATTTTATAAATAAGTTACATTACATTTATTATATATGTATATTATTAATATTAATATAGTATGCATTCGCTTTGCTTTCTAAGCTCTTCTTTCGTCTGCTTGCCCTTCTCTCTTCTCTCTTTTCTCTTCTCTCCTTCTCCCTTCTTTGTCTACTGCTTTCTTCATTCTCGTCTATCCTTCTTCTTCATCCAGGGACTAAAATCTAAAATTCGATAATCAATTTACAGCACACCGTTGGCTGTTGTTGGGGGTCCAATGGGACCCAGGCCATTGACTGAGGCCACCACAGAGACAGATGACTCTGAGGTGGCTGGTGACGTTGGTTCGGCAATCATCATGCTGCCATTCTCCTGCACTGCACAGATGCTGGGCGATGCAGCACTATTGGTGGTTGTTGTTGATGTCGTTGTTGTTGCGGCACTGCCCACCACAGATGACGATGCAGCAGAGCTGGAAGTTGCCCCGCTGGCCAACGAGACAGCACTGCTGCTGGTGGCAACTATGGTGGTCGATGTGCTGGCACTGGCACTGCTGCCATTACCAGCACCTCCATTGGCCGATCCAGCACTTATCGGATTGGTAATCTTCATGTAGTACTTCTCTAGCTTGGCGTTGATATGCTTGCCATAGGTGTATTTGCGCAGAGCGGCCATATGAGGTCGAATTTTGGTCATCAACTTCTTCAGCTGTGTCGGCTCCGAGACGTCAATCATCTTCTGCACCACATAGTTGGCATACTGATCCTTCATCATCACGTGCAAGGCACTGAAAACAAAAGAATTAATATCAATTTGTCTAATATTGCGGGGCGGCTGCAGATGTTTGCACTTACTTGTCGTTGAATGTGCAGACCTCATCGATGAGGCCGGTGCGCTCGCCACGTGTGGCATGTGTCACGCATTTCTCCACCACATTCGAGGCGAATTTATGCTGCGATAGCACCAGCACCTTGCCACGCACACTGTTAATCAGTATGGACTTATCCTCCTGCTTGCCGTGCTCTGCAAATATCGAATAGCAAATCACAGTATTACAAAACATCATCTTACTTTATCAGATTCATTAAAAGTAGTCTAAGCTTGAGTCACTCATCAGTTTGGAATGTGTATGTAAATAAATAATTTCAAAGCCGAGTGAAACACTTAATAATCACATGTATTTTGGGTATACCTAGCACATGCTGAATGACATAATTGCCATATTGGTCTTGGATGAGCTGCTCTGTGTGCTCGTGTAGTTCGTCCAATATGGGCGTTGTCTGCTCGGCAGTGCAGTGCTCGAGAATGCGTTGGATGACCCGACAGCCATAGGGATGTGTGCTCAATGAGTAGACCTGACCCTTGAATGCGTTGATCACAAACTGTAGGGCAACGGGATCCACGCATTCGATGCATTTCTGTACCACATGATTGCCGTTTTGATCCTTGACGCACTTCAGAACATGGCCGTCCAGTTCATGGACAATCTCCTGCTGTTGCTCTGGCGAGATGCTCTCCAGCGCCTTCTGAATTACACGGCAGCCGTACATTTGTAACGCCAGCTGCAGAACATGTCCCTTCACTTGCATGCCCAGCGTGTTCTTCTGCTCCGGAGTGCCGAACTCGAAGAACTTCTGTATGACATAGTTGCCAAACACATCGGTCATCAGACTGTAGGCGGCGCCGAGAATCTCGTTGAAGACCATCTGCTTTTCGGCGGAAGTTGCTCGCTCCAGCTTCTGCTGAATGAATCGAGATCCGTGCTGATCCTGTGAGAACTCCACAATATGATTGGTCAGATCGCGTAGCTGCAAGTTCGGATAACGCTGATTTCGGAAATCCTCCAGCAGCCGTGATCTGCCCGGCTGTGGTGCCCCGGCGCCAGCACCAGCTCCTGCTCCAGCTGCAGCGCCTGCAGCTGCAGCCGCAACCGCAGCAGCCGCGACCACCTGTCGCGAATTGGCAACTGCAGCGGCAACCGCAGCGGGCGTGGTGCCCGGCAAGGCCAGATGATTCGAGAACAATGAACTGTTCGAGCCAAACATGTTGTTTGCGGCCGCTGCAACCGCAGCCTGTGCCGCAGCAGCTGTCGCCGGCAGACCCACCGCTGCCATCTGTTGGCGTTGACGCGACTCTGCACCCGGCGCCCGATTGGCCATGAGGCAAGACTGTGCCGACGGTGGCGGTGTCAGTGGAGCACCCAATGGACTGGCCGAAGCATTAACTCCGCCTGCGCCCAATGCTCCATATGCGCTGGCATTCGACATGGCTGCTGGCCACTTGACACGTGCAGCGACTGCTGCTGCGGCCGCGGCTTGGGCGACGCTGCTCTGAACTGCATTGGCTGCTGCTGCGACGCTGCTGCTGGTGTAGTCCATGGCCGAGGGGCTGAAGGCGGATGTGGTGCGATCGAAAGAGTCACGGCGACCAGTTAATGAGTTTGTGTTCAAAGCGAGACCTAGGAAGAAAATGGAAAATCGACAATTAATTGAATACTTCTACTAAATGCATGCAGTATTAATTGAAATATTTGTGTGTATGGTATAAAAATATACGTTTCATCTACTTTGGAACACTTCATTTATCCAAGAATCTGATTAAAATGGAACTGAAAAATCCGAGTTAATCGCCTCAGGCTTAGGCATCTCCCTCAATGGCAATTTTTGCCACATTTTAGTAGCTTGGTCAATCCGACTGGGCCATAAACCAGAAGATGCCCGAGCCTTTCCTCCGCTTTGTAATTAATCGAGTTACGTCGAGTTGAAGTTGCCATTCCAGCTAGTTAAGTTCTGTTCAGTTCAGTTTAGCTCAGCTCAGCTGGCAACGCTGAATGGTAATAGAAGTAGGCGCTCGTAAACTTAATTGCCTACTTTAAGGCGCATCTGGTGAAGCGTTAGTTTTGGCTTGATGCGGCACGGTTGCATGCCGCAGACACAAGACACAAGACAGACGAGTGCAGAGAGCAGAGCATGGTGGACAGTCTGTCAACCCACTTATTTAACTGTAAGTGGAGGCGGTACTCGTAATGTCACCCATTAAGGACGCACATATGCGCATCAGAGTCACAGCAAAGCTCTGGGGATATGTAAAAGGATATAGCTTACAAACACACACACAGCTCACCCATAAGTACAAATAACAACAAAGAGGGAGAGAGAGAGAGAGTGGTTGGGAGAACCGAGGGAACTGACAACTTGATGGATGCTGTAATATGTCACTGGCATTGATTTGCCAGCGAAGGCAACGATGTATGTGGGACAGTTGTGGAGCTGAAAGAGCTTTCGGACTGGTGGTTGGGGGTTTGGTTAGGTTTCAGGGAATTTACAACATGGCAGCAAGGGGAATAGAACGAAATAAGTGAAAGTCTCGTTCGCTCTCAAGTCTTCATTGTTATTTACAATTTACAATTTACAATCCTTCTACGACTTGCAACATCGAGGCGAATGCAATTTTTGCAAGTTCGCGACTTGCCATGCAACTCGCATATATTATATTATTGTTTATTAGTATTATACTATTATTTTCCCTGTGCCTAATTTATAATAGAGCTCAAAAGTTTTAAATAATAAATTACTTGCAATGCACAATTTTACTGTGTTAAAAGTGTTTCTCAAATGATCCTCGAAAAGTGTTGTTCATTTAAATACTACATTTAATTGCAAGCAGCAGCCAGAATTACAACAACAAAAATAAGGATATTGTCGAAATGTAAAGTGACAGCAAAAACAACAAACAGCGAAGGAAAAAGTTTTTAATTTTTGCATTTAAATTGCAACTAATTTGGCGCACTTCAGAGACGCGACTGCTAAATTCCGAAATTCCACTTCAAGTGCACGCAATGAGAGTAGTGTAGGGGATGGGAGAGGAATAGATTATGTAGTACAAACAATTTACGTCAATGAAAGTGTCGAGTGGTTGGTTGGCTGACTGCGCCCAAAGCGGGAACGAAAGAGGGAAGGGGGCATCTACTTCATCTGGTTTGAATGTTTGCCAGTCTGTTTATTTTATTTGCTCGCCGTGGGTTGACTTCACTCCTCTCGCCCCTCAAAATTCACACTGCAGACAACAACACCACGAGAATTTGGTGTGGTGCTTGGTAGTTGCTACAATTTAAAAGGGAATTATTCATGCAATTTGTGTGCGCTGCAGAGTCCTTGCTAACAGGGGTTCATTCGATGTGTGAGTACACAGAGAGAAAAATTACGTTCCAAAAACAAGAATAAAATTCTCCGATTTTGGAATGTTTCGATATTAATAAAAAACTCTTCAAAAAATATTTCATTCTTAAAAAATAATTGAAACAATATATTAATCATAATTTTCTTTAGAGCTAAAATATCTTGCTTCTAAGATTATTCAAAAGCAAATCTTCGAGCGCAATTTAAAAATGTACTTTCTGGGTTCAATTTTGCCATCAAATGAGGCTGATTTTAGAATCTATTCTGATTTTAGCACGCTTTCTTTCTCTGACTAATAATTGAATTTCGGGCAGGTGGAGCTGATAGAGATTCGGGGAGAATAAAGTAGTGGGGCAATGAGATGTGTCCATTTCTATAGCATCTCATTCCTACGCTGCATCTCTCACATCATTCGCCTCTCTCTGTCTCTCCCGTTCTGTCTGTTGAGTCTTCTAGTGTTTGAATGCGACTCCGGCACACTTTGCCAAATGAAACTGCATCCCCAACTATGTGAATGTGATTGTGTCTCCGTGTGTGAGTGCGGCATTAAAAAGACGCCCCGTTTATGACAGGCGACATTTTGTGGTTTAAGCACACGTTCCACACACGACGCACCAGATAAAGGAGGTACCACGCCCCAAAAGTCTGCTCAGCCTAATGTAATGATTTTATGAATTATAAATGCACACACGTGTGCATTATGCATACACCTACGCATCTACACTCACACACAACCACGCATACAACTCACCACCAGCTTACAGCATTCAAAATAAAAATTGCAGAGTTGCTTAAATGGCCGGAAACTATTTTGAAGTGAAGCACAAACCCAGATGAGAAGCCGGCAAGTTTGCAAACGCCCGTTAAGTAGGCTATAAAACATATAATAGCTTGCCGAGACTTACATTAAAATGTAATTAGAGTCCATAATAAAAAGGAAGCTAAAAATATATTCTAGGACTCGTATGATGGCTACAAATCGTCAATCAAGCCTATAGAAGCGGGTGTTCCACAAGGTAGTGTGCTTGGCCCTACATTGTACACATTATTCTCTGCCGACATGCCAACACACTCATCTATCACATCACTTGCACGAAAGGATACGCTGGTCGCAACCTACGCTGACGATACCGCGGTGCTCACCAAAAACATCTCCATAGACCTGGCAAAATTAGGACTTCAAGAGTATCTAGATGCATTTCAGGAATGGGCTAGGAATTGGAACGTGTGCATCAATGCAGAAAAATGCGCTAACATGACTTTCGCAAATCGGGTGCGGAGCTGCCCGTGTGTGACGCTTAATGGTAGAGTGTTAACCCACTCACCATCACACAAATATCTAGGAGTCATCCTAGACAGAAGGCTCAAATTCGAAAGCCATATCAAGTCGCTGCTGCAATCTTATAGAACCAAACTAAATCGTATGTCCTGGCTACTCTCAGCTAAAAACAAGCTTTCGCTGGACAACAAGGTTCGTATCTATAAGTGCATTTTAGCTCCAAGCCTTTTCTATGCAATACAGGTGTACGGTATAGCAGCTAAAACGCACCTTAACAAAATACGCGTGATTCAAGCCAAGACGCTGAGGAGGATCTCAGGAGCTCCATGGTATATGAGAACGGCGGACATTGAACGCGACTTCAAAGTACCTAAAATTGGCGACAAAATTCAGGCGATTGCACAAAAATATACGGAGAGGCTCGGAGGTCACCCAAACAGACTAGCTAGGCGCCTAACGACGAGTCATCGCACTACGGTCAGGAGAAGACTGAAACGCCATCATCGTCAAGACCTGCTGGCTCGGGTCTTGACTTAATAACTTCAACAATACTAAACTTAATCTCTAGCATTTATTCTTAATTTAAATAATTTGTTAATAGTTTAAATTTATTATGTTCTGTTTAGATAATTAATTTTGTTGTTTATTATTTCTGATTTGATTAAGTTGCCCAGTTAGGTAACAGTACACATATCCTGTTACCATTTCGTTATTATTATTATTAATAAAAAAAAAAAAAAAAAAAAAAAAAGGACTCGTATGAGGCGCGACATAAGAATATAATCTGTGAGGCAGCAACATGATGAATGCCTAAAGCATCGCTTAGAGCTAATTTTATTTAATTCATATTTGTTTGCCATGATTTTCTCAGAGTTATTTGAGAGGGTTTTGGTGGTATTGTTCTATCCATAACATTATAGCATTTATTTTGTGTTGTTATTCTCAAGATGCACAACGCTTCAATACGCTACTTTGGTGCATATGAAAGCTTTCTTTGCATCTGTTCCTCCTCTTCAACTATCGCCAGTTACCCTGATTTACCCAGTATGCAAATACTTGGCATTTGGTTATGCAATCTTAGTTACCTCAGTGTGTATAGAAGGCACCTTTTGTGTAGCTACCTAAGGATATTCAATCAGGTTAGCAGTTTTGTTGCGCGTTACGCATACGCCACGTTGTGCACGTCACTGGGAATTTCATTAAGGGTAAAGTGAATTTCTCTCTCTCCCCTCCACTTCTGCCATATCATACCGCCTTTCGAAGGGTTGCTGCTATTCGCTTTTGCGGCAAGTGTCAAACAAGTTGCTGCTGCAACTGCTGCACATGGCACAGAATCATTCATCCCCAGCTCGACTTGCCTCGTCGTCGACGCCGCAGTCGCAGTTGCAGTCGCAGTCGCCATTAGCGTCGTCAAACTCAATAGCAGCTGCTGCAACAGCAATTGACATTTTACAAAATAAACGAATTCATTTGCACAAAAGCCAGCACAACAGGCGGCGGCTACGACGGCGACAACGATGGATAAACTGAACAAGGATAACAACAACAGTTACAACAACAACAATGTACACGTACACCCTGTGCGAGTATGCAAAGTGGTTTTGGCATTGGCTTTGGCTGTTGCCTGCCCTCTTGCCCTCCTGCCTGCCTAGCTGCCTGTTGGTTGGTTGTTTGGCTTCTGCTTTTGTTTCTGCTGCTGCTTGCTTCAGGTTCTGTTCTGGCTTTCACTTTCCCCCAAATGCAATCACATGTTGCGAACATGTGAAAGGTGTACATAATAATTTGCGGGCCCAAGTAGTGGCTGTGGATGTGGGTATGGGTGTAGGTGTGGATGAGAGATGAGAGGGTAGAGAGTGGATGCCAAGCAAATCCCAACGACTGCAGCCGGCTGGCAGGCTGGCTGCTACGGCCCTTATACCACCGCCAAGCAGCCTCTACCTTTGTTCTGAGGCACGGCCAAATGGTTTGGCGGTTGTGGCGAAAGTCAAGCTGTGTGTTTGTGTGTGGGCGGAAGGAGGTTACAATCTCCAGCACCTGCACACCTCTTCCGTCTCGCCTCAACTTCTCCTCTGTGCGTATTAACGTTTGTAATTGCAACGCTTGCCTGGCCACTGCCAGCCTACTGACTGCTACCCATTGCATGCCTAATGGCTGCTGCCTTCTGTCTCTTGCCCGCCCGGCCACTTAAAACAATATAATCTCCATTAAAAAGCTTTTTGACATTGCACGTTTTGGTTCTAATAGGAAAGTGAGGAGGAGGCTTACTGTGTTGTGTCTTGGCGCATCGATTGTACTCTGTAATGAGCGTGTGGAGGCGGATTAGAATGGAGATGGAAATGTGCAGCTGGAAGTGGAAGGGAAGTGGAAGAGGAAGAGGAAGAGGATGTGGATAAACTGGTAACCGGTAACTGAGCCTGCCATTATGCTCATCCCATCGGTGGATGGGAGGTCTGTTCTGTGCCATGAAATTGAGAGCTCAGTTGAGTCGCTTGCTTTAGTGCTAATTGCAATTGAGTTGTGCAACTACTTGTGTCTGGCTACATGTGCGCTTGTGCCTGTGTCTGCATATGTGGGTTGAATCGACATCAACATCGACATCGACATCGACATATGTCCAGGCGCCACTCTCGAGGCACATGCTGAGAAGATCCCATTCGCAATCACCTGCGCAGCACACACTTGATTGTTGTTCTCGTTCTCGTTGTGGTTGTTGTGTCTTGGACTCAAACCCAAGTATGTCAAGCAAAACCGCACAGAAGAGCAGAAGGACAAAAGCACTTAATTGATTTTTGACTGATTGTCAGGCCGATGGATGGACTTGAAGTGGGCATAGTTTAGTCTGTCAGAGTTTATGTGCCCAAAACGAATGTTACATAAATGGAATATTTCATCATTCGACTTTTCCTATGAGCACTGCACAGGGTATACATTCTGAAAAATAATTGAAAAATGTAATCTGGTACCGCGTATGGGATGTGTCAGCGCAAATTGGGAAGAATCCTCATGAAGCGAAAATTAATTAATGAGTTAATGTGAGAGTCGTGCCATTAACGGCAAAAATGACGATGAAAATGTTGTGAAAAATGAAGTTACGGCCATTAAGCGGCATTTCGTGTGGTCGGCCATGAGTAAATTGATTTTTACTTCGACTCTTAATGCAGTTGTTAACGAACTCAATAATTTAATACAGGCTTCAATTTATATTTAAGCTCGCAACCGAAAAGTAAGTTGCGAGCGAACCAGAAAGACAAAATGGCTGGCTGCAAAATTCTAGCTCAAATTTTCACTGTCAGCGATAATAGTAAATTGCCTGCAGACACTTACTTAGAGGAAAGCGAGAGAAGAGATAAAAGAGGACGAAATAAACTCTACCGCAAAGTGTAAACTTTCATTGCCTGACCGCTGTTATTAATTATAATTTGAAATTCTATAAATTTACAGCAATTTACAGCGAGACACCAACACTAAGGGAGAGTTTAAAGATTCAACGAGTTTAAAGATTCTGGTTACCAACAAGCCGCCCACCCACAGACACACTTGCAAACACAACTCCCGAAACACTCTTAATTCCGCAGATCATATTGAAAATGTTCTGTTTCAGTGTACATGAGAGTGTAGACAGTGAAATTGGGTATATATTATTATTATTATTACAATATTTTGAATTTCGCAATATTTTTGAATTTTGAACAGGTTTGATGACAAGAACTTATTTGAATTAGCGATGTTGTCACGTATAACCACACATTTTTGTATGTAAAGTGAAGAGTTTCGTAGGGGGTTTTGCAGCTACACACACACAAATGCACCGACATCATCTGCACACACCTTCCTCACAAACACAGTCACACTTATTGCAAGGCTCCGTCGACGGCTGACACATCAAGTTGAATGAGAAAGGATAGCATTGTAGTCGTTGTTGCAGCGCTATGGTTGCTGTTGTAGCAACTTGAAAGTTGCAAGGCATTCGGCAATAGGAGAAATAACATTTTGCGTGCTGGCATGCAATTTGCTTTTTGTTTTCATCTATTGCTTCCCCCACGTTTCGTTGTTGTTTTCTGCATTAGATATTTATGAAAAACAAGAAAATAGCTACTGACAAAAACAGTTAGCGTTACGCTTATTTGGTCTGCGGGGGACAAATGAAAAGCTGCTGACATCTTCAATACCCTTTTTTGCAATGACATCAAATCAATTAAATTTCTTATGTTTTAATAAGAAAACTGAAATGTTCTGAACATGTTATGAATTTATACAAAACAATATTCGTTCATCAACTGATATGCCCCACGATTCCAGGCGTAGGGCACACGCAGTCAGACACGCAAAATAATGGAAATGAAATTTGAAATTATAAATTGCATTATATTGTTATGGCTGGATATGCTGACATGTTGGGGGCGCACCTCAACAGAGGAAAACAGAAATGCGTCAAGTGAAAGTTTTCCAGTTTGTATTATAACTGAGTACATAGGAAGGGGGATAGCACAGTATACGATACGATACGATATGTATATAGGCGGGACTTTTAGGCATAGTTTCAGTTAAATGTTCTGCTGATGATGGGAGTGTGTTAGCTTAGATTAATGTTCATACACATGTATGTAACATATGTACATAGAATACAAATGTACATTTATTGAAAAAATTAATTTAACTATTCTGTAAACTGCAGTATATATGTACATCCTCTTCAAATATTTGCATTATGTTTTATATTGTATAAGACTTTACAGTTGGATGTTTGTTGGGTTATATGGATGATTTGTTACATGGATTTTGGGCTTACCTCCGACACTGGAACCATTCTGCTGTGAGTAGAGATTCTGTTGAGCCGTCTGCGGCTGTGGTGGATACAGTTGGGGGCCTTGTGGCGGTGGAGGGCCGGCACGTGCGGCACCTGGTGGCACCGCCAAAACGGGGGCGGGACTAACCAAACGCATGGGCGTGCCGGTGCGTGGTCCCATTACAAGCGAACCACTCTGATCGAAGAAAGCCGGTATGACCTTTTTGGATTCGGTTTTTGTTTTTTTTTTTTTACACGGTTAATTTATTTTTGTTGTTTTTGGTTTTTTACAGGGTTAGCATTTGATATTTGTTCGTTTTGATTGTGGTTATAAAGCATTTGTTTTGTTTTTTGTTTTTGATGTGGATAAAGAAAAAGAGAGAAAAAATACAACGTTTTAGGTCAACTTGTTGGTTAACTATACAAATAATTATAAATGAACGTTAAATGCAAAATATGTGTACAGCAATTTACACGGGATCTTTTTTACACATCGAAGCTCTTTTACAGCTCGTTTACAGTTCCCTCCCCGTCCCCAATATGCGGCATTTGGAAAATCTTCCTGCTGCATTTGTATCCGTATATCACATGTACACCTGCCCGTTGGGCTTGCCGCCGCCATCGATTACATCGTGCTTACCTGATACGGTTGATTCTCGGCGCCCTGTTGCGAAGGCGTGAGGGGGCGACGGGGCTGTGTGCCCTGCTGTGGTATCAGATTGCCCGGGTACATGCCCCACGGCGCAACGCCATAATACTGCGGCATTTGAGCGGCAGCAATCATGCTCAGATACGGTGTCGCCTCCTGTCCCGGATTGATAACATATGGTGCCGCTTGTTGTGCCGCATACGCTGCATTCTGTTGAGCCTGCGCGGCCAGAAACTGTTGCGATGCGGCTGCCATCTGCATCTGTTGTTGCTGCTGCTGCTGCTGCGATGCCTGCAGTGTGCCATTGGGGGCACCTGGTGGTGCAGCACCGGCCGCGGCCGCTGCACTTGCTGCTGATGTGGCGGCAGCGGCCGCAGCCGCTAAGCCCGGATTCTGAGAGCGAAAAAGTTGCTAGAAAGAGATAGAGATTGAGTGTATTAGTTAATTGCTCATATCAATTAATGCTGCAAGTACTGTTATTTGGAAGACTGACATATTTTAAAAGCACTGTTAATTTCTATCAGTATTTAGTCACACTATGTTACTTAATTGTTCCCTATTGTTGAATATGTTTGGCCACAGACTTTACACATAATTAAAGCAATGTAGCTGTCAATTCCTCTAACATATTCATATTTGTACAATATGATAGGGAGCATTCGATATACGTGTGTATGTATGTAACTACCATTCGGCGTAAAGAGAACTCGTTTTATTCTAGCATAGACTTAAGCAGACAGCCCGGACACCTCGGAGAAACATGATCAAGTGTTTTCAATTGGAAAATTAAATCAAATCCAATCAAATCAGCATGTGATATCCAAACACACGCACTGACACAAGATACCAGATTGAAGATACGAGATACAAGATACCTTTATATAACGAGTATCACGAGTACATACATGCAAAAAAAAACATCATGGCAACGCATGAGTAAATGAAACTTTTCGATTTCTTTTCATATTCTCTCTGCGTGCTTTATTTTGTAATGTCTGTTCCAGGGTTGTCACATCATCGCCAAGCTTTCCACCAACAACAGCCACTCAGCGCACAAATGTTGTGCGTAAGGAGGTGGAAAAAATATGTGTATGTTTAAATGGTTTAAAGAATTTCAACAGCAGCAGCAGAGTTACAAATTATGAATATCTACTTCACGAGTTTAGATTTAAAGTGTCGCAAACGCTATTCAGTACAATGTGGAAAACTCTCTAGCAGTCCACAATAAAGTTATGCAGTAATCTTAGAGTTAAATATATCCAGCTCTCCTCACTAAATAATACAAATTACGACTATGTATTTCTAATTCATAAACACAATTTGTCGAGCATTTGACTGCGCTTTTTTCAATTCAAGAAAATGCCAATTTACAATATTTCCCCGTGGAATGCTGTCAACTGTTTACATGCGAGTTGAGGTAAAACAAAAGCACAGCCACCAAGGGCCAAGCATAGCAGCCAATGGACACGTTTTGGACACGTTAACGTTAATTTGCTGGTGCAAATTGAAGCAGCAATGAAGCACCAAAGGCAAGTGAGACGCGAGACGCACAGCAAACAGCAGGAAAATGAGCAGCAAAAATATAAAAAAAGAAATCAATGTGAATTATTGATGAATGGCGCAGCGGCAGTCCAAATAAAAGCATAAAAACTGAACGAAACGTGGCAAAAGATTCCGAAAGTAAAATAATAATACACACACACACACACAGCAACCCATGCCCTTGTATGCGTGCGCATACATATCCACAGTTACAGTGAGCAGTGAACATGGAAAACTTGGCACGCAGCAATAAAAGCAAATATCATGCAGCATTCTTGGAGGCGCGTGACGCGTGAAATTCTCTCTGCTCTCTTTCAGTCAACGCTTCTTTCCTTTACTCACTTACCTTTGTTTTCGCACTGAACTCCCAGAGCATAAAATAATAATCAGAAACCAAATAAGCGCTGAAATCTGAACCTTGTCTCTCCCTCCTTTCTTGGTTTCCTTGGATGCCTTCTTTCGTATTATTAAAAGCAAAATTGAAAACAGAGGCGACCAACAAAACACAAAATGGAAGTTGAAATGGGAATGGATATGGATATGGAGAAGAAGAAAGCGAAAGCCAAGTGAAATATTATGTAATTTCACGCCGCATAAAAGTATTCAATGCTTTTGATTCACTTGCCGCCCAGTGTGACCAGCTCAGGCGTATCATTGATATTATCAGAGGCATTGTGCCATTTCCAACACGTTTACTCTTGTCTCTGCCATCCTCTTTGTATCCGTCTCCGTCTCCTAAACTAATGGCACTATAATTTTATGCTCACTCTCACAAGTGATTTATGCAAATGTGCGTCGAGTGCGTTATTTATGATACGTAGAGCTGGCACAACTGAAGAAAGGCATCACATTTCATGGCATTAAGGATGATGCAGCAGCCTGTTCTGTCTATAGCTAATCACAAATGATTATTTGTTTATTTTTTTTTTCTATTTATCGTAAAAAATATAGTGTATTTTCCAGAAGAGAGAATTCAATATTTTACCATTATATGTACATAACATTTATGTTGTGAAGCAGGGGGAAGTAATAAATTTAAACATATGTATGAGGTTTATTTTGGTGGAGTAACCCATTGCAGTGGCTACACGTTGAAGGCCAGACGGAAAAATCAAAAGTAAACTTAGTGATTTTCACTAAAATTTCTCCATTTTCCTCTATAATATCAACAAGTTTTAGTTTTCCATTCGTGTGGCTTCTTTTGCATGTCGTAATTTGCTAGTTCTCCCCTCTCATTACTGCCACTGCCCCCTGGTTTGGACATTTTTGTTTCATTTCATTTGCGCATTACTTTACATTTACCCAGTTTGCGTTTGCCGAGTTTGCCGAGCGGCTCCTGCTGACTTAATAAGCTCCCAGGTGTACAGTTTTCAGCGCTCGACTCGACCCGTAATGGAAATTATAGCTGATGTCATACACTGGGGAAAGCAACCTCACGCCCACACGCCCGCATTTCTCCTTAGTGAAAGTGACCCCACTTCGCTCTTCCCCCAATGCTTAGCTTTGCTCTGGAATGGCTGACAGGCAACCCTTAACGTTGGTTACCCTTGTCGCTGTGCTCTTACTTGTTGCAACTGGGTCGCATAACTAACAAAACAAAGTAAAGCAACAAAAGGCAAAAAAAAAAAAAAAAAAAGGAAAAATATGGAACTTCGAGTCTCTTAATGTTGTTTTTCTGCTTTTGGTTGAGTGGATTAGTTGCTGTGTTGCAGGTGGGGCAGCTAGTTGATTTATAATTACGCTGCTGAGGATTTCAGCTCGACTTCACTATACCATATTCCATTTTTTTAGCAACATCTAAACAGAAATCCCTATTTTTAATTTTAAGTTGCAACATGGATTAATTGACACTATTTTATTGTAGATTGAATATCAGTTGTTAAATAGCTGCTTGTTTCGTTGATTTTGTTTTTGCCGACTTCGAGCTCATTGATGCTCCCATGGCATGTATGTTAAGTAGTAAGTAAGTTAGATAGCTTGTTCTTTTTTCTATTTAGTAAATATTTAGTTAACCTAATTAGATACGCCACCTTGACGCTAAAGTTTTGCGAGATGGAAAAGCTTTATGCGAAAAATTGATGACGTTGCTGCGCCATCAATTGGGGTGCATTAAATTTACGAGTTACGTGTATGCAGGAGACTGTAAAGACCGACATTGTCAGCGGGTTTGCAAATAAAAGTTTTGCAGCCTGCAACCAACGGTGGCGCCACAAGTTATGAAATATGATGCATGTGTGTGCTGTAAAAGTTCGAGGCGTAAATAGAAACTACAAATACGAGTTAAATCCATCGCGCATAACTTTTATTTGCTGTCCCCCTCCCACTCTTTCTCTCTCTCTCTCTCTAGTCTGAGTCATACTATCCGCTCACCACACGTTCGCCTTCGAATTGCGAGTAACGAGCAAAATTAAAAAGCAATATACAAACAGCAATCACGCGCCGAGTGGCGTCGCAACGAACAAATAAAAGCAAAGTAAGAACGGAAAGTAAGGCAAAGTAAAGCCCAAACTCAAACTCAAACTCAAATTAAGGAAAGCGCTGACCAAACTTCTGCTTCACATGTGTAAGTGTGCTGGCATTGCTTGGGTGTGGAGTGCGCCTAAAAGTAGGCATCAAAAAGAACACGCGTGTGGTCATTAAGTAATTCGCTTTAATGGTCACCCTACAGCGGACATTGGCAACTGGCAACTGGCGACTGGCGACTGGAGAGCTTTCGATGTGGGTTGTGGTTGTCTTTGTCGGCTGTTTCTCTTTCTGCTGTTGCTCCGTCGCGCCTAATGAGCCACGCAATGCGGCACGAAAAGTGCGCTTAATGTTTGTTGTTTGTGGCATTAATTTTGTTTACAAGTCGTTTGTGTAGCACTTTCCCTTGGCTCTGGCTGCCCCCAGCACCCAAGCACTTCGCAGGCCGAGGCCTGTCGCCATGTGTCACTCATTAACGGGTTTGTCAGGAGTGTCCTTCATATTCAATTTGGCCTGCGCCTTAGCGTCGTCTATAAATATTTGTGCTGCACTCTCGCTTTTTAGACAAATTGATAGATAGACAGACAGTGGGTCTAAGTACAAACATTCTGGCGAGTTGCCCCACGAAGTGGGCAGTGCGGAGTGGGCTGATGATGATGGTGTGCTCATAGTGAGTGTACACAACTAAGCGTACTTAATTGATTGCTTTTCCCTTGCAGCTCGTGCAGCAGCAGAGCTATCGGACTGCGTAATTGATATTTAATTAAAGCGTAGTTGAAGCAGTTGCCAAGTCACTGACGAGTGTCCACTCCAAAACTGTCTAAGTGCTGCGAAATGCAGGAACTTCAGCAGTAATGAGAGCAGGACATAATGACAGGTTTTTAGCTACTCTTTGCTGATTGGGATTATTGCTAATGCACGGATGGGAATTATCATCACTGATTCGCTGTAAGCCCAAAATCAAGTTCAATCTCTGCTTTCAATTAATTTATATAATATACATGATAAACTATTGCCTATTTACGAAAGTTTTCCGCACTTAAAGCAGACCATGATAAAGAAAGGACAATAAGTTTTCAGTTACCAAATTGAATCTTACCGCATTATTAAAGCACTTGCAAATTTGATGATCTGTGCAATGCATTTTATAATTGATTTTGTCCTTGCTACCATTTCAGTTCGGCACTCAGTTGGTTAAGAGCCCCTCTCCCCTCCCTCTCCCCCTCCCGCTCCACTTGCGTCGACAGTCCCATGAGTTGGGCTCCCACTTATTTTATTAATGATATTACGCAATTTCCTTCCGCAGTTTGTTGACTTATTTAATGAGTGCGAAAGCGCACTGACTGTTAAAGTTAAGTAAATGCGACCTTAATTTTCCTCAGTGTGTGTGTGGTTAAGACGCTTTTGATATATGGATAACATGGCAATCGGCATGTGAAAATAAAGAGACCAACTTGGCATTCAGTTACTACTACAGAATAAGAGAGATAGAGAGAGAGAGAAAGACAGCGCTGGAGAAAGATGAGAGCAAGAATATAAAGGCTGAAGGACATAGTCACCGCGACCACCGCATCATTTACATGAACGGGACATTTAAGTAAAATATGGCCCAAGCCGTGCTAGCTGAATGCGATAAGCGCGGGTTCAAAGGACGCTGCAAATTACCCGAAAAAAGGTACCCCCCTCGCCTCTCTTATGGGTTGCCCTCTGTCTTCTGTTGTTACCTCCCCCCTCCCCTCCCCATCAAACAAATTGCTCACAAAAGAAAGAAACCATCCAGAGCCGGCCCACGGCCTCTGACTGGTTGCCCTACAATGCTGGGAGTGGGCGACGCATAAAAAGCTTCAAAATGAAGCCATAAATGCGCAATCACGAAATTACAAAGTAGCAGGCAAAAGCAAGTCGAGGGATAAATAGGGGCGGGCAGGCGTAGAGGCGTGGCTTGGCTTTGAAAGTGTTTATTTATGCAGTTTTTCACAAACATTGCGAGCCAAAAAGCAGTCAAATTTAATTGCCTTGCAAATTGCCTGGGAGGCGGAGTTCGGTCCAGACGATTTGACTACTCGGTTCCCTCCCCTCCCCTACATTTGATCACCACTCCCCTACTCAAGTGGCTGTTTTTGAAATTCATAACAAATTGTCGCAAATTGAGGCTTTTGGGCATTGTCTTTATACAGATTCCGGCAACTGTAACTGCAAAACTATTTGCCATACCAAACAAGTGTGAACTGCAGACGAACAGGACGAAGAGGGCCCAAAGCCAATGGCGCACAGAAGGATGCGATCTGAAAAAAGGGCTAGCCTTAAAATTGTTGTTAAAAGACTTTTGTGTGCTCTAAGAAACAAGCAATTGTCTGAAACATTCTGTAGACAAACTATTAAACTACTAAACTATTAAAAAGTCAATTTGTATCTTTCTTCCTCCAGTTTTTGCAAGTGATATTTTGGTTGATAAACGTTCATACACAGAACTCCAGAACTCACGTGTAGACAGCATTTTCGCAGACGCGTTTGCCCTATTTGATTGAATTATCTTCGCACTGACGGAATACAAAATTCAATTAACGGCATTGACAGCCTCAAATGCGGGAAGCCAGTCACGTATTTTGTATTTACTCCTTTTAATATGTTTTCGCAAAACTGACGAGTACCGGATTCATAAATTAGTGTCCGATAGTTTAACCGAACTTTCGTCAATGCTTAAATCAAGTGGCATTGGAATACAAAAGTGTGAAGCAGCTAAAATAATAATCTGAGATTTGGGTGTTTCTGCTTCTTGATGCTGATCATTTGAGTCGGAGTTTGTCTTTTCATTGAAACAAATTGACAATACAATAAATAGCATTTGTAATGCATAAAAAGTCAGAAATTTACACAAATTGATTTGTTTTTATTTATTTTTGCAAATTTAAGTTATTCTAGATTGTCATTTGCAGCAAACTAGTTCAGTTTGACCACGCCATGCCAAAGACACCGGCTACCGTTGCAATTAGCTGACTTTACGCTCCTTTGAGGCCAATTTAAAAGCCAACACGCATTATGTGGCAAACACCGACGGCACACACAAACGAAGGACATCTCACACATACGTGTCTGCTCGTATGCTTGTGTGTGGTTCAATTTCATTTGGCTTTTTTGTCGTTATTTCATGCCTTCACTAAATGACGCAGACGCGTCGCGCCGCACAGACAAAACGCCTACAAATGGCACGCGAGTTGCAGTCACAGTTGCCACTTCTACATGCCACTTATTGTGTGCTAGAGATACACACTTACGCTCACACTCACACTCACACTCACATCCATACACATGCACATACACACGCGATATCTAGAGAGCCATACATTAAAAATGTATGTGAAGCGAGCAAAAAATGTTGCCTACTTTTGTGGGCGGCATGCTCAGGCAGTCAGGCACATACACACACACATGCATGCACACACATACGGCAAACAGTGAGTGCAAGGGGACTGCTGACAACTTAAGGAAACGTGTGTCGACTACGCCTGTCGTCTGGCTGGTGTGTTGTTGTTGTTGTTGTGTTTGTTGGCTTTTGTCTGTCGTTTGAAAATCAGGTTATCGATTTTTGCTGCTTTGCGCATTTGCTGCTGTTTGTTTTGCACTACACAAACAACACTCCACGTGGGGGCAGCAGCAGCAAGTAGAAAAATAATGTACATACATGTCTATAAATGAATATATATATATATATATGTTATATGTATATATATACATATATGTGTCATTCTACGCTGCCATGTCCTTGCTGGAAGGACCTTCTTAAAGCAGATGACTATCAATTGAAACTGCTTTCCTCCTCCTCTTTTGCCAACCCCCTGGGGGTTGCATGCCACTACTTGTCCTACGACTTGTCTTATCAAGCCAAGCCATTGTGCTTATTGAATGCTGTTTATAACTAATTTAGTGGCATTCTAAAATTGATAATTATGTATAGCCAAATACCACAATTGCACTTAACAAGCTGCTCACAACATCAGCAACACGTTTCTATAACAACAATAACAATTCGAAAACTAATAAAACAACAATGCAATCGTTAGGCATTATTAATTATATAAATAATTGAATTATAGAAATAAGTTTATTAT
This sequence comes from Drosophila immigrans, assembly GCA_963583835.1. NCBI lineage: Eukaryota > Metazoa > Arthropoda > Insecta > Diptera > Drosophilidae > Drosophila > Drosophila immigrans. The sequence continues at coordinate 28,568,090 of OY757142.1, read as the reverse complement.
AGATGATAAGTGATATGTGTAAAAAACGATTGAATATCAGTTTTAAGATTATTAATTATTTTCATAACAATGGTACCAAGATAATCCCCATATTTATATATATTCATCATCACCATTAACTCAGACCGCCATTTTTGCTTATCAAAATGCCTTTCTATGCCTACATTCAAATAAGAGTATACATTTATTCGTCTGATTTAATTTGGTAAAAAACTGTTAAGTAGCTGGTTTGAGTTGTCCTTCTTAACATGGCATACTGTTTGCCCTCCAATTAACGCCGCTCATGTCCCACGGAGCGCAATCAAATCAAACAAATTGTTGACTAAATTCCAGTGAAATAAATAAATAAAAAAGTGCCCGGGCCATTAAATCAAATGCACGCACAATTTGCCTGCTCCAAAAACGGAACTTTTAGCTTGCTTTTTTGTCCCTCAGTCTCAGCCTATCTCTGTCGCGCTGCTTGAGGACCAGGCACATAAAATTACAATAACTAAGTGCAGGACACAAGTGGAGGGTAGAATTTATATGAGTGTGTCTAGCAGAAGGGAAGTGGTGGCGTGGGGGTCGACACCCGCTAAATAGTCCCTAATACTCATAAAAAATACATTCTATAAATATATGCAGAGAGAAGGCAAAAGAAAGTCTATGTGAAAGTCGCCTTGGTGCTAACTAAATAAAATGTTAAAATATGCATCAACAATAACAACAACAATATGATGACGAAGCGGACGAAGAGAGCGGCAACTGCAGGTGAGTGTGTAAAGAAATTTGCCATAAATCACATTTTTAGCAGGCAAAAAAGTTTCGCGTGACAAAAATCAACTAATGTGGTTAATAAAAAGAAAAGTCGCCACCCCTCCTATCCCCTGCCATTACAGTTTCTATCCAAAAGCAACACAAAACAGTAGCCAAAAAGCAAAGTGCGAAGAGGGCGAAAGACGAGGGGAGGCGTGTTGCAAGTTTATGAAAAGTTAAACTGAACTTAAGCAACAAACGAGCCAACGTAATGGCAAATCGGGCCGCCGGGGGAAGTTTGGGTTTGGGTTTGGGTGTGTGTGTGTGTGTGTGTAGGTGTAGATGTAGGTGTTTGTGTGGTGTTGATGTAAATCACTTTCAGCGCTTGCCGCTCAACTTTTACCCGCAGCGGGTAGCTTGAAATTTATGCAAATGTGTTAGTTGGTTGTTCTCATTGCTAGGTGCCCCGGATGTTTATTGCTGTTATTGTTGGTGTTGTTGGCGTCGCCGTTGACGTTCTTATTGCTGTTAGTGGTTTTCTTTTTTGGCACCCCACACAACGCCACCTGGCGTTGGCAATTGTCGTTGACATTTTCTCCTGCTTTTCGGTTGTGCTTTCACACTCACCCTTCAAGCCACTTTTGAGTCGGTTAAATTGTTCTTAATATTTCCACATCGCATTTTACTTCTGCTTCCCCGTTTAAACCAAAGCCATTTGATTGCTATGATCCTGTTTAGTGTTTAGAGCAACTTGGGTTCTTTTGTTGTGATTCTTTTTATTTATTTAGCCACGTTTGATAAGTTTTCGACGTTTATGAACCGTGAAAGGTTATGAATGTTTGCTACAGATAACGTGACAGCAAATCGATAATATTGAAACTCATTCAACTATTTAGCTTTTTATGATTACCCGCTGATAGCGCTGGTTAAACACAATTGGGGGAAGTTGGTTGTGATTGTTATTTAGGAAATTGATGCTAGCGATTGATAAGTAAACGTCAGAGAGCATGCAGAAAGAAAACTCAGTGATTCATTGATTTGAGAGTTTTGTTCTTGGTAATTCGTGAATAATTTGTAAAATGATTCTAATTCGTTGCTTAATTTCTTTAAAGTACTTCTTTAGCTGAATGACCTTTCATGTACTTTGCTTATAAAATGATTCATGTTTTCGCATTATTCGCTGCATTATTCGGTGGTCTGCCATAACTTTTCGTAGCAACACAACAACATTTAAGAGAACGGCCCGTTGCCATGCCATGCTATATACCAGGCCACGTACACATTTTTCTGGCCGTTTTAATCTGGCGGACAGTTGTTGAAATTGTGGTCGAGTGTATGTCATAAACTTTGATTTCCTGCAGGAAGGACGCGAATGGCGAAAATGGTGGCCAGGCTCCCAACGACCACCACAACAAAATGACAACAGTTACAGTAAAAGCAGTTAAACCGGTTATAGCTGCAATTTTTATGTCTGGATAACACGCACGATTCGCACTGGGGTAGAGATCGGGGATAAAACTGTCTAAATCGACTGCGACTACTATTTAATTTATAAATGCCCATGCAGAGCACACACTTATCACGTACACAAATGAAATAACAACGAGGGAGAAAGTAAAAGCACGAAGAAGAACACTAAAACAAATCTATTTTTTATGACCCGTAGTATTCCCTGGCTTGGTTAAAGATTGAAAAATGTTGCTAAATGCCAAATGAAAAATATGGGAAATGCAACAAAATGGGCGGCATAAAAATATCTTTTAAATGCCTGTCGTTGGCATATGATGGTATTTTCATGTTATTCATTCGAATGGCACCCCACATTCTTCTTCTTTCAACTTGGTCCTGCAATCCTCTCGTTGCATAAAAGTCGATTTTTTATCAATAGATTTTTCATGGAAATTTTTATGCGGTTTTACAAAAACTGGAAAGCTTGTTACAATTTTAATTTAACAACAATATGCAAACGATGCTGCAGCATTTGCAGCCTTGCAGCTCGTCCTCTTCTACCTCGTTCCTTTTACCCTTTACCCTCCATGTGGTTATGCAAATGATTTCCAAACAGTACTTACAGTATTTAAAGTTACATTTATAGGATTTTATATGAAACAGAACTTACCTAGAAAGAGAAACGAATGGAGAATTTATGTGTCAGTATCATTTTAATTTATTGCTTTTTGTTTTATTAATAATAGATGTATTCATATAACATTAATTAAATTATTAGAATAGGCTTGACCTATCTTGATGTACTATACGACATATAATAACTATACATTCATTTAGTTTTTGGTCTACTTTTTGTTTTGTTTAAATCCCTGATTTTAATATCAATACACAGCAAAAAGGGTGAATGCTACTAGGCTGCAAATTCTGCCAACCTATTCTGAAGCTAGAGTCGCAAACTCTGTCGAAATGGCGTGCGTTTGAATATCTTTAAACATTCAGAAAATTCGTTATAAAGGAAGTATCCATGCACTAACCACTACATAACCAAGTCCTTTAACATAAGAAGACTCATTGTAATTTGTATGGGATTTGTTGGCAAATGTTGTTGCAGCATTCTTTAATTCAATTTATATACAAATCATTCACTTTTTTATCGTTGAAAACAATAAATAAAAAAGTAGTTACAGTAGCACATGATTGGATCATATATCTTGTTTATCATGTTTTAAAATTCTCAGGAAACGAACACATTGGGTCGAATTCTTTTAATAAAAAAGGTTATATCTTATTGCAACCGGACGAAGCTACGGGACCTAATAAAATAAGTACAAACTTATGAATTTAAATTGGAAAGCACATTTTGATGGCAAGAGCTAATACGACTCGTTGGCAGCAGAGTTGTTTCCGACTCATTAGAAATCCAGAGCATTGTTGCAGACGGCACACGATAGAAAATATTGTGAAAGAAAATGTTGCGTTTGAAAAATAAGACTCAAGATGAAACTAAGAAAAATACAGTCGGAGAAGCATAAGGAGTTAACACAATTCGAATGCGTGCCTGTATATGTTTTTAGACAATCATCATTTCAACTAACTTTAATTAATGTTCACTCAAGCTGATAGCTTTGCAGTTTTTAGTTTTATTTTAAATTAAATAATAATTGCTGTTGCTAGCTTTGAGCAACGAGTCAACGAACCATTGCAAAGCACTGGCATAAAATTGTAGCTTACTTTCATTTGAAAGTAGGAAATTTATTTGCTGATATTGTTGTAATATTTATAATTATGAATCACATAATTTTGCCATGCAATTTGATTTGTTGCAAAGTGGTAAGGTCCGCCCCAGACCGCCTCTAGCTGAACTCCCTGCCGCAGCAGGCAATAATATTATTTAGCATATGGATTAGATGGGGGACCAAATGCAAATCAACACTCACATGCACATGCACGCACACACAAGCACACGCACACACACTCTGGGCTGAGTGGTAGACAGATACAGCCGAAGGCTTATGTAGGTTGGCCGCAGCGTAATCAAAACTTATGTCTCTGGTCAACTCTGGTCAGCTCGTTCAATTTTAATGGTCAACAAAATACATTGACTGCAACACATACACCATTCTCTGCATCACTATCTAACCTCTCTATCTCTGTTTCTCAGTCCCTCTGTCCCTCTTGGTCGCTATCCCTGTCTGTTGTGTTGATAATAGTGTTAATTATGCGCCTGTCAATATGCCAAACGTTGCTGCCTAAAATATGTTTTGCATTCAGCTAGCTGCAATAACAGCAGCAGAGCAGCAGGCTTACAGGATCAGGATGCTCTTGGAAGGGTCAAGCCTGGGCAATTGTTGGCCAATGGAGGCCTCTCGCATAGATGCACACTAATTGAAGTTTGCATTTGTGCAGTTTGTGTCAAAACATTTGTGCAAATCAAAAGACCTGCATATATCACCACCTCCCCTTTTTCTTCTACAGAAGTTGAAGTTTTTGCAGCTGTTTAGCTGTAGGCCACAAAATGGGATTTAACTCAGCTCACCGACAAAGCAAATAAAAAGAGAACAATTAATGTTTGGACTCAACAATCAGTATTAGTTTTTAATTCATCCTTTAAAGCTTGCCCAATTAAGTGGGAGTGACAAATAACGATCATAGAATGGTCGAAATATGCTGAAGAGGAACGAAACAACATATAATTTATAATTATATTTATCAACGAAGAGTAAATGTTCAATAATATCTGTCTGCGTTGGTGAGTCCACAACAATTAGTTGACATTTTCTATTGTGGTCGATTTTAAACTGGAATTTGGTCAACTCTGGAATGGAATTTATGGTAAATATAGCAGTATGTACATACATCCATATGTGCAAAATAAATTTGAAATTATTTTGGGTTGCATTTTCTAGCTGACAGAAGCACCGTGAAATTGACGCTGGGTAAAACTCTCTGCCAACGCCCAAAAATGTTAGATAAAGTGCATTAACAACAACGCAAACGAAATTAAGGTTTCCTGAAACTTTTTTGCTATTCGACAAATGCAATCGAATTGAATCATGCTAATTAAATATTAAAAGTGACTTTTAACTACAAATTTCGTAAAATTGTGCAACAATATAAATGCGAATGAAATTGAAATGCATTTACGTTGCAAACGAAAGGGGATTACCTTTAGCAATCTATCGATAATTGCATGAACGGGCGGGCGAGGGAAACTGTAACATTGTTTTTATTTCAGAATAATGCAAATGCAGCATTCAAAAGTTTCAATAGATAAACGGCAATTGTTGCTGATACATTGTGCTAATTGCTATTATTGCAAATAGAGTTCACTGATAACATTTTAATACTCATGTATCAACATTACAAGTGAATTGAACAAAGCGCAATTACTTAAATGGAATTTAAAATGCGTTATGCATTAATATAGATGACATTGCCGGTATTATTGCGACAATTCACATTTATTGAGATTTTTAGGTTGAAGTTGAAGCGAAGCAAAACTAAACTAGAATTTGTAAGATTATTCTGGACGAATACGATGTACACTATATTTAAATTTTTTATGAACAAAATAATTAATATTTAATTGAGTATCATAATACGCCCATTTTCAAACTTTTCTCTTCAAGGATTGCCGTTCTCAATCTTGTCACTTTTTGTTGTTCGCTGGCTTATTCTAATTGTATTACGTGTCGTTTGTTTTAGGTGTGCTGAGAAATCATCAACTAAAAATACAAATCCTATTGCATGTGGCATTATTAACATTTGTGGCGCGATCACACACACACATAGATACTGAAGCTGCGCTTTTGTCTTGGGTCTCGAATATCTTGAGCTATGGCTCGGCTAATTTACATGCACGAGCAGCAGGCTATGGCAAAATATTTATGCCCAATTAAATCAAGTAAAAGGAACGTATATATTTTATGCTACATACAGTGACTGAATGAGAACGAGTGAGAGCGTGAATGACGCAGTGTACTATGGGACAAGAGATCAGTCATATTGTATTGCTACTAAACCAAAATATACTTCTCAGTTAAGTTTTTTTTATTGTGTTGCTATATACAGAAAAAAGGAGCCAATAAAAAATAAAGTATTAACAAGTAAGAAAGCTACAGTCGAGAGTGCTCGACCGTATGATACCCGCAACCCATTTCGAGAGAAAAAAAAAAATTTAATGATATTTTAACAACAAATATACCAAAAATATACTGAAACTTGTGTTTTGTATATATTTGAAAATAGCGGGAAGAAATCCACAACACCGACATGGTCACACCGTCAACTAAACAAACAAAGCGCGAGCAGCTTCAAGTGAATTTTGCATATAAAATTGATTCATTAATAACTTCCTTGTTTTTCACTCGATCTCAACCAAATTCAAAGGAATCATTGAGAATATAATTATTATTATGCATACCAAAATTCAATGCTCTAGGTTCATTATTACGGCTTTTACAGTTTTTGGGGGCGGAAAGGGGCGTGGAAAAAATCTAAAACAAACTCGATCTGCGTAAGACCTACACGAATACTGTCACCAAATTTGATATCTCTAGGTCAATCACACACTTAAAACGTCCATATGCATTGGGCACAACAATTTTGATAAATAATTTCGCGAATAACTTTTGTTCTACTTATCCGTTTTTTACCAAAATTACAGGGTATATTAAGAGTGTCAAGCGCAGATGGCTTACCAAATTACACATCATTACACAAAGAACTTTTGGAGTTATACGCGATTTACATAAAAAAAACTTGACTTTTTCTAGATAAATGCTTATTGTGGGCGAAGGGGGCGTGGCATCCAACTTTTGAAATAAACTTGATCTGCGTAGGGTATGAAGGAACATTTTTGCCAAATTTGGTGTCTCTATGTCTTATAGTCTCTGAGATCCAGGTGTTCATACAGACAGACAGACGGACAGACGGACAGACGGACAGACGGACATGGCTATATCGTCTCGGCTGTTGATGCTGATCAAGAATATATATACTTTATGGGGTCGGAGATGCCTCCTTCTGCCTGTTACATACATTTCCTGTTGGCACTAAGTTATAATACCCTTCTACCCTATGGGTAGCGGGTATAAAAATTTGTTCAGATTGGATGCAGAAAAGAAAAAAGACGTTGGATCAAATGAGGTTTCCCGACAACAGCTGACTTAACAGCTGTTAAGTGCTAACATGAGACTGTTAAATATTAAGATTTCAAGGTTAAGCAAGGACCCATTGATGTTTTCTAAATGACGTTAAATTTGCACAATTTTAAGACTTTCAATAATTGTGGAAATGCCAGAAAAAGTGGTCATTTACCCCATGGTGCAGGGCAGCGAGAGAGATGTAAAGGCAGCCTGCACACATTTTAAACAGCTGCCCAGATGGCTGTGCTGTTGCAAAGAACGAACCGAATGCAAATGACATTTAAACCAAAATAGGAATCGAGCCAAACTGCATATGCGATTCCCCCCAGCTTTGGTTTATGCTGCCTCTCGTTTTCACTGTCTTTCTTTCTCTTTTCAACCATTTTGTTCGGTTTTCACAATAAGCCAACGCAGTTGACCCATATTTGCTTTCCGTGCCTTATTTCTTTCACAATCTGCATCTTTTTTTAGTTTTCCGCTGTTCTTTCTTTGAGGCGAGTTTTGTTCATACGATTTCGAGTTGTATCCTGGTCTTAATGTGCATTAAGCATGTGCTGCCATTGTTGTTGTTGTGCTAATTAAATGGCATTAAGTGCTGTTAGACTCGCTTTCAATGCTGCTTTTGTTTCATGCTGGTCAGACTCTGCCACCGCACTTGGCCTTTGGCACCATTTGCTTCGGCAAATTCTTTGCGTATCTTGGAATTTTTTCCGCCTTTTTGTAGAATGTTTCATAGAATTCCTTTTTATACTCGGTTTCGTAGTTAATTGCAGTGACATTGAAAAACTTGGTAAGGTTGCGACATAAAGAGTCAGGTGTTAACTTCAGTTGAAGCGAAATATATTTCTTAACTTTGTTTAAATAGAAGCATTTAGCAATTATTTTAAAATAAATAAATGCTGTAAAATTGCTCATAAATACAGATCGTTTACCTTATCATGAGGATTTATATATCATCTGTGGATTTTGAAATATGTCTATAAGGCTTGAAGTCTATAGTATTAGACTCTAATAATAAAAGCCATATGTGCAGCTAGACGGAACCTCAAAAAGTATGCTACAGTTTAATAAATAACAGTAGGACATTCAGAGTCCTATGCTTTGGTTGATTTATTTAACAACAGCTCGCAATGTTGGTTTGGCATATAAAATGCACTGACAAATTGTGCAAATTAGTCGTAAAAACATACATACACATACTTACATTCACTGATTCGTTCCCATAAGCATTATGCAGCAGCACACGAGACAGCAACAAATTACCAAATGCATTTTAATTGCGATTTTTGAGGGAATGCATGGCTGATGTTGCTGCTGCTGCATTTGCATGCCAATAGCCAAAAAATTAAAATGGTCTAACCCAAAAATGAAATTGCATTTAATGACGTAACACAAACCAATTCTTACACACAAGCACATCTACGCATGTGTATATGGATATATACCATATATATCTGACTGATTTGTAAGAGGATGGAGATCTGACTAAAACGTCAATAGGTTAAAAATTGTCGGCGGGTTTATGTCAATATCCAACATTGCTATCCATCTCTCCCACTCTTTTACTCTGCGTCCTCCACTCATGAATTTTACCGCTATTGTTTGCAACTCAAAAAAGGCTGCAATGTGCGTTCAATTTTCGGCGCGCTGGAAAACTAACGAGCAACATTGTTTGATGATGACAATCATTAGATGCGATAATGCAAATGAACGCAGCTGGAGCCACGACCTCGACGACGAAACCCAGCAAACTACCGGCTCAAATATATTCCAAAGTATTGTTGCAATGGGATAAGATGGATGAACATATTCAATTCATTTTTTGTTTTACATAAAATACAATATTTCAATTTATCTACTTTTATTTGTAAAATATATTGACACTTATAATTGTAATTTGCAATTTTATTGATCTTTGTATTTATTAGTATTTTTCTGTTTTCGAATGCTTTTGCCATACTGTGCCAGCTTTACGGTATACGGTATGGGAATATGCATGTTTATAATGTATGCGCCTGGCTGGCTGGGCGTGTCAAATGTGGGCGTTGACAGCAGCAATAGTAGCAGCAACAACTGCTACACCAACAACAACATTGACGACAACACTGATGACGTGTGGTTGTCATTAGAGCTGCTGGCGACTGTTGATGACGTTGTTGTGGCGGCGCCCTTAGATCCCTGAACCATCGAGCTGCTAACCCAAACTCTGGCCCTGGACTTGTACCCCTTTATGGCAGCAACCCCTTCACTGTACTGACCGCTATTCACCCTGTTGTTTAGCATAGGCTGTCGGTGCAGTTGTTGGCAACGGTGTTGCCTTCGTCGTCATCATCATCATCATAGCCCGGACTCGGCGCTGTGTGGCTGGACAAAATGGAGACCGCACACCAACCGAAATGCATACAACATGAACAATGCACAAAACAGAGGAGGGTGCATGGGAGCTGGCAAGCCTGGTCAAGCTGTGTCCGCTCTTCTATTAGGCGTCTGCATTAAAACGGCTTTAATTGAAGGTTGCAACTTTGAAATTGTGCGACGGGAGGTCAGAAATAATAGACTTGGATTACTACTCGTGTCTTGTAAATAAAGTTTATTTTTTATCGAGAAGTATTTTTCACTTTCTCACTTTTACCTTTCTATATAAATTTATCTTCAACTGAATATTTCATAATATTTAAAGTCTGTTCGCGCTCTTTAATCCTTCTTGCTAAGTTGTAGCATGCAGCTTCTGTAGTCATACAACTTCCCCTAATGGAATTTTGATGACACTTTTTGCTTGTCTCCCCCAAAAAGTTGCATGCAAAAATTGTTGCCAATTTGTAAATATTTACATTATGCATTGCAACCAACTGTCAGTGCGCCCCAGTAAAATCCTGCGCCCAGCATTTTCTCTTTCCTCTTTTTTGCACGATCATCTCAATTATCCGGGCAATTAGTATGACCATGTAAATAGATTGGCTAATTTAATGAGAGAAAGTGACCATAGGCTACCCCCAAATAGCTGATTTCAAAGCTATTAAATGTCCAAAGGGTGATTGTGGATAGATGGTTGAGTATGGTTGCCACAGTGCCAAAAAAAAGTGAGTTATCATGCAAGCACTTTTCTAATTACGATTTCGGTTGCAATTTCCCCTTTCTAGCTCCTCGTTTCACGTTGTCGCTGCCTCTGACAGGTTGTGTACAGCATCAGGTCGAGGGGGAGAGTGGCTGAACAGAACAGAACAGAACAGAACAGAACAGGACAGAACAGGACAGAACAGGGGAACAGAAAAGCAAAACATTAGCCTGGACAGATTTCCCTTAGGACAAAAAACTGTTGTTGCTGTTGTTGTTGCTTCTGTTATGGATGCAACTTTAAATTGCTTTCGCAGTGAGTTTTTCTAACAGGTCTCCTCTCTTTCGCTTTCTGTCTTTGTCTCACTCGCTTAAACTATTGCTCTCTCTCTCTCTCTCTCTATCCCTCGAGGAACTGACAATGCAGATGAGGCTCGTCTGTTGGCCGTCGTTCCTGTGAGAATCGCATCAGTGCTCTGATTGCGCATTGCTTCAAAATTTCACAGAGACGAGCCCCAAAAATGCCTGAGTGCGTAATGCGTTTACCCCGGCAATGTGCAGCCCTTAGGGGAGCGAGTATAGGGGATGGAGAAATGCTTGGGGAATGATTGGGCGACCGGTCTGACGATATGGTGATAAAGTGCAGACATTTGACAAATTAACTGCTTTGCGCCGGAAATGTTGTTGCACCGTTCGACACAACACAACACACAACTCGGCCACATCAGAGAGTTGCCCTCAACATAAGCCGGGCCACACTCTGATTGATTTATGAAGCCAGACAGCGATTTGACCAATGGTCCAAAGGTGTTTTGACTTGATATATGACAGTAACAATACAAAATGATACTACCAAAGTTTGTAGCATAGGAAATACTAGTAATGGCAATACAAATTCATGAGTTCGTAAAATACAAAATCTTCTTACTTGATTCTGACTCAAAGCAAGCGAAAGCACATCGTCACTTACCTGCAAGAAATATAAAAAAATGTATTTTAATTGGAAAATCTATTAATAAATATTTCAATTATAACTATCGATATTGTATTTCTGGAAATGAAAACCTTTGTCGAAAGTCAAAACTCAACATGTTGCAGTGGAGAAAATAATAATAGTAATGCCATAATTAAATGTATCGCAATACAAGGCGACAATAGGAAATTGCTGCAGCAGCAGGCGCTCCCTATGTAACATATTTAGTCGTAAATTGCACGCCACAAACACACGTCTTACGCCCCAAACATGTGCGGAGCACATAAAACTATTGAAATGGCTTTGTAATCAGAAGGGAGTCTGCCGCATGTGGAGGTTAGCTGAAAGCGCACTAAAGACTAATATCACAGTGGAGAGCACAGTGACCTTGGGCTTATGTTGGTTGAAATTACAGTTGGGACAAGAGTTTGACATATGTCACAGGGCAGAGCAAGCCATGATAAGGTATACAAAGTGTATAGAAAGCTCTTAGCTTGCCGAACACACACACCTGTAAAGCTTCATGGACGGACAGTGTGGAGACGTGAGCGAGATCCTGTCGGCTTCTGTCGCGGCACGAACTTACATACAAATCAACAGTTTATGGGCAACGCATGTCCTTGAGTAGCAAGTGGCAAGTGCCCGAATGGCAGAGTGGCAAGACGGCTGAAAAGCGACCGCGGCTAACTTCACTCTGAAAGGACATGGACAAACTTTTCGGCAGGGGTTTTACGGTTCCTGCAAATGTCTTGCCATCTATTTGCATTTTCTATTTATTTCTTTATCCCTTTTGCTGGTGAATCGGCGGCACTTGAGTTTGCCAGCCATTAGTGGCATGTCCTTGTCCTTGTCGTCGTTCCGTTCCATGTTGTCGTTTGTACTGTGCTGTCTTTCCTCTTGTTTGTATCTTCCACTTTGGCACTCATATTTTATTAAGTAGCAAAGTTGACAGGGGATTTGCCCCCAAAGACATAGATGTAAGCAGCAAGTGGAACTGTCATTTTGTAAAGTAAATATTGGTAATTTTTATTGAGGACTTTGCTTGATTCCTTTTTTTCGTGTCGTTGTTGATGTTGTTGTTGTTGTTGTTGTTGTTGTTATTGCTGCTTTGGGCTTATCCCACAAAAAACTTTTTCCAAATTACGAAACATTTAGTTTGAGTTTGAACCCAAATCAAGGGATGGCATTAAGTGAAAGTGATTGCAACTAGAAAATTAGAAACACATTTCTTATGCTACCACCACATTCTTTTCGCATCATCCTTCCTCGCCGTCTCGCTCTCTCCCCATCTCTCTCTGTCTGCTATTCAACAACATTTTTTTCTAAGCAACGCATCAATGGGCAAAATTGTGTGTTCAAAATGCAACAGACCGTAAGAGAGACAACACAAGCGATAACAACGATTCTGTATGCTGTTGCTGCCTGGAGTTGTGTTCGCAGCGTGGTTGCCAGCCAACACGATTTTCTAAGCATCCCCGGCAACTAAACCATGTTGTTGTGGCCATGGCAAAAAGAAGGGTCGTTTTGGGCAGGTGTCGTTGCATGGCGCACACGTAAATTGCCAATGGTTAAGTGAATTTACTTTTAAAAGGGGCAGCCAGAAAATGTTGTATACTTTTGAGAGTGTGTCGCTTAACTTTAAAAATTATTTCTATACTATGTGCAAATTAAGAGAACGACACAGACAAAATTACATTGATGAACTTTAAAAGTAATTGGAGTTTTCAATAGATCACATTGTTAGGCACGACAAGGCTTCATAAATCAAACTTACTTTCACAATGGAGAAAGCACACACAATTTTGACATTAATGCATAATATTTTCTGTGCTATTAGCTGAAAGTATTCATAAATGTTTCAAGGGTTTTTGGCACACATCATTTAACTTGGCGAACATGTTTGGTGCTTGCTGCTTGCTGCTTGGCAACCTGTTCAAACAGCTGCCTTTCAATTTCAATCAGCACACAATTCAACGCTAATAGCTTTTCAGTTCACAAGAGCAAAAGGAGCCAAACTCTTGAATGTTGGCAAAGGCGCGACATGGTTGGGTTGGGGTACGAACTGTGGGAGGATTGCTATTTACTTTTCGCACAAATGGTTATAAAATATTTAAAAATCATGCCTCAAGCTCTGTAATATGTAAAAGAGCCGCCGCAACGAGCCTTGAAAACGACTCAGAGAACTCGAGGAATTCTTCCCCAAAAAATAAAATGTAAAGATTTTTCATGCACGGAGCAGTTGGAATAACTGCTCCCGGTTTTAGATGGGTTCTTAAATATGCACAGGGCAACCATTTTATGCATATGTGTGCGTATATGAGTGTGCGCCCTGAGAGAATTGAGGCCCATAGTACACATATGCGTATGTATATGAAAGTCATGGGCAGCATGAATATTTAAACTGCAGTAGAAACAAATTGCACAAAATATTCATTTCAATTTCATTTGTTTTATTTTCTTTTACTCATTTGCATTCTGCATTGAATTTTTTATTGTTAACAATATTGTATTGCATAATAAACCATATTTTATATGCACAGAATAATCCATTTTTGAAGAGAGTTCCTTATGAGTTGAAGAAGAGTTAAATAGTTCATCTAGCATTGATTCTGACCTTATCTACATAGATATAGTAATGGCTGAGTTATGAAAAGCAAAAGAGAATTTACTATATTTTTTAAAACTACGAATTATGAGGAAAAAAAATTAAAAAGTACCTTCATTATATTATGATATGATCAATCACACATATATTATAAAAGTTTTCAAGTGTCAATCGGCAAATTTGGTAGTTGAATTGCATTTGATGTTGAGCAGAGAAACAGGCAAATAAATATTAATATGCAATCAATTTGAGTTGGGTTGAGTTTATTTATGACAAATGTGAACATTTTTATTGTAATCGCGTCACATTTTGGCGCATTGAGGCGAGACAATAAAATGGAATCAAATAAAAAGAAAAACACATCTTTGTTGTTTCGAGAGGTTTTCAGTCACGTCTTCGTCATTTCCATGCGATTAATAAGCACAAAATTGGCATTAAACTGTAATAAATGGCCTGACAATCTTTTTGAGATGTATTTATTTTTTTGGAAACGTTTCCTAGACGAAACAAAATGGCGTCGAGCCAAAGGAACGGAAGACAAACAGTCGCCGCCATTGCAGCCATTTTGACAAGTGGAAAATCAGCTTCCGGCATTCATTTTTGTATGCTGCTCTCCTGTTGCTGGGGCTGATGCCGGTACCAACCTTAGAGCATAAACCTGAGAAATGTCTGCAGTTGAAACGAATTTAATTTTCTACTTTTTAGCCTGGCTGCCAGACAACAAGCAGAAAGCAACAGCAAGCAGCAACAAGCAGCAACAAGCAGCAACAAGCAGCAACAAGCCGCAAAAGCCGACACTGAAGCCACCAACGCCAGGCGATGTTGAGGCGACGCCTGCGGCTGACACAAGGCAACGGCAGCTGCTTCCTTTTTAATTTTCGTTTCGCTGCTGCTTTCCAGCGGCTTTTTTCATCTTTACTTTTCCTCATTTCTCCACTCTACACTTAGCAAATAGTAAAAACTTTTTGATAATTACATTTGATATCGCAATATTTCTTCCTAAATATTTTTGTTAAAATATACAACTATAAAATGGTATTGAAGTTGTTTAAGACAAACATTACATTTAATTCGCTGTATGCATAATCAATGTCCTTCAGCAAAACGTTTCTTTGAGTGCCATTCAAAATGCGGTCATCAAGTTCTGGCGATGACTGTAAACTAATTTTGTGGCTGTTCCAAAAGTATGCAAATGTTTGATGCGCCTTTTGATGTATTTTTTTCAGCATAACAACTGGAGGCAATCGAGGAGAGGTCGACTGCAAAGCGGGGATTGTAATTATGTCTGACTGAGCGCACAATCAATCGAGCGACCATTTTGTAATATCCGGCTTAAAATGTAATATGCGAAAAGTTGATTGGAATGCGAAGAATGAATAAGAAAAGAGACCCTGCCCTGTCCCTGTCTCTGTCCCTCATGTGTATAGTTTAATTGCTTGTACGCCCAGATGTATGCTATGCTTTTTATGCATGCCTATAAGCCATACTCTACTTATATATAATTGCCCTCAGCAGAAGACATTCAGGCAGTTGGACAAAAGACTGGGACAAGCTGAGCTGTAAAGGGGGGTGGCCAGCCAGAAAATACTATGTTAATGGTGGGTCTGTCCCTGACAGCAAAAGAAAAAGTGAGTGATAAGACTAGAATAGATATTTTGAAGTGAAATGGGGCTAATACTTGGCACAACTTGGCTACCTGATGCAAGCAACTGCTGGGAGATAATGTAAATATTTCAGCCGAAGGACAATTAAACTTTCAAACAGACAACGATCCGGGACACAGAATAGACAGACGGAGAGACAAATGATGGAACCCCCATGTAAATGAATATAAATAAATGAGGGAATTCAACTTGGTAGCCAGTTGCCAGTTGCCAGTTGCCAGTTGCTGACACATGCCACAAATGGAGCACACACAACAACAGGACTCCTCCACATGCAGCATACAATGGCGACAACAATAGTTTGTTGAGAAAGGGAAGCAATAGTGTGTGAGAGAGATGGCAGACCGAAAGGGAAGGGGCCTATTGCCATTGTTAGGTAGCAAACAGAGCAGCCGCAACAGTTCACATGGCTCCTTTTCAACGGTCAAAAGGAAGCACATGATATTCAGCAAGGATATATAGAAGCATTTTTTTATACTCTCAAGCTGCGTTAGTTTCTTTCTATACACACATAAATCTTGTATATACATATACATATACATAAACATATACATATACATATACATAGATACCCCACATAACTTGTATGAATGAAATATGGCAAATGTCATTTAACATGACAACTTGATGATAATAATAACAATAACAACAATGGCACACCAAAATATTACCGAGCTACGTCACAAGACAAGCCCTTTGTTCAATGGCTGCGCGAGAGGGGGCGGAAGACAAGGCGGGCGGCATGTGACAAGGAGTAAACAGAAAAGGTGAAACAACAATAAAGCTTGGAAAACGAATAGAAAAGAAATGATGACGATGATGACAACGACTGAGCGACGCGACGACTGGTCAAAGATTGAAAGTACAGAAAGGAGAAGTATAAGCTCAGAGATGAAGCAACAGCGATTAAATCGAAGAAACGATTATGGGAGCTATTTTTGCAGTATTGCTCTATAACACAATAAGAATAGAATATACAAAAGAACTCCCACAAAAAAAATATATTTAAATATTTAGGCAAGCCATTCCATACAGAGGGCATTGCTGAAAGCTTGGAGGGCAGATTTAAGCCACTGACTTCCAATTCCCTAGCAAAGACCGACTTGACAAAAAAAAAAAAAAAACTTTAAAGCATCTCTTTCGCTTAAGGCGTTGCTTTTGATAGTACTGCCCAAAGATCTGGAAGTCTGCTTTGATCACTAGGATTCCCAAGCCTGGAAAGCAGCCTGCACAAGTGAACGCGTACAGTGATAGGAGTATCGTATCTTTCTACCAAATGCTGTTGGTAGAACACCAAAGGCACAAAAGCACATTTGGTGTAAACCGAGTCGACCGCAAAGCAATTGAAATGCGTGCAGCGGATGGATGTTTGTAGCGGGAGCAGAGAAATGAAATACACACAGTCAACCACTCTCAGCAGCACATTTACACACTTACATACACATAAATGTCAGTTGCAGGGCAAGACAAGTCAAAGCCAATGCGGAATGCACCCGACGCAAATGTGGTTAAATAATCTACGTGTTCTGTTCAGAGAGAGAGAGAAACAGAGCAAATAGACAGACAGGGGCAGATGTGAGAGCTATTCTGCCGATAGTTTCTTGGCGAATTATTACACTCACTGGTTATCTCGCGTAGAATGGTATTGTAGCTTTGTGGTTACAAGAAATATACACAACAGCTGGAAAGAGGCATTTCGGATTTATGATCACCTACATAGCTCTCAAAACTGTTTTTGTATTGTCTCAAAATGGGAAGCGATTATCTCACAGTCGAGTGCTCTCGGTGCCGCTTTTTATACCCGCTACCCATAGGGTAGAAGGGTATTATGACTTAGTGCCAACAGAAAATGTATGTAACAGGCAGAAGGAGGCATCTCCGACCACATAAACTATATATATTCTTGATCAGTGTCAACAGCCGAGACGATATAGCCATGTCCGTCTGTCCGTCTGTATGAACACCTAGATCTCAGAGACTATAAGAGCTAGAGCTACCAAATTTAGGGACAGTACTCCTATAGGTCCTACGCAGATCAAGTTTATTTCAAAAGTTGGATGCCACGCCCCTTTCCGCCCCCAAAAGTCTGTAAAAGCCGTAATAATAGACCTAGAGAATTTTGGTATGCATAATAATAATTATATTCTCAATGATTCCTGTGAATTTGGTTGAGATCGAATGAAAAACAAGGAAGTTATTAAAGAATCAATTTTATATGCAAAATTCACTTGCAGCTGCCCGCGCTTTGTTTGCTTAGTTAACACTGTGACCATAACGGTGTTGTGGATTTTTACCCGCTATTTTCAAATATATACAAAAAAACAAGTTTTAGTATATTTGGTATATTTTTTGTTAAAAAATCATTTAAGTTTTTTGTTTTCTCTCATAATGGGTTGCGGGTATCATACGGTCGAGCACTCTCGACTGTAGCTTTTTTACTTGTTTTTAAAAATGATTTAGAGTCAAAATAAAGCTTAGCTCATTCAATTGAAACCAAAAATAATCTCTAAAAGCATAAGCATTTCAAACTTGATTTTTTGAAATTGTTTAAACAGTGTTCAGACAAGAGAGAAACGAAACGACAGAGGGGGATGCTGGACCGAAGTCATGAGGGTCCTGAAATAGAGACTCTACAAACAGCAACAACAATTCAACATCCGCTGGCAAAACCGCAATGAAATTTCCGGAAGTTGTGCATAAATGGGCTATGCATACGGAAATCATCAACTCAATGGGTGAACAATCATAGAAAAAGAGGGGAATAGTGAAAATGGACCTCTGCTGTGCACAATAGGAGTAGGTGATGGGGGCAAGGGATATATGATAGGTGGCTCAGTGGAGCAAAGTGGGAAATGCTGACCAGAAGCAACAATGGAATGACGCCAAACGAAATGGCCAAAAACAATGCGAACGGCTTGCAACTTCCGGCGACCGACTGCAGAGAATGCACAACCAAATGATGATAATTGAGAAGGAGAGAGAGAGGCAGAGATGAGGCATGAGTCATGATGATGATGATGATGATGATGATGACCTTCAGTCAATGTTGGGAGGATTTGCTGCTCAGTTGACCAGAAAGAAGCTGCGTTTTGCGAGTCCTGGTCAGGGTCGCTTCCATCTGGATGTGACGGCAGACCAGAGTGGGCGACGTCCCATTTTGTTTTATTGTTTCAGATTGCAAAACCAAAAAAAGGAAAGAACTTTAGCTGAAATGCATCGACTGGGTGACACCCTGTAGGTAATTCCATATACAGTTAACAGTTGCTATGATGTTTTCAGCCTATTTGAGCTTAGTCAATTACTAAAGATTAAAGTAATGAATTGACATCGCTCTCTCCTACATATAAATAAACCTATAGCAAGGTAATAATCTTCTTTCAGATTTTAGTAAAGGGTATTCGAAACGAAGTCGCATGGCTGAACTTTGTTCATGACTCATTTGATTTCAATGGCCAAAACTGTTCATTTGGCAGTAAAAGCATTCAAAGATCGAACAATGAGTCAAACGATGCGCTCGACTGCCAAGAGATTAGGAGAATACAATATAGGAGAATACATATAGAGAATATAATATAGGAAAGAATAGAATTTTTTTAAATTTCAAATGGCTATACGGCAACTATTTTTTGAACTAAAAATCATAAATAAATAATGAATAGTGCTCTACTCTACTAATCATGAGGATAATAGTTGTAAATGAGCAGGTTGCCGACGGGGTCATTTCCAAGTTGTCAGCTACTAAAAAGCAAATCCCGAGTCCCGGTTCTGTTCCCGTTCCCGGTCCAGTGATGAGCTTTGAGTTTTAAGCGGTTTAGCGGTTGGCTGAGTTGCACTCCGCAAATGTGTAATGCGCTTTACCGAGAGGGGCAAACGGAAGTTCCGGCTAACTGGGCAGCTAACCGAGTGATCCTTGCGCACATTTTGCCATTGAAACTGCATATACAGGGACACACAGGGCAGAATTAGAATTAGAGTGGAGGCCAGTTGCTAGGGATTAGGCTTGGAGCTGTGTCAGACGGCAGACGGAAGACAAAGACAGGCGCAATGCGACATGCTATATAATAAATGTTTAATAACTCAAGCAGAAAATTAATTGTTATGTTCAGCATTTGGCAAGACAAAAGACTAAGCAAATCCCACAAAACATATTTTACATAATTCTTAAAAAGTTTCAACTTGATAAACAATTTCATTTGAAGCAGATGCTTGACAGCAGCACCATCACCATCTACATACAATAACAACAAAAATGAGAATGAGAAGAACAACAAAGTGTAATAAAGGGAATTTCCCTTTCATGTTTTCTCGATGGGTCGTCGCTCGTCGTTTTTCTTGTAGTACCTTCTACTGAAAGTTTGCTGCCTTTTACACACTCGCATCCCCCCACACACCCCATGGCACAACAAAGCTTTGCAAAGGTGCGTTGTCATATAACCAGAATCCAACGCACAGCCTCGCGAGCGAAGTATGCACTGATATTCTCTCCTTGCGCATACTCTTAACTACTACGACTCATTGGCTATTATCTTAAATAATAGTAGTAATACAAAAATATTATAACAATAAATAATGCGTTGACCGCGATAACTGTATTCCCTTGATTCCTTGCACAATTAAATGTATCACAAGTCAGTTATACCAAGTCTAAAGCATTTTTAATGAACATTCACAACTTACATTTCACAGAAGAGATAAGAGAGAGTGTATTGAATATGTTGTCGGAGACCGTGAACGCTTTCATGCTATCTTCATTTTTTGTTATTGTTTCGCTGTCATAGAAGTTTGAGTACATTTTCCTGGCAATGTTTAGAGCGTTTAGGCACGCGTTTATAGCCGTAGTTCTCTTGTTGTTGCCAACAGCAAGACATAGCTTTTGTTTAAATTTCGATCAAAACAATTTTCAAAGCTGCTTACGAACGGAAGCAGCAACACAAGGTGACAACACGGCGAGGAGAGGAGAGAAGCGAGCTGAAAGGGGATGACGGCAGCCAAGCTGTAGCATGTTGCTTGCCTAAGGGAGCGAATTCTAAGCGTACTTCACATAGTTGCCAGGCCAGACTGCAACAAGTTAGCTATAAGCACACACATACACACTCACATCCACACATGTTTATATGTATATATGTATATTGGTGGACTTTTCCACGCTTACACATTGAGGAAAAAAAAGTTAGCAGAGAACAAAGTTGCCGTTGGGTAAGAGTCGAAGAAGAAGGAGAACGAAAAACGGCCACAAAAACACGCCCCTTGCAGTTCACTTTCCTTCATCAAAGAGAAGGCGGAGTTACGACGAAGCTGTGGAGCCTTATGCTTAACTAAAATTTGGCCTCTGGGCACACACAACTCGCCGAGCGAGAGAAATGGTGCAACATGGTGCATGCAACCTTTTTATTTTTCCATAATTAGAAATGTGAAGCGAGGTCACTGGGAGGCTGGATAAAGTATACGACCGGGAGCAAATACAATCTTTAATACTGATTGTTTTCAAGGCTCATTTGCCTGGGCTGTTATAAGAAAGAGTTTTGCTTGGAGTTGTACCCGGAGCTGTAACTAAAGCATGAAGTGCAGTGTAAATGTCTTGACTTTTTGTGTTTGTTCAGCCCTCAAGCTTCCTTTGCGTGTGTTGCACATAGGCAGATGCAAGAGTTACACGCTTCGTGTTCGAAAAGTACGTCAGGCAAAATGTAACAATGGGAACTTTAGAGACAAGGAAAGGGGGTGGTAGGTGGGAGTCAAGATACGTTTTTACCGTAGTTTCATTCTGTTATTATGCAACCACATTGGACTGCAATACACACAAACACAATACCCGAAATACATATCCAATCAGTGTAACAGTGCTCACTATATTTCATTAATTAATTTTGCCACAAAATAGGCAGCAGAAGCCATGGAAAGCTACTGCGTAAAAATAGCATATGATTTGAATTGTAATGTAAAATCGGCAATATATTCAGAATGCTCTTTAAGCAAAATATATTTATCCATTTGGCATTTTCAAGCCACATTGTTCCCTACGCTTTCTACTCCCATCACAAACACATAATAACCGAGGAGCACTCGCAAAAATAAATTAGCTATAAAATCCAAGCAGTTAAAAGCCTACCTTTAGGCTTAGTTTCTCCCTTTCCCCTCCCTGTCGTTGTGTCTTCCATCACCCGCAGAAAAGTTTTACTAATTGCGTAATAATCTCATTACATTTAAAAATACATTTACAACAGCATTTATACCTGGCCCCAAGGGCACAGAAAGTTGGAGCTGAAGCAGCAGGCCAATTGAAAGACAGTCAAAAGAAGCACTCCGACAGTCAGTCAGTCTGTCAGTTAGGGGAGCACAGTACGAAGAATGCCGCCGGAAGCGTTGATAAATGATAGCTGCCCTCCTCAACCATCGCCATCGCCATCGAGTTGAGTGTGGAAATAAATCTAAACATTGTGAGGGAAGCTGAAGACAACGACAAACGGCACTAAAAACTGTCAAAATTGCGTCAGCTTATGAATATGAAATGTTCTAGAGCCGGGCTCCAGCTCCTGCCAAATTAAGGGCATGACAAAAGTTATACAAAACCGAATCATAGCCCCTACCAGTATCTCAGTTCCAGTTTCAGTCCCAGTCCCATGCCCAATAATAAGTCGGTGGTGTTAGCTCCTGGTAACGAAACGCGTGTCGTAAGATCCTTTTGGCTTGGTATAATGAGTAAAATGTCACAAGTTGACGCAAGTAAATATTTAAATGTCAGATTTCTATATGACAGAAACCCAGAAACCCTCCTGTCCCCTTCTTTGACCCAGCCGCAGAACATACACCAGACAACGCCAACAACAACATCAACAACAACAACAACAAAACCAGCAGCATCAACAAAATATGTCTCATAATTTGGCCGGAAAATTCATTCTAAACTGTCGACATTCCGACCGAGTGTGCCCTCTCTCCTGTGTTCTC
Source organism: Drosophila immigrans (assembly GCA_963583835.1). Taxonomy (NCBI): domain Eukaryota; kingdom Metazoa; phylum Arthropoda; class Insecta; order Diptera; family Drosophilidae; genus Drosophila; species Drosophila immigrans. The sequence continues at coordinate 28,545,518 of OY757142.1, read as the reverse complement.
TTCTGTTCTGTTCTGTTCTTTTGCTCGATTTCCCAGGATGCCTCAAGATATGCGGGCCACAAGTTGAAAGAACACATTTTCGAGAACTGACTTTATATGTGGAATGGCTGGCAAGCGGTACATGAATTTACTCACTTACTCTCGCTCGCCCTCTCATTCACTTCTCTTCTATCACATCACTCTCGACTCGCTCTCTATCCTGCCGTGTATGTAAAATATGCTCGACCGCCGTTTGACATTTACAAATGACAAACATTTGACAAACAAAAATGTCCTTTTGTCTGCGTCTGTTGAGAGTGACGGGAGCATTGTCAAAACGTTTAATGTGTGGTGTGGTTCGGGAGGGAAGTGGGGTCAGCAACAGCGAAACGGCATCTTTTCATTGTTGGACCAACCCGCGGCAAGTATCTGTACAGCTCCGTCGAGACTGTATAGAAACTTAAACTCATAATGCTCAATAATTAAATGGCAGATCAGAAAGAGTGAGCCAGAGTGAGAGAGAACGGGCGGAGGTGGGTTAAAATAAATCATGGGCAATTACATGCATTTGATGAATGGGGGATTAACATCAAAGTAGTGCTTGCTGTAGCGTTGTGGAAAACTTGATTAACTGAAATATTATAGTTAAATTGCAGGTTGTAAAACATTCAGACTATAAAACATTCAAACTTAGCTCTAGAGAGGTGAAGCTCAACTTCTCTATTAGGTATAAAGCTTGGTACAGTGCAATTTTAACGTGTTCTTCCAAAACATTCAGCTCAATTACTGGAAAGCGACTAGGAAACCACATCTCGACAACAACCAAAGCTAATGCGAGGCAGTAAACATTCATTTGCTATGGGCTTAGGTTGGGCCTCGTCGTGGCGATAGCATCTCCAAACTCTCGGACTTGTTGTAATACACCTGGCACTGGCAAGCAAGCAACGAGTCATTACTTTTAATAAAATTGGGGTCGACTAGTCTAGTCCTGTTGTCCTTTACGCGTATCCTGGGTGTGTTGCTCAGCACACGCAATAGGCTTTGTCCGCATAGAGTCCGAAAAAGTTGCTGCACTCAACTGACTGGCGCCCATTTTCTTTCCTTCACTGTTTCCCCCCGTCCCCCTCCTTTCGTTGTGTGTAAATATTTGTCTTTAATAGAATTAAATGATGAAGAAGAGGGTCCAATTTACCGCCCAGTCGCGGCCTACTGCGTTGTCCTACCTACGGCTAAAACACTTAAATTAATAAAGTAAATAATAAGAATTACGTGAGGGACTCAGCAGAGGACTGGATCGTGGCCATCGCCGTCGTCGTGAACACACAGGAACAGGTGCTGCAGGACTTTGGTCGCGTTGAAAGTGAATTAAACCACATTTACATGGCTTACAAAATCGTGCACAAAAAATATTGTGCATTTTCTATGGACGTTGCTTTTAAATTTCTCCCTTGGTTTTTATTTATTTTGTTTTTCGTTTTATTTTTTTAGCTACGCTTTGTTGATTAATTTATGGGGCTGGACTCATGGTCTAAGGACTAAGGGCTAACAAGAGAGTGCAAAACGTTACGATATTTTGTGGTTTTCGTCTCGTAATCACATGGCGGCAGTTAGCGCCTAATCCAGCTCAATATGGCTCAGCTGCCAGGGTAACCAGCAAAACGGCAGAACGGCAGGACGACAGTGGCAGCGCCAATGCTCCACATTGAGGATGACAGGACAACGGCGACTGCTTGAACTGCTAAGCGCATTTGGTGGCTTAGAGAGGAGGCATTTTTGCTAAAGCTTTTGATGGAATTGGAAAATGAAAATAATTATGCGGCTGATGTCAAGTGGCTGCCACTCTGCTTAAATGCGGCATTCTTGGATTAGTTGAAAACGATCCTAACGTCCTTTTTTCCATTCTTAGAGTCAGTTTATTCAAGACACTGTTTGACTCGTCACTGATGGATTTCAACTTACCTAAAACGAAAAGAAAGCAGAAAAAATAAATGTAAATTAAATTGAAATTCATTTTGACAAAACAAAACATGAATTTGCAAATCGAGACAAAGTCTGACAGCATAAATCTGGGATAGAAATATACAGAGTAAGGAGCGTTGATAGAAAATAGTAAACAAAATAACAAGATGGAGAGCGACAGGACATTGTCATCCTGTCAACATCTTTGAAACAAATTGCCTTTTCTTTTGCCTAATTTAAATGCCTACTTAAAAATCCATTAAAAATTTGCATGTATCCAAAAAAAAAGAACAGCAAATGAGTAAACAATAGTCAGTTTAGATCACTGTATTCTGAATATTCTAATATATTTTTTCTGACAAATTTAAAATCATTATTGATTATAACAAATTAAATGTATAATTTGCAGTTGGATTAGCGGCCCTTAGTTTATAACTTATAAGGTTCTTACTTTCTTAAGTTTGTCATTTGAAGTGTATTTACTTATTCGATATTGTATCAGCCTATGTTTTCTCGTGTAACTGACAAGAAGCTGTCATTAATTTGCATCAAATCAATTTCTCTTCGACAGCTGCCAGCCTGACGCTGCTGCTGCCCCATCGTCCCATTTTCCCATTGCCTAGAAAAAGGCGGATATGTCACAGGCGACACATAAAAATGCAAATTTTTGCCCTTAGCTTTAAAAGGGACATCTAAAGTTGGAGTCGAAGGAGGCAGCTGACACCAGACGTCCGCATATGTTACATGGCAACAAAAATTGCTAAAATATTATTACAAGTAATAGGCACAAGGGGCAACAACATTTTGTGGCAGCAACAGAGCAAAGGGTGTTGAAATTGATGCCAATACAGCAGGCGCTGGCTGCTGGCTGCTGGCAGCTGAATGATGATGATGCGGATGATGCGGATGATGAGGATGATGCTGTGCGATATCAATAGGCATATCAATACTGTCGCCAGCCAGTGTAGAAGACCTACAGTCACAGTTACTCCAAGCAGTACTCATTCACCGCCCTATGCACGCTGCGGTTAGACGTGCCCGAAATACATTAAAAGTTATCCAGAGAGCAGAGATGAACGGGCAACTGAGGGGGGGATATTGGGGGTGGAAAGAGAAGTCTCCGGGTATTTTCTATACAAACAAATTGCCGCGTACGCGACTTGAAAGCTAAAATTGATTGATGTTACTTTTGCGCTTTTTCGTTGCCTGCTTTTAGGCTGTTTTGAAGTTTATGCATGACATGTCGGACCAAAACTTGCCTCTAATGCGATTTTGAGTGCTCATTGTTGGATGCGTTGGGTTAAAGAGGCGAGGAGAGGAGGTTGAGCAACATTGCCACAAACAGAAAATAACATATTTGAAAGGTCAGTCCAAAGAACGCTGTGTCTGGTTCAACACCTTGAGAAATTTGTATTTAATTGAGTGTACACTAGTTGAGGGTGTATATATTTATGTAGATATGAGAAAAGATACAGGTGCAGCTTATAGATCATCGACGTCTGCTTGGGATAATTGAATAACTGTCACCACTTTAATTAGAGCGTAAATAATGCATTGCAAGTGCATTTCGCAATGTCATAATTGCTCTTGCAGTTGCAATTGCAATTGCGAAGCAGCTGCGTTTGGCCGAACAATTTTTGTTGGCAACGCATTTATCTCGACCTTATTTACAACACTTGAGCAGACACATCATCAAGGGAAGCCAGACACTTTTATATGTATTTATATTTATTGAAATCTTTTGGCCAGTTTGCAGCATCTGCTCTATGTGTCTATCGCATATCGTCACTATTTCTGTCCAATTAACCCGCATCGAATTGTCTCTAACCTTTTGTGTAATGTTTTCTACTTTTTTTTACATTGCTACTATAGGAATCCAATTAAAAGCCAAAAAAACTGAATACACTGCACTCGCAACGTTTGCAATATAAACTTTTTGCTTAATTCAATTTACATGGCTAAATAAATTTCAACAACTGTTTCAAATTTAGCCTGACAATCCACAACAACAGACAAATAGACAAGAGAAATGCATTTTTGGTGTTCTTGTAGCGATTTTCGGATTTTTAATGACAGTTTCTAATTGCTGGCAAACTCTGAGCTAAATCCCTTAAAAACTTGTATCTGTTTAGAAGGGGAAAAAAATGAAATTAAATTCCTTGAATAATAGTGTTAAACTTTATCAACCCAAATTGAAATTCAAATATATAAGTACCTCTTTCAACAAGATATTGGATTTGTTCAAATTTTTACTATAACAACTCATTATTGGGTTTATTAGTGAGACCGATCCTTAAGTATTCTGCATACTTGTAAGGTAAATCACAACAATGATCAGTTAAGTAGGCAACATGAAAAGGAACTTAAGGTGTATGAAAATATACAAATTAGAATATGGTAGAGTATGGTTAACAGTGTGATAACATATGTTATCATTTTGATAGCGCTATGTTCAAATATTTAAATTGTTTTTGTGGATAAGCATTAGGCGAATATGTGATTAGTTGTGATGCGTACAGACAGACACTCTATAATCAGATATTCGAAGTATCGTATAATAACTAAACCATGCTATGACGAGCGAATGTTAAATGTTAAATAAAGTCACTAAGCTTGCATTATTATCGCCATCCAAAAAAACACATGTATAAGATATATGTTTATGTTTATTTCTATGTACATACACATGCTGGCAGGTAATATATACCCAGCAATCAGGCAAAAAGTGGGCGTGTCCCAGTACTCATAAAAAAACACTTGAAAAATAACAAAAACATGTATGCAACATTTATTTTTAATGCTCGAAGAAAAAAAAAGGAAGACCGTTTTATGCATATTTGGAGAGGGACATATACATTTTTACGCGCATAGAATATCAATTTGGCAAATGCGATTTGGTCATAAATGCCAAAAAAAAAAAATCAAGTAAAAACGACAACATGAAGAGCAACAACCGAAATAAATTCATGGCACATTTTTGTTGCTGCTGCTTCGCCATCTAATGACTGTGTGTGATGCAAATGTGAGGAGCAGGCGACAGAATACAGTGAAGTATTGAAGGGGCGGAGTAATGTTTACTGTAGCATTTAAAATTTTACTGCGCTGTTTGTTTATTTTGTTATTGTTGTTTTTGTCGCGTTTGTGACATGTTTTCATGTGGTTTTTGCAAGTTTTTTTTACCGAATGTCGTTTCTTTTTTTTAGTTGCTGTTGTAAGTAGTGGACATGTTGCGGTTTTTCGTTTGTAAAATTAAATAATGCGGTTTTTGCACGTTCATAACACGTACACATACATAGACAATGCATATAAATTACACAAATGGAAAACTAATGAAAAGCAGTTTCCAGCAATGGAAATGCAATTGCCATGAGATTGCCTGCAATTGCAACAATCTCTGTTTTGCAATTTGACCACCAGATGTTGATGCTGTTTGCAATTGGCTGTATCCGTCATGGCTAACACACACTTCTTTTTTGTCTCGCTTCACAATTTGCTGTCTAATTAAAATACAAATATTCAGCAACTATTTTATTCTTTGATAAGACGCAGTCGTTGACGTTGGCCACGTCTGCTTATGGCCTTTTGTTTGTGGCGCCTCTTCATGGTTGAGGCGCCCATAAACAGCCAGCCAGCTTTCCAGTTGGCATAAAGAACTAAAGCCCCTGGACGACACTCTGTTTCTCCTTTGTGAGCTCTCTTAACCACTCATTCTCTTTGTGCCCGACGTTGGCGGCGGAGCGCTAAAGTTTTTTGCATGGCACTTAAAAAATTTATAAAGTGCTTTGAGCAGACTGCCCCACGGCTGCCTTCCTCAAGCGCATTTCCTGCAGCCCCCTTTCTCTTAGTGTCCTATCAAGCTCTGTCCCTTCGCCACTCTTACTCTCTAGAGCTGGTCTGGCAATGAAGTGCAAATTGCAGCGAAAAGTGTTGGCCATGCTTTCTTGCTCTTGCCCGCATCCCGTCCCCACCCCTTGGCACGCTTCACTCGCTTTAGGAGCCGCAACATCAGCTTCCGTTTCTCGACTTTTGCTTATTTGTCACACGAGTAAAAAATCCGCAGTAACTATAACTAGAAGGCGGGCACCACCCCACCATCTTTCCTCTCCCTCCTCTCCCTCCTCTCTCTTCTTTCTCCATGGCCGCCGTTTTTTGTGTGTGTTCAAAAAGTTTTCACATGCACGCCCCGCCACTTGACAAAGTTTTGCGTTCTTCTTTCGTACTTTTAATTGTTTCGAGTTTTTCAGCGGGCTTTCGCGCATTTTTGTAGTGCGATTTGTTTCCGACAACGCCTTGAAGTATGCAACGTTTTTTAATTGCACTTCTTTCCATTCACTTTTATTCAGTTTTCTCCGTAGTATTTAGGCATAAATCTTTCAATTATCGTGCATATTTAAGCAGTTTCACAATAATACATGTATAACAACAACAACAGTTAATATTAATACAATATAAACGCAAGTTTTCTAATGTATATCTACACCCATATTGTGGTTTATACTCATAAAGCCCACTTTTTTTTTCCAATTATACTATTTTTATCTGAAATCCTTGATGCTGAATCGAAAATCCACCGCAAAGGTACCTACAAAATATTTGAGTATTGGTTTTATTAAGTTTGTTTGTTTGAATGGTATGCAGTGGAATGAAAGAATAATTGGTTTGGGTTGGATTGGTTTGATTGGATAAATCCAGTACACATCATTTATTTTCCAAATAATCGTGCGCACTCGTATTTTTGTTATACACTTTTATCTGGTCAACGCTTTTGGTCGTTATTGTTGTTGATGTTGTCGCTGCGGTTGTGTTAAATAATTTTTAAATATGCCAAAAACCTGCTGCATAAATACGATATGTGGCAAACAATAAGAGTGAGCAAAATATTTATTGTGTGTATAAGAATATACAGGCTATACACAAATGTATTTTGTACGAATGGATAATATGAAAGCTGACATGTATTGTTGTTGCTTTTTCACAGTATTTATATAAGGACAAGGCAATTAATTGTGATCCCGTGATGTATATTTGTAAATCTATAAATTTATTATACGATGTGTTCCGTGCTGTGCACTGTGCCTTATCATAGGCAACAGGAAGCAGCCAAAGTACAAAGAAAGGAAAGAAATAGCGTGGGGGAGAGATTGAGAGGAATGAATTCAAAATTTAATACACGCATTTCCCTCTAGCAGCACATCATAAAAAATGGAAATCTTTGAGTTTAGGTAGCTATGATGGGGCTGTTGAGGAAAATCAGGCAAGGGGCCTTGGCCATTTTAGATCATTTTGTTAGCGGAAATTTGCTGAAAAGGTTAAGTTGTAATATTTCGTCACCTTTTGGCCATATGCACATGATGGAAAGGAGCAGAAACGTAGAGAGGGGACACAAAAGAGTCAAGTTAGGTAAGGGGCGAAGCTGTGCATAATTTAGCGTATACAGATGCCAGACAGTTGCTGGGTCCAACGAGTGCATGTAATATATGCTATACTACATATATACACTCGCACACTTACACAATAGATGTGCTATTACCATATCACACATACGCGCAGGGAAAACACACATAAAAGATGTGTGAGTGTGTGTGCGTGTGTGTGTGTCTGTGTGTGAGGGCACCGGAAGTCACTTTAACGATGCGCGAGTAAGTAATAACAGCAAAAAAGACACACATACACAGGGCTACACAGCACGTCAAGAAGAAGAAAATGAACAGGAAGAGCCAACAAAATGGCGCACATTCGTCCTGCCTTTAGTAGTACCACGAGCTACCTTCGCTAAACTAACTCATCGCTTACGCCTCGAAGCAAAAGCAAGACTGAGGAGAGTAACTGGCCAGAAGCAAGACTGAGATTGTTACCAATAGCAACAATAGTAAATGTTTGGAAGGTAATTTGTATGTTTGTGTGCGTGTGTGAACGCCTAAATTAGGATACAGTCTGCTTGTAACCAAATGTTATGGTTCTGCTCTAAAAGACACTATCTAGAAATGCCCTAGAGCGAACATAAACGAAAGCTGGGTAAACAGTTTGTATATATTCCTTCGATTTCATACTCCTACTGGATTATTCGATTTAAAGATTGGATGTTCTAGTCTGATTCAAGTACAAGTTTTCTTGTAATATATAAAGGATATGTTTTGGTCGATCATGTGCTTACACATTTGTTCCAGAACTATACCAGCTCCTCATATTTGGTTAGGTTTGGTAAACAAAGTTTGCATTTTTGTTCCTGTTTGCTGACCATCGTCGCTTCTCGCACTCGTTTCTTGTTGCTGATTGTTTGGTCAGCGGAAGCAGAGAAGAGAGAAAACAAAATAGAAAAAGAGAAAAGCGACACACAGAAGAAAAACAACTGTAAATGAATGGAATTTGATCATTTCCTCGGCCCCTGCTTCTACAACTGTTATTTGCCGGTTGCCTGGCCATCATATCGTTGGAGCACAGGTTGTTGCTGCTGTTTGTTTAGGCGCAGGTAGGTTTTTGGGGTGTTTAGGGGCAAATGTTTGTCATGGAGAACTGAAATTCGCTGACTAGCTGGCATTTATGGCATACAAGTGAAATTATGATACATGGTAGAGCACGACGATGACGACGACGATGACGATGATGATGATGAGAGTGCTGGCGCCGAGTGTTGATGCAGCGAAAAGTGGCAAGTCGCAAGTGGCGAGTGAGGGATGCAATTGCCAGAGGTAAAACGTGCAAGAAATGAGAAAATATGACAGCCAGACATAGCGAAAAGTGTAACAAATGTTGAAACAGAAACAGGGAGAGAAAGGAAACACACAGTCCGCAGGCAGGCAGGCAGGCAGATAAATTGCATACACATAGTCACAATCCCACTCACTACCCTGGGAGTTTGCAGATGAAGAGAAATGAATGAGAAAATGTGCAGCTTATGAAATGAAACAACAGAAACCCAGCATGCAATCGCGACACTCGTCTGCAGTTTGAATCAAAAGCTCAAGCCTTTTAGTCCTAGACAAACGTGTAAAAAGGGGCCTTGAGAAAAAGGCCAACGATGTTGAGGCTGAAACTGGTGGGTGCCACATCATTGTGGCTGCCTCACAAAGTCCGGACGACAGTCGTGATCTAGCGGAAATTACAGTTTTCTTTTTATTTAAAGTGCTTGTCTTTGAACGCAATGCATCCCATCAAAAAGAACTGCATATTTATCGTCTCACTTAATTGAAAAATATCAAAAATATACATTCATATTTAAGACCACTTCAACAGTTTTAAATTACTCCACTTAAATGAATAAAACAAAAAATAAATAAACTGAAAACAAGGCATAATATTTGCGAGGGATGGCTAGATAGTCATTTCAATCTGGCCAAGGTAGATTTATCTAATGCAAGCCTTAAAAAATAAATCGTTTTTGACGGTTTTCACCCCGCCCAAACTAGTTACCCGGCGGTTTCAGAAATTTGTTTGCGGTTTTTCGTGCAACTGGCAACTAAACTTGAAGCGAAACAAAAAACCGAGAAAACCTTTATGCCGTTTGCAAATGACTGTGGTTGTGTATACCGACTTTTTTTGTGTGAATGTTTTCGACTCAAAATTCGGGCTGTGCAACCCCATCTAAAGTCTAGACATTGCCATTTCCGTTCAACGTGACTGCTGTCCGGCGTAGAAGTTAAGGACAGAGGGGCACAGTTAAAAGGCTGTGGGTGATATCCTCATCATCATTATCATTATCATCATCGCCTACGACATCTATCTACAACAACAACTTTTTGGCTATTTGTGGCCTGTCGTCGTATTCTGCGCCATATTAGCATATCGTTGACAACCATTTGATAAAGAATAATGTAGACCTATGTCTAGGAATAGTGAAACGTATTTTTGAAATAACAAGCGAACCCCTATTCCATTAATCAATATCTATACATTTTCGGCGTGTTAAACGCACATACAGATAGGCTTTTAATTAATTCTAGTTTGAGGCTAATTTGTGGGTTTTTTGACTCCCCAACAAGCATGCTTTTTGTTACAAAAATCCTGCGCTATGTTGACATTAAAATCCAATTTTCAAAACGGCAACTGCAATAAATATCACAATGCAAACAGAAAAGTCCATATGAAAAACCAAACAGATAGAAACGAGTGAGCAACATAAACTTAATGATACCCAACAACTGTTAAATACAAATAAATTCCTTTCCAATCAGTCTCTTAATCAAAATGCACATAATTATGAATAATATTTATTGAGCATTCAAGCTATATTAAAATGTTTACAGGGTATCACCGCTGGCCAAAGCCTTGGCAACCGGATAGCTTACAAAATGCAAGCTTCACGCATTGCCACGCCCATTTTTAGTATGCACTTCCCTTGTTTTCGCGTGCAACATACACAACATACACACAGAAACCCACACACCACAAGCTCACCAAGTTTTTCAACATGTATGCGTGTGTCTATGTCTGGAATGGGGGAGGTGGTTTGGTTTGGTGCGGGTCTATGCATGGTAATATTATTGCCAATTTCGCAATGTTTACAATTTGCAATGGCTGACAGAGAGCGAGACAACACCAAAAGCACAGACAGAACAGAGAGCGGGATGGAGAATCGAGTGAAATTCGATTGCAAATTGAATTTTTATTGAAAGTTGGCGGCTCGACAAAATGTCAGTCTGCAAAAAAACCAAAGTTGAAACGAAACCAAAATCCAGTGGATAGTTCTTCTCGAAGGTTTTGTTATGCATTTGTTTTGCTAGTTTATTCTTTTAGCTACGTAACCTTACGCTTCAATAGTGCATTTTGCATTAGTAGGAAATTTAATATTACTCATCAAAAATCTAGCAGTTTACTTCCCATTCAAAATCCCGCGTCTGTAATAAAATTGACTCATGTCAAGAATTTCTGCAGCTCTTGCCTTGCTACAAAAGTCGAACTATTTTATCGCAAGCGGAAATGTTATGGAAACTGCTCTTCTTATCAGACATAAGCAGAGAAACAAACTGAAACTCGAGTGCAAACTGAATCAACCGACTTTTGCTGGCTGTTTAATACATTATTATACTCTTATACTGTTCTAGATCAGTTCTTCAAGTAGACTGCTGTTTCCAAGTTTATTATTGATTGTATAGAGATAATTGACATGCATTGAATTTTTAAAGTGGAAAAATTCAGATGTCTGCTTCAGAATAATTTCATAAAAACGACTACTTAAGATAAGCCCCTATTTTATTAAAAGTAAACAAACTACATTAAAAGTATAGCGGAAATCAAATGACGACTTAGCTGCATTTTCGAATGGTATTTTCATTTTAATTTTGAAGCCAACAGATGGAACGAATCAACTTACCTGTAAGAAGCAAAGAATGTTGAATCATAAGTAAAGTAATATTTAAAAATATCCAAAAGTTAAGTACTAGTTAGTTTTTATTAAAGCATTTGACATTGAATGGAATACGATATTTATCGGTCAGTCAAGTGAAATTTGAAGTTGGAAAGTTTCCATATGGGTTATAAACTAAAACTATATAATCAATTTTGTCACACATTCGAGATTCAATTTTCTCCATTAATTTTGTATATTTGTCACATTCAGTGAAATTTAATAGGCTCAAAGATAGCCTCATATCTGGTAAGACACTCAAATTTTTGAGGCGTGGCTAAGCTTGAGATTGCAATGGACGTAATTGAAAGAGAAGGAAAACGATGGAGAAGAAACAGCGTTGGCAGGCGTCGGCGGCTAGATGAAAAATAATTAAAAGCAATGACAACTTGGTTTTACATTCTCAGAGACCAGAGCACCAAAGAGAGGCAAGCACAACACACAAATCCCCAAACACGTCGCTCACATTTCAATTTACGCATGAAAATGTCATTTCCGACACCAGATGAGGGCAGGGGAAGGAATTGGGAGATGGGAGAGGACGGCGTCGTTGGTCTGATGAAATTTGCATGCAGGAATGCTAAGAAAAAATATATAATACAAAATAAGAAAAAAAACAAGAAATAGACGTAGAAGCTGCCATGGACTTAGATGCGCCTTGGCCTATTCCCCTCACTCTCCAACCCCTCCTTTCCCTCTATTACTGCCCACTCTTCCAACTTCCACGTCGCCTGTCTGTCTATTTGTCTCTTGCCGCGTTACGCACGCCAGAAGTGTAATAAAATTAAGAATTCCAAGCTGCCGTGACAAATTTTTTCTTTTTTTTTCATCATACGCAATGAATGGCGAATCCCTTGGACTGTGGAGTGGTGTAGAAAGGGACAACAACAGAGATGGTAGACTGAGGGAGAGTGAAAGCAGCAGGGAAAGGAAGAGCGAGGTGAAGTAGTATCAGCGAATGAGTGAAGCATTACTGACAGCTTCACGACAGCAACGACGACGTTGAGTGCCAATTTTGCGTTAAAGAAACTCATAGTTGTAAGAAAACGATGACAGCAGGAGGCGTGGCAGCTGACTCCCGCACTGACAAAAGTACGAGTATATTAAGCCATAAAATTAGTGCGGCCGCGTCGTGCAGACGGAAGTGGGGCAAGTGGGAACAGGGCAAGCAACCAATTCGCTGAGCTGCGTACGTGAGCGGCATTAGCCAAGCAAGATGAAATTTGTTTATTTGTGATGTGATGTATCGCATAATTAGAGGACAGCCTCCAAAAAGAACTTATAATTTGGGGAAGCTGGAAATCAAGGGATTAAAGATGATTCCTTTCAATGAAGCTGCAATTAGAGTTATTAAAGAACCTTATCAAAAATGTGCATACGCTCACTTGACAACACAAGCCCGCTTTGACAGACAATATCTCAGGATCTTTGTGAAGTTGATTGCTAAAATTTGTTCGATTTAATCATTATAAAGTAATCTAGTCATTAGGTCTGTTATGAATGTGCGGTTCGGGGTTGGCACCCCAAGTAATTTTGTTGCCGAAAGCTGCTTAAAATGCGCAAAACAAGCGGCGCATCTAATCCAGTGATAAAAAACAAAATCATCAGAATGAACAACGAAATGTGGAAATACATTAGAGTGAGCACGCTTTGGATTCGTTTGGAAATCAACAAATTAGTATGCAAGAGACTACAAGACTCACAGATGTTGCTTTGCTGTTCTTGGCCCGATGTTGTTAACGTTGTTGTTGTAAAGTTATGAGATGTTGATTGACTAGACTGGCTTGACAAATAAATGAGTTTGTTATCATAATCATCATATTATTAGCACTGCTTATGAATAACATTAAATGCCACTCACAAGGACTAGATGATAATGCTAATAAGGTCGACGGGGTCATCTAACAGAATGGCTAAAAGGAATTATGTAATCATCCGACGAATCATACAAATAATGCTACCTTGAGGTCTTGACGTTTGCAGCCCACACAACATTTGTCAATATAAATGAGGCATAGTCACATTTCGCCAATTTTTATGATTAATTAAGTGTCCACATTAATTGCAGACGTGCAACAAGCTGGCTGGCATGCAACATGCCGCACACCGACCGCACTCAACCCCAATGGATGCCCCAGCAATTTGCTGCCAGGCCGCGTGCATTGGCCAGAACAAATTGCAAAGCAATCGCCAAATAGCCAAAGCAACTGATGCCTATATCTACACACAGTATGTACATATGTAAGTTCTCGTATATAGGAGATGGAATATGAGTGCATCAGTGAGTAGATACGGTTGTACACGAACTCGTTGCTCACAGTTGTGTGGTTGCAACAACTTTAAAAAGCCAGAAGCTCCGTCAACTGTTGAAATTACACATACTCATAAACACACAGCCACTCAGACAAACACATCCCATCCCATATCGCTTGCGTAGTTATACCGAGTGCCAGAAACTTTTTTATATTTTGTGTTGGTTACGTTTTATCAGCCGTTTGTGGCCTTTTGACTCTGGTCTGTCTGGCCAAAGTGGCAACTAGAAAACGCAGTTAGTTATTTTTGGATCTTTGCCAAATTTAGTTAATTCAATTAAATTTCTCGCAATCTTTCGCTTTGATTTAAAGTTGAAAGATCTGCCGCTGCTGCTGCTGCTGCTGCTGCTCCTGCAGCTGTCAGTTAGGGGCTTAATTAAGTGCAACACAATAAATCAACGAATTTATGCGAACACGTTCAAGGCATATTAATAGGTGATAAAGTAGAGGTAAAATGAAGGAGCAGGCAAAAAGAGACAACAGCGAGAGGGAGATATTTCGAGTGGCCAACAAACAGACAATAAATAAACATGACAGATAGAACAGCAAAAAGAGAAAAAGTATACTGGCCTAGCGAACGAAATAAAAATGTTAATTACCCAAACGCAATTATCACAATGATCATTATACGACGTAGCTAAAATAATGGTCATTTACACTGTGCAATTATCTCAATACCTTTTCGAGTCGAATCATTGGAATTGCTTAGATTTATAATATTTCTTATACTAATGAACTAGAAGTCCGTGTATCAAATTATTTTGGGTTCGTCGAAAATAACGAAATATGCACAAAATTATCACAGTGAAAAGTGGCAGCTGCAACAGCCGATAAAATCTATGGGAATTCCTTAGGTTACACAGACACAATAAATAATAATAAATTATAAATCATTCACATCAGTGGCACTGCGAATAAATGCGAACTGACAGCTGCAGAGCTCCCAAAAACTAGGTAAGGAATGTGATAGGAATACACACTCAACCGTACATCAGACTTGTGGGAGTGATTGTGGGCGAATTACGAGGGAAAGCTTAGAGGCTCTCGGCAATATGACAAGCCAACAACATGCATAGCGCTTATAATTTATGACTATTATGATTTTCACCGGGCGGGAGAGAGGGCACGAAGCAAACCAAGTCCCAAGCAAGAATCCCAGGGTGTCCCAGAGTCCGAGTCGGACTATGAAACAAATCTCATACACGGCGGCTGCTTATTATAATTAGCTACAAAATTGCACATGACTGCAATAAATGTTTCAATTATTTATAATCCCATCTGAACATGCATGTGTTTTTGTTGTATGTGTTGCGTTTGTGGTTAGCTAACCCCTAAACACTTACGTGAGGCCCCTGTCATCTGGGGAAACTGTGTGGTTATTGCGCATTAATTATGTTCAATTACAAATTGCAGTATGAAAGTTTCGCAAAGTGTTTGCCAAATCCAGCTTTATATGGTATAATAAATCATTTTAATTAAGCTTTAGATCTCCGCAATATCACAAGGCGAGCGAGATGCTAAGAGAATGAGACAGTCATCTTCGTATTATCTCTTTTTATATTGTTACTCTATATACCCTGCAAAACTTGTAGTCTAAAATAGGAAACAGCAATCTGATTCTCCACAAACAACACTGATCTATTATGAAATTCGTAGTATATTGGAGCCCTCAACCCATTTTTCAATTCGTATCTAGGTATTTAAGGTTGCCTATCAAAACAGTATATTGTTTTGAAATATTGCAGATCTTTACTTATTTCATTAAACACGGCATCAGATAGTCTAACACTTGTAGTTGTTTTTTGTTTGTGAATCAAATTGCTTAAAAAGTTTTAATGAGCATCAATTTATAAAGTGGCCAGCACTGTGGATGAGTCTTAGATAATGAAACATAGACACTTAAACTCCCCTCAAATACGACGACCCTCAACCATGTTTACAAAATGTATCGATCCATTTTGACTCGACCATAAATAAATTGTGTACAATTTATCTTTCAACGGCATTTGTTTAACATAAATAAAAACAACGCGGCCAACATTAAAAGCCAAATTAAACAACTATTTTTGGCATGCGAAAACTCTCTATGGATCTAATGATCAGAAATGGAATAGAGATGTTCCAACAGAATGAGAGAGAGGGAGACACAGCCATATATAGATATATACATAGCTAAAAGGAATAATGGATAGATTGAATATGAATGGGGGAATGGGGGAATGGGAGGATGGGAGGATGGGAGGATGGGAGGATGCTGACGGTACTGGTAATGCTAATGCTAATGGTAATGAGCTGTATGCTGATTTGATGTGCCGCAACAAAACAAAGCAAAATATTTATATTTAGTGTTATGGTTGGGTTTGTTGCTGCTGTTTGTTTTTTCGTCAGTTTCTTTGTTGTTATGTTTGATTAGGTGAGCAGAAATTACGCAAAAATTAAATTGCAATTAACTGGAAATTATATCAGTTATTATGCATATGAAATTCATAAACAAATAAGCTGCAATAATTGCGTATTAGCAAACAAAGCCGAACCATAGTCGGGTAATTGGACCTTAATTCATGTACATTCCATTGAACCGGTTCAATAGCATTTTGAGGCAGCTTAAATAATGCAAATGGGAGTAATGCATAAAATGTTTCCAAATTATTAAATAAATAAAAGTAAATGCAATCTTTGAACTGGTTCTGATAACTAGCTCAACAAAGAACAAAGGAAATGCGGCCAAAACTGGTTTAGAATGGTTTCAAAGTAACTGTTAAGGAATTTGTGATTCAATGCTTCCATTTAATATAAATGAAACTGGTTCAGATGAACTAATGATTTTTACGGTTTTTTTCTTGTCTACGAGTCAAACGAAATTTCACTTCTACAATTGAGTACGGTTCACAAGGTATGTTGAAAATATTTTAAGTACAGAAAACAGATATTTTTCAACAGCTGTTCTAGACTCTCGTTAATGAAAGGTTTAATGAACTCAGTGAATCATTTCTTGAGCCAAACAATTTGTTCAAATAATAATTCTCAGCTGCTTTCCTATGTATTTTACACTTGATTGTCTACCAAAAATTTAAGCATAAGAAAAAATACAAATACACTTTTCGAATTCTACTATGTAGTAAAAACTAGAAGGCAAGACAATGAGAAACATTTGTCGGGTGTGTGAGGTGGGAAAAGTTTTTTGGCAATTGTCACAGTTGTAATTACAACAAGAACATGTGCGGCAAGGGACAAGACAACTGAGGCGCAACGAAAATGCTAATTAATGTGATTATGTTGCCGTTTTAATGTTAAACAATTGTTTAGCGATTAGTCAGGCGTCAGAGGCGCAGACAACAGTTTCCGCAAAGAAAGCGAGGAACGATGGGAAACCTCAGGATGATAATTTGTTGTAAAAGTACAGCCGGGCGCCAATTTAATGCCAAAAGTTTTGCCATCAAGAGAAAAGCGAATAGTAGCAAAAATTACACATTATACATTACACATACGCCCTGTGCGGCTGCAGCCGCGAAGTAGTAGAAAAGTTTAAAGCTTTTGACAAGCGCTGCGCTGAGGTGTTGAAAGCGTGGCAAGTTGTGTACACTGACATCCATCTACACGAGCACGCTTCTGAGCGAGTGCAGCAGCCACAGGAAATGTGGTGGAACCTCACCTGTTCAACCCGTTAAACAGCCGCAGCGTTGGCAAAATGTTTTTGCTGATAAGCGCAGACAAATGCCACGCCCCCGAAATGCTCAAACAGCAAAAATCTCACCTAGCTGCTAGCTGACTGCCTGGCTAAACTGACAGCTATAGAGACATTAATGTGACGAGGGTTTTGGGGTTTGGGTTTTGCTCTCAACACGAAAAAGTTGCAGAAAATTACATCACGGGTTGAGCACACTGGGATAAGATGTGGGCAAAGGGGATGAGGGGCGTGAGCTCCAGCAAGAGAAAAGAGAAGAGAGAAAAGGAAATCCAGCTAAATCAGTTCATGTCTGTGGCTGGGTAAAAAATGAAAAAAAGGTGCTGAAATCTGTGCGCTACTGGCAGGCATGCTCCACACAACCCTCAACTCCATCGTCTTGTGGGACTGTTTGCTGCCTGGCGTGGCGTATCGCATGATGTGTGATATGTGGAGTGCTGCGGCGTGATTGTACCGTTTTGGGTTTGGTTTGGTTTGGTTTCATTTGGTTCGCCACTTAAAGTTGCTCGACGTCATATACTGAATATTATACAGTTTAATGTCATAACAGATTTTGTTTGTTACTCTTTATCAAGAACAAGAAGCTACAACTACTGAAAATAAGCAAACTTGAGATAGGCAACAACGTGCAACCGCATTGTTTATTTAACCTTTAGTTCAGATACTCTAAAAAGAAGATTGCTAATCTGGGAAGACTGCCTTGAACATGAGGAGCCGAACAAACTAAAACAATTTGAAAGCATAATTTTATTATTTTCTATAAATAATTGTTACAGTTTTTATGAGGTACATGTTGCTAATAATGGAGAAATTGGTTTTTGAAAGTCGTTTAGCTTCGCCCCCTTGAAATGTTTTCAGCTCACTATTGTCAAGGCAATAAATAGATAATTGGTTTAGAGTAAATATTTACAGCGCAATTTACTGCGACACTGCGGCAAAGATAAAGCTGCATTGTGAGTAATTAAGTTTAGACAAAATAAATAGAAAACATCTCGGCGCAATTGTCGTTGTCTCTTCCAAGTCTGAAGAGCTTGTCAAGTGGCCGATAAGAATGTTTGTCAATTTTCCACATTGCTTCTCCACACCCAGAAGTTTCACTTCCACCGCAATCTGTCCAAATTAATGAACAATGCAATGAAATTAACTTTTGCTGTACGATTTCTAACTTGAGATTTCCTCAGCAACAACAATATTTGATATTTGCTATGACACAGATATTGATATCATTCGTTCGAGTTTCCTTTTTTTCATTTTTGTGTTTTGTTCGTTGGTTATCAAACGATAAATAAAAAACACAAGAAGAGGTAGGCACAAAAAAAAGGGACCCAATAATTGATTTGTAGCCGGAAGAGCTGGGTAACAACAATAAACTGACAATGACAATCAATTTTCATTATTGTATCGCCAGCTAATTGAAAGTTGTTCAGATCTATTCAGCGATATCAAGAGATAGTAGACTGTGCCTATGACTGTGTACATGTGTGATTGTGGGCTTCCCATTTCCTGTATCATATGTTGTTTTCTTATTTTGATTTTTTTCTTGTAATGACAAACTTTCAACAGCCGCTCTATCATAAATAATTCAATTTTACAGCATACTTTTAGGGTAAAAAGCTGCGAAAAGTCGAACAAAACGAAAACAAGCCACAGAATAGCAACTGCAAACGTAACGAACGCCAAAGTTCACACAGTTGCGCTTCACTGCACAAATATATTAAATTTCGATTTTGGAAAAGAGCTCCTCTCCATCTCCAACGCCTATTCGAACAACGTTTGCAGCTTGGAGTGCCTGAACCCAAACCCGAATCCAAAACCGATACTGAATCCATGAGCACGTGCGTTAACCTTTGACATATGAGTAGGCTGTCCGACTGTCTAGCTGGCTGTCTGACAGGCAGGCAGTGAAACCATCAAACATATTTTATGTATTAAGGATATACGAGAGACCCACACACACACACACACACACCCACACAGTCACAGTCACAGACAGATGCCATCGAACTGCCGCCCATCGCCGAAAAATATATATACTCTCAAGGGGTCATCGGGGGGTGGGTGTGCCCAACAACAACAACAAAACACAGAAAAAATCACGTTACAATACAGCAACAGGGACACCACGAGGACACATATCAAAGTTGTCCGCAGAGTTGCTGTTTTTCTTGTCTCTCTCTCTCTCTCTCTTTCTCTCTCTCTTTCTCTTCCTCTAGCGCCTCTCACTAAGTCTCCCTGCCTCTCAAGGGAAATCAAAACAGATCAAAATGTCATCTTTAAGAGCTTAAATTTGTATAAAATTGTCGCTCGTAAACCCAAAAGAAGCACCGAAAAAAACGACTACGACAACTACGACTCAAAGGTGTTTGTCGGCGCGTTTTCTCAGTTTACTGAGTCTGGTAGAGTGAAGGTGTCATAGCTTATAATAACAATATAAACATATGGTTTAGTTTGGCTCTTTTCTCAATTTTAGTCATTTAGCTGCTGCCTCTATCAGTGGCCCATAAAACTGAATGGGCTGGCTTCTACAAGTCGAGAAAGTGTCAAAACGTTTTGTGTGTGCTTCGGAGCTTAAGATTGTCAATCCGTCATACATCAGTTACTATTTGGGCTGGCTTATGTTATGTGGCAAGTTATATGATGAAAGGTAACTTTTGAGATGACAACTGCCGATACCAAATGAAAATGAATGAGATTCTGCATTGCAACTCTACGTAACATCCCAAAGCAGACTACAACTTTTTGTTTATTTATATTACTTCAGCAGTTTCTGAATGATCATACGAAGCAGTTCAATTACGTTAAATGAAGAAAAGAAATGACTACAATAAACATTGAGCAGCACAGTCAACTTAATTTGCAACTAGGAAAATTCAAAAGACACGAATAAACACGACGATAAATAAATGTGAGCCTGCATGAGTGTCGCATCGTCCGAAAATTTCATACCGCCTTTTCTATATATGAATGAATATGGTTATGGTGCCAATCCATTTAGCATATGCGAAGACACAAAGATGGAAGCCTGCATCTGGTTTTAATACATGATAAGCTTAAAGCAAATGCTTTGATTTCAAGTTGAGGCAACCGACACGCAGACATCTCACGTTCAATAGGACGGAAGGTTTCTCATTCATTGGATCTGGGTCTGAGTCGGATTCGAAGATGTGGTCTGGTCTGGTCGGGGATACAGCCGGACGTACGAGTTTCGAGCATGTGAGGGTGACAAAACCTAATAAAATTTAATTAAACTCAATCAAAATCCATTTAAGGCGCACAAAAACCCACCAAGCAGCGCATAACGGAACACAGTGTATGCGAGTGCTATTCATGGGTCAAAGTCTGAGTGAGTCTGAGTGTAAGTGGGTGTGTGGGTTAGTGTAGCTGCAGCAGCAGTGTGCGGACACACTTGTGGGTGCATTTGTGAGTGGACCACTTTAATTGAATTTTCAGTGCGATCTTTTAGCATCTTCACGTGCACTTGCAAAAACGGAAATGAGAATGATGTCATGTGCTTGCCTTTTGCTATTTTCACAGACACACAGACACACACACACACACACACACACACACACACACACATGAATGCACATTCAATTCAATGCGAAATTAATTGAAAAAGCTACTTGTTGCACCTGCTGACGAACAAAAACTGATTAGCTTGTAGTCAGCAATGGCAACTGCAAAGGCAGAATTCAATTTACAATATGCAACAATCAAATAATGATTTTGTTGGTGCCACAGCTGAGCGCAGCCGCCAAAGGATGCCACAACTGCAGCATTCTATAGTCAAACCAACTGGCATGGACTTTATTGGAAAACAAAATAAAAGCAAGAGTCTATAGAAGAAACATATCAACTGGCATTTAAGTTTCTCTCAGTGCATATTCATAAATGGATGATATCTACTATGTTAACATATGAATGTATGTGTGCTTTACAATAAGCTGACGTCTCTGTCTGGGTACATCTGTTTGTTTGCTTAATTTAATTTACCCAACACAACGTTGAGGGATGTTGATGACCATGTTGATAACCAAAGACACACGGAGACAAAGGGAAGCGAGTAGAATGGGTTAACGAGCAAAGGGTAAGAGTGCGGGAAAATGGGGAAGAGGTCAATTTACTTGTTAGCTCACAAATCAAAGCGCTGTTGTATGCAAATGGTTAAATTGGAAGGAGGAAGTGAGGGAGTGATGATGAACCAAATATATATTATATGTATGAAAGTTTGTATATGGATGACCCCTTAGTACAAGTGGCCCTCTTGAATTATGGCAGCTACTCAAATGGAACTGGAACTATTGGGGGAACTATTCTATGGGCTGCTATTGGGTGCAATTTACCCAAAGTAGCTGTCAAATTAAGCTCTCTGTCCGCTGCCCATTGTCCGCTACAATCCATGCCACATTCGTACTACATGTGCACGTATCTATATGCAAAACATACAAAACACATGAACGGGCCCCTCTCATACACACTCTTTCTATAGGAGATATTTTCGACAGCCTCTAGTCATATTCAACAATGTGTAAATTGCTTTCCATGTATTTCAAATTATTTATTTTCGTGTGCCATCGTTAAAAACTAAACTGAAATATCCCCGAAAAGATTTTCCATCTCATATACAGACAACAAGAACAAACAGTAAAGAAAAATGATTTTTCCATATTATAAATACATTTTTACCTCAACGCAGCGCAAACACGGACGCAGCGACTGCGACTGCGACAGCGCTGGCAGCGTTGGCAGCGCTGGCAGCGACGTCAGCGTATGCAGGTGTGCGCCAATATGCTTATTTTTAGTAGTTGCAAAAGACGCCGAGGCGGAGCGATGTCGCAGTTCGCGTAGACGTCGACTGCGGAACGTAGCCATGGTGCGCACCACTCGCCTGTTTTTAGGTATGAATTTGAGATACATTTTTGTATCTCTTTCTGCTCTTTTTGCCGTTTTTTTTTGGCTTTGGCGTTGGCTTTCGACTATTTTGTGAGTAATTAACAAGCAAAACAACAAGGAATATACTGCAGTAGCAAATCAGATGACGGGATGCAGAGGAGGAGAAGGCGGGGCAAGAATTCTGAGTACTTTGGGCAGAACGGACCGCCATTTCACTTAACTAGACATTAATTATATGCCACGAACTGAGCTACTTGAATGAAGCTGCCGCAAACCACAATAACAGCAAATCACAAAACAACTTTTGGGCATATGGCGCAATGGCAATGGAAAAAATAGTAATAATAATTATTTTTATTATAAATATTGTACATACACACGTGTATAGTAAGATAATTATTGCGGCATACTGCAAACTAAATTTAGCTCAAGGCTTTTGTTTTTTCATCATGAGTGCTACCTGCGATTTATCACTTATAGTTTTCTTATATCTGAGTGAATTAGTTTTCGTATACTAACAGCATTCAGGATCTAAGTATTATACAGAGCTGAAGCTGCAATTAAATTTGTATTTCGTTGATGATGCTAACACAAGAGTGAAAGGCATATTTCTCAGCCGATTGCTAGTCAACTTAAGTTGAAAGAAAATAAACATTTAAACAATGAAATTTTGGAACCCCAAAATTCTAAAGATTATTATTATAAAAAAAAATGTTTGGCTATGGCATAACAAGGATTTGCAATTGCAAGAAAAGTCGCATATTACAATTTTATCCGATCGCATAAAGGGTTTTGTAGTAACTATAAGCGCATTCAGAAGGTAATTCTGATGAGAACTTTGGTATCTGTATCACAAAACAATTATTATACAAATGGTGTGATTACTGTTTGTGTCTTACAATTGCGTTTGCTTACGTTTGCCTAATTCAATTAAAAATAAAAAAATTAATAAAATTAAGCTTAATGCTTTTTTATACCCGAATTGATGGAAATATTCTTGTAAATAAAAATACTTATGTTTGGGGAGAGTTTCTTGATGTAAAGTATAAGCGCACGTCTGGCATTGGCTATTGTTATCGTTGTTGGAAACTTACCTACAACGAAAATGGAAAAAAGAAAACGCACATTAGATATTAATAACTTACAACAAATGCGTCGCTGCATCGCCGTTCAAAAAACTCTGTTTCGTAAGTTCAAAAATGCAATACAAATAAAAAAATGTATGAAGAATTTAGAATGAAGTCAAAACAGAAAATTTAGAACAACAAGTAGATAGACAAGTGGTACAAGAATTTATGACTATAAAAATGTTTAATGCTTGTGTTTTTATGTTACGCGACGGAGAGGTAGCAAAGAGCTAGCGCTATATCCATTTCTCTTTCTCTCAAATCCTCCCTCTCTCTCCATCTCTCTCTTCAGAAAATTCACGTTTGCCATGTAAGTTCTTAAGCAACATTTGACAGGTAGTCCGAGGGGAGCTTCCACCACTTTGCTGTCGCTTTGACTCATGTATTCTTAGGCGTGTGAAATGGCCGCTTTCCTCCTCTACTCCCTTCTCCACCTCTCACTCTTGCTGTCTCTTTCATCCTTCGTTGTTTCTTCCCCCTTTTTTACGATTCATTTTTAATTAGCTGCTTCTGCTTTCTCAACACTTTTCATCAAAATTTTATAAAGTTGCCATTTGATGAAAGTGACAGTCAGAAAAGGGGAGCCGAGAACGTTAAATAATGAGAACTGAAAAAATGAGCATAAAGAAAGGCAAGAAAAAAAGGCAGATCATATGAGGGCTTAATCCCACAAACGTTGAGGACAACTGCCATGACTGGTTGCTACAGTATTGTCTGTTGTCATGCCAAAATGGATTAAGATACGGCAAGGCTCATTGGAGGTTGAAGGGGCAACATTTGTCTTTTAGACTTATTTTTATGTTCTTTTAATATTTTTAAAATTGATATTTAAATATGTTTTATTGTTTCTTGCCAATTTTAATGTCATTTTGATTTTTGAATTTTTCATAGATAATGTTATTATTATTATAATTATTTTCCATTAGAGTAATTATTTATTAAAAGTGTTTTCTCATTTCCTCAAGAGGTAAGAACACAATTGGCTTTGCTGGCTGAGCTCCTAAGGGGAGCAGGAAAAAAAGGAACAACGAACTTTCCAAGAGACTCTTGTAGCATGTATACAGAGATACGTACTGTGCAGTGCATATATTTTTTAATCAAAATTCTCTTAAATAATTAAAATGCAAATTGTGCGAGCATAAAAATAACAACAAACAAATGGCAGGCGATGCCATGACACAAGGCAAGGACAAAGCAGCTAAAGGACAACAAACAGCAGGGCGAAAGCCGAATGATATGACAACCGCAACAGTAACAACAATGATGATGTGACGAATATGATCATCGTGTTGAATGGGTGGAGAGTGGCAAAGAGGACAACGACGATGGCTCTGACAGTTCTTTGTGGCATTTTTCACCGCCAGTTGACAACACAAGAGTAAACAAGTAAGAAAGCTACAGTCGAGAGCCCTCGACAGTGAGGTACCTATTACTCAAGTTGAGAGAAAAAAATTAGCTACTCATATATTTAAAAAAAAATACTGAAATACCAAAAGCTTTAATATACCGCACACGGTCACACTGTCAAACCAAACCCATGCAGCTGTATTACGTTTTTCATCCGATCACAAACAAATTCTTACCAATTATTAAGACTATAGTTATTATTAAGAGTACCAAACCCCAATGCTCTAGTTTTTCGAAAACAAACTTGATCATGGATATACTTTACATCGACGGAGATACATTTTCTGTTGGCACTAAGTTATAATACCCTTCTACCCTGTGTGTAGCGGGTATAAAAACGGAAAAAACGACGAACTGAATAAGAAACATGTTAACAACAACAGATCCTTGAAAGTGTTAACAATGATGATGAAGATTTTAATGTTAATGATAAAAATGATTATGATGTTAATGATGATGATGCTGATGCTGCCGCAAACAGCAGCTGAGACTGAAGGCCAAATAAAAAGAGTTACATAAGTATCACATGGCATCTTTCAGACTCCACTCATAACCCATTCGAAATGACCTCTGCGTACACACTCATTCACACACTCACTCACTCACACTTGCACAGCCACACTCCCGCACACATGCGTGCTAAATTCATGGCACGAGCTTTGCATGCACAAAAAGGTTTGTTGCCTTCTGAACCCCTTCTGTAAATTCAAAGGGTGCCAACGGCACGTGTTGTTAAGGGTTCCTCTCTCCTCTCCTCTCTCTTCTTTCCTCTTGCCTCATCCTGCTTCTTCTTAACTCCTCATTCCTCAGTCACGCTCCTTCACATCTCATCCGTGTGTTTCCGACTCTCTCTCCCCGTAAGCACTGTGAACGTTCTGTTCATTAAGCTGCTTATTATGTTTGCACTTAAAAATTCACATGTGACTATAGCAGACTGATGTGTCCTACAAATTTTAGTTGTTATATGTAAGCATGTGTGTGTGTCCTTTAAAGCTGAAATTATTAGCATACTCAAGGGCAAGCGCGCAGAGGTTGTGGTATTTGAAAATCTAATTAGGACAAAAGGGAGGACATTTTTGCTTTTAATAGTTATACTTTTTGTTGTAATGAATATTTAATGCTCCTCTTGTACCTGTACCTCACGCTGCCCATATCTTGTTTTTGTTGTTGTTAACATAAAATGCAATTAAGCATACACCATGTAGTACCAAGCAACCCATATTTTGTACACGTCCATAATCATTTGTACTTTTTTTTCTTTCATCATATAAATATTAAATTATGCACACAAAAATTTACATTTTCGTATTTTCAGGGCGTTTGCTTATTATTTGATGACTTCCTGCGTTTAATTGGGTAGGTTGAAAGGGACCAAACGAATGACAGAAGATGGCAAATGAAATGTGACCGCAAACATTTATAAAAGAAAAGCATCTGCCTAACCAAGCTTAAGCCGTCGAGAAGCACAACAAAAGCGGCAGAACGTATTTCATTAGACTCATCAAGCGGTTTTGACGAAATGATATATTTTGATATAATCCAATTATATAGTCAGAGTCAGAAATAATGTAGTTATACATATAACATTGTTCGTATTCATTCACTAACTGATTATATTATAAACGCACAGTCCCATCGATTAATCACACAACATAGATAACAACTTATTTACGCCCTCCATTTGGCTAAATACTTATTTAAACCATCTCAAATCACAGTTAAAATAAATTATGAAATCGTTCGTTTGTGTTTGAAATCCCACATTCAATGACAGCAATCACCTGAATTGCAAACTCTAAGTTCGAGAGTCCAATTTTTAAGTTCCCATTAACTACGTTTCAATTACAGTTAATAGCAGACAATGTAAAAATGTTGCAAACAATATAACACAGATGTGTAATGTTGTCTAACCAACAATCCAATTTAGTTATGAACAAACAAGGACACGCTAAGAATTCGAAGGTACGACTAAAAAGAGTATTTAAATTCTGGTAAAGAGAAAGCGGTGTTTATTTCTGCTACGATAGACTGGAGGTCTACAATCCAGACACGTACACAAACAGCAGTGGGGCAGACAGTTGGCTAGCTGGGAGGTTGACAGAGTGGCTGAGTGGCAAAACGTTGACAAAGACGGGGGGGAGGGGAATAGCGGGATGGGTGCGACAACCAACTTTATTTAAGCGAAAATGTAATTTTATGCTTTTTAATTGAGCGAATATGCGTGTAACATGTGCAACTCGGCAAAACAGAGATCAAATCGGGCAGCCAAAGGGGAAAGATGGGCAAGGTGGAAGGATGATGACATAGACGAAGTGACTGGAGTGCCAAAAAGTATTCCGCAATGTGTTGGCTTTAAGTGAACGTTGGATGGAGGTGGTGGCGGGTCGGCTTGATGAGTTTGCGATGCATTCAAGCGTCAACATGAATACAAAGTAAGCGCAAGACTTCTAACCTGGTTGTCTGCCTCTTACTCTGGTTCGGAATCTGCCTTTGGCTGCAGCTGTTGACGGTGCAGCTGATGTAGCACATTAACTGGCCAGGACACTTTCAGTCAACAGGGGAGGTGCTTAATGTGTTTAAGCAACTAAAAGGCGCTGAGACAGCTCTAAGAAAGGAACAGAGAGAGAGAGAGAGAGAGGGAGACAAAACGAGGGCGAGGAATAGTGTTGAAGGAAGGAAGGGCGAAAGGATGAAATCGTTGCCAGACTGGACGTTGATGATGAAAAGCAATAAAAATGCAACATTATTAATCATCATCAATCAATGTCATCCATCAAAATTGCGGCACTGGCGTTCGGGGCGTCATTTATGAAGCTGCCTTTTGTTCTGCCTCTGTGCCTTGTCCCATTATCATCAACGGCTGGCTTTTTCATCTAGCACCCATGCTAGAGGCCCGAGGCGAGACTTCTAGACTGGCTGGAGACAATACAGAAAGCGATGAATCAAGGGCGAAAGAGGGTCTGCTTTTAGCATAGTTGCAAAGCGAAGCTTCAATGCGTAGTATTAAAGACACTGCGTAACATACGCTTCACTTTTCAGATAAAAGAACGTTCAATATTTTCTGTAATCATAAAACGCGTACACATGTTACACCCAATAAACTTCGAAGAAATTGGACTGGTTTGGTGTCCTTAGCTCTTACAGATCTCTGAAATCCACGCGTATACTCAAACAGGCGGATATGTCTGAATCAATTTCTGGCCTATAATATACATTTGCATAAAACTCCAATATCCTATTATGAGCATTTTTAAATTACGTTCCAGGATGTTCGCTATAATAAATGCATATAGCTTGTAGTAATAATTTGCTGATGACATTTAAGTTGTCTAGTCCACTTCTTCTGTTTTGTTGGCACATATTAATCACTTCATAAATTTTGAACTTAAATTACTATTAAATCTAATTTGATCGATTTTCAAACGATGTTAATTTAATTTCATCACTGCAATATATCAAGCTAAGAGCTATTATCTTGATCTATGAATAACTCGATCACACGTTGAACTTGACCCGCAACATATACAATTTTTAAGATCATCATTAAGAAGTTGAAGATTTCTTTTAAGCCAACAAAAATGTAAATACAAAATTTTTTTGTTTGTGCTATTGCATTGTTAAATCGTTGAATAACTTGCGCAGATTCTTTTTTTATCGCTTTGCGGATCGCTTGTTTATTGACTTCCGATTTCGAGGGGCAGGGTCTCCACTCATACATATGGATTGTATAAATATAAATTGAAGAAAAACGTGTCTAATTTATAGCATTTTTATAGTTGTAGAATAGCGTTGCCAAAACAGAAAACAGTTTTGGCAGACTGCTGAAAGAGTAGCTTGCACATTGGGAGACATTGGTGCAATCAAGATTTAACTAAAATTTTTGCGTAAAATCCTATTATAAGCGAACAAAAAGTGGCGCTTCAGAATAAAGTTTCGTTAAAGTTCTGTAACCGAAACACTCGTTGCAAAATAATACGAGAAGAGTAAGAAAAGTGCAGCGACTGCAAATAGTTGTTAAACAAAGGCAAGAACAAGACAAGACGACGAATTGGGCAACAACCAAGTTCAAAGAGAACGAACGGGTGTAGGAATAGAGGAGCAGGCTACCAGGTGAAGTGGGTAGCTGACATTATAGGAGTACTTCCATTATATTGTATGTCAATTGCTTTTCAAGCATTCTCGACAAAGAAGAATAGTAAAAGAAGCGGCAGCAGAAGGTGCTACGAGTAGTTGTTGTGGACGGCACGGCAAGAGGTGGTTGAGGGAAGTGGCAGCAAAGTGCCGCAAAGTTTATAAGCTGACTTTTTTGTGAGCCAAGAAGTTTTAAAGTCAAGTAGCAAGATTGGGGAGGGAGAGAAATGGTAACACAGTCTGTTAATTAAATTCACGTAGAGGCAAATCCGAAAAGAAACCAAGAATAAATTAAGAAGAGCAAAACAAAATACAAAAGACAATAAAAAAAATGGCCAAAAAGGTGACATGATGTAATCTAGGAAGAGAGCACGTGGAGTGAGGCAAGTGGATGGTGGAATGAGCCGAGTTTTCAGGCTTGTCAAACTTCTCAATGTGTAATTATCATATAAATTATGCTAATGCCGCAAGCGATTCTTTTCATTTGTTGTTGTTTACACACTAAACATATGACATCCATTGACGCTTTGTTTTTTTATTTTCTTATTGCCATTTTTTGCTGTTTGATTGTATTTCCATTTCAAGTCGTTCTTTCCAACTTCGTCGACTTTCTTGAACAAGTTCATTGACACTTACACCGTTTGTGTTGTTGTGCGTTCTTTCCCTTGCTTTTTGTTGCACCTTTTGACTTTCATTTGTTTTAGTTTATAGATTGCTTTCCAAATGATATTTAACAATCCATAAGTTTTTTTTTTGCTTTCCATGTGAGATGAAAAACCTTTCTAAAGTGATAGGCAGCTAACATGATTAGCTGCGATTTACTGAATTGATTTTCAAACAGAAATATTGACCTCAAAAACTTTTGTGCGAAAAGTGAGCGAATAACCTTTTTTCTATAGAGAAACTCTTACTAAATATTTGTATGATTTATTTTCAGGGCATTTCTTTCACTATTGAATTTTTTATTAAAGTATTACTATCAAAAATGTATCACAACTTATTAATTTTGATCCGATTGTATTCTACACCTTGTGCATACGTTTTCAGCAACTTAAATTTTCACAAAAATATAGGCTACAGAAAACTCACGTACTTTCTTTTTATTCTTGTACTATTCTGACCTGATTTCTAACGCTCACTGCCTTCGCCCATTCGTTCACATGGAATCTAATCATTCATTAGACGCACGTTTCTTGTTTCTTCTCCTAGATTTTCAAACGCTTCTGTTCTTGAAAATAAAAACTATCGCTTCAACCTGAGTCACATTCACGGCAAAACCAAAACAAATAAACAACGAACAAAGAGACGCACACAAATGTGCAAAAGAAGGCACAACAGTTCATAGAAATCAAGACAAGTAAACAACATACACCATAAATGTTAACCTAGTTTATTTTCAGAAAACCAATTGACAGTATGTGAAGATGGCAATGAAAATTATGAATATTTTTTTTCAAATTTTTGTTTTATTTTCTCTTTGCTCTGTCAAATCAAAGCTCCTCTGATTGACTGCTGGACGGGACTGCTCTCGGTTTAGTTGCCACTAAAAACAAGTTGCTTAATACGCCCACTGGTTGACCGCAATTTTTGAGAGGCGTTGGAGCGGTCGGGTGCGCATCATGGCAGCGCAGCATCAACTGAGCATCAATGTGTTATCTCTCTACCTGTTGAAAATTCCAAAGTCTTTATGCCTCTTGTAGTTTTTCATTTTGCTGTTATTTTTAACAAAAGGCGGTGTGTTCTGCAGATTTTGGCAGATTGGAAATAAACTTTGTCGCTAAAGTATAGCAAAATGACGAAAACTCAGTAAGTCAAGATAATAAGGGGACATACTAGGCATAGTTTTGTTGCTTAGCTTTTCTTAAATTCCACTAACTCCAATACGATAAACCAAAATATAGTTGAGACACTAGAGGGATACAGGAAAGCGAATGAGTTCATGGTGAAAAAAGAAAAAAGACAATTTCCATAAAACGCTGTGAGAAAAATGCACAAGTGACGCTATTCTTGAGGTATTAAGGTCAAAAGTGTTAAACCAAAACAAAACAGCAACAGCGAATCAGGTAATACAAACAGGCAACAGCAGATTTGCAGCAACTTCAACCGCAAAAAGCACAAAGGCATAAAAAAGCAACCAAAGCTTGGTCAAAAGCATCTCCTCTTGGTAATAACATGAAACAGACCATGCCAGCAAGTAACAGTAAAGAGAGTTCTAGAATTAGGTCAGACACACACAGAGCGAGAGAGCGAGAGAAAGAGAGAAATGTGCAACGCAAATATGTAATTGGCCAAAACTGCCTGGGCTTGCATTGCCTGGTCTGTTCTGGCCTGGTCTGGCTGAGAGCTTGGCTTAAATGAAAAGAAAGTTAAGAACAAAAAGAACCGCAAATAATCGCGGAAATGGCAGAACATCAGAATCTACGTTCGGCTCTGGCCAACACCGTTATGTTGACCGCCTTAGTTAACGGTACTGCTGTAGAACATCGCCCGCCCAGTTGCCCCTCTTCATCTCACAAAGTCACGAAAAACCGGTTTAACTGACTGAACGTGGTCTTCTTCTTCTGCTTCTGCCTTTCAACAACAACATTGACACCCATTTTTGCAGAAAGTCTTTGACTTTGGTTTCCTTCAGGTTCTTCTCTGCCGACTGACGATTGAATACATGGCGATTGGAACTGGTTTTCAATTTGTCATAAAGTTTTTTCTTTATATAGCGAAAATGAGCGGCTTTCTAAAAAGACAAACGCAGCATATCAAAATGCCTTTTCAGAGCAATCAATAGCACAAAATCTCTGTTGGCAATAAATTGATAGCTATTATAAAAGAACCGTTACATAAATGCATCATTATGTTTGGCTGATTCATTAGCTCAGCCATTAGTTAACATTGTCTCTCATTAACAATTTCAATTTAATATTTGGCATCATTTTTTGTCAAATTTAAAACGCAGGTTCTGCAAGTTAAAAAATAAACAGCCAACAAATATAAAACGAAACCGGAAATTATTCAATCCGCACAACAAACCAAACTTGGTCGCTTCCGTTTGATTGCCACGATTGAAAAAAACAATGTTTATAAATATTCGTCTGCAGTTTCGTTCCATTTGTTTATAAGTGTGTTAATTTGCCTCGATTCTTGTTTTGTTTTTTCGCTTTTGATTTTGTTGTTTTCTTCTTGATCGCAACTCTAATTAAATCATTTGACTTGCACACGAGCAAGCTTAAATTCAAAGTCAAATTACCATTGAATACTAATTTAAAATTATAATAATAACTAATGTGAAACAGTGTTGCAATAACGTTGGCACAACTAAAATTACCAATTATTTCAGCTCAATGCAACAACAATTAACTCTTCACCTCCATTTATACCTCAATTGTATTGAACGAATATTTTTAACTTTCTATTTAATTGCGACTAATATAATTGTTCAATTGAAATTCGAATAGTTTCTTCATTCAGTGTAATAACACTTTCAGTTGTGATGTCTCTTACAGTGTTGAAGTATTTTACACAATATAACTTTCATTTGCGGTCTATGAATCCATATTTTGTTTAACTTTTAAATGCTGCAGTTCTATTCAATGTGTATTTCAAATTCAAACATCAAATGAAAATTGAATTGTATAGACATAGTTGAGGCTTCCTGGTCAATTTAGGTCTTTCATTGACTAGTCTAGCTTGTTACTTAAGAAATGATACCATGCCCAAAGTTCGTTCATTTTATAAATAGTTTCTATTTTCACATATTTAGATTTGCTACGATGTTAAACATACCGCCGCCTTCCAGCTAATACAATTTCTGGTACTTTTTACATTTTTTCCCTCGTGTTTTTGTGCTGTCTGGTTTTTGGTTTGTTTATGATCTTGACATTTTCCTTACTGGTATAACGTGCTATCCAAAACAGAGATTAGAATAAAGATTTCGCTTAAAGTTAACGCAACTTGAATTGGGCTACTCGACTGGACCGGACTGAACCAGTCTGGTTAATTAATATGTTTTATGACTTCTCGTAGTTTTTCAGAAGATCGATAAATAAATAAAATAAAAAAACACAAACCAAAAATATTCGCATGTCTGATTATTATGCAATATGTATGGTGTAAGACTATACAATATGTGTGTTCCAACATTTATTCAGAAGTGTAAGAAGTTTATTTTATGCACTCAAATAAATGGTTTCAGCAATCGATCTTCACATCATTTGACATTTTGAGTTAATTAGCGTCACTGTCAGAGTATCGAAATCATGTCGTTTTGATGAGTTTCTCACACTGTTATTTAAATTTCATAATATATTTAGTAGATTTATTTTGGTTTTGTCAAATCAACCAAATTCTTAGACAAAAGCTGTCAGACCTGTTTATTTACAATAACAGACCAACAAATGAGAAATGTATAATTAAATTGGCAACTTATTTTGTTTTTTGGTGGTCTGAAAAGCCTCCTTTACAGAGAAAAGGTCAAGCTACTTTCATGTATAGGAATTTATTTATTGCATTTATTCTTATTCTGTTTTTATTATTTATTATGATACTGTCAGGAATATATTGACTAAAACTCGTATATCATATCATATATTGTATATCTGTTTTTATTATTTATTATGATACTGTCAGGAATATATTGACTAAAACTCGTATATCATATCATATATTCTATACAAACAATTTTTTGTTTTGTGTATCCATGGGAATATTTATAAAAAAGAACGATATTAACAAGTTGTTTCGCCAAATTTCTCTGCAAAAATAATCAAGCATTTGTTATGCAAATTTTTGTGAGGTTTGCAACCCTTTTGTCCTCATCATTTATAATGCAAATAAATGAGTCTAAAAGCTGTGGGATATTATTAAGCTGACGCTATGGCATGCGATAACAGTAAATCTGAGACATATATAAATATACATAAATATATGTTTAGAAACATTTTTGAATATCTCATATCACGTGTGTCATAGCTAGGCGGTAATCGATGTCTAATCTATTAAATTGAGCAATTTATTATTGCTTGCCGTTGGTCTTTAAATAAGTGCAATTATAAATAGCTAACAAAAATAAAAAAATATATGTACATTTGTATTTATTTAATTTTACTCAAACACGAATGACGAATCCCATCCCGGAAAAAAAGAAATACTGACCATGGTGTATATTGTTCTTCTCTATGTCGGTAATCGGGGCGCATGACTAATAAATTCCCACACAATTTATTGGGCAGACTCTGTGATACGTGAAATGCCAAGTTTACCTGCTGATGTTGTTGCTTCAAAACTTGGCCACAACAACAGCAACAGAACCACAAACACAAGCACATTTCAGCCATATCACTAAGTTTGTTTTTGTTATTGTTTGAGTACTTTTAATGAGCTGCCAGCTAAAATAGAACCGAACCCAAATAAATAGATTTCTAATAGTTTTCGGCACTAAATTCAATTGGCCTCTTAGACGTAATGACGCAAACGGATGGCCAACGAATAAGCTAACATTTTGTTTAGATCACAATCCCAATATTATATAACGCAGAACGATGTTCATTCAGAGTTTGGATAATAAATAACCCATCGAGTATAAAGCCATCTGCGAAGAGTCCATATTCATACTCTTGTATCGCTTATAGAATATAATAATATTTAGATTAAGCATTGTTGTGTTTATACTTAAAGAATGTATTGGAATTTATGTTGAATGCATCTCGTGGGTTTACATACGAATTACGTACATTGTCACCTACCTGTAAATAGAAAAAGAAAGGGGAATAGATTTAGTAGGCTTTTACAGAAAATTAATTTAAACATAAATAAATATTATTCAAACAAATTGAATATTTCGGGGTCTCGATTCGTTATATACTTCACATAGTTCTACTAGATATCGCACTTCACCTATTTTTATGTCACGTTTAAGTGTGCACTGTTGGGCAAACAAATGATTCGGCCATGGCTTTGGTCTCGGTTTTGGGAGCCTGGCAAACTAGTTAAGCCACGGGGTATAACCAAAAAATCCGCATCAAAAACGCTGCTCATAAATCAGTGGCCTCTTTCAGAAACAAAGGCCAAACACTGTGAAACTGAGAAGTCCCCGTCCAACCCCCAAAGGGAGACTGGCAGACGGATAGCGAGAGGGAACGAGAGTATATTTTACATATACCAGGTCATGGCGGGTTCAGAGGGTCAACTGCTTTCGAGCCATAGAGAAGAACGCAAGACTCATAAATATTGACGCGTTTCGTGTGCTCAAAAATTGTCGCGAGCGGTTTTTGTCGCTATAGCGGTGGGGTTATTAAAAAATTCATGGATTGCAAAATGCTGGAAAATCCCAGGAATATGAAATTTTAAAATGCCCATAAAAGCGGGCAAGAAAGCCAACGAATTGGCTGACTGACTGGCAAAGCAGCTTAAACACAACCGTATATACAGATTGTTGCCTCTCCGGCTCTTTAACAGCAAAGTCTGGGGGTGAATTACTGTTTGTGCTATGGATATATGACTACACCCGCATCTACTCAAACTCTCACTCCCTCTTTAGCTCTCTTTCTTTCTCAGTCTCCGATGCTTCCCAATTTTCCAATCTCTTTCCTCTCGCACTCTGTCTATCTGCGGTCATTGGGATTTCTGTTTTCATTGCCTGCGTTTGACGCGCACATTCGCTGGGCCACTCGAAAATATCATTTACATATCCACGACACATCCTTGACTACGCCTGCTGCTTCAAATATACATAAAAGCTTCTACTTTTTATCCAACCCCCAACATAAAAAACCCTAGAATTTTTCAACCTCATTTTTTTCGTATTTTGTTGTCGTTTTGTTTGTTTTTTTTTTGCTTCAATTGGCTAGGTTGAGCGCTGACCATGCGTTGCACTCCTCAACAAACTGACACACACCCTATCTTCCTTCCAACTTATGGGCCCTTTGACTTTCGAAACTGCCATTTTGTTCTTGTTGCGGCAGTTGAATTAAGCACATAAATTAAATCAAATTTGCATGCTGCAACTTTCGATTTTTGTTTAACTCCATACCCCACACAACCCACCGAGGCCTACCAAAATGTTTTCCCAAAGTCCTCATATTGCATTAACATTTATTTTATTTTACGAGATTTTTCAGATTTAAATATTTGATTTCTATGTTGTTAAAATTTTGCATCGTTTTTTTGTGATTTTGAAAAGTGTGCCAAAAATTTGTAGAGTATTTTTC
Organism: Drosophila immigrans; assembly: GCA_963583835.1. Classification (NCBI taxonomy): domain Eukaryota; kingdom Metazoa; phylum Arthropoda; class Insecta; order Diptera; family Drosophilidae; genus Drosophila; species Drosophila immigrans. The sequence goes on along the minus strand of OY757142.1, from coordinate 28,509,483 downwards.
AAGGGATTTAACTTTAGTATTTATAGTATTTTCCTTCAATAACCACAACAGCATAAACATTTTATAGCACATCTGTGTGCAGCTCAATTCGATTTTGCTTTGTATTTTTGTTTATGCCTTAATTACGCTTATGTGGTTGATTTATTGTGGATGAAATCGGGACGGGGCGCCCGCAAGATGCCAGCTGTCTCTTGGACATGGATGTGGAAGTAAATGTCAGCTTGTGTCTGTGTGTGTGTGCTCCGCGTCTTGACTAATGTTTTGCTAATGGTCAGGGCCAAGTATTGAATCTTGCGCAGCGCAACAGCTAAAAGCACTGAAGGAAATTACGTTTATTATTTAATACAGAAGAATTAAGATTCTCTGAAGACTAAACAAAAAATACACTCATATTATACCCCTTTCGATTTAGGAATTTTTCTTGTACTTTCACCTTTTAGTTCTACTTCAATTTCTCATAAATATCTAAAAGAATTGTCTGCATTGCGCCGGGTCAGGATTGATAAATGACTCGCCTGACCAAAGCAAATATTCATCTATATATGTATAGAGACTCATACTGTTCTATCCATCCCATCTATCTTTTTTGCATGTAGTATGGCAAATATGAACTGCAGTCTCTATCTCACTCACTCTCAATTTCTATAGTTTCAGCTTCTATCTAATATGACCATCGAAAATGTGCTGCCATTGTTGCTGCTGTTGCTATTGCAACTTGTCAGTTTCGGCGCAACGACCATCAATTTACTTAGCTTTATTATGTGCACACGCATATACACCAAAAAAGGGTAAAAAATAAATATTTTTTGTTTTTTTTAGGGTATTATACGCTTCATTTCCTATTGGCTCTTTTCGGCTTTTGTTTACACTTTGCACGCAATGAATAAAACCGAAAAATTGTAGCTGAAACCGTACTCAAACGTTGTATGCAAGTGTCAGGCCACGCCCCTTTCCGTCACCATCCAAACCCTAATCCAGCAGCTAAAAACAATGCAAAGGCAGAAGCAGCAAAGGCAGCGGCAGCAAAATGTTTCTTGACACTTCATCGTTAGCCAAAAAGTAGCGCAATGTAGCCAAACAAAAGACAGCGCAAGCATTGTGATGGAAGGCGGCAGAGTGAACGGGGCTGATGCGACGGTGCAGGCACAACGTGACACGCGCTCGATCGGAGATGTAGTGGGGCAAGTGGCAAGTGGCAAGAGAGCAAGAGCCAGTAGAAGTGCTTGCATTTTCGCGCTTGGCGTTAAATTCCCCTGACAGCTATAAAATTGCATTTTAGAGTAGCGCAGAAAAGAAAAAAAAGGGCACCAAACAAAAATAACAATAATAGCGAAAAGATTCCCCACTAGCCCAGGCGCATAGATACATTGTATCTATGTATCTAATAAATAGTTATTGCCACAACAACAACTACAAAAATTGATATTCCTCAGTGCACAGAAGGACAGACTGGGACGGAGAGCTAACAGCAAAAGTGCGACATCATTATATAAATTGTGTGTGGTTGGTTGAAAATAAGGAGGAGGAGAACAACAGCATCATATGTTTCGTATCTATCAGATACGTGGTCCGTTGAGGCGACTGCCCTTTGCTTGTGAAGTGATTTCACACATGTGCGTACCTCCCTCTACCTTCTGTCATCACATAACATGCCCACAGCAATGCATCACAGCTGTGCCACGCATTCGCAGGGTTATTTACAGCTTGGAAAAGTGTCTTCTCTTAGCTATTTGTCACAGTAAACCGAATGCTGAAGGAGCTACAGGGGTTGGGATGCTAGATCGCTGGCAGAACAGCAAGGGGCAGCTAGGGTTTGAATAGAGCACACAATACAAAACACAATTCAACAAACAAAAATGGCACGTGACAAACGCAGAATCCGGCCATGTGTTCCTTATGGATACCACAAGCTCGAGAGTTCAATCCAGGACAACATGAGAACTTAAGCAACTGACTAGGCAAGGCAAGGCAAGGGTTGTCACTCCTACCTAATGCAATTGCAGAAAAACCAATTTCAAGCTCTCGCACTCGTTCTCTCACTCTCTGCCTTCTCGTTTACTTAAAGTGAATTTTGATGACATGAAAAGTCTGTCACACATGTTGACAGGAAACGCCTCACAGTTTCGAGGCCTGCCTGCCTGCTAGCCTGGCTGTCAGCTGATAGCAAACGTGGCACGTGTTGTGGCCACGTGAATGACTCGGGGCAAAAAAAAGGAGAATAGAAAACCTTTATCTCTTTCGCTTTGCGTCTTCCACTTATGTTGAGATTACACGCTTGTCAGACAAAACCAAACGCCGCCCATTTGCTATGCATAAACTTGATCGGTATAGGGGTTTTTCGAGTTTTATTGCATGATGGCTGCGGGAAGTGTGTCGGAAATGTCTAGACTCCTCGGAATAACTCTTTAAATGAGTCTCAGCAATCATTAGCTCAAGCGCATTTTCTTTTCATGTTGGAATTTTGCAAGTTGGCTACCAGGTCCGGGAAAAAAAAGCTTTTACGGGGTTCAGTCTTATTACAGACTTTAAATAGTTTTCCGTCAAGAAGTATCTTTTAAAAACCATAATTGCACACAAAGGAATTTGAAATAAAGGTTATTTGTAAAAATCTGTACATCGTTCTCAAACTAACAATTACCAAAGAAAAGTATGTCACACGTCAGCCAAAGTGAAACTCACGTATGTGATTCTTCTATGAACCGCAACTCTTCAAATACTTTAAAAACTCATTGCATTAAGCTTTAGCCATGACCAGCTTTCACTTACCAAAAGTGGCTATCGGTTCGAATGCAGTCATGAGATACCCGTTTCTATGAATGTGTATTTTGTGAGATTGCTTGACAATGCATTTTATTATTCTCATCCATTGCTTATAATCATTATTCTGAAAATATCATTGAACATTTAACCCAGTTCTAAACTACATTTGTGCAGTATACCATTTCCATTTCCTCATTTTCGTATGACACAAATGAACTCAGTTCAACAATTAACATTTTCAATTGTAAATTGCAATTTGCAATAGCTATAGAAACTAGATTTCCGTCGCAACAAACAAAAAAAAGAACAACAACAACATGTTGAGTTCCATTTCCAGGCAAAACCAGAAAAACAGACCGAAAACAAAAAAGAAAATGGGAAAATGGTCTACAGAACTTTGCACTTGCGAATTATTTAAGCAAATTATGCACCAGCTACTTCATCATTCAGGCCAAACGATAGACCCGCTTAGTGTGCAGCTCCACTAACCTCCTTTACCTTCGCAACCGTCCTTTGCATCATTTTCCTGCCACTCCCGATAGTATCCACCTTAAACAGCTGGGGAAAATTTTCATTCGCATTCATAATCCCTTAAGAGCAAAGGCACAAAATGAGCAAAAACTTTGCGTATCAGTTGCTTGGGGCTAGGGGAGGGCAGAGCAGAGTTGAGGAATGAAGGGTAACCCTGGCAATTTGCTGAAAATTTGTTTGGCATAAATTGTAATAAAAGTTGAGCAGTTGCACTTGAACACTTTTTGGCAGTAAACTGAAAGCTTTGGATACAATTAAGATTATGAGGCGCAGCTAAGTGATGCAAATACTTTCAAGCACAAAAGGAGCGACAGATATAAATTCATCGCTATAACTATAGCAACAGCTGAGCACACCAATTACGATTAAATTGCTAATTAAACTTATGAAAGTTCGCAGTAAATAGATTAGTTGCACTATTAAACCCATCAATGATATAAAGAAATAATTTGAAACGAAATAAGGAATTAACCTACTCTTAAGCAGGCGGTCGATTGGTTATTCTCTTACCATACACAAAGCGTATAAAATCTTCCACTATTAAATGACGCCAAGTACCCATCTAACTCGTATAAGCTGTCAATGATTTTAACACCACAACAAGCTGCTTTTAACTTGAGCAGCGGCAATCCAAAGGCCACATAGAAAGTTCCTACTAAAAATTGAATCAATCGCAAAACGCATTTACAGTCCCATTGGAAGACTTCACTGCCGTCACTATCGCTTTGGTTAGGCTTGAAACAGCAGACATCGCATCGACATCATTCAAATAGCTAACAAATTGCACTGGCGAATGCAATATTTTTGCTTTTAGCCATAATACCTTTTACATATGCTGCGTCAGCAGACAGGGGCAGGGCCCAGCATCCCCCTGAACATTAAACTAGCATCGCTTCGTCTCCTTCATGTTCGCTTAGGTAAGTATGTTGCATGGAACGCATGCAGACCGGGCAATCTTGCAGCTTGGGCCAGCTTGTTAGCATGAAATGTGTCTGCTCCACTAGCAAACTCTCCTTCATCCTTCGGTCTCCATCTCGTTCTGTTGCGCCTGCTGCCTGCCAGCTAGCCAGCCAGAGGAGAGATACCAAAGATGCCAGAGTGATAAATCCTTGCGGCTTTTTATTTCCACAGCGTCCTCTCGTGTGGGTGTGTGACACGGCTCTCTGTATAGCCACGCCCCTTTTACCCAACACGCCAGCCAGCACACAGCGATGTGCATTGCATTACAAGCGTAATAATTCTTACTGACAGCTCACGATGAGCTGTTACTGGTTTCGGCGGCTCTGTTTCTTTAGCCCTACTCTGTTTTTGGTTCGGAGTGTTGGTCTGATTCACCAGTTACTTTATATTGCGCTAGACAAGCAGAACCCACATCGTTTATTATACCCTTTCGGCTTTCTGGCTGGTAAATTCTATTATCAACCGTATTGCATTCATAAAGCAAAGAATAACCTTTGACGTTGACCTTTAAAATATTGAAGGCACTTGTTGCGACTCTCTTTAATCCAGATGCGATAGTATTCATGTGAGTATCACATTATTTTTCCGATTAGTAATTGAAAATTTCAACAGCTGATTAAGTATGTGCTAATAATATCAAGGTAAACTGAATGATGGCAGCGCAATTAATTAAACGTCTTCGCTGTTTTCTATCTTCATTCCCATTTCGACAGAGCATTTAGTGTGCGGCCTATACATTATCATGGTGGATCTTTATTCTCTTTCCCAGTCCAGCATTTCTTTCATTCTTTCTTTGCACTTAGTGCCCAATTAAAGCAAAAGTTTCATTTCATTTTCGATTGTATCCTTTTCTTCTGTTTCTGGTTTGGGTTTAACCTAAAAAATGTACGCCTCGTTAATTTCAATTTAAGTGCAGACAATTTAAAAAAAAATATATATATTTTTTTTTATGTATAATGTGTATACATCCTTTATATATAAAGCACCATAAACTGCGGCACTTTCAACTCTAAAGCGCAAATTAACAGCTCCGTTTCGAGCTTTTGGCCAACCCTCAACCACCCACATCTCCACACTCACATGTACATTAGCTTGGCATAAAAATGTATTTTATCGTTGGCCAGGAAACAGTTTTGCGGCAACCGGAAATGTTGCCACTTCCCCTTTATTGCGGCTCATTCTTATTCCTCTGTTGTATCAGCTAACTCTACTATCCCTCTTTCTTTCAAAAACACTCTTTCATTTTTCCATTCTCTGTCTCCCGTTCTCTCTCTCTCTGCCTGGCTCTCTCGGGTAAAGAGTTTTCAGCATACCGTACCACAAAACAAAGTGCATTACATATTTCACTAATTAAAATAATGGAAAACACAATATTTGTAATTATTTACATCGCTGGCTCTGCTTTCCACTTTTCATTCATTCGTCGTTTTTGGTTTTTTTTTTGGGTATCTTCTAGGGGATTACGATATGACCCAGTGGTTTACTGTACAAGTTTAAACATGAGCAAACTGCAGTTGACAGCAGAAACGTTTCATCATTATGGCTAATGAGGTCGATGGACTGTTAACTAACTGTAGACCCAATTAAGGTTTGCTGTTTTCGAAATTTTTTGACGAAAGGATTTAAATTCTTTGTCAAGTTAATTTATTTCTTTTCGTTGAGTGTAAACTATGAATTATTTCAGTAATTCAGTTATAATTAAATCAGAAATATTTGAATATTTCATTGTCAGAAACTCAATTGGCAATCAGATTAAATTTACGTGCACACGCTCAATTTCATTTGGATGTGCAATCAACTTTGAATTAAACATACAACATATTCTTTCACTCCCCCTTCCGAATTGTCAACAACTGGTTATAACAATTGGGTATTGTGAGCAGTAAGAAAGTCAGAGCCAGAGAGAATAACAAGTTGAAAATGTATTTTAAATGTTGACAATTGACTCACTGACTTTCAAATGTTGGCTAAGTCGTAATCTTATAGCTGAGCACATACAAATATACACACAAATGCATGTCCACACACATATGACGAACAGATAGACAGACCGGCATAGGAGAGTTAAGAGGCCGTAGCTCAAGCGAGACATATTCAAATGACATGACCAGAAAAAAGAGAGCTTTAAAGGCAACATAAACAGCTGCTGAGGCGGCTGTTGCTCTTTCGCTGACTTCACTCAGTTGTCTTGACCACGTTTTTAAGCCAGTCTCAGCACACTGCCCTGGGTCATTGACATGGCTACCGCTACATTTACGAAATACATACGAATAAAATAAATGGAACACGAAATTACATACTGAAATAAATGATTACACAAAAAAACGCCTTCCTGGCGTTTTAACTTGTTTTTCAGAATATTCTTCGACTTAAGAATTTGTTCATCATTCTGCTTTCTTAACGCTTGATTGGTCATTCTATTTATCCATCTAGCATTGGCATATTACATTTTCGTTTGATATTTGCGACAAGTTCTTCAAAAGTTGATGTTACACTTCATTGATAAAAACGCAGTGGTTTATGAATTAATGTGTAAATAATGTGTATACTGTGAATTCTTTATAATCTGATGAATCAGCAATAAGTGCGGCCAATAGCAATTACGCTGCTATGATCAACTTTTTTAAAATTTCATACCGTTCTTTATCACAAAGCTCGGTAAAAAAGTTCGTATGTTTTGATTAAATGTTATTTTAATTAACAAAATTTAATCATGGTAGTACATTATTTAAAACAATATTATAAAATAAGAATTATTTTTAATTACATTTGATTAATAAAAATCAAAAATAATAATAATTTGAGTTTAATTATGTAAATTATTTTTATTTATGTAACGAATTTATCCAAACAAGACGTATCTAACTTTTGGAGATATATTTGAAGTTCATCGCTTGGACTTAACTATATAGTACTATAAAATTAAATCGAATGACAACTTAAAATTAAAACTTCACCATATGGCAAGTGCCTAAAGCATTCCCAAAATATATATATATATGAGAACGAGTAGCGCCTCTGTAATAATAAAAAAATAAATAAATAAAAATATGGAGAAGAGCAAAAAACATTTATAATAAATATACACAACATCAACGAAATTTTCTGCACATTTGAGCAGAAAATTATCGATTTTACATGCAGAAGCGCACATACTGCATCATCAACTGGCAAATAGAGCCAGAGGCCGAAATGAACAAAACCAAACCGAAACCGAAACAAAACCAATCCGTACCGTACCGTACTATACTGTTTTGTACCGTACAGACCTAGTGAGAAGTCCCATTTGGAGGAGGCGTCAGTCATGCAGTTGGACGGAGAGACAGACCGAACTAAAATCATGCCCAGCAGCCCAGCATTTGATAAAAAGAGAGAAAAATGCGATGGCAAATGGTTTGCTTGTTGGGTCCAAACTAACGTCAAGTGCTTCATGGTGATGAGGCCAGTGGAGATTGAAATTGAAAATGGGGAAATGGGAAAATGGTAACTGAGCATTGGTATATGTCTAGGTATAGGCACTCGTATAGTTATCGGTAGACTGTGGCCAGGCTGCTACTTTGCTTACTTTTCATTCAAATATTTTGATGTGTGTACTTAACAGTCAGCGAGTGAGACTTGTGCGGGTGTTTCTTCCATGAGTGGTAAGCGGGATGTGGGGCTCGATATTTGCTGTGGGCCTGAACGAATGTGTACAGTCCTCCCTCCTCCCACAGTCACCGTTTTTCTCTGCGGTTCAATAAACTCGCGCGTGAATTTTCTATTTTACTAGATTTTTTCCTCTTTATTTATTTTATCGTCGTTTCGTTTAATGTTCAACATGTTTTACAATTTGCCATAGACAGCAGTAGAAGCAGCAGCAGCAGCAACAACAGCATGAGCCAAGGGATGGGAAACGGGGCGTGGCACTGCGCTGCGTTTTATGTGTCAAACATTTTGTAAACGGCAGGAGACAACCAACAGCACGGTGGGGGAAGCGGGGATGGAACAGCCTGTCTGGTTCCCATCGGAATTTTTGCGTTTTATTTGAAGAGCAGCCAACACTATATAGAAGGGGCTGCAACATAAAGCGGCGAGCGTTGGGGACAATCTAGTGGAATTTCGTTAGGTGACTAGCTGATTGTTAAATGCATCGCGCTGCCAGCATATTTCCAAATCCAGCTGCAGGCAACGCAATGTGAATGTCAGATATTGACAGAATTTATATACATACATACATAATCAATCACTAATAATATAATACTTATATGTATAAACATCGTATTTTCATATATTAATGATATTTATCTGAATATTTATTTGAATATATCTTCCAGTTTGACTTTAATTCCCATGTATACATTTCGCTTCCCAAAGCTATGTATATCGTTAAGCATTCTTTCATCTCTTAAAGCTCTCTTTTTTTGTGCTTTTTTAGCTTGCCTCTGGCTGACTGCTGTCTGTAGCAATCTCCGTTTCTAACCTTTATGTCAATTGCCACTTTGGTGTGACCTTTTTTGCTTGCTAATTTGCTGTCATTTTGCTATGTATGCCTGCTCTGGCACTTGACAATATTCCCTTGATGGCAGCCAACTACCTCTTAGCCCCGTCCAGCGCCACCACTTCGAACACTCTCCACGCATTATATATCGATCAAAATTCAATTTGTGCCGCTTTTTTGACAACGCTTAAAGCAGTGAAAAAATTAACTTTAATTGAAAAAGTTTGCTACGCACTTTTCAGTGTCGTTTGCTGCCAGCTTTTAATTTTTTTCTCGCTTTTCTTATTTTTGCGTTTGCAAAAAGATTCCAAGTGTGACTTACGTGAGCGAGAGCTCCGAGAGGAAGATAAAAAGAGGGAGAGACCTCGAGCGGTTTTTAATTAACCTAATTTGCAGCTGAGAACTCGGAACTTTTTGGCTCATTATTTGCGCTAAACTTTCTGTGTGCTCTTTTTCCCGTTCCCATTCAAAATCTCTTGTTTTTCTCCCTCTCTCTCTCTCTCTTTGCTCTACGTCTCTATGTATGCGAAGTTTGTCGAATGTCACTACAACACATTCATGTGTCACCTTCACAACGTCTTGATTCATGAAGCTAACTACATCGGAAGCACAGAATTTGACTTTCAATACTAATACTTTAACTTAATTTCCTGAGACTCGATATTGCGACTTGCTCTGATAGTTGGGCTTCCTTTAGGTTGTCCAATATTTTATTGATTTAGCCCTAAACTTCACTTTAATTTCACTTCACATAACTTATGCTCTTTGCATTTTGCAGTTGCAAGCGCTGACCGTCAATGCGACCCCGATTTTCGTCTAGTCCAGTCAAGTTAAGTTTAGTCCTTTTCTTTTTTTTATTTCTTCGGATTTTTTTCTCAAGAACAACACAAATTGTGTTTGACTTTTATTCTGAAAAAGAGAGACAAGCAAACTTTGTTGCTATTTTGTAATTGAGAGCAGAAGATAATCAAGTCACTAGTTGCAGATGCAGTTGCAGTTCCCATTGCCTTTGAAACAGCTCAGTTGCTTTGCGCTACATTTCACGGGCAAAATAAAGGGCTATAAACTGAAGCTGTTGCCATGCTTTTTCGTCCCACTCATCTCTGTTTCTAACAGAACATATTGTGTTGTTAATAACCTCAACAGAAAATGAAACACGTGTCTCACGGACCAGAAGAAAAGAAAAAGCCATAATTATCGCACCGCTTGAATTTTTCGCAAACGTTGACAGAAAATTAATTAAAAAAGTGCTAGAGCTGTAGACTGCAGCAGCAATTCGAATCGAGATTGCGATTGCGATTGCATTTGCAATTGCGATTGAGTTAAGTTCATTAAAGTTGGCCAAGGAGTAGTCAAGCCAAAGTGGTCTCCGACCAAAATTAGGTCATTATGAAGTTGACTATGGAGTAGGTGGCATCTAAAAATCGGCGAAGTGGGTGCATTGCAAAACTTCAAAATTTCCTTGTCTCAAAATGCTTTTACATTGAATTTGTCGAAGACAAAAGTGAGTGGCGAAATATGAAACTAACAAACAAACAGAGAGATGGAGTATGTTCTTTGGATTTTATCACAAACTTTTTATGAAATATGCATTTAAATGAAATAATCGTCTGTGTAATTTGTATTAAATTTGCAAAACATTTGCTGCAAATATTGGTTAGGTGACAACATAAAACGTGAAAAAAGAAGGATGATAGTACAAAAACAAGCCATGGCCAACAGAAAAGTTTTATTTTTATGATGTTGATACTAGCAGTATCGTGGAAAAAAAAATCATACTTTCCGTTAGATTTTGAAAATGGATCCGAGCTCCTCACGAATTCTGCGCTCAATGTTTCATATCACAGAGATCTTCAAAATTATTTTTCCATTAACTATTTAAAATTTTTGCAAAACAAAAAACCGTTTTTTTATGATAAATATTTTAGCCCTTTGACTTTAACACAACAAAACAAAACAAAAGTTATATGAATGGACTATAAAATTAAATCAATCGGATTTCTGCGGCATGGGGAAATCTTTTCAGTGGTTTGGCTATTAGTGGCACCCCGTATTAAAAAATCAATTATTTCCTAAATAATCTTAACTAAATTTCTTAACTATATTTCTACTTCTTTTCTATTCATAAATCAAAGTTGATATTTTCTATCCATTTTTTTAATTTATGTTTTTTCTGTACCTGTTTTTCTTGCTTTTTCTTGAAGACACAATAACAGTTGGTTGGCTCAGTGAAATTTCTCTGATGAGCTGTGCTCTAGTTTTCACCTGACCAAAAACTGAACCCAAGCAAAATACTGCGAATAATCCGGAATCGCAAGCATTCTTTATCTCTCACCCTAAACATATGTAGCTGCACATTCATTTGAGCATGAGCTCGTTAAACAAGAGGAAAAAATCACATTTCCACTCACGCACACACTTTGAAAGATTGTGTGATACCTAATTTGCAGCAATTTTCACCGAATCCAACAACAATAACAACAACGTTGAGGAGCAAGAAAATTCTCAGCTCCCTGTATTAAAAATGAATAAAAAATGAAAGAAAAAAAATTGAACACGAAGCTAAAGCGAAATACCCCCTTGCCAACAGCAAAACTCTTCTGCAATTTTGCACGCAGCGAAAAGCGGCGAACATAAAAATAAATATTAAAAATAAATTAGAGCTACCTGCGGCTTTTATTAACTTTAAATTTATGTTAAGCGCAGGAAAAACTCAAAGCAGCGCAAAAAAATCCACAAGAAAAGCAATGCATCTGAGAATGCGAATCGCATATGGGAACAAGGTACGAGTAAATAAGAGAAAAGCTAATTATCCACAAGCAAATTAAAACTAGAAATTGAGTCGAGTACGCTCGGCTGTTACTCTTTTGTTTAATGCATACATATTGAGTGAGACCAAAATAACTGCAGTTGCAGTTGTTCAACAAATTACAATTCCATTCATATTCATAAAATTCTGTAGTATTTTCTTGTATTGGATGGTTTAAGAATGACACATAAAGCAGAAACGAACAGACTTTAGCTCTGGAGGGCGCTAAAAATTGCAAAAATATCTGTGTTCAAGTCCATGATAATTTCTGAACTAATTTAATAGAAAGTTGCGTGCATTAATTGTTGTTGGCAGGTTCCCAAGAAGCAGAAGCAGCAGTGATGCATGGCAAAGAGTAGGAGTTAAAAGGTAGCAGAAGCAAACCCTGAAGAAACCCAACTTGCAGTTCCATAAAGCATAACCGCCTGCCAACAATGCAGAGCGAGCCGTGCAAGAGAGAGAAACACTCGACGAACTGCGTCAGTGGAGCAGAACCTAGAGGCAAGTCACTAGCAGCTACTTGGAAACTGCACTTCGGTGCACAACGAAGACGTGAAAGAGGAGAATGAAATAATATGGAGGAGACTCTGACAGGCTGAAGAGAGCCTCAAGCATCATGAGACAATTTGTACAACATTTAAATGGATATAGGCGTCAAAGGTCCTCATTGGCAAGGCTAAAAGAGCAGTGGAAACTTAGTTAAGACCACATCGAGATAGGCAGTGCAGATAGAGCGATAGATCGTGTAAAAACCAAATTGAACGATAAAAGAGTAAAAGAGTAAAAAAAAACCATCTGGAGGGCTCATCAACATATTTTATTTTCTTTTTTTTCATTTTATAGTTTTTTACTCCTCTCAATTTTCCTCCTATTATTATTTTCATTTTTATTTTTAAACGCCTCTTGGATGTCGCCTGAAGAGCTTTTCAGTGTTTAACTTGTGTGAAGTTTTTCAACTTGTGCAACTGGCTTTTCACTAGATGGTCATTCAGTTAGTCAGTCAGTCAATCAGTCTGCCAGCCATTTGAAGATGGCCACTTGCAACAGACATAGTCGAGAGGCAGCTGACGCTTTACAATCTGTAGTCATTTAGCTTTAAACAGGTCAAACCAAAGATACGCTGGAGAGAGAGAGGAGACAGTTTTGTATAGCAGATACAATGCTATTTATTTTTGTTTGAGTGTTTGGGGAAATAATCAACATGAAGGAAAGCTGGTAAACTCGGGAAACAGTTACAAATAATTTAAAGAAAAGTAAATAGTAGAGCTGCTTAGGCTGTCACACAAACTATATAAATGTAGTATAATTGTAAACAATTTTATATTTATTTAGAACGAATTCGAACATAACAAATTTTGTCTATTCTATGTGAAAGAAGAAGTCTTTCAACTGCTCCGTTTTAGTGTGGAATTTAAAACTAATATGGACATTTGATACTGACACTGACATACCAATGATGTCAGGTCACAAGTTCTCGGCAACAAACGAGCGAGACACCCGCAATTATGCTTTGAAGTGCGTCAATTGTGTAACCTGAGTACTTCTGGCAGTGGCTCACACAGCGTATACTTAACTAGGTGTACTATTGTGGATTAGAAGGGAAAATATTCCAGACAAAATGCGAGTATTGCATTTTATATAATATTAAACGATTTTTAATCTCAGTCGCAACAACTAATCCATTGATTGCAATGCAGCTGTCTCCACAGATGAGAAGGCGTGTGGCATGCACCATTTGTTCCGACCTAATGAGGTGTGTGCAATTGTGTGTGAGTGTGAATGTTCGTGTGTATGTGACTTAGCTGCAAACGCACTTTACGTATACATTTTTCAAGCGCATAAATCACTCAATTGGAAAATGCACACTCACAAGCGCACTTCGAGTGCAGGCAAGTCGCAGGTAATTCTGGTCACCCCCCTCTACCTTTTGCCCGGGCACGTTAAAAGCATAAATTCATAAGCTGCTTAAGCCGCTGGTCATAAATTTACTGCACACACATTAATTAGGCCCACTGCCATAAGCCTAAAGACACTCCTCCAGCTTCCCATCGAGCTGCCATAATAAACTACAACCTTCACTACCAACTCCCTCCTGATAATCCACATGCAACTACCTTTCCCCACTCATCGTTCTATACCTGGCAAAAACGCAACTCTTCTAATAAGCTAGCTGCCGCTGGGCACACATTGGGCACTGTTTACTAGTTGAAGCAGCTCTGCGGTATCCACAGGCAGGCACAGGCTACGCTCAGCCGAAAATGACTAATGTGTGCTCATTAGTCCTAACCAGACATTCAAGTACTTACTATACTGGTGCACTCGATCTGGAACCTGAACTACCTTTTCCAATTGCAGCAAGCATCAATTGAAGTTATATGTATTGATGTAGTTGGAGTTTTCAGTTTGCTTTTTCTTTTGTTTATAATCGAAAAAGTGTGCAGAAAGTATGCAACAATTACAGCTGGACATTGTTTGTGGGGGAGAGTGGAAAAGGGATTTTGGCATATAATCAATCAATTTGTCAATCAATCAATGCAAACTTACAAAAGCAAAAGCAATAACACCAACAACAACAACAACTGAGACAAACAAAAGCACACGCAATCAATGTTTGAAAACGAAATTGAAATGGATAACAAAATTGTGAAGCATGTATCGAGAAGGCGAAATAGGATTGTGACAAGTAAAATAACAACACAATGGACGGAAATAATTAGAAATACTGAAAAAAAAGAAAACGACAACAACAAACGCCAACGGGAAAACAGGTGGGGCGAAAAGCAAAAATAACAGATAGAAAACTAAATAAAAAATTCAAGTATAAAATTCAAAATTAAATTTGTGGGAGAAAGCAATTTTCCTTACAATTTTAATTTAGTTGCAAAATATGAAAATATTGAAGAATAGATTTTATTTTTGAATTACATATATAATGCATCTATCAAATATGAATCGCTTGTAGACAAAACTGTTTCAATCTCTCTGCGTTTAACCGATATTAGGCACTAAATCATGGAAAAAATTGTGAAGAATTCACACAATCGCAAACACCTTAAATGGAAATATAGTACGCAATATGAAATTTTAAGAACTTCATGCTCTTAACATAGGGGTCAATAGGAATTCCAGCTTTTTATCGTGTTTTTCTAAATCATGAGCCATTAACGTGAGCATTCTGCTTTAAAGTCAATGATTACATTGTATGTCCGAGGTGCATTTCACTTACAATATGCTCCTTTAACTCCTTGCGTATTGGTCCCAGCCATTGATGTAATCCAATGTATCGCTTTTGCACCATTTTTAGGGCAGGGGCGCCTTGGGCGTATGGTCCGCCTAAAAGGGCGCTGGCAGTTTCTAAAACCACCATTTTGTTGGTATTTTTATCACTGTTTGTTGTTGGTGCTGTGGTTGCGATTACAATATTTCGCGTTGTTTTTGTGGTTCACACTCTTTATCCGGGCAGCAAAAGATAAGCGTTGCCCGTATATATTATTATTATTTTATAATTATATATAAACACAATTCTTTTCCCCTTTTTTATATCAACTTGAAGTTGTATGAAAAAAGTTGAAACTTTGGTTTCTGATTTGCGCACAATAATATATGCTCAAAAAACTATTGATTTAGTTTGGTAAATTGTTGGAAAATTAAATTCCGTATTCGCTACTTAGGATTTGGGTATTGGGTGTTTGGGTTTCGGGATTTAGACGCGCATTTCAATTAAATTTAAGTCGCATTCGTCAAACGTGCCACGCAGGCCGCAAGAGCGATATGTGTGAGGTGTCCCAAATGACACCGGGAAGCTCTTTATATACACAATGTACGGGCATATATATAATCTGCAGCTTTAATCCTCACACGATGGCAACTGCGACGACGGTAACGATGACGATGACGTTGACGATGTTTTCAATTTACTTTGCATTGGGAAATCCTTAAAATCAATTAAATGACACGCACCGCGAGTATATCTCTTTTTTATCTTTCGAATTAATTTTTCTGTTTTCCCTTTGTTATTAAATTTTCTCTATTGTTTGGTTTTGGGTAACTTTCTTAGGCACTATACAATTGCAGATATATTGTACATAAATTATTATACCACATTCTGACTTTCAGCCATTTAAATATTTCACTTTTTTACACATGAATTGCACAATAATTTCATAAATAATAATAACAATGTAAACACGACAATTTTCGCGATACGCTAAACGGATGTTGCGAGAGTACTAAACGGAAACGGGAGAACCAACCGCTGTGTTCAAAGTTCCATCGCGAACTGATTTTCAACTAGCGATACGAATTGTGCCGAGCCAAAAAATAAGCCGACTATCGACACTGCCGAGTCGTAAACCGACAACGAACGAACGCCCGAACGAACGAATGAACGACGATGTCAGCAAGAGGTTCGTCCAATTGCGGCTGAACGAATGCAACGTCTGACGAAGCACAGTGGCAACAAATTGTATAAGCAACGAACGAATTTTTAATATTTACGCACAGAAATCACTATTGGCTTAAACAAAATTCACATATGCTCCTATTATGTTAGTACACTGTGCGCCGCTTCCTAGTAGAAGAGAGCCAATGTGCGTGTAAGAGTCACTTGTGTAGACTTTACTCAGCACCCATGAAAAACACTTGTTGTTGACGTTCGGTAGATCCGAGAAAACCCCACAGTAACCCGAAAAACCATGAGGCAGAGGGAGAGAGCGTGAGAAAACTGTTGCGCCCAACGAGCTCTTATACACTCTTATACCGTCGAAGCTGTCCGAACGGGTGGCATTGCCAGTCAGGCAAAGAAAAGCGCAGTTATCTTTTGTAGAATATCTAACTTTTTTTTCAAGAGAAACGCAACTCTACTATTAAGTTCAATATATGTATATGTGTGTGTACATCTGAATCCAAGTTTGTTTGTACTGTCGCCAAATATTTCTCAACGTTAACAGGTTGCCAAACCACAAGATTTAAATTAAATTGAACATTAGACAAATTTTAGAAGATATCGAGGGCTTTAAACAGATATAATTTATTTATGTTATACTATAGTATAATAGTATACGAGTAAGAACACAATTTTGTAGCTGAACCATAAACACAAGTATTATAAGTTTTATGTTAATTGTCTTGGCAAAATCCAATCTTTGTAGTACAAAATAAAACTATGTTTTGTCATTGTTCTCAATATTCCATTTCTCTATTGTAACATAAAAACCCGCATAAAACTATACCATTAGCCCCAAGAGATCTGCTGATTTCCAATAAGAAGCACATTGTTCCAATTGGTTTTAAATATAATAAGCCGCTATACATGTCTAAAAGATGTAACACATCTTTTGCAAACTTACAATTAACAACATAAATTCATTAATTATGAAAAAATAGATGGGATGATCTGCACACCTTGTAAGCATTTTAATGATGATAAACAAATAAAACAGAAAAAGATTAGAAAATATAATAAATATAACACGTTGACGCCGTCTGATGATGGAGTGATTATTATTAGGTAACGTTGAACCCATGCGGAGTTTGTTGACTTCTGCATCAAAGTGTGACTAAACAAATTAAGTCGAGAACTAAAAAAGAGCTCGCAACTAAAACGAGAGCGCGCAGCGAAATCAGAAGAGGAACAAAGAGAAAAACGAAAACCCTATAAAGCACGCAAAACAATAACAACAACAAGGCGTTAAATTACATATTAAACTTCAGTTCAGTTTGGTTCGGTAAGGCTCGGCTCGGCTCAGTTGCTGGACAGCTCTCATAGTCCCTACCTATCAGAGAGGAGTGTCAAAAGAAGGCAGATAATAATAACAAGAACAGCAACAACAACATTGAAGACGATTACGATTTCATGCACGAGAACAAGAAATTGAAGGAGGCTGTTGTTGTTGATTGCTTTTGCTGCTGCTGCTGCTCTTTCAATCTCATAAGCTGGAAAATTGTGATGGAAAAGCATCAGGCCGACCAATAGAATCAGCAACATACGAGCCGACCGTAATACAGTGTGATCAAATGTGTCATGCTCGGAGAGTTCACTAACTTCTAACGGTAATAGACATGCTATGCCGTTCAACAAGTTGCCATAAACATGTTGCCGCAACATTGCAACAACAATTAAAGCTGCTGCTGCTGCTGCTGATTCTGCTGCTCTTCTTAGACTCTTCCTATGTGCGCTTGTGTTTTCTTTTTAGCGCACAAGTTCAATGCTCGGCAATCATATGAGAAATTAGCACACAAGCAACTAACAGCCAACTACAACAACAACAGCCGCTCAAGCCGCCAACGATGCTTATGCAAACCATGACAATACAAAGGCAGCAGAAAAGAGAACGAGCAAACAATCTCACCTCACCATACCTCACCTTAGCTCACCACGCTTTACCTCGACAATGACATTCAAAAAAGCAGCAAGTCAAGCTTAGAGCGACGAGAGCCAACCGCACCCGGTGACGGCCATCTCTCTCTAACCGCTGTTGCGAATGTGTTCCCGTCAAACCGCTTGGAGTTCGTTCACCGCACGCGACGGGCGAACGCTCATCGCATCGTTCTCAAACATGTGCGCGCCTCAATGTATGTGTGCTTGGCCTAAAATTTTTCAGAGCCGGCCACGACCTGCCTAACTGCACAACAAGTTTGACTATGTTTGGGGCAAGAGATCAGAGAGAGAGCGGAAGTGAGAGAGAGGGAGAGACAGAAAATAAGGAGCGGAGCAGCGGCAGTGAGCGCTTCGTTTTAGCGCAACGATCGTCAAGATGTTAATCTTGCGGCAACGACGCTCGTTAGTGGCGCTCTAACATGCAGCTTAAGCTGATGTCTTTCCCCTGTCAGCTAACCCCCTAGAAGTAAAAATCTTTCTTCTTGTCATTTTAATACCCGGCCCAGGAGGTAAAGAGTATGACTCCATTAATATTAACACCGCAAATAGTCAGCTTAAAATGTTGGTCATGTTTCCTTAGCCGCGACAACAAACAAATTTATTTAATAATTTTTAACCAAGAATTTCTTTTTTAATTTTTAGATATGGATACCCGGTAAATTGCTGTTGGAAATAGTTGACTGTTTTACTTGGTATGTTTTCTCCAGCTTCATTGGAGTAATTAGTTTGCAAGCCTGGTTAAAATTAGTACATGCCTCAGTCAATTTGTTGTCAACTCATTTATTTAAATAAAATGACCATAAATTTCAGGTAGTACATACTGGCCGTCTCTTATCTACTTCTATCGATAACACGCTTTTTCAGCAGGTTTTTATACCCGCTACCCATAGGGTAGAAGGGTATTATGACTTAGTGCCAACAGAAAATGTATGTAACAGGCAGAAGGAGGCATCTCCGACCACATAAACTATATATATTCTTGATCAGTGTCAACAGCCGAGACGATATAGCCATGTCCGTCTGTCCGTCTGTATGAACACCTAGATCTCAGAGACTATAAGAGCTAGAGCTACCAAATTTAGGGACAGTACTTCTATAGGTCCTACGCAGATCAAGTTTATTTCAAAAGTTGGATGCCACGCCCCTTTCCGCCCCCAAAAGTCTGTAAAAGCCGTAATAATAGACCTAGAGCATTGATTTTTTGTATGCATAATAACAATTATATTCTCAATGATTCCTGTGAATTTGGTTGAGATCGAATGAAAAACAAGGAAGTTATTAAAGAATCAATTTTATATGCAAAATTCACTTGCAGCTGCCCGCGCTTTGTTTGTTTAGTTGACAGTGTGACCATAACGGTGTTGTGGATTTTTACCCGCTATTTTCAAATATATACCAAAAAACAAGTTTTAGTATATTTGGTATATTTTTTGTTAAAATATCATTTAAGTTTTTTGTTTTCTCTCGAAATGGGTTGCGGGTATCATACGGTCGAGCACTCTCGACTGTTGCTTTCTTACTTGTTTTTTATCAATTACAATTCGCAATGGCAAAAAACAGCTGTGAAGTACCCCACCAGACATGAGGCAATGATGTTTCGAGTGCCTTCGGCCGAGTGTGTGCTTAGTGTACATTTGTAAATGTGAAAGTTGGTCTGAAGGATTGCCTGCTTTTTGAAAGGTTCTGTCATACTTATTGCAAACATTTTCTAGGCGTAGAAGCAAAACGAGTACCTACACAAATAAAACGTATTTTGTTGATCCTTAAATTGATCTCCTTTTATCATTGGAAATGGATTTGCGTTGGTTTTAATGTCAACAACTAACTATTTTAATATGGTAATTTGTCTTATTTGTTATATTATCATATCATGATATATAATCTTTAGTGCATTATCCAACGAGTTTCTTTTAGTTTTTCTCATTTGGTCTGTTCCTATTTGCCACATCGCTCCTAGTCGTGTTTTACCCCCGTACTTCACAGCTTATTAGCAATTTTTGAACCAAGCCACACGCAGACAAACTAACAGAATTCATTCTCGTTGTGTATATTTTTTGTTTGCGGTTTTCTCCTACCATAGATCTATCACGTAAATAAATTGAATTTATAATAGTTGACAACACAACCTCTCACGCCCATTGTCATCGCCGCCCAGTGTCATCGTCGCCCCCACAAAGTCAATCGAATCACTCGCCAGCAACAACGACAACGATGACGACGGGAAAGGCCAACAGCAATTGCCAGCAATTTTCATTCATTTCAGAGTTCAGAAAAATGTGACGAAAATTAATTAAAAATCAATTTGAATTTGATTGTTGACTGTTGGACCCAGTTCATCTCTCTCTTTTTCTCTTGAATTCTGTCGAACCATTCAATCCCATCCCAATTTAACCAAATCAACTTACTTATTCGCATAGTATTTGTACATTTGGTGTCTTTGCCGTCGAAAGGTAATTGACATTTCCACAATGTTTGGCATTTTTGCCCCTTTGACTATTGAACTGCGATCAGAACCGAACCCAGTTAAGTAGAGCTTCATCACAGTTCTTCCTATTTTAATCTTGGTAATATGTTCGGTGATGGATTTTAAAAGTATACGTGGCATCTCCAAGTAAATCATTCTAATATATGAATTCATTGGATGATATTTTTCCATTCAATACAAAACATTTCAGTTGTCATCGAGTTGTTGTGAACAACAAATTTTAATTGAATTGTACAAAAGGACAAAAAAGTTCCCTTCTGCCTGTATTCGAAACAAAAAACTTGAAGTTCAATTCCATTTATTTATTTTTTAATTGCATTTAATTTGGTCCGATTCACATTTTTTTCGTTTCACAACTATTGTGAAATGTAGCTCAAAATTGAAATTACCCTGGCGTAAAAATACAAAAGTTATCATTGACTGAGCACTGCCGGTGGCAACTCTGGATATCTAGATGTCACATTCAATGTGCAATTGCGATTAGGGTTAAAAAGCGGTATAGTAAAAAAGATTTGCCAACTGGAAGCTTGCCAATGCTCTGTCAAAACAACGCAAAAACAATTAAAATACAAATAAAACAAATAACAAAAGTACAACAACATGACGATGATAACAATAGCAATATTACGACAATGAAAAGTCGCGAAAAACAATAAAAATCCGTATATTCTTTAATTGAATTGAAATTGACGAAATAAATGGTGTCAACAACAAGTTAAGAATAAATTAATCCCGGTTGTCCTACATTCAAATTGATTGAATTGTAAAAAAGTGATCCTAAATATAGATTAATCACAATACAATTGGAAACAATTAATAATGTATTTAAGACTGCCAAAAACATCTTGGTATTCGCTAGTCAGCCTGGTATGTACAAACCTTCTGACTATTATTTAGTCATAAGTAAATTAGTTTAATACTGAAAGCAGAAAGAATCAACGAACCTGTAAAGACAGAACAATTCATACAAAATTAGTAAAATAGAAACAACTAAATTTCAATATAAACATTATGTCGTAAATGAGGGACTACGGCATGAGGAAACCGTATAAAGTATTTATATTGTTGATCAGTGCAAACAGGCAGCATATAGCTATGACCGTCTGTCTGAATATACACCACCAGATTTCAGAGACTTTAAAAGCTATAGCAACCAACTTGTTTGAAAAAGTTCTTATTGTTATAAAGTAACATTTTTATACCAGCTGCCCATAGGGTAGAAGGGTATTATAACTTAGTGCCAACAGAAAATGTATGTAACAGCCAGAAGGAGGCATCTCCGACCCCATAAGTATATATATATTCTTGATCAGCGTCAACAGCCGAACTGATATAGCCATGTCCGTATGTCCGTCTGTCTGTCTGTATGAACACCTAGATCTCAGAGACTATAGGACATAGAGACACCGAATTTGGTGACAGTATTCGTGTAGCTCTTACGCAGATCAAGTTTGTTTTAGATTTTTGCCACGCCCCTTTACGCCCCCAAAAACTGTAATGGACCTAGAGCATTGAATTTTGGTATGCATAATAATAATGATAGCCCTAATGACTCCCGTAAATTTGGTTGAGATCGAATGAAAAACGAGGAAGTTATTAAAGAAAGAATTTTAAATGCAAAATTCACTTGCAGCTGCTCGCGCTTTGTTTGTTTAGTTGACAGTGTGACCATGTCGGTGTTGTGGATTTTTACCCGCTATTTTCAAATATATACAAACAAAACACGACTTTCAGTATATTTTTGGTATATTTTTTGTTAAAATATCATTTAAATTTTTTGTTTTCACTCGAAATGGGTTGCGGGTATCATACGGTAGCTTTCTTACTTGTTAAAACTGTAGCCGTATAGCAGAAGTATAATAACGCTGATGTTTTTTGAAATATATGAAACCGTCTAACCATTAATCGTTTTTAAGATATGAAAAATAGGATTGAATTCCAATATTCAATATATATATTTTTTTATTAAATTTGAATTTTATTACAATATTAATAGATCGAAAAGAGATGATAAACCGGTTTTTAATAGTGGTCAAAATACTATTAAATATGTTTACAGAAAATTACATTCTTCTCATTGAGAATTTTGAGATTCGTCGCAAGCGCAGTGAAAAGACCACCGCAAAAGTAAAGTGCAAACCATAACGCTTGTGTACATTTTCCAGATTATATGGTTATTATTATATATACTTATGCATATATTTTACTTCTTTTACTTTTTTGTTGAAGTACTTAAAGTTCATTAAAAATTACAGCCCACTCAAAAAATTTGCTCACTTATGCCTCATTTAACCAAATTAAAAGTAAACACGAGGCACAATAATGAGAGAATACTCGTACTAAAAGAAAATCACAAAGAACAAAGAGTAAGAAAATTCAGCACGTGTGTGTGTGAGTTTATATGAGAGTGTCTGTGACTGTGAACAGATTTAATCAGAAAACGAAGTCGGCACGAAAATTTTGCGTCACCGCAAAAGGTATGCAAGGAAAAATTAAGGAAAATGAGCAAACAGAGAAAATGAAAGTGACACCCAAAACCTAATTATGATGAGAGAGATTAGTGATGATGCAAGAATATGTGAATGTGAATATCAGCTTGATATCATTCATTGGTTAATTATTTTACTATCGGTGCATCTACTTATTATTTATATTCTTTACACTCGAGTACTTTTACATTCCATGTTACTATCTGATGAGCTGCCAACAAGCATAAAAGACTCATTGTTGATGTCATCCGAGTGTCATCAAATAGACCGTAACAATCCGTTGACCTCCCCCATCGGTCTATCCAAGTCCCCTTATGGAGGTACCACAAGCCACAAGCGAAGGACCCAAAACTGTTGTGAAAATCACAGATAGTATTGTGCTGACTCAGCCAATCGACAAGAAGTGTACTGTGCTCAGCATATCCGAATTATGATGTCTATTACAGATCTGTCATTGTTCAATATTAATGGAATAACCTCTACACTCATTTTCAATTATATCTTTACTGCATATCAAGGACCTTCAGTAATATCTTCAATATATCCCTTATTTTGAACTATTTATCATATTACAGTAGAGTATCCAGGTCTCGCTATAGCTGCCCTCAAGACTCAAGAAAGGTTTTTCTAAATGTTATCTTAGTTAAAATGGGCTGGGTTATAGACAGCCTTTCGACTTTAATAACTTTAAGCAGCTACGGTCAATTTAATTTTCATGGCAGATGCACGGAGACACAGTCAGCAGTAAGTAAACGGCAAAAGGAGTGAAATGGCAACACACACAGCCACACGCACACCAGCTTTTCCACTCACACACATACAAAGTTTCAGTCACATATCCTTGTAGCCAGGCGACAATTTGTGCAAGCATATGGACCGAACAAGAATGAGAGAAGCGGCGGTGGTGGGTGTAAATAGGAAAAGGAAACTTGAAAGGAAAACTTGATTATAAAGCGATGACTTCACACATTGCTATACGAAGGACATAGGACCTATAATTTTCATGCTGCTGCGCAGCAGAAAAAAAGATAGCTTGGGATAGCCGACAGGACATGGTACCCAGAGACTGTCCTGCCGCCTACTGCCTGACCGGTCCTTGCAGCTGAGGGAAGGACATTGTGCAAACAGAGGCGAGTGTACGACGAGGACGAGTATGTATGGCGTTGTAATTTAATACTTTTCTAATATGTAGTTGTCTCTATTCCTTTCTCTCTGTCTCTTCTGTGACTCTTTCTACCATCTCTTTCTGTTTGCGTGTGACTTTTCAGAAGAATTTTAATAGAATTGGTAAACTGAGCTGGGGCATATCTTGCAGTGCTAGTGTTCCGTGCGTGATTAGATGCCTAAAAGAAGACTGCGCATATTTGGAAAATATGCTGTTTACGCTTCCACCCTTACACCCCTTCTCCAGTTCTCCGCTGTAGCATCATTCAGTGTGGTCGTCGTACTCAGTAAAGTAGGTCAGAGTATGTATGAATGGTTAAACAAGTGCAGAAAAAGGAGCAGCAGTTAAGTCAACAAGCCGCAAGCATTTCTATGCTTGATTTAAGTGCTCTGAAGCAGTATCTGAAGAAGATGCGGAGTAAGTCAAATAAAAATTGTGTGTGGAGCAAGTTCGTGAAAGATGTTTTCGTGTATGGAGTAGTTCACAAATGTGTACATATGGTTAATGAAGGACAGCTAAACGTTTGCCGATTTCGCACAAAGCATATCTCACGATCCCACTATCACGTCTTTGGGACAACTCAGTGAGAGTAAAAACAAAAATAAAGTCTTGCGAAATAGGATCAATTCAAACAATACATATATTTCGACTTCGGCATGTCTAATAGCGTACCACATTATCGCAGCTTTTACCCTGAATGTACCAAGTTGCATAAATAGAGTACAACACTAACACTCAATTCCAGCGACAAACACTAATTAATTTTAACTACTTACAGATAGTACCCAAAACCACGCAAAGGACACCTACAAACCAAGTCTCACCTATGGGAGTCAAAGCCGGAAAAACTTTAAAGGGGAGGAGATATTTGGTGCAGAGCTTTTAGCATATATATTAGGATAGAGTTTACACGTAAACGTACTTCATTATTATCCTGGCGAGTGTATCGCATGCACAAGCATGACAAACTTCCCTAGAGAGAAACGACCCCATTCTCCTGGAGCATAGGTTGCTCTCTTCGCCCAGAAAAAAACAGACACGACTGAGGGAAAGAGAGTGCTAGAGCTAGCACCAGCAAAAAAAAGAAGAAATAAATAAATACATTAAAATGCCAGCGGGTAAAATGAAGATACAAACAAACGCATTAATACGTGACGCTGAAACATTATTAGAAAATGTGTCTCTACGTTGGTTACTTGCCACACACACATAGCATGGGTACAGAGGGAGCAGAGAGGGCAGTACTATGTGCTGGGTGCACGGGAGCTGCACGAAGGGTTGAGAGGGTGGCGCCACTTTTCGATGTACGTGCGTCTATGAAGGGGCTGCTCCTGATGATGCTCCTTCTGCTACTTTCGCAATATATTTTAGAATTTTTGCACTTGCAGCCATGCGGGGCCTAGCTCTGTGGATGGGAGTTCTGGTTTGCTGTTGGGGTGGTCGTGTTGCTGCTGGGTTCAGTTTTTGGTTTCGTCTGTCGGTTTTTGTAGCTTCACTTTGCTGGGGATCTCCATGCCGAGATGCAGTGGCGATGTGGGGATGTGGAGATGGTTTTGCCGGTCCTCGGCTTTTCCCGCTGTCATGTCTGCGCGTACTTTTAATATGAATTTAGTCCTTTAAGTCCTAGCCCTGTCTGAATGTCTGCTCCTCTGACTTGCTACTCGGCGGTTCTGCCCCGCTTCCGCTTCCCTCGGCTGTCCGCCAGGCCAGGCCAGTAAGCTTTGGCTTGCACTTGGGTGCTGTACGTGGCGCGCACGTTTGTTCAATATGTCAATATTACATGGCATTGGCCATCCTGAGTGGCATTACTTTCGTTGCGTTCTGGCAAAAGGATGCTTGTAAGTGACTTAATCAAATAACTTTGCATTCGCCTCAGTCTCAGCTATCGAAGGAGGAGGGGCATTCACCACCTCTTTCTTTCTTGTCTTTTGCCGCTGTGCTCTGCTTTGGTTTTTCTGCTTGCACTTTTCCACTTTCCTTTCTTTTTTTGTTCATTTTACGGCGTGTTTTGTGCGCCATTAAACATGACTTTATTTTTCGGCTTTTCTCGACTTTTTTGTATCTCTTCAGTCTTTGGCAAATTTTCACCCCTCGTTGTTTTTGTGGCTGAAGCTAGTGACACGTAGCACTAGACATCACATTAACTAGACTTGGATACCGTGAGTTTGCAACGCGTTTAACTGCAGATTGTCTTGGTTTGACAATGAAATTATTAGTAGCATTTAAATCATGTGACCAAATTGCGACACGACAAATATGTAGGTAAAGAGAAAAACTAGCATATAATTATTTTAACAAATACATTCATTAACCTTATCACTGCGAAAATGCAAAACAACAATGTATGACACAAAAATCAAGCACCTGAGCTTAGTGTTAGAACAAAGACACACAACTTATAATAACAACAAAGATGGGATAACAATTACTAAAGTGCTAACTACTGTTTTAGCTTAATTCAAAAGTTAGATCAGTCCCTTTTAAAGCTATACTTAAAGCGCATAGGAGGGACCAGAAACACATATAGCGATGCACAGTAATTCACTTTTCACTAGGGGAAAGTAACTTTACACTATGGGAATTACCTCCCACATGCAAGCTAAAAGCTATAGGAACCATAACAACAGCAAAGGCAACAACAACATCAACAATAACAACGACAACGGAGCAACAACATGAACTGTACAACGAGGAAAAATTCATCAAGCGCAAAATAACATTGCATACTTTATGGCGCATTATGAAAACACACGCGCTAAAAGGAGATAACCAGTTAGAGAGAGGGACGGGAGAGGGATTGGATAGAAGAGAAAGAGAGAGTTAGAAATAGAAGCACAAAAACGTTTTAGAATATGTACACAACATGGCAGCCACGCCCCAGCCGCCCATTCTCTATACACAACTCTCTTTCTCACACACTTGAAACTATTAAAAACATGCAGAATGTGAGCTGCCAGTTAACCCAGCACTGCGACCCAGCACTTATGCAGATAGCGTTCATGATGATTATCATGATGATGACAGCGCGGCTGATGACGGGAATGCTCCCCAGCTCCACAGAACGCTGGTGTGTGATAGAAACACAAGGATACACTCGAAAAAATACAAGTCAAATACACAATGAAATCCTATCATGAATTCATATCTAACTATAAAGTGTGATAACTAATTTGAACTAATTAAAATGCCACCAGCGCTTCGTGATAACTTCAAACATAAATCAATAAATTTGAATTATTATTTAATTCAATATTATAATAATAAAATTTTTTTAAGCAAATAGCTGTTAACTGAGAACAAAAAAAGCAGGCAAAACAAACGTTAAATAAACCATGTTTTTGTTAAAATTATATTTTTTACTTTTTTTGAGAATCAAATAGTTTTGGCTAAGTGTAGCACAACCGTGAGGGGCAACAATTCAGGCGCCTGACGGACGTGGCTGACGTCAGCCCTTTCGTCAGCGCGTCTCCGTCAAGCCTGTGGCTGAATATTTTGCCATATGGCAGCGTAATGATAATAAACTCCAAAAGATAAACTCGTATACAAGAGTCACCGCCGCGCCAGGGCGACAGCAACAGGCAGGCGCAAAACAGGAGGGGAACTGGGCTGGGCTGTTTGGCTCCGGGTTGGGTTTGAGAGTCCACAAGTGCTGTTACTTTGTGTTCATTGGTCGACGTTAGTTTGTCTTATTATTAGGGCAAAGTGAATCGACAACTTGCGACCTGCCAAGGCTCGAAAGGAGCAGAGTCCTTATCACAGACAGCGATAGGGCCAGATGCAGTTCCATCTTAGAAGTGTCGATGAATGCATATCACAAATAAAGTATCTGGCTCCGTAGAATAAATGCTGGCATCTTCATTCATAAACATCAATGAATGGATTGAGTGGATCATTCCCATATCTATATACTATTAGTTTATTATTATAGGCAATCCTATCTCTTAAACGTAATTTGTATTAATTCATAATATATGTATGTTAAGCGGTTTTCTAATATTATTTAAATTATTTCATAACAAAGTTTAACTTTCAGCTATCATTAAAAAGAAAACAAAATTTAAAATGTGTCGCAAGATTGCATTGCCATTTTACTTGCCGAATTATCCCCACAGTTGATGGTCATATCTCCCTGCTCAAACTCCCCCTATTCTTTCCGCACTTTGCCTTCCTTTGTTGACCAAAGCCAATGCCACGCCCAGCTTCAACAGTAGGGCGGCAAATTAAGCGCAAGGCTGACGCTAACGGCGTCGCTTTTACCCTCCACTACATACAAGCTCATCTGCTCCCTCAATGATTTCTAGTGCTGTTGCTCCATTGCATACCCCCAGGCGTTATATGTAATTGCATTTTTTAGTTTTAATGGAGCGTACGAGCCCCGGAACAGAACAGAAACTGCGAATGTAATTAATTTGTAACGTCTGATGACCAGTTTAATGGGAAACACACAGCTCACCACGCCACAGTTGGTGCATAAGAGGAGAGCCAAGGCGGCTAGGAGGTGGTAATATCCTTGTCTGGTTTGGTTGAGATTTGGTGAAATGTCATTCGCCTGCTGCGTGACTCTGACAGAGTGACAAACTGACAGCTTCGCTCTACTCTCGTATTTAATAGTTTTTTAATTGTATTTAATATGAGCAGAAGAAAATACTAACATTTGCTGACTGCATTAGAGAGTAAATTTACAAAAAGGGTGGAAAAGATGTTCCGTAGAATAGGGAGTAAACCCAAATAAAAATGTAATTGGATTAAGACAATTGCTAAATTTATGGCATTCTTAGTTGAAAACAAGCTATTTCACCATAAGGGACTAATATTTATTTTATATTGAATTATAATAATAACAAAGAACAACAAGCAAAAATACATCCAGCGACTAGTCAGAGTCTATTTTCCCTACTCTAGTTAGTTTCATTCCTATACAGGCAGTACAAATGATTCAACTTTAATTACAAAACTCGAATAATCCAGCTGGAAAGCAACCTTCACCCAACCAAAATACCAGAAGAGAGAACTAAAACTAAGGTCAACATAAAAGTGCCGCCAAAAACAGAGAGAGAATGAGAGAAGTCTGACAGTGACTGAGAACTGTAGACTGTGTAGACTGCGGCTACAGACTCCTATCCCTATCCCGTTTTTAGGTAACACACACCAAGTACATTCAAGCACACACAACACATTTGGACAGACAGGGAGCAAGCCATGTCTAACAATTTGTAAAAACAACACTCGACTTCAACTTTAAGTAAACAAGTAGCGAAAACTACATAAATGAGTTTGCTAAAAACTCGCAACACACGACGAAAAAGTTGTCGTTGGCCGACCGACTGAATCCAAAAAGCTGCCGCCTTAGTGTGAATGACACAGCACGGAAAGATTGGGGAAAGGGAACAGTAGATGAAAATGTGATGGGAGAACCACTGTCTGAAAGGGCACAAGGTTCCGTGTCCAGACACATTCACGTTCTCACACTATAGTGTGCCTTGGCAGTGCTGGGGGGGCTTGGACTGGTCTGCTGCTGAATATGATGAGAGCAGTTCAGTGGATTCTACTTCTATGCTGTGACACTTGCAGTCCCCTTCTCCCCTCCCTTTTCAGTTTCGACCTCTGCAGCCTTCCCCAACACCTCAGCTATGATATCAAAAAAACTTTGCCGACAAACGAAACATATAAAAGGCAAAAAATTGAGATTTCATACTGGGATCGGTTGTGACCAAAGTGTTGTGAAGTGAAGTGACAAATCAAGAGATGAGTTGAGTGTTGACTTTGCGGAGCTTTGGCAGCGAAACTGGTTTTCTACCTATCCCAAGTACTCTCCTCGTTGAAGTTGCGACGTTCCAATTAATGTGAGCATTTTCACGCCATTCATTTGATTTATGTGCTCAATAATTGCGAATACTACTTTTTTCATTGTTATCTCCCATCTTTTTATCGAATATAGAAGATGTCATCATTAAATGAAATTACCATAAAGTTTCAAATAAAGCAAACAGAAGGGAAAATTCTGTATTAATCGGAAAGCTAGACAGAAATACAAAATAGTTTTATTTCTAAACTTTTTGGCACATTCGACAAACTAAGTAGATGGTTCAATCTAAAAGTTCATGGATTCATGCATATACATATACATATACATATATGTATGTATAGGCTGCCTTATTATGATATCGCTCTTAACACATATATAGTGACTTTTCTGATCTGTCCACGCCACGAATCAGACAACTGGAAAATGTGCGACGACAATGTGACATCTCACGAGCGTTAAATGTGATCAGACGGCCAACTACAGCTGGGGGCTGTAACGGGTCAACATTTAACCAACGTTCTCGCCGCTGTCGCACACGTTGGATTGCTTGAATGCAAATTTGCACGTGTTTGGGGAAATGGCTTGGAAATAATGTCGCTGTCTATTAAGAACATAGCGCGCTAATGGTGCAAACCGTGGCAGTTCCACGAGAAAGAATTTAAAATACAAATTTGCAAGTGCTTGGTTAAAAAGATTTGAATTTAAATGATATGATAAATAGATATTACAGAGAGGTGTTCGAGATTAACATGTTTAAGAAGGAATTTAACTAAATAACTGATAAGTGATTTCTTTGAGTGACTTTTAATGAAATATTTATGTCATACATTTAAGCATCTAAATATACAGCTAATACCCCAACAAAAAGAATAATAACTTTTAAGTTGTGACTTAATAGGCAATCAAAAAACACTATATTAGTCATCATCCTTCTTTCTCTTTAACAAAAGTTATGACACGCTGACGTAATCGGATATGTTTATAAGCCCTGAAAATCATCTCTGGTATGAAGTCATGACAATATTTTATGCGGCATTAATGTCGACAGTTTAACACTATGATAAACACTGCCCATTGAGTACAATGAAGGGGAAGAGCACGGGTTTATTTTTCGAGGGATCGGGAACCATTAGTATAATTTCTATATGCCTTTCGAAGTTGTACATAAAATACATATTATTAATTTAATTAATTAAATTCACATTAGCGGCACGCACGAATCAACAAAACACAAACCGAACCGATTCATTCGGTTAGGGTCAATCAAATCAACTTGAAAAGTCATTAGAGTGGGACCAAAACAAACATAAG
The DNA here is from genome assembly GCA_963583835.1 of Drosophila immigrans. Classification (NCBI taxonomy): domain Eukaryota; kingdom Metazoa; phylum Arthropoda; class Insecta; order Diptera; family Drosophilidae; genus Drosophila; species Drosophila immigrans. The sequence continues at coordinate 28,478,311 of OY757142.1, read as the reverse complement.
AAAGATTGAGGAACGGGGAATGGGAAGTTGGGATTCTAGATACGTTCAATGAACTTGCCACACAGCTCATCAAATGGCCAGCGATATTAATAATTGCCAATTAAAATGATAATCGTATTAATAGTTTCATCAAATGAAATACTTGTTGAGTTCGAACAAAATCGCTTATTGGACATTCAGAAGAAAGCGATATAAAGTTGTGCCTATACAACTACCAAACCAACTGGCCATTCACCCAAAAATAAAGAATAGATAATAGCAGCAGCAAGCTTATGAAAAACCAGATCCAGAACAACAAAATGAATATAGCAAAAGATCTAGTTACTGACATCATTTAAAGAACTCAAGCCCAGTCTCTGTCCGAGACCAAGACGTAAGTACTTGAATGTATTTATGGAGATATTGTCTTTGGCATTGCAAATCCCAGCGGACTCTGCAGTCAACCAGAAAGCGAGTAAGTTAAAGTTTGTGGACGGTAGACTTGATTGCGGGCCTGCAGTTCTCTCGAAGACCATCAAGTTCATAGTAAATAATAAATAAAACGAATAGTGAACTCTCTTGATTACAAATTAATGTTTTCTTATTTATGAAATTTTAAATGTGCTCTACATATTTTGCATCTTTTATTAATTATGGTTTTTTACTATTATAAATGCTATTATCTATAAACACAATCAATATTTGATCAAATTATGTGCTTTCAAAGTTCGTAGATAAACTTAAATAATGCAATTTTCGAGTAATGATTATTAGATGCAAAAACTGTTCTTGATAATATCTTATTTTTTGAAGGTCTCACATTCCATTGAGGATGTTTTCAATTCGAAAGGGTGAACGACGAAACCGTTACATAATACAAATCTTATGTAACATTTATATATAGATCCAATAAAAACAAACCAAGCTTAAAAAAAAATGTAACAGTTATACAGACGGCGAATTGCTCAAGCTTGCAAATAAAAACGAGCTGCAAAATTTATTGTTATTGATTGTAATTATTCAAGTGACCATGTTGAAAGTTTTGTTCTATTTCTACAACAGCAAATACAAACTGCAGCTGGAGTTTTTCGCAGTTCGTGCATTCTTTTCTTTTTTTATATACATTGGTTATGCAAATTGTTTGTTGGACAAGCAGAAGGAAAGCAGAGTAAAGTAAGGCAAAGGAAACTAAAAGAAAACTGTGCACCAACTGAAACTGGGAGAAATACGGTTGTTATCTCACAGTTAAATCATTTTGCGTAACGGTACTCATAATGATGGCTAATAACTCGACAATGACAGCAGCTATAACAACAACAGCAACAACTTGTAAGCCCAAAAGAATTGTAGACATTACCTCAATGGTCTGTAAAATAATTGGCTCCGCTAGCAACAAAGAACAAACTTTTAGCCGCCGGACATGGCGAAGTACAACAATAATAAAGAGAAATCACAATAACAACAACAAGAGTAACAGCAGCAAAAGTAATTCCAAATAATAACAACAACAGCAACAAGTTACCAAAGACAGGAAGCCATAGGAAGCGCTGTGAGCTACACCCAACGTGACATCATCACAATAATATAACAAAAAGCAATTGCTCTTTAGCCGATAATACACGCCTTTGCGATACCCTGTGCTAATAGGCAAAAAATAATTACACTGAAATGCGATCGCATTTCATAGAGTATAAGTTGTGCGGCGTTTATTCAACTACGAATATTTCAGATAGTTTTGTTACTAAATATAGCTAATTTTCTCAACCATTTACGCTATGTAACATATATAGCCAACATTACATGCTGCCATTAGACATTCATATTAGAAAGAAACAAAGTGAGAGTCCGAGAAGATGAGAGAGCAAAGTTAGCAACATTGTGATGCCAATGACCCAGGGGCGTAACTGATGATGACCATTACCATTATGATGATGAGGCGCAATAATAGCGTTTAAAATAATGGTGAAGACAAATGCTAAAATAAACAACAATTAAAACTAAATGCAAATGCGTAACGCAATGCTAGAGCAGGATCGCAATACCAAAACCAAAACAAGTAAGAAAGCTACAGTCGAGAGTGCTCGACCGTATGATACCCGCTACCCATTTTGAGAGAATACAAAAAGCTTAAATGATATTTTAACAAAAAATATACCACAGAATATACTGAAATTTGTTTTTTTTTGTATATACATTTTTTTTTTAAATCCATTAAATACCGACATGGTCACACTGTCAACTAAACAAACAAAACGCGAGCAGCTGCAAGTGAATTTTGCATATAAAATTGATTCATTAATAACTTCCTTGGTTTTCATTTGATCTCAACCAAATTCACAGAAGTCATTCAGACTATCATTGTTATTATGCATACCAAAATTCAATGCTCTAGGTTCATTATTACGGCTTTTACAGTTTTTGGGGGCGGAAAGGGGCGTGGCAAAAATCTAAAATAAACTTGATCTGCGTAAGACCTACACGAATACTGTCACCAAATTTGATATCTCTAGGTCAATCACACACTTAAAACGTCCATATGCATTGGGCACAACAATTTTGATAAATAATTACGCGAATAACTTTTGTTCTACTTATCCGATTTTTACCAAAATTACAGGGTATATTAAGAGTGTCAAGCGCAGATGGGTTACCAGATTACACATCATTACACAAAGAACTTTTGGAGTTATACGCGATTTACATAAAAAAAAACTTGACTTTTTCTAGATTAATGCTTATTGTGGGCGAAGGGGGCGTGGCATCCAACTTTTGAAATAAACTTGATCTGCGTAGGGTATGAAGGAACATTTTTGCCAAATTTGGTGTCTCTATGTCTTATAGTCTCTGAGATCCAGGTGTTCATACAGACAGACAGACGGACAGACGGACAGACGGACAGACGGACAGACGGACATGGCTATATCGTCTCGGCTGTTGACGCTGATTAAGAATATATATACTTTATGGGGTCGGAGATGCCTCCTTCTGCCTGTTACATACATTTCCTGTTGGCACTAAGTCATAATACCCTTCTACCCTATGGGTAGCGGGTATAAACAATGAATACTTTGCAAACACACAACACAAAGCCAAGACAATGACCCAAAGCAGACGGAGGCAGAGCCGCACAACAAGTAACAACAACAACCACAACAAAAATATTTGCGATAACGACTCAACGAAGTCATTAGCATGATCTTCAGCCAGTTGACCAAGCAACAATGTTGACAAGAAGCGGCTAAGAGAAGAAACAGAGCTGAAGAGCGGATGATCAAGTGGTAGGTAAGCCTAGGGTCAGTTTGGCAACATGTTGATAACAAGCAGTCGGCATGTATCGTCTACATGTTGCAGTCTACATGTGCCTACCGTGAGATGTTGCAATTGCTCATGCTGCTTCGATTGCACGTTAACCAAGTTTAAGTGTTGCGTGTAGCTTTGCTTTGTTTTGTTTGCTAGTTCCTTAGTTCCTCTCCAGCTGTGAAAATCAAAAGAGAACAACTAAAACTCCATTATTTGAGGTCAAGAGTTGTGCGTCGTGATGTTGCATGCAACACACGTACAAACGAATGCATGGTAGTACGAGTACATGCGTTTGTAGAGTACAAAGCAACATGGCCGGAAAACCACTTTAAATTAGAGGTCAGCGTGAGCCAAGCAGCAAAAAAGAGCAAAGCAGGAAAGCAGGTAGTCAGGGCAGTCAGGCAATCATCAGAGCTTCAGTAACTCAATAACAATTTTCCGCACACTTTTAGACATACATAGTTGGGGCTATAAGAACGCAGCTGTGGCTAAAAACCAAACTTCTTTTCATCCTCTTCTGGGCTGCATCAAAACTAATAATCATGACTTGTTAATCTTTAGGCTTTTGCTTCACACTCGCTACCTTCCTTCAGAACTAAACTGTTCTATCGTTTCCCTACTTACCTCTTTCATATATTTTTCCTGATCTTTCCCAGGTGTGCTTTCTGCGACGGCTTTATCACATGACGAATGCTTCTAAATTTTTATATTTAACGGTAGATATTTATATTGCTATTTTCACGCTATATTATTAGATCCTACATTGATTGCACTTCAGTAACAACAATATATTTATGAGGATTATTATTTTTGAAATACAGTTAGAGTTCATGCGAGCTAATTCAAAACTCATTTTACAAGAACTGAAAGTACTTTTTTAATTCGAATTTTAGAATTTGTAAGATTTTTTTCTTATCGAAGAAGGTAGAAGATATGGTCATTGTAAATTTGTGTATCAAAGTTGATTTTAAGACACATTTTTCGTATTGGGATTGCATCCGCCACATTCGCGAATTGTTTTTATTTCATTGTATTATACTGCCGTATAATGATTTTTACGTACAAAAAATTGTTTTGTTATTCTCTATGTCACATAATGTGCTAAAAAAAAAAGGTAAAGTTAAGTTGTGTCAATTGAAAAGGTCAAATGGTATTGGTATTTAGTAGATGTTCTACGAGAAATTATCGTTCTCTCTCTATCAATATCTCTATATCTATCTATACAATAAGTAAGATGGATGTTCTATACGAAATTATCGTTCTCACTCTATCAATACAACTAGCAAGAAAGCTTCTGTCGACTGACCTCGGTTGCGAAAATACCCAGTGTCTAGTTTTTGAAAAGACAATAATATTTTAAAAATATATTACAAAAATATCACATGCGGGATTTGAACCAAGTTGCCGAGGCAACGCGATGTACTTAGTGCAAAATATTCTTTTCAAATATTCAGGGTTGACACCGAAATCGCTAGCGGAATTGATGCCGCTGAAAGCAATTCCGCTCCGCAATATCCACGGTGACACAGATCTTCGAAAAACTTAAGGTTTATAGCAGTTTCATAGATCATTTCTAACTTGGCTGATACCTTGTCAGATTACATTTTTAAGTGTTTGATAACGATTTTGTTGAATTTTATCACTGTCGAAAAAAAGATTCTTATTTTTTCCTGTTTACTATAATTAATTTAATTTAATGATTCGATTTTTCGATTTCTAAGAGTTAATAAACAAAAAAAGAAACATTTTCATAATGTTAAACATGCCTTCTATGTTTAAAATGTGACGTAGCTTCTGGTTATTCAAATAGACAATAGGTAGGAGTTGCCTCCTTCTGCGTGTTGAATACATTTTCTGTTGCAAATAAGTTATAAGTTATACCCTTTTAGTCTATATTATATGGTGAAAAAAAATACTTGGGCACTGAATTTACCAATTTTTTAGACTCTATTGCTGATCTTGTATTTCACCATGACATTAAAATACTTTTTAATGTCTGCTGCTTTTACAGTTGTCAAGGTCTTTGGCTGTTTGCTATTCACTTTTATGGCATCCTCGACACGATGAACATAAGAAAAGGTGGACATGCAGATGAGCATCAATTCGAAATGCCAAGAGCCAAGTTTACGTTACTGGCTGAAATGAAATTGAAAACGTTACGCATGCGTTTTCCGCTGACTTTTCATACAGTTGATTGTGGTGGTACTAGTTGTTGTTGTTGTTAATGCTGTTGTTATTGGCTTTCAAAGCTATCGAATAACACAAAGTATAAACCTGATGCGTCGCGCTGCACTCTGAAACATGACTGAAAATGGAAATGGAAAATTGAATTCAGAGTGCAGAGCTCGCTGGCAACGTGAGGTGACCAGCTGCCACATTCCCCGCCCCCTTGCCAGATAACGAAATGCGATCTATGCGTACTTCTTTGTTTTTTGTATTATTTTTTCATACATTTTCCGCAATAAAAGTAGTCGACAACACCAGGGCGATTGTCATAAGTTGGCCAACGTTAAGGCCGGTCGTACGGAAGGATAACGAACAGTCGAAGGAGCTGCAGCAGGAGCAGGGCAACAAACAAGCGCAGTGAAATGAAAGGCCGCCGCCTGTCAATTGCCATACTGTGCCTTATTTTGGCCAACTCACCGTTTCATGGCGCATCCGCTGCTGGCAGCGGTGAAAGGTAAGCGTGCGTAATCGAAAGAAATACGCTTTTCATTAAAGTTACCATTTGCCTTTGAACAGGGTGCACATTCGTCTGCACATGCCGGAAATTGTGCGCAAGCATACGCATTTCCACAAGGTCTACAAACTGTTGCCACCAGCGATGGAGCCAACCATCGAACACATGCCCCACTCCCCCGCACCTTCGAGCAGCCACCAGTTCAAGAACTTATTGCCAACGGCATCGCATGGGAAACCGCATGTGTCTCTGTTGGGCTATACGACAACGGCGAGTGGCAGCGGTGTCCTCTCGCCCAATCTTATGCAACTAATGGCAACTGCGGCCACGCCCATGTCCGTGTTGCCCACACTGACGCCCAACTATGGGCCAGCACTCTTCGATAACTACAATCAAGAAGCAGCGTCATCGGCAACAACAACAACCACGCCTGTCACACTCAGGCCAAGTGGCATTGGCAACTATCTTGCCACAGCTCCTGAGAGCGGCAGCAGCTCGACAAAGTCGTCGCAACAGCAGCTGTTGCAACAAATCTTTACTCCAAACATTTTAGCTGCCATCTCAGCCTCGCAGCAGCAGAAGCAGCAGCAGAGAAAGAAGCAGCAGCTGTACAGCAACTACAACAACTTTGATACACAGTCGGAACCAGAAACGGAGCCAGAGTCGGAGTCCGAGCCGGAATTGGAAAACAATGAGCTGCTCAATGGCAACTTTTTGGCAGCGTTGCAACATGAATATTTCAATAAATTTGGTTCGGGAACTCGCAAGCGCAAGAAGATCAATTTCAGAAGCAATCGACGACCTCCCGCAAAGCCCACCTCGAACTATGTGCAGGAGGATAGCGAGGAGCATTTCGATGACTACGCGGAGGAATCACCCACATCGCCGACTGGCTACGAGGATCAACCTGAGACCCCACCAAGCTCTTTTGGGGATGATAATAACGATGAAACAACTGGTTATGACAACGCCGCCGCATTTAGTGGCCAGTCCAACGGCATGTCATTAATGCCCACCGTGGATGAATTTTTGAGCGATGTCAACAGCAATTCCTACACGCCATTCTATGGCGATTTGTATGATGATTACGGACCCAGCTCTGTAGCCACTGGCAACAATAATTGGCATTCATCTCCGCCCACCTTCTCCACATACGCACGACCCACAAAGGCCACGCCTCCCAAATTACGACTTCGACAAAGGCGGCCCAGTTCGACAATGTCCTCTGGCAAAGTGCGCTATGTAAAGCTAACTGCGCGTAAGAAACGAAAAAATCGCATTAAATCGAAAAGATATCGTAAATAAGCAAGCTTATTATTTTAGTTAACAATAAATAGTTGTAAGTCCATCAAGTCACATAACGGCAAATTAACTAGTTCGAGTTGGAATTTTAATTTTAAAATTGACAGTATCGTAGTAACAACCTTGTGGATTTATATTAAAACAAAGCAGAAAAGCTTTTAACTTCTATTAAGCGAAATCTGTAACTATTAGGCTTATGTTTGACGATAACGTTTTGAACAAATATATCTGATACTCCGCAAATGCAACATGGTCATAAGAAACTTTTAAAATTTACCACAACATATTAAGCCTCGCATAGTCTTATCTCAGCTTCAAACGGTTCTTCAGCGCTTACCTGAAAGAGAATAAAAGAAGGACCAAAAAGTTAGTCAACCAACAGAAATAATAATATAAAGCACTTAAGCTATTTGGTAATTACAAAAAGTAATAAGGCCTACTCCAGCCAAATATGTTTGTGCAAAACAAATAGCATATTCTATTAGCAAAGAAAGCATAACCTAAGGGAAATCTGCACGCCACAAACAAACCCCCAATGACAACTACCCCTATTCTCATATAAGGGCAACTCAACCCTGGTGCCCGACCGTGTTCTGCGTTTAGTTTCTTGGGAAATAAAGTATACGATTAAATGTGTAGACCATAGACCAAATAATAAGTACAAATGCTAATAAAATTCAATTAAAGGCCACAAAATTACAATAAAAGTGCCTGTGAAACTAACTCGCCGAGTTCTGTGTGGTTTCAAGGTTCTGTTCTGGTCAGGACCCAGAATACCCCCGTATAGTGTGGGTTATCGGGGTGTAGGTGGGTGAGCGGGTGTCACATGAAAAGTCAAAATTAACGACTCATTTGGGCAAATTGAAGCCATAAACTACAAAGCAGAAAGCCAGACGAGGACGACCGAGCAACAGAAACAAACACAATACTACAATCGAGGGAGCAACAGTACCAAGACCAGGACCAAAACAAGGACGAAAAGTTGACGTCACTGCACAGCAGCCAAAAATATAAATTACGCAAAAGAAAAAAGACATTCCAAGAGTGTGACGCGCAACAGAGCGGCTGGTATCGGAGGCAAAGGACGTAGGCGGATGGAAACTGGTAGATGGATCTGAACCAGAAGAGGACAATATGAAAAGCTGGCTGATTCTATGTTGATTTCCTTCCTCCCCTTCCTCACTGTGTTTGACGACTCATCCTTTATTTTCCTTTTTTGGCAATAATATTATTTTATTTTGCTTCGGCTATAAAAATGTGACACACAAAACACTGAGAGAAAAGTATCCCTCATTCTCCAATTCCCGCTGCCTCCCAGTCCCCGTTTTTGCGTAACATAGCTGCATACTTTCGGGCGAAATTAAAAGCGTGCAAGATTTTCATTTATAATTTGTGTTTGAGGGTTATTGTATGGGGGAATTGGGAGCGTGTCACATGGCAAGGCGACACATAAAGTGTTGATGTGTCAGCCATATGACATTTATTGTTTAGGGGGAGATGTGCTGTTGCGTGTAGACGTTTATTATGGCCTGCCAGATGGTGGCGTCAACGTGCCGCACAAAGGCAACAAGTAGCAGCTCCACTTCCAGTTCGCATTGGAGGCGGCAGAAAGGAGAAATTGTAAGCTTGTTTATGTTTATGTATGTAGGACACTAGATGCTGATCCATTTGTTAGCTGCGACTCTAACTGGACTGTGTGCTGGCAATTCTTTTGATTTATTGCAGAAACTAAGAAAAGGCTGACAATTGCGAAATGGCAAGCAATGACAATCTAAAGGCTTGGATATATGTATATATATTGCTGTATAGAATTTGTAATCTGAACATGTTACTATCATTTAAGATTGCAATAGTGTAAAAGTGCAATAAGAGTTATTAATAATAATATTTATTTACAATTGCAAAAACAAGAATAAAATTCCTTATTTTACGAATTTACTGATCTTGTAAAAATTCTCGAAGCACAATTGTAATCTAATAAAGAGATATTTTAACTTACAAATTAAAAAAAAAAACAGATTTAAATCTTGTTCCATGATCGAGTATGTACACGTCAATGCAGAACGAAATCAGTTCTGGTTTATGGCAACAAATTTATAAGGGTAATACAAGTTTTAATGGCATATCAAGATTTACATTGTCTTTGTATGTGTGCGCCTGTATAAGTTTTGCAATATGTATTTAATTTAATGTTTGCAATACAAATTAATTTTCTAGCTCATCTGTTTGTCAGCTTCTGTCCATAAAATATAAATAAATGAATAAATAAATATAACATTATCACTTCAATTTTCTCGCAACGCAAAACATTTGTCATTTTGAGTAAGTGTGGGGAAGTAAACGTTAATATCTATCCTTCCACCACAGAGGTCGTGCTCTTTGGCTAACCTAATTTTAGTATTAATGAAATAGAAATTACTAGGGGCATGTAAAAATGCAATGTCAAACAATTCATTAATTTAATTAATTCGTGGCAATTAAATGTGTGTGCTCCACAAGGAGGTTGTGAAGCGGGTTTTCCCTGATGCCACATGGGGCAAATACAAAAGCCGCACAGTCATCATCAACTCAACGAACGACTCATTAGTTACACGCATCTCGCTGTCCACCCCACTTCACACTCCCTCTCATTCTCTGTCTCTCTTGATGTTTCTCCTTCCTATCTCTCAACTGGGCATCGTCAGGAGACCCATCAATTGCCCTGGACGTTATGAACAACGTCCCAGTATTGTAAAAGCTCGTAGTTGTTATTATTATTGTTGCTACAAATTGGGTTAAGTGTGTTCCATGTCCATTTTGAAGTGCAAAATCGGACACAAGCTAGTAACGTCCTATTGTTAAAGGTGTTGAAATGCGGCACTTAACTTGGAGGGCAACGAAGACATTTGTCTCCCGCGTTTGATCCACACACAGGTACACACTTTCATACAATAGAAGGGGAGGAAGCCTCAGAATTTCTACTCTGAATTTCACATACTCTAATTGATTGTCATAGACTAAACCAATAATGACTCAGCTTCAAAAACGACATACAGAACGTCTAATGGATGAGCTGACAAGGCCCTAAAGAAACTATTGAAATTTTATTTAAATAATATTTTAACACATAATAAACAATAAATTTTGTTTTTACTTTACGGTTGAAGATATCCACTTCTTGATATGACAATTATTTTCATTAGTTGAATCACTCCCGCTCCATTATTTTATTTTAAATCAGGGTGTGTTGTGGGCCTCCAAACGATTAGCAGGGCAGCATTTGCATAAAAACTCATCCACAATTTGCTCAGCTCGTGGTCATGCAGTCATCATCGGACAAACCACTGGTCGACAACCGCTGAGCAATTTAATTAAAATTAAAAGTACAACTGCAACTAGAAACGAGCAACGAGAAAGCGACAACAACAATAATGAACAACAATATGCAAACCAAATACTCGAGGGCATTACGAATGTATTACAAAATGCTAATTAAATGCCATGGAATTGGGCCAAGCCTCGCCAAACGTGAACCGCTAATCACACCCCCAAGTGAGTAAGAGCAAGGCAAGGGCGTGGCGAAGGCAAGGCGATACAAAAGGGGTTGCCTTTTATTTTATTTGTGTTTTTTTGCGGTCTCAAGTGCATTGTTAAAAATTACAAAATTCTTGCGTCTATTTGCGGCAATTAAGTGAAATTACTTTGTTGTGTATGTCACATACCGAATGCGAACAGCGAACGTATCGTTGTCCTCGTTTTTGTCATCACCACAGAAATGGGATTAACTCAACTCACAGTGGATTGATTATGGCAGAGAAGTAAACGACAAAAAATGTATGTTACATAAGCATTACTTTATGCGCTGACATACTTTTTGAAACGATGCAAACGATCATGGGAATAATATAACGTACGTTAGAAATAAACTGGGCAAAACATGGCGCATAAGTTTATTCTAATTTTCTACCGTCTAATTTTCTACCGTCTTATTTTCTAAAAGTCTATCACATCACGTAAAACCGCTGGTCGATAGTGCTCGACTACGAGATACTCTGTGCACTGCCCACATACATACACATAGAAAAACTACATAGATTTTAAGCAGAGTTCAACCAAATTAAACTGGATACTCTAAGAGTATAGATTATCGATTATTTAAGAAATAAGAAAGCTACAGTCAAGATTGATCGACCGTAAGATACCCGCTACCCATTTCGAGAGATTACAAAACACTTAAATTATATTTAAACAAAAGATATGCCAACATTTTTTTTTTAATATATATTAAAAAATCCATGATTTACTTGGTCACACTGTCAACTAAACAAGCAGCGCGAGCAGCTGCATGTGCATTTTTTCTATTAAGTTGTTTCTTAAATAACTTCTGTTTATTTAATTTTATCACAACCAAATTTCACAGGAATAATTAAGCCTATAGATGGGATCTGCCTGTTGCATACATTTTCTGTTGGTACTAAGTTATAATACCCTTCCGTCTTATATACCCATCATTACTGCAAGAACTTCATAATCTATATACAATTTACATATAAATGTTTTCATTAGTTCCGGATTTTTAGGGAAAGTCATTGCATGAACCTAAAACCCATTCAAAATTTATTTAGTTTCTATCGTGAACATTGTTTTTTTTTTGTTAGTCATCACGTCGGCGTACTTGCATGGTCGGTCAATGGTTTATAGTGTGTGTCTGCTGCCTGCGACCCAGTAATTTGTGCTACTTACAAATAGATCTTCATTTTAGTTGGCATTTTAAACAATTAAAACAATTGAGTGCATCAAGCTGCACTTGACGAATGGACTAGCCAAGCGAAAGCGAACGGACAAAACTAACTCTGACGCTGATGAGATTTTGCCATCCGCATGATGATAGTGATGACGACGACAACGACGACGACGATGATTTTGATAGGATGACGACAACGGCTGTTGGCCCGGAAAGCATGAAATAAAATGCGTAGAGCAACTGGATGATGCAGTGCGTTATCGGGTTGTCGTTGCTTCGCTTTGGTGTTGTTTTTATTGTCGTCTGCGGTTGTTTGTTGTTCGTCATCATTCGTTTTGCCTTGGCGCTGGCAGTTTTCTGATTATCCAAACAGACGTCACACTGCCAGACATTGTCCTGATACGAAAGGAGCACTACGAAGAGAGCTGGAACCCAGTTCCAGGACCCATTTGTGTATATGTTTATATATTTCTAGGAGGCGGGGTAGTACGGGTTTTTTTGGTTTGCCGAGTTGGACAGCTGTGATTACAAGTTTGCTGTTTTTGTTTTGTAATTGTGTGCCATGAGTTTTGTCGGTTTTTGACAGTTATGATGAAGAAAAATGTGGGTGCCTTTTCATATAAACACACATCAATGTATGAGCGTGTGTGTGTAAGTGTGTCTGTGATGCATTAGGCAGCAGTCAACGCAATGTGGCAGCAACCCATTCTCGATTCGCATTCTCTTACACTCGCTAGCAAGCAGAGCAGTAAATGCATTTATTGTGCTCATGGTATCGCCTGGCATAGGGCAAAGCACTTTAAATGAGACACTGCGCAATTTTGCAATCTCTAAAATTGATATGCATTGAGGCAAACTATATGACAACGACATCGAAAACGACACAGCAAATTACAATATCTCAATTGTTTGTAGGTTGGCAACTTCAGTTCCTAAACATCAACTATGCAAATAATAGTTGTCCTAAATGGATCAAGACCAAAACAAATAAAATACAAATTTAAATTAATGAAATTCTTTTAAGGTCTTTCGTTAACAGAAGCTGTCAAAATATTTTTGAAAAGTCAATGCAGTCTTAACCCGTGCAACACAGACAAAATCGCTGTCCTAACGCTGACTATTGTTTTCCGACCTACACAATATTTGACGGAAAAACCTTGAAGGTATTCTTTACACAAAAGGAACAAATATGTACATATAAAAACAATATATACTATACATACATATTGCAAAGCTTTTGACAATACGTAGAATGACAAAACTTGAGTGTGTTCGAGTGTCCTGACCATATATCATAGCAACACACACGCATACGTACACGAAGACACACGTCGAAGGGCTGCTACTCGGCACTGATGACACTTGTCCTTGGTGTGCAAAACTTTTGCAATTGAAATTGAGAATATGCAAGCACTGGAAAATTTTGCTGCTGATACTGCCCGATACATGTCTGTGCGTGTGCGTGTAGACTTTGTTGTTGGTTAAGTTTATAGCCTGTTCTGCTCGCCCCTACACAGTTTGACAAGAACTGTGTCAAGTGAAGTGAGGCAATTGCATTAGCTGGGGCGAATAAAAAAAACACCGGTCGCCAACCTGAAATAACCACTACGCTCTGCAAACGAAATGCCACAAACCAAGAAAGCAATGATATACTATATGTTATGTATGTATAAACACGCAGCCCAATACCAAAACTTGCCTTGCTAATTACAGGGTATTCTGCAATAGGAACACCCTGTACTTGTTGAAATCAGTGCCACGCAAATCATGTACCCTTATGCCTCGACAAAACCATGCAACCCCGAATTCCTATCTCTTTTGGTAAGTGGGTTTTTTTTTTTTTTTTTTTTTTTTTTTTTGAGGTTTATCAACACTTCCGCACGACGGTGCGCATACAAAAGCTGCAAAATTCACGCTGAACAGAACAACTACTGCACACAGTTGCAGCCGCAATATAGAGAGAAGACATATGCGCATCCTGCTACTTTGCAGGACATTGTTTGCGCTTTGATAACACACACACACACACATATATACACAGCCACATACAAATGCGTCGTCATTACGGCTATGAAAATTGCGCATACCAGGGCATTGTGTTTGACTATGGAGCCAACCCAGAAGAGGAAGCTAGCAGGAGAAATACTGGCAGGCAACGGTTTGCTGACAACGCACACGGCCTGCTATCTATACATACACATATCTCTCTTACTCGCCCTCTCTCTCACTACCTCTCTCTCTCTCTCTGCCAGTCTATCTGTGATAGACGGCAGCAAGCACCAGTCAAAACTATTTTTCGCTTGGCATTTCAAGCATTTTATGGTTTTATTTCGACAAAAATTTCGCTTTAAACACGCAGATAGTTGCATGCCACAGCTGCTTCATTCTAGCTATCACATAGCAGTCCTTCAACTCCCTTTCCACACGACACGTCTCTCACGCACACACATTCACATTCACATTGGTCGACTGTTAATTCATTGCCATGCGCTTTTCATTACGCATACGCAGCGTGATGCGAGGCGAAGGCGTAGAAGCGACACACATTCTTATATTGAAATATTTTGCCAACTACAACAGCTTTGTTCAAAGCAAAAGAGCCAACAATGCCAGGCCTTCGACTTTAGAGCAGCTTATTGAATTTAAGGAACTGGCTGCCGTGAAACTGACAACTATTTCACAGCGATGTCTGGAAACAAAAGCTAGATGTTTTACATGCCAGGATTTTGAATGCGCCTATTGCTATTTACCAGATTATCTAGACAGCCATTACCAAGGAATTGCCTTAAAAAATACAAGAGCGCAATGCAAATGAAAAATGAAATTAAATTAAAAACGTAAATTAGACCATTTTTTTTTAAACGTAAAGCAAATAAATAAACAAAACAGAAGCAGGAACAAGGACGAAAGCTGAGTTAGCTGTTCGTTTGCTTAGGCCAACGAGATAAGCTACAACAGTAAGGGAGAAAGGCAGCTAGGAGCGAGAAGACGGAGCAACAGGAGCACGTGCCCGAGCGGGAGAAGCATGGACTTGTTAGACATTGCCTAGCTGGTTGCCTTTTTATGGCTGCTGTCGGCTTGGTTGGTTAGTTGTTGTTTGGTTTGGTTTGGTGCCCGGGCGGGCTTGTCATTAATATTTCACATCCAGCCCAGGGAGGCAGTTCACGGACTAACCCTGACACAGCAACACACACACACCCAACGACTGTGCTCCACCCACAATTAAAATCAGATTAAAGTTGCGCTAATTTATGCGACCGCACGGTGACACAACAAAAGCGGATTTTGTGAGTTCCGCTTAAAACCCGGTTAAGGAGCAGAGGAGGAATTTGAGAGAATGAGTGCAGCGGAAGCATTGAGAGAATGAAAGAAAAAGAGCTATAGACGCTTATAAAAGTTGCATATGAATGGACGCAGCAGCGAAATAAAATAGAAGCAACAACATTTGCCATTGCATAAGAGGACATTTTCCAAGAAAAGCAAAGCTCTCCCATAGATGAGAAGACACTGTCATACCGCCTGCCTAAACTCTTTAAGGTCCTCCCACCAGCAACGCAATCTAAACAGAATATTTGCTGCTGCAGCACTGTTGCGGTTTTAGTTTCTGTCACAGATTTTCGCGAAAACTAAAATCCCTGCTGTTCCCTCTCTGCCCACAAGCAGTCCAGCGCCATGTCAGACTGTCGTAAGATGTCTGCTGGGGATTACGAGTGCTAATGCCCCCATTGCAGCTTACAAATGACAGTTTTCCGGTTGATGCATGATAATTGCTTTGAGCTTTGACTGAACTCGTCGCTAACCACCAAAACAATCTTTGGCATCAAATCATTTCAACTTAATATCAAGGAGTAAATTCACCCACACACCCTTAACTTGGATATTTTAATCGTAAAGTCGTTTCGTTGTATTTTATTTTAAAGTATCGATTTTATATTCTAAACAATTTGCACTCGATACTAATGAAAGTATGTATACATATGTACATATGTACAAACGATGTATACACAGTCTTTAAAGATTCAACATCCTTTCGCAGGGTATATGCATTTGATTTTAGATTTGTCTGCCACATTTCAGCAAAACTGTTTTTGTCACTGAAATGTCTGGATATCAGTTTTGTGTTCGTTTTGTGGTTTAGCATCATTTTCCTCTCATATTTTTGTCAGCATTGTTTTGTTGTTATGGTTGGTATTTTGGTCTGCCGTCTGGCTGGCAAATACAAATGCCAACAATTCAATTTAATTAAGAGTTTTGCCAACAACAACTCAGATACATATATAGAATGAGAAAGAATGAAATCCGATCCCTATTTTTCTCTATATTCTCATTTATAATACTCTTCCTTACATTATTTTCCCTTTGATTGAAGTAGAATTAAATGATTTAAATAGAAAAATTCGTTCATTTTCATATAGTGTACGAGGCATTGATATGCTCCACTAAAACTAAATGGCAGTAGAAATCCATTGTGGACAAAATCAACAGCAAGAGCAATACACATTCCACAATATGTGCACTTTTAAGTCGTCTTAGTGACTCCCTTTAGTATGTTCGCATTGCCTTGAAGCCACTCAAAAGCAATAAAAAAATGAAATAAATATTATTGAAATTTTCCTTTACAGGAAGCTCAGATTCAATACTCAAGTTAATCAAAGGAAGCGAATGAAACTTGCCCAAACTGCACATAATAAATTCACAACCAAATCCCCAACAATTATTTACTGTAAATTTATGTTGTTTATTAAAAGTAAAGCACAAGTTACACATGCGAATGGCAAAACTTTGGCTCTGTTGCAACAGCTGAGACTCGGAAAGAAAAAAGACTTTGGCCCCACTGGGAGTCATTCCCCTAGTTGCCGCCTAATCTACAAGGGCCCAAAGCAATGTGAAATTGGAGTCAGTGCCTATGTGTGTGTAAAGGTTTTCAAAGCGTTGCTTAAGCAGCAAAGCAAATATAACACTTGCCACTTGAGAGGGTGTAAATATCTTTATGTAAATACATATGTAGTATTTATATGGACATATACACAGACCAGGATTGACACATACTTTGTTTTCTTGCACTGTGCCAGTATTGTTCTATTACACAAAAATATCCTTATGCTTGTTGATGAAATAACTTTCAAATGCCACTTCAGAAT
Organism: Drosophila immigrans; assembly: GCA_963583835.1. NCBI lineage: Eukaryota > Metazoa > Arthropoda > Insecta > Diptera > Drosophilidae > Drosophila > Drosophila immigrans. Next base: position 28,461,186 of record OY757142.1, on the reverse strand, counting down.
TTGGCAAGTTGGGAAATCGGATTTATAATAATTAATTGGCTGCCTTGTTTTTGTCTATTTCATTATTTATTGCTATTTTAGTTGCTCGGTTGCAACGTTTTTCCAAGTACTATTAGCAGTTGGCATTTTCTCAACGTGACTGCACTTTATGCAACATACCAAAGGCTGGCTACTGAAGCCGAACATTACTTTGCACCAGCTACAAAAGCCAATTACATCATTTTATGACACTCAAAAGCTCTTCGGCACAATTCTCATGCAATTGAACTATTCGATAAGTGGTTAAGTCGACAGAAAAAAAGGTTGATTACGTTTATTGGTAAACAATAAATCGATAAATGATTCAATGATTCTATTTAAACCCCGTTTTAGTCTTCCCAAATCCATAGGTAGATAAACTATTCATGAATTACTTAATAAGATTACTCGAACTATTTTCGAAGATACAGAGGCAGCAGGCATAACGATGGCTATAAAACCTTTCACGACCTTTAATTTTTTGCGTATTTGTTTTCTCTTGCCTTCTTGTATTATCTTTCCTTCTATATTCTCTTAATATAGAATAGTTTAATATTACATTTTACATGTACTTACATCCCACTACAATTATTTATAAATGTATTTTAAATTAAGATGAAAATTTTTAAAAGAATCATATAATGTATTCGTTGCGATTTGATCAAATTTTTTGATAATCGGTATTGGAAACACTTTTGTAAATGTAATACTCTATTCCGATTCAATAAACTCTCCATCGTAAGCTTAAGTAAAGACTATTCCAAAAGTAATTTTTGATTATTTGCTATAATTGCTATGGGAATTTGGGCCGATGTTGGCCTTTATCATGGTCAAATTGCCACTTCAGGCACGTGCGACATGCATTGTTTTAGTAAAAACAATATTTTCAGAAACTTCTGAAGCATTCATAATTAAGTCTTGCATTTTGCTAAGAGGTTTTTATTTTTTTTTTGTGCCTGTTTTGAATCATGCCTAAATGAACTTTATTTCAAATTTAATTGGCTACACATGTGGCAGATGCTTGTGGCAAATTTTCAATGGGCCACAGTTGGCGTTGCACTTCTACAACAGGCTACCACTTTAACTCTTCCTACAACGATACAGTTGCTGGCGTCATTCGGCAGCTTAATTGGATTTCGAAGCTTTCCGTCTTTCGTCAGGTGCGACCACCTCTGGCTACTTCCATTATCAAAGCGGCTCATGAAACGATGTCAGTGGCAACTGTTTGAAAAGCGACTCAGTTTTAGCTACGCTTCGTTGTTTGTCACAAGCCAGCCATATTGAGCATACGCACCGGTGACTGCAACACATTTCCTACGATACTTTGATTTCCAAATTTAAAGCAGCTGCAATAATCGAATGCTCTGTTAAATGCATATATGTACATACAATTTTTATTGTTTTAATGGTTTTGGTGGACTTTGAACTTAAATTTAGCAAAGCACAGAGCTGGACAGAAGCTTAAAACTTCTTTTTGTTTTGGTTTGTTTAGTTTTTGACGTCACGGCAATCGATGAAAATAGTTTTGAATAGCAAATAAAGCGACAATTGTGAATGGCTCAACGGACAAAACGCACACAATAAAAAAGAAACGTCAACAAAAAAAGAGAAGAATGAAAGTAACATTGCACAAAACAAATATACCTACAAATTCAGTTAGAGGCAGACATGAGGGAAATGCATGCGGCAAAAGTGACAGACAGAGAAAAAGAGATAGCGAGAGAGAGAGAGAGAGAGAACAGAGTTGAGAAAAAGACAGACCTGGGCAAACAGCAAAGCGCCAGGCTGACTGACAGTTAAAGCTAGTCCAACAAGCACCCCCGCCAGGACCCAATCCTCGCCCCACCATCTCCATTATTTATGCATCAATGGCTGCTATGACGACATGCGCTAAATTGATACAGTCCACACTGAGTGAGCAAGGGTGCACGAGATAAATAGAGAAAAGGATAGATCGGCAGAGTGAGAGAAGGACATGGTCACCCCGGAGCCACGCCATGGCGGCAAGCGAGTACACGACACATGCAATGCGACGCCATGAGACCAGGTAAATAAAAATAAAAAAAAGAATATACAACAAAAAAACACTCTAGAAAATATTGGCAAAATTGAGAAAGGAACCGGGTGAAAAAAAATAGAATATATGATGGTGTGCAAGGGGACTTGGAAAATGGAAATGTGAACGATAAAAACGGCGAGTCAGCTGCTGGAGAGCTGACTCTGTCATACGTTCCGCTCCTCTCGTCTCCCTTTGCCCCCGATGGGCTTTTGTCGCTGCTCTGTAACACCACGAACAAGCCACAAAACTAAATAGATTTCCATTTTACTTTTTCCTCTTATTTTTATTCCTTCTCTTTTATTTTGAAGCTTTTGTATTGCTGTATTCGCTCATAAAAACTGCAAACAAAAAGAGAAGCAAAGTCGCGTCGAGTCATTGAGCCAATTGAGTAAATTGTTTTATTGAAAGATTTTTCGTCCTCCACTTTTGTTGCGTTGTTATCCTGCTACTCCTGTTGGCTCTTGCAGCCCGCCTTTATTTGTTGTTGAAAGTTCAGAATTATCGAGTAGCTCGATATATATTTCGCTCGCTTTTGTCCTTTCAGTCTTATTTCAGTTTTTTTTTTTTGTTTTTATTCTACTGTGACATTAATGCATTTTTGATGAGTTTAAAAGCGCCTTTATACATCGGTTGCTTGTGTTGGGTGAAGTTTTAACTTATGCAATTACGCTGAAGTGTTTTCTTGAAATTCTTAAAAACTCTTTCAACCAAATACTTCAACCTGAAGGGTAAAAATGCGGAAAGTCAACTAACCACTCATTGTTATTTCTTGGGAAAAAAGAAAAAAATAATCAAAAATTAAAATTTCTTCGTGACAATCTTAAAATGTTTATATTCTCTACAATATTTATTCTATCATATTTCTAATATTAAAATTACTGCCATAAGTATTAGCTTCCGCTTACTTTTAGTAATTGAACGAAACTCATCGAAACTATACGTTTAAAATATGTATGTATGTAAACACATGTCTACCCCCAAAATAAATAACATAATAATAAAAAACAAAATCTCAGTACAGCTAGTTAATTACTTATAGAGTACATAAAGTAAATATAAGCCATAATACATCCTATTCGAATACATTCAGCCTGAATCGATGAGGTTTTGCATAGTTGCCATTTTTGTTTGCTGGTTTAGGTTACATCCTAGAGGCGGTTTCGTTTTGATCTTCTCTGTAAAGCTCGTACTCTACCCTTCAGAGAGACTAAAACCAACATTTTAATACAGTTTAACAAGCGTTTCGGAAAAGTCAATGAAACTGATAGAGCTATGAGTAGAGATTTTGTTGTTAAGACCAGGCCACTTGAAAAATCAATAAAAACGTCAGCATCAACCATACAAGTCATTAGTTTTGGCTGCCGCTCATAAACTGCGTATGTGCAACGTAGAGAGTCATGATGATGAGGAGGAAGACTACGATGACGAAGATAGCTGCAAAGGCCAATTTGTGAGAGGCGCCGAATGACAATGACGAGGTGCAGAGATGCCTCTGCTGGATGAGTGCAACTGTCAACAGCAGAGAATTTGTGTGATGGCAAATGTGAGATCTGCACATGCCTTTCATCCATGCCACCCCTTCGTCAGCCATTGCGCCCAAGCCCCGGCCCAGGCTTATGTGGCATCTCTTCTTCTGCTTTCGGCCTGCCGGCTGTCAACGCAACGACGCTTTCCACAATGGGATCAATTATTTTGCGATAGTGTGTTGCGCAATCATGCTTGCGTATATCGAATACTGATGATGATGTTCATGATTATGATTATGACGATGATGATGATGATGATGATGGTAACCAACTGAATGCCAACACCAACAACAACAAATCCCTACTCATCGACGAGTCCGCTTTGAGTGGTCAATCAAATGTTGTTTTGAGGGTTTTGCGGGTTTGCAGTTACGACACGAACGCACAATGGGCCTAAAAGTAGACTTGACATTTGCACTCATCACAGCGTATTCCACACCCATAAATACATACATTTATACATATGGTCGTGTCTGTGAGCATTGCTCACTGGCATTGATTTCGAGCTTGCATTTAATTTAGCAATAAGCCAATATATATATTTAAAATGATATAGAAATGCCAAAGTCATGTGCTCATTTGCATTCGGTATATACTATCTATTTCATACAAAATATAAGAAATATGGTTAAAGTAACAATTAACATAGCAAATAGTCATTGGAGTCGTTTGGAAATGCATTGGTATTCCTTAAGCAAAATATAACTTATCGAAGCGTGTCTAATTAAAATTTAAACCATTTAAAGTTCCCTTGTAATATCTTGTATATTCAAGAGTTTTTAATCTTAAAATACTACACGAAGTATTATGGCCAAAATGCAAAACTGCTTTAATTTCAACAAACAAGGAAAATCAAATAAATCATTAAATTTCGTTATAAGCACGAAATATTTTCCAAATGAACAACTGAAACGAGTGATAAGTATCACAATTACAATCATCGTGATTATTATTGCTTTCATCATTATGATTGCCTACAGCATCCGCAACAACACCAACAGTACGAACCACTAATTAGAAACACGAAACGTCAAAAGAAATTTGTAGTATTCAAAATGCCAGTGGCTAAGTGAGAAACGAAGAAGTGGGAAAACTGAAAGCATTCAAGATAATAAGAAAAGCAAGCCATACAAAAAACGAAAAATCATTATAATTACATTTTAAAAAATGCGTATTATTGGAAATAGGCAAAAAGGTATCTAAATCGCATTTCATCTAACGAGCTAAAATTGTCGACGGTGACACAATTTGTGGAATCCATAGTTTTCTAATTATATTCTTCACTAACACGATTTTAGTTTCTGGGGTCATTCATTGAATGCACATGTATAACGAACACGTGGCTAAATTCGCTGCAGACATTTGCTATGGTTTATGGAATCAAAATATGCTAACCTTTAATCAAAACAAATGCAAAGCAATTTAAATAAATTATGAATATTTGCATCATTTCTATTTTCTTGCTGCTTATTAAAGATGCAAGCCATTGTGCTAATTACAATTTGAAATGTTGTAAGTTAACTTATCTCTTTGGCATTTAGTATTAACCTTTTAATCAGTTTGCTTTTCAACTTAAATAATCATTATGTTTGTTCAAATGGATGAGCTTCAATGATTGCTGCACAAATGAAAATAAATGAATTTCGTATTCACTGAACGACTAAATGAATAATTCAATACATACAACGCACATATTAATGCATGTATAGGAATTTATTTGTATGTAGCTATAGGAATCAAATTTCACCTGTATTAAAGCGAGTGTGTGTTATGTCAAGTATCACGTCGAAAATTCATTAAAATAATTATAACAAATATCTGAAGCTTCTTCTCCTGCCTTGGAGCATCAGCTCGACAAATGCCTGTCAAGCGTGCAAAATGTAATTCATAATTGATGGCAAAAACCAAATTCAATCAATCATTAAAAGTGTCAGTATCAACGTGGGAGGTAACAGAGAAAGTCAAGCCGGAGGGCACACGATAAAAATGTCATCAATGTGGGAAAATAATCAACAGGAAAAAAATCAAGATGAGCGAAAAAGCTTTATGTAGAACATAATTTCAATTATTCAATAATATAGTGTTTACCACATTGAACCAAGGTATATCAGTATGTTTTCAAGTTAGTAACTTGTAATAAATGTTTTAGCGCGTAAATACACTTTAAAATTCGATTAAACCTATGTCATTTATAACAGCAAGTTACGTTATTCATCCTCGTACATCACATCATCCAATAGGCCAACTTGTTATTCACTTTATGGATATTTCACAATTCCAATGGCTTCTTTATAAAATTATACGAGTTGCCAACATGTGCGTGAGTAAGTCACTTTTTTATATAATTATGCCCTGTCCAGCAGAGTTGAAAAATCGCATTAAATATTTAATTAATAAATATTTAATAATAATTTGACAGGGAAAGAGTTATGGGAATGATATACATAAATGTATGTAAATAATCAATAGGTATCAATTGCAGTATAAACTGAGGCTCTGTACGAAATGGTGTTGGGTTAAGGAACTTTTAAATTTGTACATTAAAACAATTTAGGAAATGCTTCTGCCTGTGACTTGAAGCTAATTCGGATAAATAACTCAAAACTGGTTCTCATTTAAGAACACGAAATATTTTAGGCGTTTGTTAAGCAAAAATGATTTCCAAGGTGTTTCATGTTAACATTAATCATATTCAATTTTTGTGAAATTTGGTAGAATCCATGTTTATATAGTCTCCTATCCCATCCTTACTTATAATATGTGTATATAAATATTTATATAAACACCTATTTGATTTGGTTTGCTCTCATCTGCCACTCTATTAGCCCCCATTTATCAACAGCTACTGGTAATATCATAACATAATCAATATGCACGTGCACTTGTCGTCAACTCGTGAAAATATTTTGATGTTAATTAAATTTAAAACCCAGTATTGAATGACGCGCACATACACTTGCATTTATGCAAACAAAAACGAATCGATTCATTACTACATTATTAATTATATCACTTTTTAAATACATATACATTTTTATTTTTTCGACTCTTATTGCTTTTTGATAAACCAACCGGCTGCAGTTTATTAAACAATACAAAAATTACAATGCCACACGGAAAGAGAGAGAGAGAGAGAGAGAGAGAGAGAGAGACAGAGAGAATATTGCCAATATTGTCAATGTGAAGCCCTCCTGTTAAACAACAAGTATTCATCAAGGTAATTAAAGCGTAAAATTGAAAACAAAAGTCGCTCCATAACCAGAAACAGAAACCGAAGCAGAACAGATCCCAGTTAAAGTTTGCTCTTGGCAAACGCAGTCAAACGAGTGCCAAAATCGCAGGCAGCACGGAAAACTTGCCCGAAGACCTCAGAGAAGTTTTTGCCACAAGCGGAAAAGCAGCAACAGAAATGGCAACGAAATGTGTTACCACAAATAATGCGGGGGTGATACTAAGAGGAGAACTCTAAGAGGGAACGACAGGGCAAAAGCTTCACTGAGCGCTTCTACAGACAACCGCAACAATAATGAGTTGAAAGCACAACTTTATACAAAAGGATTAAGGAACAATAGTCACTAAGGTTGCTACCTGAATAGTTACCTCTCTGCCACTTTGCCCTCTTAAGTGTGAATGTGAGTTTCTGTCTGTATGTCTGTCTGTGTTGTGTTGTTTGCCGTGAATGGCTTGAACATGGCCATGCAAAAGATTAAGATATTATCGGCAAAGACAACACCTTACAGTTTGGTCGAAGTTTAAATACCCTTTCGTAAATAATAAAATGCAAGACATTTGCTGAGGGTTTGTTCGAAAGGTGTGCTACTTAAATTATATTAACCACTTCGCAACTTTAAGAGCCTTAAGAGAAACCCCATCTATAGTAGGGTGTATTGAGTCAAGTCTGAAGAGCTTTTCCCAAGTTCTTGTACGTGTAATTTTCAAGCCACTTTTGTGATGATGTACAACTCATTAACTGCTACCTTTGCAGCATTCTCCTCGATGTTCTAATCCCTATGCCAAGTGAACCAAATATATTTCAATGACAGACGCACGATGCGAAACTCAATCTAGTAACTCCCAAATATCTCTCCCTTAATGCCTCGTTAACAACAATACGGGTGGAATAGTAGAATCACTTGAAGACAAAATCTGCCAAGAAAAGACTTAAATACCATACCAGAAGCTGATGGCTTTTTAACTAAGCTCAAAGGGTAGAAAATACCAATTCTAGCAAATAGATAAATAAATAGAAATAAAAAAAAATTGAAATGACAAAACTAAATAAACTCAAAGTTTTAATCAACTTCTCATGAAAGTTTCTGGCAAATTTCATGTTAATTCAATGACTTGAATTGCGGTTCGTGTTCAACTGTGGGACTAGTAAGGTGAAGATTATCATAAGTCCGAGATTGGACATACATTTAAACAACAATACGGCAAAGTTTTTATTAGTGCAGCATTTTGGCTTTGCTTAGATGCCATAAATGTTAAGGCTCTGGTTTTCATGTACCATCTTCTTCCCACTTAAGTGCAACGCAAATAAACTTAAACTTTCAACTCAAACACAAACACAGAGAGAGATTCATATTCATACACAACATATCTTTGGTTGGCATATGGGCGGTGGGGGATGGGGAACGAAGATATTGCTGTAAAAGTTGTACATTTTGCGCGCTCTGGCAGTAAAAGTTTTTAATAATAACCGCAATACAAGAATATAAACATTTATATTACGAGTACACTGCCTCATAATGCGGTGAACAGCAACTTGAATGCTACTCTCGGCGCACGTTGCGTATGAACAACGCCGACAGTAACGGCAGCAAGCATCCTCTTCGTCGCCCCTTTGCTCCTTACATCTTGCACTTATTTCCCCTCCTGCCTGTGTTTATATTTCTGTATTTTACTTTGAGCTGTGCCTGCTGTCGACTCAAAAGATTGAAGGTTAACACACAAGCATGGATTCCACTTGCTTGCCATATCTGTTTTCTGCTTTCTTCCGCTTCCCTCTATATCTCGCGCTCTCTCTATGTGCCTCTCACTCTTTTGCTCTTTCTCAATCTCTCTATTTGTATGGAGCAGATGCAGGTGCCATAAATGTAAACTTTTAACACGGTGTGTGTGGCTGAGGATAGGTTTTAAATGGTGTTAAAAGTTCAAAGATTGCTTAAGCTACTTAGAGGCAACTTAAGGTGTTTGCCAAAAGCGTTCGCTATAAGGAATATATTTGACTTGATACGATTTATAAATTTTGCTTCGATCTGCGTACTTCTTCTTTCTAAATGCTTGACGTTATATTACTCACATGAGGCATAATATTTTTAACGCAATTTCCTGATTCGTTTCTCTGCTAAAGTAAATAGAATAAGGTTACTATTGCCAAATCATATTTTGAGAATTAAAGATCAATATTTTTTTTAACAATCTGAAACTTATCCACTTTAAAAGAGGGATATTTAATTTAACAGTAACTGATGTATTATTTCCGTTTAAGACAACTACCGACCCAAACGTATTCACGTATGTATGTATATGTGCCTTTAAATGCCATCTTTTAATAGTTACACTCTCAAAGCAGTTACCATGTTTGCATCCTCTCCAGTGGAGACCAGAACTACAAAATGGTAGGCAACTCAATTAAGCAAACTGTAACGTGGTCCGTCGGTGTTTTTTTTGGTTTAATGTAGTAACTTGTAGAATTTTCCATTGAGCATTCATTGCATGCACTCGAGAGCAGCTGTTGCACCTTTCTCTCCTCATGTCACACCACTGTTGCTGTAGAGGCGTTTCCTGCTTCCTACCAGCTACTACTTCTCTCGTCCGTAGTCGCAACAATAAGTGCACAGAATTTCACCGAGTATTGGAAATAAAATTAAAATTGCACAAGAACTTGACGACGATAAACGTTGTTCAAAGGCGGAAATGATAGAAAATGTTTTAATGTTGCAATCGAAAGAACCATACCAAGGATGGTTAGAAATGAGGTAAAAATAATAGACAGACATATCGACTTGCTGTCACTGAAGTCTACCAAGGAAGCACCTTTCTTTACATACACGATAGAAAAACTGACAATTTGATTGATTGTTACGCAGTTATCAAGTGACTTAATAGTATGACATAAAATGCAGTTATCAAGTGACTTGAGTATAGAAAACAAGTAAGAAAGCTACAGTCGAGAGTGCTCGACCGTATGATACCCGCAACCCATTTCGAGAAAAAAAAAAATTGAATGATATTTTGACAACAAATATACCAAAAATATACTGAAACTTGTATTTTGTTTGTATATATTTGAAAATAGCGGGTAAAAATCCATAACACCGACATGGTCACATTGTCAACTAAACAAACAAAGCGTGAGCAGCTGCAAGTGAATTTTGCATACAAAATGGATTCTTTAATAACTTCCTCGTTTTTTATTCGATCTCAACCAATTTCACAGGAGTCATTCAGACTATCATTGTTATTATGCATACCAAAATTCAATGCTCTAGGTCTATTATTACGGCTTTTACAGTTTTTGGGGCCGGAAAGGGGCGTGGCAAAAATCTAAAACAAACTTGATCTGCGTAAGAGCTACATGAATACTGTCACCAAATTTGATATCTCTAGGTCATTCACACACTTAAAACGTCCATATGCACTGGGCACAAAAATTTTGATAAATAATTTCACGAATAACTTTTGTTCTACTTATCCGATTTGTACCAAAATTACAGGGTATATTAAGAGTGTCAAGCGCAGATGGGTTACCAAATTACACATCATTACACAAAGAACTTTTGGAGTTATTCGCGATTTACATAAAAAAAAACTTGACTTTCTCTAGATAAATGCTTATTGTGGGCGAAGGGGGCGTGGCATCCAACTTTTGAAATAAACTTGACCTGCGTAGGGTATGAAGGAACCTTTTTGCCAAATTTGGTGTCTCTATGTCTTATAGTCTCTGAGATCCAGGTGTTCATACAGACGGACAGACGGACAGACGGACATGGCTATATCGTCTCGGCTGTTGACGCTGATCAAGAATATATATACTTTATGGGGTCGGAGATGCCTCCTTCTGCCTGTTACATACATTTTCTGTTGGCACTAAGTCATAATACCCTTCTACCCTATGGGTAGCGGGTATAAAAATTGTGGAACTACTATTGAAGTTGTCTTGACTCAACATTTTCCACACTTAAATATTGGTTAAATCATTTCAAGTTTGTTAATTCCTTCATTTTTTCCATCGTATCAATTCAAGCAAAAAGTCAATTTCTCGCCATTAAATAAAAATCAAATATACTTGAAATCAATACATTCAAGGCTCACACTTCATTTACTGCCCTGCACAATATGTTCGAGGGTGGTATTTTCGCCACCCCAGCAATAGAAATCGTAATGATACTGAAATAATACGCTATTGAGCGAGACAGAAAGCGTAAAAGCAACAAGATCGACTTGAAGAGCAGATGATTGCATACACTTGACGGCCCCAGCAAAAGGCACAAATAAAACAAAGCAAAGGCGATAGGAAAGACGAACAATCATGGACAAAAACTCAACAAGACATCGCGTATTTGTCGGTTCGATTACAATTTAGCAAATTTTCACAGAATGGTTTACAATTTGAACGTTTCCTTCGTTTTTAGATGGTGTCGATGCTGGGTTCCCTTTTTTTTTGTCATTTATTTTGTTCCCTTTCATTTCGTATTTTATTTTCTTTTGCCGTTTTGTTGTTTTCCTTTGTTTACCACTCAATTGAATTTTTAATCGTTTCTTCGTTTAACTTTTATTTTAGCTGTCGCGAACGAACGCTTTTCACTTTTCACTTTCCAGATTTTCCGTCTTCCGAACATTGAGAAAAACATCTTGAGTTGTTTCCTTATCGGTAGCCCAACAGTCTTTGCTTCAGTTGTTTGTTACTTCCATTTCCTCTTGCTTCTCAGTCGACCACTTGACTCGTCATTGTTTACATTTACAAATTGCTCGCTTGTCCGCAAATTGTCCCTTCTTTGGGTCCGCGAGGACGAGCAACAAGCATTGAGGCGCGACAGGCGCTCTGCTGTTATATCTTTGGATTTGTCTTTTTTTGTTTTTGGGCTATCGTCTCGGAGCTCTATATTCTTCTTGTTGCTACTTTTGTAAGGGCGAAGGACGACGGGTGAGCGTGTGGCATGAAACGTTGCCAGAGGCTGGGCAAAATGTTGTAACAAAAGCAAATGTCGCTTTTCCTGTTTGCCTTTGCTTTTTGCTGCCCTCGCTTCAGTTCCGTACAGTTTTTCTTTTTCACATTCTTTTTTTAATCATTTTGGCTGCTTGCGGTTTCTATTCGCTTCTTTGTTTATATTTGCCCATCTTCCCTTTGTGCACCACATCCTTCTGCCCGATGCTCAGCCAGACAGTCTGTTGATTTATCATGATTTTATTTGGCTACTGAACTTCCTACGAGCAGCATTTGGATTCTATTTGTTCTTTTTGATTTTTTTGTTTGAACAACCTGCTAATATTCTACTGATATTTCTAGTAAGTGGTTCAAGTTTAACAAAAATATTTTTACCAAATATTTTTCATCTATTTTTTCAATTGAAATAATATCTAACGGTTAGAGTATATTTAATGTCTGAATACACTCCCAAACTTATTTATCATCAAACAATCAGATCAATTCTATATATGTATAATTTCGGTTATTAAAATTTCCATATGGAACATATGTATGTTAATAGCTTTTTAAATGTCTTCCATTTTTTCACTTTTCTTGCGGTCCTTTGCGTTTCTCATCACTCTCTCTCTTCACTATTTAACTCTCTCTATTTAAAGTACACAAGCCACACGCTTGCCATATATTGGTAGATGAACAATTTTTCACGCTCTGTCGAGTGACAGACCGACAGTGCAAGGATAATTCCACATATTTGCTTTTTTGCGTGTCGAAGCAAAAATATATGTGTTGGGTGACAATTGTTGAAAACGAAAGCAAAATTTATTATGTCGTATGAGGCATGCGGCATGGGATTGCTCCGAAAGAGCGATACTCAACGAAGCAAAATATATAACAGCGCGCCGGCAAACGGTCTGCAGCAGAGTATGAGGAGTCAACAAAGGATTTGGATTGTAGACATGAACCATCTAGTCAAACGTAAGACTATGCAGTGAATATGTGCATATTTTTGCGTATTACTAATAATTTAAGGTCTAAAATGATATTAACATATTGTTTCGCTCATTTTTTCATCGGTTTTTCAAGCACTGGAATTGCAGATGGATTACGTCATGTCCACATGACAACACCCGGCATCTCCATTTCTCTCCCCCCTCTCTCCATCTCATTTTCAATCTCTTATACATTCTAACGCATGCGCGCCTCTCCTTGCTCTCGTAAAAACACAACAACTTTAAAAGGAGGAGCAAGAACTCTACACAAAATGTGGTGTAGACTTGTTGTGAATCTGTTGCGTTTGCAACAAGTTGCTGGAGTTTCCGTTCTCCAACATTACACCTGCCACCGCCCTTCTTGTCGATGCTACTGCAAGTGTTTCTGTTGCTGTTGCATTTCGAAGACAATGTAAGATGGGATGCGAAATGTTTTTCTCTAAGTAGCCTCTTTGTCCGGGCAGATGACCAAACGTCTCGATTGCTATGGACTGCCATTTGCACCTAATTGCATAATTGCTAAGTCAGCTGGAAAATTTGCCAAAAAGCCAGTTAATTTGTGGCCAATGTGAAACCGACAGATAAATCAATAGCTTGCTATATAATGGGTGTTTCGGACTGTGAAGACATAGAATGCGAGAGGAGAAAGGAAATACCAAACAAGAGCAGCGGACATTTAACCAATGAATGAATATACATTCATCTTTGGATAATAACTCTATCGAATTTTAAAGTTGTTCATTCATAATATACCCGACTACATAAACTTGAAAGTACAGGGTATCCTCAAGGCAAACATTGTCTGGGGAGCACGTGTCAAGGACTGGGCAGCAAATAGAAAATTTAATTCAATTAATTATGTTTTCACTTAGCAACTGCATTGCAGTGCAACCCCATCGCACCTTCTGTTTGACCCCATATCTGCTTCCTGCCACAGTCTCATATGCCAGGATGCACAGGATGTAGCATTGTGCTATGAAAATTGAATTAAGGCAAGTTGCACTGTGTAATACTGGTACAGGGCAAGCAAACAATGCTACTCTTCAAATAGTTAAGTGCAACTAGGAGCATATACATTCCAACAACGCTCTTACAATTGAGTAAAATCAAAAAACGTAATAGATAGATCATTTCTAATTAAGGAATTTCTTATACGTTTTACGTAGTCAAGTTCCACTGTATGTACGCTTATTTATAATTACAGTCAATTTGCAGTTAATCATATTACGCATACGCCTTGTGTTGCCACCCAAACGGGCTTGAAATTTGTGTTTATTATGTTGCATTTGTAGTTGCCCCCATGTCGAACGTAGTAATTGTTTTACTCGCTTGTTGAACATTCGCAGGAGCCTTTCAGCCTGATTGTTGACTAACTTAATTAGCTTGTCAGCCAACCCGTGTTGCAAAAGTCTGTTGGAAAATTTGCTGTTGCACAAACTGTTGCATACTTTGTACGCATCCGTATACACACAGAACGTACAAAAGAGTATTTCCATCTATACTGTTTATAGTCGGCGAGAAAGCCATAATAATTGGATTCCCATGAGTTGCGCGCCTTTGGCACTTACATAAATTCGCCACAGATAACTTTTGCTTCCATAAATTACAATTTATACACTTATGCGGAAAAATCTTAAGTCACTTCACATACCTCTTCCTTGACAGTTTAATTTACCGATTGATTTAACATACCTGAAAATAAAGAGAAAAATTGAAATTAGCACTGGATGTTATTTTTTTTAAACTCATAAGCATTAACAATTATTTATTTAATGTTTCATCAACTTTGTTCAAGGGCTTTTCCTTGATGATAAATAGCAGGGGAAAAAGTAAAAATTCTAAAAGTAAATAAACATACGAAAATAGTATGCTTTCTGGCAGTAAAAAGACAGGCAGAAAAGGGGAACGAGAGAGGAAGAGAAAAAGCGAGAACCGACAACAGTGTCAAACATGAACAACAAAAAACAGAAAATGCTCGTGAATGGTAAAACAGACAAAAAGAATTAAAGCGGCGGGAAGCAGTTTTCGAGTGCAAACGTGAGATATAACGTCGTCTTTGTGCAGTCCAACCGAGCGCAAATTATTAAAGTACATTATTTCAGCTTCGGCAAACATATCCACAAACTCACATCCACTTGTTGACCCTCCATTGAAAACAACCCCCGACTGTCATTAGTCATTGTCAAAGACAAGTGCATTAGACAGCCTATCACAGTGTAAAAAAACGGGAGTGCACAAAGCAGCTAAATAAAAAGCAGGTGAATGCACATCGATTGACCCAATATATTGATTGAGCAAATTAGACAGCAAATAAGGTATCAAGTCTTATACACATGCCTCACATCTATGAACATTTTTATAAATACTATTAACAACTTTCAAAGACAGAAAATTTAAAGAACAAGACTTTAAATAAAAAAAAAACAAATGCCATACGTATGACTTTGAATTATTCTACAATCTTTTGAGGACAGGTTTTAATTTTAAAACACCTTTTTAGAGAAGCTGTTGCAATTGCTTTTAAGGACAGGTATTGATTTATCTTTTATTCATTTTCCACGAAGTATTCGAAGTTCCACACCGTGCATAATGACATACATAACATATATGTATATATGTATATTACGTGATGTGGTTCCCACCTGAAGACAAAAATATAAAAAGGACGCATTAAAACGCAACATTGTGTTCACTAAGGAACGTATATATTTTTGAATAACCGACTAGTCAACACTACATTTTTTTCGGTAATTATACAATGATTTTAAAAGTCAGATAATTACTTTTAACTTGATTAGAGATGCACCCAAAATAGAATACAATAGTTTTTAATAAATCCCCAAATAATATACCTTTTCGTCTCCAAATAAAGTAAGAGCATAAGGAAAACCAACAACACGTGCAGCACCGACTTTGACTTTCAGTGAGGACTACTAAGACGAAATTTTTCGCATAATGTTGCAACTTTTGCATTTCATAAATGAAACATGTGCATAATACTATATTTATAAATGTGAGCGAAAAACAAAAAGGTAGAGAACCACATAAGAAGTCTGATGGAAATCTTAAAATCATTGACATTCATGAAAGGGCGGATGGCACTCGTATACGAGTACGGCAAGCGAACATATTCATTTATTTATTATTTTGCTAAAATTTAATTTAATTGCAAATTATTTGCAAGTTTTTAAAAGCTTTTCGTCTGCAACACAACTGCAGATAACCACGAAGGACAATTAGTCCTGTGGCTAGCCCGAACACAGACTTTGGCATTGGTGTGTTCGGATCAGGCTAGCATTTTTAAAGCATTTAAATATTGTTTAACACTAAACGCCAGAAATAAAATTAGTTTCTCCATTCAAAAAGTCATCCATGACTATCTGTTGCTTTTGAAAAAGGTTCAATTGACGCTTTTCCGTATGCCGAAATTATCTAAATGGATGTGGCCAAACTCTTGCGGCAAATGTTTTTCAAGGGTATGTGACAAATCGCTTTTCTGATTGATTCAGAGTCGTGTATTCGATAAGCTTTTCAACTCTATATTTATTCGTCATTGAGTAACAAAAATAGAATTAAAAAAAAGTAAATATAGGGCAGAGCGTTTATTCCAGGAACCGCAAATAATAATAATCAAACGCTAATAACACCTTAAGAATAAGTGGAAAAAAGCCACGTATATTAACTAGCTAACTTGTCCTGCAGCTTCGCCAGCGATTAACTTTGATAAATTAATTGTATATTTTAAATTAAATGAGAGAAACCCTTGCAGCGTTAAGATTTCTCGTTGTACATTTTAAAATGTGGGAATTTACTTGTGTGGGATAGGGCAAACAAAAGTTAGAAGCTATAACATAGCTTTGCTTTGCAGCTTAGTGGAGGCTTGTCAAACAAATTTTAATTAGTACTTTAAGGTAATTAAAGTTGGCATTTTGAAAAACGACTTGTACAATCCGCCGATCTCTTAAATGTTGATTAGCTATTGAGTATAAATTCGAGTCTTGTATATCTTACCGAGTGAAGAAAGTATTTTATAATAAGATTTAAATTATTGTATAATTAGTAAAAGTAGCAAATATAAAAATTATAAAGAGAAATAAAATGTATTAATAAAAGTGCCGAAATGAAACCGAAGCACCAAACAAAACTTTACACAAACTTCTCAAAGATAAACTTTAACTAAAAAATAAAAAAGAAAAAAAAAACAAAATGTACATCAAAAGAGCGAAACAACAGAAGAAGATGGAACGAGAGGGCACGTTGGCAATGCGTAATCATGAGACAGGAAATGCAACAACCATCAGCTGGTTGAGCAAAAGTTCGAAATGATATGATGGCAGCCACTGGGGAACAAAGAATATCAAAGTTAAATTAAATTTGTAGTTTGTGTATGAGTGAAACTTTATCGTGCCGACGCAAAACTCGCGCTCACCTGGTACCTGACACAACTCCCCTGAATGCCCTCATCGTTCAGTTATAAACTTGGTTTCCTCAGTCGTTCAATTGGTTTTTTGCCGTCTTAATTAAAAGCCTCAAACTTAATTAATATCTACAACATTTTTGGTACTTTACATTTGAATTGGAGCTCATTAAAATGTTGAGGTAAAATTATATGTAAATATGACAGAGTTCTCTTGTTCTGCCTCCTCGACGCTAGATGGCGACACAATGCTGGGTGGATAAAAGTTTTTCGGTTTTGCCATCAAATCTCAGAAAAGCCGAGACTTTTGCGAATCAAAGGTGAATTTTAATGAAAAGTATAAGTATAATTCATGCAGATTTCGCTGTGTATATGTTTGTGTATGAGGATGTGTATGTTTGTTTCTATTTGTGTGCGTGCGTCGACCAATTCAAAGTTTGGCAAAGTTTATATTATTATTGCTGAGAGCAATTGTTGTTGTTTGTTGTCAACGTCTAGCGTATTCTTATGTTATTTGCTTTTGTTGTCGACGAAAATTAAAATGTAATTATGTCGTGAAGCAATTCTCAAAAACCAGACACGCTTTTCCGAGCAGGTGCCAAGTGGAAAAGTGCCACGAGTGGCAGTGAATTTTAATAAAGTTTTCGGAACTTTTCTTATTGTGTTAAGAAAATTAAATGCATTTCAAAACGAATAATACAAATTACCACAATTAGCTTATTCGACAAGTACGACAGGTTTTGCGGAACTAAACTTTAAATTACTGACGAATTAGAATGAGTTTACTACCAAAGCATTCTTTCCTCCTTTTGCTGCATTTTACTCTCTTGCTGTCGTATTTCAGCAATGTTTTAGCATGTGTCTAGGGGGAGAACTATTGCTGTTGCCATAGGCATTCGAGCGAAGCCCAGAAAGAGAGCAACCAATCAAGAAGCACTGACACAAAACTATCAAATTGCCTCTCAAATCACTTTAACTTAAGCCAAATGTCAAATTGAGGCAACGTGGTCGAGTACTCCAAAGTTGCTTCTGACAGAGCCTTGGGTTGATTCAACTCTCTTGTCTAATTAAAAATGCAGCATTAGTAGAAAGCTCATGACAAAGTGACAAAGCCAAACAATGGAAAAAGGCCAAACCAAAATTTTGATTGACAAACGTCTATCAACTGCGAAAGAAAAAGAATGAGAGAATGATGACGAAGAATAGAAGTGCACACAATGTGACAAGCAGCTAAATGGCAACCAAGCATCAAGATGAATGAGATACACGCTCAGCACACGCCTTTACATCCTCTTTCACCCATTTCACATTTACACACACCACAAACGAGCCATAGAAACCAACTGCATTCATAAGAACAAAGGCTGAATAAAAAGTGATGTCATTTAGAGGGTATGCAAGTTCTTACCATAGTACAGTTTTTAACCGCAAGTAGCTGCAAAATACCCTTTATCAAAAGGTATCACCTTTTAACAGCAATTTTAACCTATTAAACGATATATTCAAATCTTATAAATTACAAATATTCCTCTTTTTGTCTATTCTTCAACATGATGACTGCGTCTAATGCCTTATTGAAAATAAAGTCATATAGCAAGCACATATCATTCCTAACCGCAATGCCCATCTGTAGAGTAACATTGTCACTTAATGAGCGCTCATTGTGTGCTGGAATGTTCAGCCTAAAATCAGGCAACTCAAATGTCGGCTCTCCTCCTTCATATTCTCCCCCTGCATTGCATAATGAGATGCATATCACGCAGCTGAAAAGGTGTCGCATCTTAGTTAGAACAGAGGTATGCACCTATTCTCCGACATCCTTACATCCCGCTAACTGTCATAATGCACACAATTATGCGGCTTCCATTTTGAATCGTGTAAATTAGCAAAGTCACCTTAAATACACCCTCTCACACCCAGACTCTCCGACTTCCTCTTGTGGAATGCACACAAAAGCTGTCATAAGCGCAGCTAATGATAATGATTATGATGATAATACGAGCTGGTAGTAAGTGCAATTTAGGAAGGGATGCGCTTTTCACGTCGCAGCTCTTGTTATAGACAAAGGCTGGACAAATGTTGCATTATTTGGTAGCCGTGAAATTGTGCAAACTTGACAGTTTTTTGTTTTCTGGCTTTGTAAGGCGTGCTGAAAATCGCATTTTTAATTAAAACTTATGTAAAATTCATAAAAATAAGTAATGCCCAAAATAAAAAGAAAACCACAAGCAAAACTGAAATGAAAGCAACTAGTACACGTTTCAGCATTGATTTTGTTATTCCAAATGCTTGGGATTCGATTAGGTAAGAAGGCATTGAATAATTTACAAAGTGTTGCGCCAACGACCAACAATTTTTTTCACGCCTCAATGGAGCGTAACGTGTTCAAACAAATAGATGAAAAATTCAATAACAACGAACTGCAACCAACGATAACCATCTAATGCTAAATAAATTAATACAAATAAATTTATTGCAGCACTAATGATTAGCTAAGCAAAGCCTAATCATTTATTTCATTGATTCAACTGTATATTTAAATACATTCGGATTGGCCGCAATAACATTTCCTTTCCAACATTATATTTTCAGTAGAAAACCCCATTAGCAAAATGCCGAAAAGAAAGATTTGTTTTTTTTTTTGTTTTATAACATTTAAACTCCAAATAAAATTATTTGTGCTAAGCAGCATCGATAACTAATTTTCTAATTATTATTTTACAAGGATTTTCACGATTTTAATATTAAGAACGTTAATCAACTTAAATTTAAATATGTAGCTTAATTATTTTGTATATTTTTCGCAAACTAAAAAGTTACTGACTGTTTTATTGTCCCATTTGCCTTGCGTGTAGTTTGCAATAACCATAGAAAATCTATAACCCTTATCACTTTTTATAGATAGCCAACTCTAATAGTAGTGGTTGATGTACAAACTTCACACGACAGCAGACCTAATGAAAGAACCAATAAAAATCCATTAAATATCACTTTCCAAAGAACATATACAAAAATGATTTTTCCTTTCTTTTTGCATTTTGTATTTAATGCAGTTGGAAAATAAACCATAAAGACAAACAATTTCTAGCTAAATGTAGCGTAAATAAAAAAGCCGTGAAACAGAATACAAGAGATGTTAGAGATATGGGAGAGTACCCACAAATTTGGCGATAGTTGATTGCGTGTCACATGCAAGAGAGATAGCGGTCGTATTGATGGAACTGACGGGGGGTAGGATATATGTATATTCGAATTGCAGTGGCAATAATAGAGCTCGCTAAAGGGTTGCCAGCTAGCGAGCCCATTGGAAAGGCAATGGAATATGGCAACACCATTAAAAGCACTGGTCTGGAAGAGGGGCCACAACAAGGGGAGAAATATAGAGTTGAGTACTCTGCTGCCAAATGTAGCTGAACCATCAGCCTCGTGATATGTTCTGTTGCAAGCCACGTTCCTCGCCTCCATTTTGAAATCTATGACTGCCTGTCACTAGTTTTTATAGGCAACGCTACGCCCAGTTAAACATGGAGCAGAGAGTGGAGGACATAAAAAACACAGAATAATATTAGAGAACGTCGGAGAGAGACAGAGAGTGACAGAGATAGAAAACACAGTAAGTAAATGAAGTCGCTTGTCGACAGCAACTGACGTTGATTGCCAGGCGCCGGCATTAATTATTTACAATACTGTATGGTGGCAACACTGGCTGCGCACAAAAGTATGCAATTAGTATTTGGCACGATTGTTTTTCTTCAATTTGTTGTCCCATTCGCATGTTGATTAGGCATTTCACATTTCGCATTTCGCCCTTAAAACTGGGCCAATTGTTGTCCGCAATGAATGACTTTTGTCCATACAATTTGTGCAATTTACTTTTTACTTACAACAGATAACGTAAAAAATTGTTTCGCAGGCCTGTGTCGAATGAAACCTGCAATCCTCCAGTAGTTAAGCGAAATATTTTAGTCATACTCAACAGAAGTGAAACATTTGAATTATAAAAATCGTGATCATCGCTCAAATGAGGCGGCCCAGCGAACGTTTACTTCTTGATACATTTTAAGTCAACATAAATTTCACATTTTTTTTGGGGAGTCACTTTGAAAACTATCCCAGGGTAGGTAAGCTTTTCCTGTATTTTACAACGCATTCAGGTGCATATTTCAAATAAATACAATTAGGATACTATTCACACCCTAAAAGTCCAAGTATTGATTTCCCGCCTTTAGAAAATGTCAACTTTTCGCAACGCTTTTAACTTTTGCCTTTGCGCCAACTTTCAAGTAGTTGTCCCCACACTCTCAGACAGAACACACCCAAAACTGTCAACATTTTATCAAACTGACTCCCGCTCCGCTCTATGTATGTGGTTTGGCAATCTTTTTCTTCGGGTTTTGCTTGCTTCACTATAAAATTCAATGAAAAACTTCTGGCACACATACATTTAAAGTAACCATGTAAGCACTTTTCCTAAACACACAAAACTCTGATACAAACACCATGCTGCTCTCATAGAGATGCAACCAGAGTCAATCATAGTTTCGGGCGACTCCTGGCAAAGCATGTGTGGCTTTTTGTCAGTACTTTACATGCTTTTAGTTCAGTTAAGCTTTCTGACCAACAAAACTCTATGCACAACGCTCAAATGAGCTAACACCACAGAGTGAAAGCGTGAAGACAAGAGTGTGATAGTTTGACGATGGTTCGCACACGCCCAAAGATGAGCTATAAATGTTGGGAAGAAAGTAACAAACTTATTAGGTGGAGTGCGAGGCGAGGCGTGGTTAACAAATCCCACCGTAACCAGCCAAATCGGGGCGACAAATTTGCTTTTTGGTTGTTGTGGTTAACCTTTTGCTAATGAGCCAATTTAAATTTACGACTGAGTGGCGCCAGCGAGCGTCCCGATACAGACTTCTTAAAGATCCTTAAAGTTGCACAGTCTTATGATTACAAGTCTTATGACTAATATATTCAAATTCAGTTGAAACTTAACCAAAGCATAAAACGTAGCGCGGCACGTCAACCAATTGGACTGGAAAATGAGCAACAACAACTGAGCCAACGTCTGCTGTTGAAAGGTGAGAGTGGAAGCAGGCAGCATCATCGTTCTTTTGAACTCCTTCACAAATCCCATGATAGACGCCCACGACGACCATGCCCCCAAAAGTGGCACCAGAACAAACAAACAAACAGCGAACAGCAAACAAGGACTGAGCCAAGTCATTGACAGACTTGCGAAAAGTGGGCAAAAACTACTTTATAAGCATAAAATTCAACACAAGTACGAGCGAGATGGCCTTAACGTAGAAAGTTGCAAGAATTGTCAAGGGATAAGCAACAACAAGAAAATTCCGACGGAGGAAAACAGCAGAAAAAATAACTCACTCTCTCTCTCTCTCTCCTTCCATTGATATAGCCGGTGCTAAGTTCTGCCGTCTGGCGCTTAATTATCAAGCTTGTTAACTATTAATGAAAAAGTTGTTGTAAACCAGGCAAATAGCCAGGCATAAGTTGACAACACTCAGCAAAGCCCAGGCCAGGCCAGCACACCAATGAAGAACTCCCCCCCAGTACAGTAGTAAGGGACGCTCAGGTCAGATATTTGGGTGTCGGCCGAAAGAATTTCGCGAAAAAAAAAAAGGCGTGAAAAAAATTCTCTTAGTTCAAGGATTTGGATACATGTCCTTTCATAACCCACGAGATCAACGGTGACAGATAAATAGATTAGTTAGACCGGAACCAGATTTACAAAAAAGAGAATACGCTTTATGTCCCTTCTGAAGTCTGAGCCGGATAAGGAAAGGCAGGTTGCAGATTAAATCAAACAGAAACTTAACGACAAGTAATGGAACAAATAACTAAACAAAAACTTAAAAATTCTTAAGTATTTTACAACCGATTCGAGAAGAAACACTTTTTATCAAGTATTTAACTTATTTTCTAGTCCAAGAACTTAACCTCTACTTCACACTACATTCGAACCTTTCACCTCTATGTTCTAACTCTCTAAAAAACTTAGTTGATTCATACCCCAAAAAGTTTAACCTCACATCCAAGCCGAATAAAATCAACTTAAACTTTGTATATCGCCAACACTTGCACAAAACTTTAAAAGGCCAAGAGCATTTAGAAGGTAGATAAACACCTCATCAATGAGAAGGGAAACGAAGGGACACTTTAGTAAATAATTTGCCTTTAATTAACATGCTGACATCATTAAGCACGCCAGCCAAATGGCAACAGTTTGTCAGGCAGTCGAATCATTTGTCTCGACGCCCCGAGAAAAAGCAAGAGAACAGCAGCGAGTTGTGGAAAGATGAGGCAATAGCAGCAACCCCCAATTGTAAGCAAGTTAAGGCATATTGACAGGATATCTGGCCCCTCTCCGTCAACGTCATCCTCTCCGTCCTCCCCGAATGGGGAAAAAGTTCTTTTGTTCTGTGTGCTAATTAAATAGAAAAATTAGAAAAAACTACGTCGTAAATTCCATGGCCGAGCTTCGTCATGTAATACAACACCCCACGGGCACACTTATCACACTCCAGGGGGGTACGACCGACCGCCCGCGTCATCGCAGACATGCGAAGAATGGGGCATGTATATGGAGGAAATGAAGGAATGATATAGGAGCGGGAATATGAGCGTAGTTGGACCCCATGGTGTGAAATCATTTGACGACGTTGCTCCGCATGACGCAATTAATCAAATTAAGCTGCCGGTTTCCATTCTTGTTAATTTTCGGCCAGACTTCGCTATTGCGCCTGGCATCAGTCCCTTGATTAGCTCATAAGTAGGCAACGGCCAAAAGCGATTGGCTATCATCAGGCTGGCAGCGTCATTTGCCATTTGCCACTTGCAACTCGCTGCTTGCTACTCGCTGTCGATGACAACTAATTTCGAGGTATATTATGTTGACCAAACTTTCAACGGCAAGTTGCTGTGCGTTCCGATACTCGCTATTCGTATATTTAAAATGTTAGTGTTATTTTAAGTATTTTTAAGTATTTTCACTCTCAATGCAACTAAGTTATCGATAGGCTTTGCGGGCACTTTCACTCTATCATAAATTATAAACTGTAGTCAGCTTGTAGGCGTTCAAGTGCAGTCAAGCCAAAAAAATTAAATGCCAAACTTTTTGGGCGCACCATAACTCCCGAAAACCGAGTGGCAAAAAATACGTGTCACAAATTGCATTTTGGGCAACGCTTGGCTGCTCTGACACTCACACCACGCAGACCAACACCGTTGCCAGGGTAATGGAAAGGAGGAGGACAACGACAAGGACAGCTACAGCAACGTCTTGGCAACGACAAATGTTTCTCTTATCAGCGAACCATAATCAGAAGTGCTGCCACACGCCCCCGGTCGCTTGCTTCACTTGGCATTTGCCACCAATAAAGCCCAATTAGCGTTGGCCTTACCAACATACAGCTGTTTCGCTCTACGGCTTTTCGGCGTCCGTCATCATCTCCCAAGTTTTGTGGCTAGCCCCCAAATGCTTATTAGAGAGTAGCAAATAGTTACCGGCTGGAAAAGGCGTTGCTATTAATTAGGCGACCACTTTGGATAACTTATTCTTGTGCTTTTTGAGAATACAGTATTTAAATAAGGGCATGCTAATTTGTGATTAAATTTAATGCTATGGGTGAAAATTCGAAAGTTCAATATATTAATGAAGTAACAAATGTATGTACATCTCAGGGAATAAAAACAAACAATTTTATCTTTCTTAAGGCAGGCCAAGGGCTGGTCTACAGAGAACCAGGTAAACGTTATGAATTGTCTAAGTTATGAGGAGACTTTCGAAGAATTTTGGAAATTATGTGAAAAAATTAGATTACAAAAAAAAAACATTGTAAAAGACTTACAAAATGAGTGTGACTAAATTGGATACTAGTATTAGATTGCTATTACTATGAATGTAATAGAAAAATGTGGTTATGTTTCAAGTTCTGGCTTTTGACTAAACCTTGCTATACTATATCATGGCTTTAGGTTTTAATATCTTTCTACTCTATGGATTGCGGGTATAAAAATAATGCCTAATATTCAAAGAAAATACACGCTTAAAAAAATACACGCTTTCACTATCTCGCACGTGTCGTGTAATACTGCAAATAAAAGCAAAAAGCAGAGAACTGACAAAAAAAAACAGAAAGTTTGAATTACACTGTCAGCTTATATCAACTCCACCCAAGTCAATGGAGGCTGCACCAATTAGAAAGCTGTCAACTTGCGCATCCGCAGCTCGAGGCCAACATTTGTGCTGCAGCTGCAATTGAAATTTCCCTAGTGGCAATACAAAATGCCGTGTGGCACGTGCCACATGCATAATTAATTATGCTCTTCTCTTGCACACACACTCACGCGCATTTGTGCTAATTAACGGTTAATTAATTGCACATTTATGTGGCAAAAGACAATGCAGCAGATGTTTCATTTTGTCAGCTCGTTTCATTGATTTAAATGCAATTTTATGCAAATTGTTTTGCCACCAAACCATATTCAGCGAGTACATAAAACACTTTTTCAAGTATGATAAATTTAGTCGATTTAATAATTTTTTGTACACCCAAAAACTATGCAACAAAATTACGGATTTACATAAATAAATAATTTGCATAATAGTGTCATTCGAATGGAATCCAACAAAATATGATATTTTTAAAATGTATACATAAATATTTAACTGTCCATTTAATTTTATTTGATGTATAAGCAATAAATTCAAAGAAATATTAATCTACCGTTCTTTTCTGGATAGACGTTTAAAAATTCGTTATAACAAAGTTAACACAAGTTATCATCAGCTATGTAAAAGCAGAAACACTTGCTTGCAAATAATCTTAATATTGGAAATTATGTGCTTTGATGTTGAACGTAAGCCTCACTGATTGATTAACACACAAATGCAGTCAAATGAAGCGAATCAAAAGGAAAGTATACTTAAAGTGGAGAAAACTTGTAAGTAGACCCTAAAGGCTTACAGCTACATTTCTAATTACTTTACTAAAAAACTTGAGGCTTTTCTCTGTCCGCCTGTATTTCTCAGCAAAATGAACAAAGTTTTCACGAGACCGCACGAGTCTCGCAAGCAAAAAAGCGTTAAACTCTGGAAGCTGTCGTGTTTATAAAAGAAAAAAAATCAGCGATTAGTTGAGGGATAGTTACTTAAGTGTAGTTGCTAGTTAGCGAGTATAGCCAAATCAAAAGCCAAAATCAATTTACAAGCGTGTGAAATTATTATCGAAAACTGTATTCCGAATTATCAAACATCAAATATTTGATTAATTCGACACATAACTTCTTTGTCTATTACAAAACCAATCTTTTATTATATATAACATATGTATGTATTCGCATATATGTATGTGTATATAGTTGTTATTATGTGCTATGACGCATACAGTGCACGACGAATAAGATGAAGGAAAGACACATTAAGAGAGAGAAAATGTAATGAACAGCACCATAAATAAAATATATATGTATGAATAAACGATTTTATATAAGAAAAGAAAAAATGGAAAATCGTTAAAATTGGTTGCACAAGGACGTCGATAGGCGACAATATGTTGCCGATAATGGATAATGCATCACGATACAACAACTCCCTACCCCAACTCACATCCTTCTGTCTCTGGGTTTCTTAATACCCCATATGCAGCGGTTTTTTTCTTTTTACGTATTTCATCCATATTTCTTGTTAAATGGCGTCGATATTAACACCCCACAAAAGCAGACGAATTGCATGCAAATTGTACCCATTGAGCTGGCGTGACGGAGAAGGAGTAGGGTATTATAAGCACGTGTGGCATTGTGTGGCAGCATAATGCAACGAATTCGGCATGCATATTGGCGCAGCGAAAGCATTTCTTGTATTGAGCAGAAGGAAGTTACCAAAA
This sequence comes from Drosophila immigrans, assembly GCA_963583835.1. NCBI lineage: Eukaryota > Metazoa > Arthropoda > Insecta > Diptera > Drosophilidae > Drosophila > Drosophila immigrans. The sequence goes on along the minus strand of OY757142.1, from coordinate 28,434,117 downwards.
AAATAAACTTTTAATATCAAATACAAATTTACCGCAAATATATTTAAGCTTGAGGCCACTCCTGAAAACCCCTTCACAGCACCTCTGTTTGCTTCAATTGAGTATTAGTATGACATTTTGCCATCATTGATGGCATCATTGATTGATTGGCATATATTGCAAGACTAAGCGATTTCTTTTCTAAGCAAACACAAATGGAAAACGACCTATGTCTCGCAAACTAAAATTTTCAAGTTTATGAAATAGATTCGACATTCATTCCCATCAAATAAATAAAATCATCAAGCAGCATTCTTTATATATGTACATACATATTACGTTGAATTGAAATTAGTTAGTACTTTTGTCGCGCTTGTAAACTTATTGAAGCTGTTTTGTGTCGTAATGCATTCAGCTGTTTGAAGCATTTCTTACGACCAAATGCAATTACATATACATTTGTGGGGAGACCCGCATGTGCAGCCAGACAGGACGACCGAGCAGATAGATGAACTGAAGCAGATGCTCAAATGGCAAAGAAATCATTATTTATACGCAACAGCAGTACCACACGACCGCACATCAACAGACAACCAGACATATATAGATCGGTATGTATTACTTGTGTGAGAATATGTACATACATACATATGTACATGGCAAATGGATAGAGAACGGACACTGCCAAAGGACAGAGGCAGACACATTGAAATGAATGCAAACTGTTGCCAAGACGAACGACATCCATGGGCCATCAATATAAATTTCAATATGACCAAAAACATATTTGCCATTTTCCAATGAAGAAAAATGCTGGCAACAGAATCACACTAAAGAAGTATCAACAAACGCAACATCAGCAGCAGCTTACGAAAACTAAAATGCACAGATAAATCAATTAAATAATTGATAAACACTTCCAAAGATAACACTGGCATTTCTTTTAAATATAAATAGTTCTGATGCAATCATACATTGGAATGAATTTATGTGTTGTCAAGAGAGAGTGAAATATGAACAATACTAATTAGACAAAATAATGATATATTAAGAAGTGTGGAAAAGATACGGCGTATTAAGTATTCAAGAGATTGTGTATATCGAAAGATATATTGTGGCCAACCCCAAAAGAGAACAAGTAAGAAAGCTACAGTCGAGAGTGCTCGACCGTATGATACCAGCAACCCATTTCGAGAAAAAACAAAAAACTTAAATGTTATTTTAACAAAAAATATACCAAATATACTAAAAATTGTTTTTTATATATATTCGACAATAGCGGGTAAAAATCTACAACACCTTTATGGTCACACTGTCAACTAAACAAACAAAGCGCGGGCAGCTGCAAGTGAATTTTGCATATAAAATTGATTCTTTAATAACTTCCTTGTTTTTCATTCGATCTCATCGAATCATTGAGAATATACCAAAATTCATGCTCTAGGTCTATTACTACGGCTTTTACAGGCTTTTGGGGACGGAAAGGGGCGTGGCATCCAACTTTTAAAATAAACTTGATCTATAGGAGTACTGTCCCCAAATTTTGTAGCTCTAGCTCTTATAGTCTCTGAGATCTAGGTGTTCATACAGACGGACAGACGGACATGGCTATATCGTCTCGGCTGTTGACACTGATCAAGAATATATTTAGTTTATGTGGTCGGAGATGCCTCCTTCTGCCTGTTACATACATTTTCTGTTGGCACTAAGTTATAATACCCTTCTACCCTATGGGTAGCGGGTATAAACACTGCAAGCCGTGCTTTTTGCACACCCAAAAGCCAAGCAACAGCTTTAAGCGTAATGACATCAGCTGATATGCGTCCGTTCGTCCGTTACTCAGTCCGTCTATCAGGCTGAGTGTCCTACTTTAACTTTCCCGATGCTGTTGCTATTGTTTGTGTTCCCCCCTTGTAGCATACTCTCTGGGGCATAAGTGGCAGAAGTATCCAAGAAACGAACCGCAGGCCAAAAAGGCAAAAAGTGCAACTGAAAAGTTGCAACATGCAGCTTGCAAGTTGAAAAGACAAAAGCGACGCAAAATTACAACAGCAGCAGCAGGAAATTGTGTGTGCGAGCGAGAGAAAATGCTGGAGGAAGAGAGAATGCTATAAAAGCGGAAGTGCAGATTGCTCAAGCCTCAACACAAGCAGAAGCTTCGACAGATGCAGCAGCTGGAGTGTGTAAATGTCAATTTGCTTTTGTCAGGCTCAACAAGAGGGCGGTTAAGGGGCGTGGTCACACCGGAAGATAGCAACAACTGCAACTGCAACAGCAACAGTGTATATTGATTTTCAATTTAAAGTGTAGCGACTTTATCCTAAGATAAAAAGCCAAAAGCGACACTGAAATGACATTACTGACATTCGTGTAGATGAGATGAGATGGATTGACTAGTGAGGCTCGCTGGCTAGAGGGATCTACACACATTGATGACAGAAGCGTGGCATGTAAAATGGGGTCAGTCGTTTAGGAGTCACTGTACAAAATTGTCAACTAAAGCTTAAAAGCAATTTTGCGGCTAATAAATCCGATTTCCGTTTTGTTTCGAAATAAATTGCATGTGTGTCGAATTTGTGGGAATGGCTCCCACATTCCCGCTGTCCCTAGCCCAATTTTTGGGCGGATTGTGACCGGAAATGGCTCCCAGGAGGCACCATCAAAAACAACAACAGCAGCTACAGCTGCTTTCAGCCGGATGCGGTAAATTAGCAGCTGCAATGGGTCCGACAAATGCACTTATCAACAGACACATACTCACTTACACAAACCACAGAAACAACACACAAAACACATGACCTGAATTCGGCAACTTTATAGCAGATGCATTGAATAGGATATACCCTTTAAAGTGCTTCAGGGGCTCGAAAATTGGTTCATTTCAATTTAATTTTCAAAAAATACATTTAATACAGGGTATTTTTTTCTTGATCATGTTTTCGTTGTGATCAACAAACTTGATAAAAAGATAAAACAGAACTTATTAAACATGTATAGAAAGTAAAGAGAAGAGAGTACCTCCACTGCTCCTTTGGTTATATTTTCAGAGCGCTCATTATAGGCAATTTTACCTAATATTCCATACATATCGACAGGAAGAACCAAGTCGTTACTCACCTGTACATCGAAATTTTGCTGCTGTTGCTGCACGAGATTTCCTGGAGATTCCATATGATTGGGTCCAGATGTGGCTTGATGATTTAACATGGGTGACTGCAAACAGCAAATAGTTATAGAAATTTCACTAAAACTTTAATTCTATGTCTTACTTGAGCTGCCATTGGCATTCCAGCACCAACTCCATTCAACATCGGCTGTTGCAACTGACTCATCTGCGCTGCCATCTGCTGATGGGCATAGGCAGCAGCGGCGCCACCGCCACCACCTGAGTTGTTGCCCCCGACACCGCCGAGTGAATTTGCAGCTCCCATGCCATGACCCTGACCATGATCCATTAGCATGTGGTTGAAGTGTGGCATTTGTGGAAAGCCGCCATGCTGTGATGGATCTAATAATGTGGGAGGACGCGGCAAAGTCTCTTCAGCGGGTGAAGGTTGACGTGACCCAGGAGTACGGCTGAAAAATGTGAACAAAAAAATATTATTAAAATAAGTAAAGTTCTATTCTAAAAGTATTTGAAGTTGATGAAACACTGTTCTCGAAATAGTTTTAGTCATTGTTACAACGACAATCCACAGAATTTGTGGAACTCATTGTGAAAACAGTCCCGAATGATTTAGTACGGCATGAAACCATTTTACAGTTACGAAGCTACTGTTACAGCTGATTAGCCGAGACAAACACTCTCAGCCGTGACACTCAACCCTATGTTCTAAATACTCCATTAGCACATCATTCCCAAACTGTATGCAAATGAGCCTGACAAATTATTACGAAAACTAAAGCACAACTTACAGATAAATAAATAATAGATAATTAATCTCAATTGTAAGTTACCTGTACAGTTTGATATTCACTGCACAGATTAACAGCTGTTGTGCGCATAGTAAGCTAACAAAAGACTTAAGCAGCAAACTTGTTGAACATACATATATATAAAGCCAACACACAATGGGCAGCCGGTCGTCTCGGCAGCCATGACGTCAGCATAACATCTAACCAAACGTCAGACACTCAAAAAAAATAGATATTAAAAACAACAACAATGGCAATAATAATAATAAATTCATTTGAATTTTATGTCTGGCGCTTTATATGCTAATTACACTAAGAAAGAGTATATAGCAACTGCTACTTAAACAAAATACAATAAAATAATGAATTAAACACTTGGTTAGCCTGCAAGGATGAGCTAAAACACAATTATTTCATTCATAGTTCGTTTGCAATATCAGTCAATGGCTCGGCAACTGTGTATGTTATATGCAAGCAAACAATTAAATATGTTACTTATACACACTCAAATAATTATTCAATATTACTATCTATCTCATGCTATAATATTATGCCAGGTCATTAACATCAAAGCAGCAGCCACTGCAGTCATCGTGCAACTGTGCTATGACTAATCTCCAACCGAGGGAAAAGAGAATGAGAACACGACCGATTAAAATTGGGATCAAACTGTACGCCAGCACTGACTATGAAACGTTAGACACTTTTGATGTATGCGCATGACATGCCATCTGCTGACAAAATACCAATATCGGAGCCCAATGACCTGCTAATTGTCACCTTTGCGGATGACACCGCTGTCATGGCAATGTCGATGGAACATCGCTATTAACCCTGAAAAGTGTGTTTCGGTACCCTACACTCTTAGGAAAGGTACATCTCCAGGACTATTCCTACATGGAGAGCTCTTAGCCCACTCGGAAGCTCGCAAGTATCTTAGCTACACTTTGGACAAACAAAGTGGCCCAGTCACAAATCTTGCGGAGAATGTCTGGTGCGGCTTGGTACATACGCAATAAAGCTCCATATACTGAGCGTTGGCGACGTGGTGAAGCTTCAAGCTGACAATTACTTGGAGAAGATTGGTAATCACCCTAACATGCCAGCTCAAAGGCTCCTGAGGATGAGAATCTTATAGCTGCGGAATAGTCGAAGACTGCAAAGTTTCGACCCAACTGATCTGCCTAGCAGATTAATATTCTGCTTCTATATCCTTCCAGCTTAGGTTTAAGTAAGTAAATATGTAGATATTGTTTTGAGATCTCTTAATTCGCTGCAGTATAAGTTATTATTGATAGTAACAGTAAGCTGTAGAAAAATTATTTCATAATTTCTTTATAAATAAAATTTAAAAATAAAATAAAACATGTAAGAAAGTAAAGTGAGCTCGACTGTAAAATAACCGATTAAAAAAAATCCATAATATACCGACATGGTCACACTATCAACTAAACAAACAAAGCGCGAACAACTCTATGTGAAATTTATCTTATAAAGTTGATTCTTGAATAACTTACATGTTTTCTATTCGATCACGACCAAGTTCACAGGCGTCATATGGACAATAATTATTATTATTCATACCAAAATTAAAAAGGCTCTAACTTTATTATAACGGCTTGTACAGTTTTCACACTTAAAACGTACACTTGCATTGGGCACAACTTTTTGGAACAATTTTTTATTATTATTATTATTATTTAACAAATAATTTTTGTTCTACTAATCAGATTTTTTCCAAAATTACAGATTATATTAGGAGTAATAAGCACAGATGGCTAACCGAATTACTCATCATTACACAAAGAACTTTTGGAGCTATACGCGATTTACATAAAAAAAAAGTGACATGTTCTACATTTATGAATATTGCGTGCGAAGGGGGCGTGGCATCCAACATTTGAAATAAACTTGATCTGCGTAATAAATGCAGGAGCCAAAATTTGGCCTCTGTAAATATTTTAGTTTCTGAAATCTAGATGTTCATACAGACAGACAGACGGACATGAAGATATCAAGAATATATATTTTATATATACTTTATGGGGTCGGAGATGACTCTTTCTGAGTGTTATAAAAATTAGATATTTGTGTCGGTCACTATATTCTTATGATAAGAATCTTATCTCAGGTGACAAACAAAATTCATTGATTACAAAACTGTAGCTGTAATATTGTGAAGGTTCTAAGTCTGCTTATATGTTTACTATGTCCATAGATTAAACAATTTTATCAATCAACAATCGCTTCTCTAGTTAGCCAACTTTGTGCAAGGTCAGTTTTATTGGCAACGCTCTCATTGCCAAACCAATATTCTAATCGCTATATATTATGCAAGAGAAAGAACATAAATTTTTACTTTCAAAGAGAAAAAAAGAAAGTGACAAGCCAAAAGAAGATAAAAAGGTCAGCAAGTTTACCAAGTTAGGAGTCAAACGAAGCAGCCAGACAGTCAGAGGTTGACACACAACCAAGTTGTTGTCTCTGAGTAGGTCGACAGGTGCTTGTTCGGTGTAGTAACTGAAGCTAACACGAAAAAAAGTTGCTTTTGTTATGCGGTTGCCTCAATTTAAGCGGCCGTTGAGTTTTCGCAACTAAATTTCATTACGCGCTGCAAAACGTGAGCAAAAAATTACGAGAGGCACGGCTAAGAGCAAAAGCAAAAATGTCTATCGCAAATATACTAGGCGACTAAAGGATGCTCTGCAAATAAGTTTCAAATACCTTAAAAGATTCGATAACAAGTTTTATTTTCAATGCGTTTGAATATACAATAATTGTGAATATAACTAAAAAGATATCCTGTATCAGCAGTATACTTTAGGAGCGTTTACATGTGAACCCAATTGGAACACTCAACAAACGTAGCGAGCAATATAAATACTGACCGCTCATAGTTAAACATTTATAGATAAATGTTACATATACATATGCAAATCCTTAATTAACATTTTTTTTAATGCAAATCATGGTATTTGCATCGAATGCCGTGATGCAGTCCATTTAATATGTTTATTAGCATTTGGTTTTTTTTTTTTGTTTGGACAAATTCGTCATACTCTCTTTAAGCTGTGGTTGCAGGGTATAAATAAAACCTGCCGCAACAACAAGATCACCAAAACATAAACGAACACTAATCGAAAAATGCTACAGAAAAAAATGTTCAATAGGTTTGTAAACTCAATGTTGTTGTAGCTGTAGTGGTTTTCGTTGTTGTTGTTTCTTGTCTGCCCATACCCACTGTTGATGTTGTTGTGATTACTTACATCATAACAGTTATTACGTTTGGCATTGAAACACGTTTTGGCTGTGAAGACCGGCAATGAAATTGCAAAAACAGCAACAACAATTGAAAGAGAAAACCGACAGAGCAGACAAACAATATGAAGAACAACAACCAACAACAACGAGTTGAAGACCAAACCACGCACGGACACGGACTGGTTTTTTTTTTTTTTTTTTTTTCAATTTTGGTTATGCCTATGTTTTTCAATTACTCTAAAACTGTAAAAAGTCTGAAATTTGTTTGGTTCCTCTGTTTTGCAATTTTTGTTTAAGTACGTATTGTAAGGGACTCAAACTGGAGAGGGGTAGGGAAGGGGTAAGGCAACATATTACCTTTTATCTTTTGTATATCGCTATTTGGTTAAAAATTATCGAAATTGACTTGGATTGTCAGTAGTACCAACTCCAAGCGATAGTATATTTCTGGCTAACAGTTGTGGACGTAACCTTACCCAATATTCTTCAATACTAAAGTATGATTAGAAAGTAGTTACCAAAGTAGTCAAAAAAGGCAGCTCTTTTTATATACAACTTTAACATATGAATCACATCTTTTGAAATGTGAGTGCGCTACAATAAGACAGTCTCAAATGAAAAGCAAAGCTCGCCATAAAATGTGGGCCAAGTGGGCAGCTTGACAATGTGAGCGATAAACGGACAGAGAAGCGGATGGAATGCTCTTTTCTCTATATATTGTTTTCTCTCTTTCTATTCAATTGTGGGCAGAACTGTCGAATGTCGAATTATAAAAGCAATTTTGTTAAACAAAATACAAGCCAGACACATAAATGGTTTGAATTGTAAAAGAAACTGAAGCTCTCGTAGAAATAAAATGATCAAAACTCTATCTTCAGTGAAAATAGTTTAAAGTAAAATAAAGATACTAAATATATATTTATACATGTATGAATTCATATGCGGTATCAAATTAGATACAAATGAATGTTGTACGAATAGTTCATGAGTTTTAAAATATGATTGAACCTGTTATGTTTGAGAAGCACACCTAGAACTTCTCTAGAGTTTCCAATTGATATGATAGGGCCAATATATGCAACTTAATTGACGTAAATCCAGAGCGGAGTTTCCCCCTGTCTCACCTTCTGTAGCTTTTTTTTAGTTTATTATTTAAAGAACCTGTTGGGGACTTTGAGAAAACCAGTTTGAGCGATGGCATTCTATTGTCAATGCCATTGCCCAGACCAGAGCTAGACTGACAGATGGACGGTTGGACAGAGAGGTGGAGTGGTTCAGACAGCTGGTTAAAGTCATAGCAGGATTAAAAACTCACTTGAATCCCTTGTCATCGTCAATGCCATTGACAACTACACCGTTTGTATTTGTGACCTGTTCGTCCTTCTTTAACCCGTTTGTGTCAAACGGAGAGTTTGTCTTTTCCTTATCGTCGTGTGACTGAAAATAACACCAAATGATTCTAGATAATTCACAATTATCTCTACCAAAACTCACCTTATCATTGTCGTCAAACTTCAAGTTACGCAGACGGGGCTCCAATCCAGACAATGGACTCTCCTTATTGGTTGGCGAGCCGCCTAAAACATATTCAACCATCTTAACGCATGTGGAATCACGAGGACTATGCAAATAGATACAAGAAATATAAATTAATAAAGATTATTAAAAGTAAAATAATGCACTTACCTCAGAATGCCTGCATTGCCGCTATTCGAAGTATCGGAGGCGCCGCCATGTGGATACACTCTTGGTCTAGGCGGTGCTAGAATATTCTCACCTTGTGTCGACCAAGTATGATCCTTCCACACAGACGAGTGATCACCAACACCGGGTATTTGCATTGGATACAATGTACCACCCGGGGTGCTCGAGGTTCCGCCGCTTTTGCCATCAGATTTCTCCCACAACTTCTTGGCTGTCGATGTAGTAATCTGAAAATAAAAAGACCACGACCAAAGCAAAGTTCAAGTTTCTGTGTCATAAATAAATCATCACCACTTACAATAGGGACAGTAACAAAGTATTTTCTTTTGCAAGTAATGCAATTGAATTATGAAAACATCAATAATTTGCATGTTGAAATGCCCCCATTCCCCCCATTGCTCTCGTTGTCATTGGTTGCCCTGTTTTCCTGCGTTCAGCTTCCTCTTTAACTTCCTGTGTTGTCCTTCTGGTTGAACAGATAACTTTGTTTGGTTTTTACAGCTAATCCTATCTGAGTGTAGTCCAGGAACTATAAACTTTTATCATGCCAACTTTAATGCCACATCTCTCTCACCTCTTCATATTTTATTCTAGCATCTATTTCTGCCAGTCTACGCGCAACTAACGAAATCAGCTGCAGTTGTGCTCTAATATTATTATTGATTCTTTCGTCCTTAATAGCATAAAAGTCACTGGTTTTAATTTTAACATTTTATATTTATATACGCAACAGAAAATGTATGTAACAGGCAGAAGGAGGCATCTCCGACCCCATAAAGAAAATACATATATTCTTGATCACTGTCAACAGCTGTGAAAATATAGCTTTTCTTTATGTCCGTCTGTATATCCGCCCTAGATCTTAGAGAATTTAACAGTTACAGCTAATTTGCTTTAAGACACGTGTTGTTATTGCACGCAGATCTAGTTTGCTTCAAATTTTGACAAAGCTAAAGTCGAGGGTGCTCGACCTTTTGATACCCGCAACCCATTTCGAGAGAAAACAAAAAACTTAAATGATATTTTAACAGAAAATATACCAAAGAATATACTGACATGGTCACACTGTCAACTAAACAAACAAACCGCGAGCAGCTGCAAGTGAATTTTGCATATAAAATTGATTCTTTAATAACTTCCTTGTTTTTCATTTGAGCTCAACCAAATTCACAGGAGTCATTGAGACTATCACTATTATTATGCATACCAAAATGCTATGTTCTAGGTCCATTACAGCTTTTCCAGTTTTTGGGGGCGGAAAGGGGCGTGGCAAAAATCTAAAACAAACTTGATCTGCTTAAGACCTACACGAATACTGTCACCAAATTTATTTATTTTTATTTTATTTAAAGTCGACTATGAACAGTCGACATTGAAGAAATTAGTATATATGACTAAAAGAGTAACATTATGATTAAAAATATTTTTATAGTTTAAAATAGAAAAAAAAATAATTCAATTAAAATTAAAATTTGAAATCTCTGGGGGTGTTTAAGCAATATTAATCTAACCCAGCATTCGCTGCATGAATTGGGGAAAACCCAGAAAAAACCCAATCAGGTCAGATGGTAGGTTAGTTAGCTAGTATTAAATTTTTGTTTTACTTTCCAACACCATGTTAGTTGCTAATTATTGTTAGCTAAGAATACAATTTTTAATATTTAGAAGGGATGCATCGGCGTTGAAAACACAGTAGAGTCTGTTGTAGTCAGCACAGAGAACTCGAAAAGGTTCATGCTTAGAATAGTTAGTTGTAAATAGGTTAAGGGATAAAGGTGTGAAGTTACGTGTATGTCTAACTGGGACAGAAAGGTTTATATGCCTAAGCAGGTAGGGAGAATCAATTTCACCCTTTAGTAGTTTGACTATAAATATAACCCCAAGCATGCTACGACGATTAGTTAATGAGGGAAGATTAAGTAAAAGAAGTCTACTATAATAAGAGGGTAAGTCAATACCTGAAACCCAGTTAAAGCCTCTCAACGCAAAAAGCAGAAATTTCTTTTGTACAGACTCGATAAGATTTTTATGATTTGAGTATTGTGGTGACCAAAACCAAGAACCGTATTCCAGAATGGGACGGACAAGCGAAACAAAAAGAAGCTTTGTCGTATAAGGGTCATTAAATTCCTTTGCCAATCGCTTAATGAACCCAAGAACTTGAGTCGCTTTGTTGACAGTAATTGAAATGTGTTTGTCAAACTTTAGCCTATGATCTAGAAGAACTCCTAAATCATTCACATCGTCTACTCTAATCAGATGTACCATATTAAGAGTATAATTACTGATGTTAGCAGAGTTTCTGTAAAACGACATAACCTTACATTTCGAACAATTTAGTAGTAGATAATACTTTTACACCAGGAAAAAAATTGAATAAATTTGATATCTCTAGGTCATTCACACACTTAAAAATTCCATATGCATTGGGCACATTTATTTTGATAAATAATTATACAAATAACTTTTGTTCTACTTATCCGATTTTTTACCAAATTTTTGGAGTTATCCGCTATTTACATAAAAAAAAAAACTTGACTTGTTCTAGATTTATGCATATTGTGAGCGAAGGGGGCGTGGCATCCAACTTTTGAAATAAACTTGATCTGCGTAAGGAATGCAGGAACCTATTTACCAAATTTGGAGTCTCTATGTCTTATAGTCTCTGAGATCTAGGTGTTTATACAGACAGACAGACGGACATGGCTATATCGTCTCGGCTGTTGACACTGATCAAGAATATATATACTTTATGGGGTCGGAGATGTCTCCTTCTGCCTGTTACATACATTTTCTGTTGGCACTAAGTTATAATACCCTTCTACCCTATGGGTAGCGGGTATAAAAATTTGGTTATGATCAGTAAAAGGCATAGAAGTTATTCAAGTAACAATTGAAAAGGGAAAGCTGCACGCAATTAGTTCGATTTGTTGACAGTGTCACTGTCTTTGGTGTATTCTGGATGTCTTTCAACATAAATGGACATTTGAACACAAAAAACTTTTTGGTATATTTATTTGTTTTTTTTTGGTTTATTTATATATCAATAGCGGGTATCTCAAATTGGAGCACTCTTGACTGTAGCTATGTTACTTGTTTTTTAATGTACATATATTTGGAGAGATATTTGTAAAGACCTACGAAGCACCATAATGCACTAATGAGCTCCATAACTAATATCAAATCTATAGTATTCAACCCTCTTACTTGGCTACCACATTTCACGTTTGGGCCACTGACCTCTATGCAAAAAGTCATTGCAAGAGCGAAGGGGCGGTAGAGAAATAAATCATATGGGACCAACGCGATTGACAGTAAGGATACAGAAGAGCGGTAAAGAGACAAACAGAAAGAGAACAGATGTAGGGGGAGAAAGAGAGTGAGGAACAGAAAGAATTGCACATCTAAAGCATTTGCTAGCTAGTTGAACAATTTTTAACAGTCTGTGCCATCTGTAAATAACCAACAACTTATGAGCTTTTGCTTTGGCTTTGGTTCGTTGACAATTTGCAGTGCAAATGGACGGACAGACAATTTGCAGTGCAAATGGACGGACAGCCATGACATATGGACAGCTAGAGAGCTATAGAAAAAATACGAGACCCGAGAGTTTACGGTTGCTTTAGTTGTCAAGCAGCTACCTGCTGCTAACTCGACTCAACTCGACTTCATTTGTAGTAACTTTAGAATGCACCGACAATAAACGCAAGGCTAACATAATCAGTTTTCAAAATGAGCAAGAACTATTCACAACAACAAAACGAGAGAGCGAGAGAGTGAAAAAGGATGGGAGAGAAACAAGGAAAATGAGACAGTTAAGGGCAATTGATAATATGCAAATTTGAAAATCATATTATCGCATTAAGGTTTACCGTATCCCAAAACACCCGCACTAGCTACCTCCCTCTCATATCTCCAGGGTCCACGACGTTCGCCGCAGTCAAAAAAGTTGTCTAATTAACTTTTATGCCACACATTTTTTCGACATACAATTTCCCAAGGCGATTGTGTTGTCATAATGCGTCAACGCGACACGTGCCACTCGGCTGTATACATATTTTAAATATTTAATAAGCCCATCATTGGAAAGGCAACAGTTAACAGTAAACCAAAAGCACCACACTTCGTCTCTCGTCATCATTCAATTCAAGCGACAGCTTAAAAAAATGAGAGCGCAATATTCAAAAATAAGTGTATGTTATAAAAAAGAGAATTATTTAATATAAACTCCTGCAATATAATGTTGAATTTCACGAAAGGGTGACCATTCTGTCCTAATTTATATATCAGGGGTAGCAGTATTTCTGTTTCACCGAAAAGAAGGCAACGTCAGCCTTGCACTATAAATTTGCAAAAGGCTAACCACAATTGGCCAAATAAACACTTTGCAACACATACAACCCCGAAAAATTTGTTGTTGCCCAAAACTTGTAGTCCGAAATAAAAGACGATAGTAATTATACTGTAACTTATGTAAGTTAATAACACGTAAGTTACTCACTACCATTCAAATAGTTGATTTAAAAAATGCTTTTCTTAAATCATTTTCTACTTAATTACTGGCAATCAGTAGGTGAAATCGTTTTTATCTTAATATCATACTAATCCCTCAGATTCTAAGATCTACCGTCATTAGATATGGTTTAAATGGTAAATTTGTATATACTACTTCCTATACTCCATAATAGGTATACTAAGATACATACATAGATACATAGCTATGTATTAGTTTAAAGTGTTAGTCATGTTTTCAACACTTTGGCTGTTACACAGATTATCCAAACAGCAACAACAAGCACAATAGTGTTTAAAATAATAACAATAACTCGACGCAAATGAGAAGAAATATAAACAAACAACGACAAGCAGAAACTGTTTGCTGGGCGTATACGCAATTTGGGTCACACCACGTAGACGGCAAAAGCATTGAATTAACTTATTGAAAATATTATTAAAATGTGTAACTAAAATGCACTGCAAAAGAAGCAAAATAAATAAATATATAAAAATAAGTAATGTTTTTTTTTTTTGCTTGAAAATAGAACAATAAATAAATTGCGGCGCCAAGCAAAAAAATGCGACAAAAAAGAATACAAATAATACTTATCGCTACCCAAATACTCAGTAGATAAATAGTAAGTATTGCTGATTATCAATCTCAACATTTACAACCTTCAACATTGACACTAGCTAATCATACATTCTTCGAATTTTGCAAACAGGGTATTCTGAAAAAGCTAAATGCGAAAAAACAAATTTGATGTTTTTGCATTTTTGGCGGCTCTTCATTGAATAAAACCCCCACTAAAATAAAAAAGGAATGAAAATCATTTCCATAAATAATGCGGAAAAAAATTATAAATGAATAAGAAACAAGAGGGACGAAAAAGAAAAGAAGAAATTAAGAGACACCGTACACAGAGACAACAAAATGAGTCAACACAATAATAAATTCAGTGAGAAGAAAAATCAAAAAAATATATACACATGTTCTTATACATATGTATGTATGTACATACATGCATATAGAATTAACATGTACGTACATATGTACATACACATACATGAGAGTACGTACGAAGCTTCATGACACTCCTCACCTCCGTTCCCCTTATCACATCAGCCCTTTAAAGGAAAAACAGCTCAAAAGAATTACAAACGCCCAATCGTACATTAACTTGTCCTTGACTGTGAAGAGACAATACCGACAACTGCGCTCAAGCATACACATGCACAAACAACAACCAAGCAGTTGAAGGAAGACTGTTAGGTGTGGGGGAAGAGGGTGTTGGAGAGCGAGGGAGAACAAGAACACTACGGCAAATAAACCGGCCCCAAAAACATGCGTGAGAGACAGATATAGCCAAAGAGAACAAAAAGACGAAGAACGTGCACAAAGCAAACCGACGACCAGACGCACAAACAAAAACGAAGGAAAACATAACAAAAAACGCAAAAGAGCAACGCGAAGCGAGAGAGCGAGAGAAAACGAGGGAGAGCAAGAAAGAGAATAGGGTGAAATAGGCTCGAGAGCAACAACAACGACCAAATAGTAACAACATTTTAACAAACAAAAAAAAACAACTTTGAGTTGTTTTATTCAAATAAAATTTTATATTATTATCGTGGTTGTCTGTAGGGCGGTTTTTGAAGTTAATTATATTTGTTATTACTTTATGGATAAGTTTTCAATGAGTTTGCAGAATGTGAAAAGGATATTGAGAGATAGAATGTATTCACATGTGCATTTCAACATACAAACAACATGTGCATAATTTAGAAACAAAATAAGGTATCGAATATTAGGTCATTTATTATATTTAACCCAACACGCTGTTTCATTGTAAATGTATTGATCAACATCGCCCTCGAAATTTGTACATTTAATCGCTATTCTGTTCTTGGAACTTAAGCAATTTTATATTTTTATACCCGCTACCCATTGGGTAGAAGGGTATTATAACTTAGTGCCAACAGAAAATGTATGTAACAGGCAGAAGGAGGCATCTCCGACCACATAAAGTATATATATTCTTGATCAGTGTCAACAGCCGAGACGATATAGCCATGTCCGTTTGTCCGTCTGTATGAACACTTAGATCTCAGAGACTATGAGAGCTAGAGCTACCAAATTTGGTGACAGTACTCTTATAGGTCCTACGCAGATCAAGTTTGTTTTAGATTTTTTCCATCCAAATATAAAAATAAACTTGATCTGTGTAATGAATGCAAGAACCTACATACTCAATTTGGTGCTTCTAGCTTTTATATTCCCATGGATCCAAGCGCTTGCGCGGACAGACAAACAGAGACATGGCTTACGATGTTGATCAAGAATATGTATACTTTACACATATATTTGACATTTTCACAAAATTATTATACCCTTTCTTCCCATTTTGAATGGGAACAGGGTATCTCACTGTAATTACTGAAGCTTCAGAAATATTTAAAATAACCAGAGCAATGTCTAAGTAAATAAATTGCGATTGCATGTGTCTTTATAATGGATAACCTTCACGCCTGTTATATTTAAATTTGTATACCGTAATGATACCTTAAGTCGGACAACCCTTTCGAAACAACCGAAAAGCCTTAACAAACTTTTGGGTAATGAGCAAAAAGCCGAAAGAATACAAAGGGCGATTCAATGAGGCATCTCAACAAACACAAACTAAATAATATCTAACAAGACCAACTATGCACTTGACATACATAAGACATACATATTAGACAACAGCACTAAAAAATAAAGCTACATAAGACAAAATTAAAATGTGGCCATATTTCGTGGGGGCAAAGCTGTTGACTTTGAAATTTATTGCAAGTTTAATAACTAAAATAAAATACAAGGATCCGTCGAAAATCAACTGCTTTCAGATACCTATTATTAAGCTTACTTAGGTAGTGCACTACTTATATTTGATGACTCTATATTTTCTATATCTAAATATCTAATTAACAATGGCCGTTAATAAATAGCATAAGGATTCCTCTATTTTTAGCCATTTGTTAACACCCTATATGTGGACCTGTCAGTTTTCCGAATATCACTATTATTTTTCGACATATTTATTTAAAGTAAATACATTTAATATATACGGTAAAAATACGTCAAAATGCGTGGCAACAAACATCGAAATTTCCAACAATCGCGTTTGAAGACTTATTTAATGCCAGAGGCGCTCAATGAGTTTTTCTCCTCGAGTTCGTTGGGTTCCGAATTTTTGCCACCTTTTATCGTCATCAGGTGCAAAGACCTTTTGCGTGTCATTCGCAGCTCGCAAAGTGAAAATAAAGGAAAAAACAAAATGAAAAGTAAAGTAAAGCAATAAAGCAAAGCAAGGGACAGAAGCAACGAGAATTCCAATAAGGAGAACGGGAGAAGTGAGGAGTGAACGAATGAGACAGAAAATGTTACTCATAATGCCTGGCAGTCCGATAGTTTAGCCGGAAGCAAAGGAATGGTATGTGTAAATGTGGGCGTGGCATGTCATACCATAATCAAGATAATGTTCAATAGTAGCAGAAACTTAAATAATAATAAGTAACAAGTGCAGACTTCAAGAGAGCAAAAAATCAAACTTATGTTGATAAAATAAATAGTAGACAAGAGAAGCGAAAGAAATGGAAAAACAACTATGGAGAAAATACATCAAAATTTGTATGTATTCAATGTTTTTTTCACTTTACTGATAAGCACCTGATTGAAGATTATCGATAACCAATTAAATACTACATATTCACTGATACATCGACAAAAAGAAAAACTCCGAAATTACAATTTGTTAATGCATTTTTCTAAATGAACAATTAGTTATATCGAAACTGGTCTACTTATTTTCATACACACATGTGAGCAATTACATAATTATTGCGTCACACCTCAGAGTAACATATAGCCGCAATTCACTGTGCGCGGTGTAATGTAAATTTTGGTTATACAAGAAAACGCTTATTACTGCCTCTATTGGTTTTTTCAATCGATCCAATTCGCTCCTTTCATCCTGAATTAAATTGACCTTATAACATTTTCGATTTGTAGCCTATTTGTATTCGTTTCATTGGGTTTATAGACACTTGTCACAATCTTGTCAAAGTTAACGATTACCAAAAAAAATGTTAGCTTGAAACACGTGAGAATACCACAAAAAGTTGGGGAATGATTGTGAGGCAAAAAGTTATATAGTACACCCCATTCATCTCGAAATATTAGCAATTTTATTGAGGTGTTTATTGGATTTTGCATAATTTCTTCCATCCCACCACCCACACAAGATAACTGTCATATAACTTCTGACTGTCCACTTAAGTTGAACATTTCTATAGCTATCGAACTTTCTCGAGTTGTTCTACTTTTTCAGATTTACTGTTCATGCAGCAAACATTTCCGACGGCTATTCTGACTTGTTCATCCTATGTGCTAAATAAACATACTTCTTCAAGGTGTCGTCGTTTATTATACCCGCTACCCATAGGGTAGAAGGGTATTATAACTTAGTGCCAACAGAAAATGTATGTAACAGGCAGAAGGAGGCATCTCCGACCACATAAACTATATATATTCTTGATCAGTGTCAACAGCCGAGACGATATAGCCATGTCCGTCTGTCCGTCTGTCCGTCTGTATGAACACCTAGATCTCAGAGACTATAAGAGCTAGAGCTACCAAATTTGGGGACAGTACTCCTATAGGTCCTACGCAGATCAAGTTTATTTCAAAAGTTGGATGCCACGCCCCTTTCCGCCCACAAAAGTCTGTAAAAGTCGTAATAATAGACCTAGAGCATTGAATTTTTGTATGCATAATAATAATTATATTCTCAATGATTCCTGTGAATTTGGTTGCGATCGAATGAAAAACAAGGAAGTTATTAAAGAATCAATTTAATATGCAAAATTCACTTGCAGCTGCCCGCGCTTTGTTTGTTTAGTTGACAGTGTGACCATAACGGTGTTGTGATTTTCACCCGCTATTTTCAAATATATACAAAAAAAATAGTTTTAGTATATTTGGTATATTTTTTGTTAAAAAATCATTTAAGTATTTTGTTTTCTCTCGAAATGGGTTGCGGATATCATACGGTCGAGCACTCTCGACTGTAGCTTTCTTACTTGTTTTTTTTTTTAGATTGCTGCGATTACTACAATAAAACTTATTGAGATATCCTAACCCAGACTAATCAATGAATTGACAACTTCAACGATTAATTTGTTACGAGTTATTCAGCAAACCCATAATTACAAATGATCAATTTGTTATAGTTTATAGTTCTCAGTTGTCATCAATATTAGCTGCCTGCCACGCCCATTCAGAGATATTTTGCAAATCAGGGTGCGATACAAATGATGACAACGACGTACTCAACCGTGAAATAGACTAGACTGACTGTGCAAGGGAGACCCTGATAGACAGACAGTTGGACAGACACACAAATGTTTTTATGCGTACACATTGTATATAATTGAAACCGGAAAATATATATTTTCATGTAAATTCCTTAAAAAAGCGAAACCAGTACTAAAGGGGGCAACAAAAAATAAAGGAAAGCAAATAGCATAAAATTTTATGTACAATGAAAAGCACGCTTAACCCATATCTCTCTCTCTCTCTCTCAGTCGCTCGGTCTATCTCTGTTTCTCTCTCTGGAGTGCCCCCATCAGTTCTTATTTTTTCTGTGTTTTCAGTTAGGGCTAAACTACGTGAAATGCATATAAAAACAATTGGCCGAGCACAGGGAACCGCAAAGCATTTTTATCTATGAAACTCAGGGCAGAGAAACTGAAAGAACTGAAACCACGGCTGATGCTATTGCTGCCAGTCGTTGTTTTTTGTGGTTGGGGTCAAATTTTGGAAAGAGATTTGTGCTATTATCTAATAGCCGTAGTCACAACGAGCAGGAAAACATACAAATTTCTGACTGGTTGCGAGCCATTAGCGAAAATGTTTTATAGCTTATTTTTATCTTACGTAAGCCAAGTTTCCTTCAATCTCAAACACATACGAAGTTTCGCTACTTAAGCACTTTAATAGTGAAATAATATGTACACTGCAAATAATCTATTTTGGGCAAGAATACTATTAGATCAATCAATTTATGAGATACATCATTATGATTAAGTCAATGAAGATATGTTGTTTGAGTTGAGAATTGCTAATCGACACTGACAAATTAGTTAAACGACAAATTTGTCAACAAAATAAGATGAGAATCGATTAATTTAATAACCCTAACGTTTATTTCGCTTTCTCAGATACGCTTTTGTTATTTCACAATGTATCAACCTCATAAGGGATAAAACTATTCGATGTAGAATGAAACTTAAATAAAATAAAGTAGATAAAGACAAAACAAAAATGTGCTCGTACCTGTAAACAATGAATGTTTTTTAATTATGGGCTACTATGTTAAATAAGATAATGCTTTTTTGAACAGCTGCACCAAGTGAAGATCGGCAAGTACGCCGACATTGAAGTAGCTTCAGCTAAAAACGATCAAATGAAACAATCTGGATTCGCACACACATATGAACATATGTATCCTTTCAACAAGGGTATGAACAGTTTCGACAAGTTTTCTCTACTAATGGCATTTCAGCATATAAACTTAGATAGGCGTACTTTAAGTCAATATATCAACAATGCGTATACACTTGTTTACATCAATCAAAAGAGAGACACACAACGAGCAAAAGTAGAAGAACATGTTGAAGCGAAAGGGAGGCAACGATAGCGCGCACAAGAGATGGACTCAAAAAAGCCAGTTACATTTTCTTTACCATTTCCTGTGTTAATGCAACATCCTCAGCAGTGCGCGCATCCAACATAAAGTCATGAAGTAGCATCATGAGTAGGCTGGAGATCCACAACAAGCGAGACGATCCAGAGAGCGAGAGTGAGAGAGCCAAGGTAATGGAACACACACACAGAGACACGAAAAAACACGTTACAGAGAATTTCTTGACTCTAATTGTTGTTGGTGGTTGTGGTGCTAAATTTATATCGTGGAATATTTATGATTTATAAATGAATTTTTGTATTGAGTTTTGTTTTTCAACAGCTTCAATTATAGACGAGCATCAGCTGTAATTTTCACACAGAAAACACACACGCACACAGAGACAAACGTATTTCAATATGTATAACACTATGCAGGCATTTACAACATTTAATTTTTTTCTTTATACGAAACTTGAGGCAATTTTTCACGCACTCGATGGTTTGCACTCTATTCTGGCCTCGCAACCGGCGTGGAAACGCTTAAGTATATAGAAATACATATGTATTTATGTACAAAAGTACATACACAATATAAAAAAACGTGCTTAACGATCGCCACACAAAGACGGACGGATAGGCAGAGGCGGGGTTGCCTGGCAAAAATCGTACACCATGCAGACGAGTCAACTGTTGCGGCCAAACTAAAAATTCTACGCGGCAAAAGCGAAAACTTAACGAATCGCAAAAACCCAAAGAGAGCATAAACGTGTGTGTGCGAGTGCGAGAGACAGTAAGAGACCAGCAACGTTGTAGCAGCTGTTGCTCGCAGCGATAATACATAACACATGCACACACAAATTTAAATACATACAAACATATTAAGTAGCAATTTATGCTGTTAGATATAGCAGTGTCGCTGTCGCTAATGAGAGCAGCAGAATCAAAGCATTAAAGCCGGGCGCAGCCCCCATAACCACACGTGGGTAAAGCAAAGCGCCGCTTTTTCTATACTAAATATATCAATGCGCGTAGATGTGTGCGTACGTTAAGCCTCATTTGGCATAGTTTTACGTAATTTGAGAGCGAAGAGAAAAAACTATTGAGAGAGGCTTAAATGACGCTATCACTATGAGGGCAGCGAGAGAAAGAACGAGAGAGAAAACGTTGAATGAGACCATATGTATGATATGGCGGCGGATTGCAACAGTGTCTGTTGTGCGAGCTTCAATTGTATCAAGCAGCTGTTTCATGTTATCAAAATCAAGATGAAATAAAAAAAAACTAGTATGTGAGTATCAACTGAATGACTCAGCTTATAAGCCAGAGCGTGTAGTGTGGTAAACAGTGGCGAGCAATTAAAATCATTTGACTCCGAGTCAGCAGACGGCATAACTAATAACTAATTAATTTGTCCAGCAATTTTACGCTGCATTTAAAATGTTTATTTAATTAATACCAATAATAGCTTAAAGCTAGACCGATTGTCGCACAAAAAGCTCAGTTTAGAACAAATGCTGTTTATATTGTTATCATAGCCTAAGCTCCCCTGAAGGGCTAAATGTCAAATGCAAATCATTCATAACAATGTTAGCATTGGAGTTGACTTTACGGCCGGTAGGCCTTGCATCAAGAACCAAACAAATTAACAATCATCGCCAGTATCATAATCATCATGTTTGTCATCAACTACATCACTCTTAGGAGACCGTTTCGTATTCTTTGGCCTCGTGTTGTTGTTGCAAAATTGCAGGCAAACATTTTTGCTAATTGGCAAACGCGGCAAGCCAAAGAAACACAGAATCAACGCCGCCAGCGTTGACGTCGTTGACTGCGCCTGCGACGTTTGTTCAATTAGAAGCGAAAGGCGCAGAAGACTCTCTTGATGGAAGCAGGGAGAAAATGAACATGGAACGAAACAGCGTGCAGTGTGCGAAATTAAAAACAGTGGCAGCTGCTCTAAAGGGGCAACAAAGTAGAAAAACAAGTGCAACAGCAAAAGAAACTGAAACATCACCATCAACAACAACAATAGCATCTAATTGTTTTACGCCCGTACAAAAGTGATAAAGTTAACAAGCCTAATGATGTTAATAACTACACCCAACGGTGAAACACTATGTACATTAAAAACTATCGAAGCTACTATACATAATATCAATGAGCTTCTACCTATCCAGATGAAATGCCGGGTTTGTTAGCCTCTTTCCAATTAACCGCAGAATTAGGTTCTTGTATCACAACAGGTCGGCTGAAAAGATTGAAGGCTGACATATTGATGGTGCTACTAGTATTAAATCCTGAGTCCCTGTTTGTTTTGGGTGAATTATCCGGGAATTCTTGGGTATGCAAAAGTCAAAGTCGACCAGCACTAACAAAGGCTGAGTGATTCTCAGCAGTATTTGCAGTTGATTAATCGGAATATACCTAAATTTGTTAGTCGATATGTGACAATGGACGAACCCTTGTTCCATCATTTCACACAGAAGACTACCATTCTACCGACTTTACAGGACACGATAAACCGACTCCAAAAACTATCAACAACAATTATTACATAGCATTATTTTAAAGGCTGAAATTTTAGAAAAACGGTAACACTTAAAGAAGAATCATGTATAAATCTGATTTGTCAAGACAATGTACCACACAACAAGTCAATGATAATGATGGCTGAAGTGCATGAATTTGGTTTTTATACCCGCTACCCATAGGGTAGAAGGGTATTATAACTTAGTGCCAACAGAAAATGTATGAAACAGGCAGAAGGAGGCATCTCCGACCCCATAAAGTACATATATTCTTGATCAGCGTCAACAGCCGAGACGATATAGCCATGTCTGTCTGTCTGTGTCTGTATGAACACCTGGATCTCAGAGACTATAAGACATAGAGACACCAAA
Source organism: Drosophila immigrans (assembly GCA_963583835.1). Classification (NCBI taxonomy): domain Eukaryota; kingdom Metazoa; phylum Arthropoda; class Insecta; order Diptera; family Drosophilidae; genus Drosophila; species Drosophila immigrans. The sequence goes on along the minus strand of OY757142.1, from coordinate 28,411,137 downwards.
TTTGGTACAAAGGTTCCTGCATTTATTTCAAAAGTTGGATGCAACGCCCCCTTCGCCCACAATCTGCATAAATCTAAAAAAGTCAAGTTTTTTTATGTAAATCGCGTATAACTCCAAAAGTTCTATGTGTAATGTTATGTAATTTGGTAGGCCATCTGTGCTTAATACTCTTAGTATACCCTGGATAAGTAGAACAAAAGTTATTTGTTAAATTATTTATCAAAATAGTTGTGCCCAATGCATATGGACGTTTTAAGTGTGTGAATGACCTAGAGATATCAAATTTGGTGACAGTATTTGTGTAGGTCTTACGCAGATCAAGTTTGTTTTAGATTTTTGCCACGCCCCTTTCCGCCCCCAAAAACTGTAAAAGCCGTAATAATGGACTTAGAACATTTTGGGATGCATACTAATAATTATATTCTCAATGATTCCTGTGAATTTGGTTGAGATCGGACGAAAAACGAGGAAGTTATTAAAGAATCAATTTTATAAGCAAAATTCAGTTGCAGCTGCCCGCGCTTTGTTTATTTAGTTGACAGTGTGACCATGTCGGTGTTGTGGAGTTTTACCAGCTATTTTTAAATATATACAAATAAACAAGTTTTAGTATATTTGGTATATTTTTTGTTAAAATATAAATTAAGTTTTTTGTTTTCTCTCGAAATGGGTTGCGTGTATCATACGGTCGAGCACTCTCGACTATAGCTTTCTTACTTTTTGATATATTTTTTGTAAAAATATCATTTAAATTTTTTGTTTTTTTTCGAAATGGGTTGCGGGTAACATACGGTCGAGCATTCTCGACTGTAGCTTTCTTACTTGTTAATTGTTTCCCCATCCCCGAATTCTCCAGATGTGGCACACAGTGGTTTTCTTCTATTATTAGAAGATAACCGTATTGGATAATTTCCTTTGATTGTAACTCTTGCCCAAACAAGTGAGAAATCCAGAATCGAGAGTACGAGAATAAATAATTTTTTCTTTGAAAAAAAACCAAAGATGTATAGCATTTTCAAATATAACGAAAAATAAATCAACAACCATTAGTATTAGAATTATTATTATTGGTATAGAAATATACGTTACTTCCAAACATTTTTATATACGGTAGAGCCCATTATTGCATCCAAAAATTCAATGAAATTGGGCGTATTCACCAGGTAATTCTGAACAGTAATCATACAATTTTTATGACCTATGTGTAATGCGTTAATTTTTAATAAACACACGCAATTAAAAGATACAAATAGCTGTTAATTCATAAGTATTAATAATCAGTATCAAGATCACATCACACCTCTTGTAGATACCGATACCAAAATTTTACGCTTCTAATTGCCGAAAATTTCCTAATGAATCCAAAAAGTAGTGATCCGGTGATTCCTGATCAGAATTACCCGCTGAATGCTCCCAATCTCATCAAAACAGCTTAGATCCAACAACCCAAAAATGTGCGTAGTTATTAAGCTTGTGAAAACGCCCCAAATCAGTAACCATTAGCAGCAGGCAACCAGCGGCAGGCAACCACCAAAGGCAACAGCAACAACTGACACACACACACACACATTACGCAAAAAGAGCCGGTAAGGAATAAAGAAATACGAGAATAAGAAGAGTAAGCACAATGCATAGCGTGCAAAAACAGAACTACAATTATAACAAAAATAAGAACAGAAGCACGAAGTAGCTCAACTAAAAAAAAAGTAATAAGTATAGAAGAAGAGAGCATGGAAACAGAGTGAATGCAAGCATAAATTTCGAACGCGCCACATGCAACGATATAACAGCAACAGCAACAATAACAAAACCTGTAACTGAAACAAAGCGCTGCAGACGTGCACAGTGAAGAGCAAGTGGAAAGCACAGGGGCAAGAGGGGCGCAGGCGGCGTCCGCCCTTAACTGGTGCATCTGCCGGGACCGCTGCACAGTTAAGCGCAAATCAATGACCTACGACATCACTAGCAACGAGAGCAAACGCACGTTGGGAATAAACGAAACAAACGAGAATAGCAGGGAAGCAAAGGCAGAGGCAGAGGCCCGCGAATAATGTTGAAAAGATGAAAATTGTTGGGGCCTGTCCTTGTCCAAACCATACATGCATATCGGCATGCACACACATACACAGCCAGAACACAAAGACAAAGCACTAGAAAAAAAAAGTGGAGTAACAACGACAGCATAACAAAAGCTCAAGCTAAGGCAACATATCTACACACATATTTCAATCTGTCTCGCTCTTTTTTATTGTACGTCTGTCTTTGTGGTCCTGCTGCTATCCTGGCATAATTGCAATAAATTTGTTTTGTATTGCGTTGCTGTAGCGCAGTAGGAAGTTGTTGCAACAAAAAGGTAGCGACTAGCCAACTATAATAGGAGCAAGAGGGATACACTAGGAATGCAGAACGTTGCATACCAAAGTCGACTGCGAAATGCTCTCAGTTAAAGAATCTATGATGCTTACCAATTAGTCATCGCTTTAATATTACTTGGGATGGCTGATTGATTTAAAAATCTTAATTTTCTTGTACCTTAGATCACTTCAACTTAACGATCTGAAAGCTACGAACTCCACAAAACTAAAATTACGTATTTATCGTATTACAAGCTATAGATTTTAAGTGTATTGATTGTGAATGAGTCGAAAGCAAAAGATCGCCAATGCATCACCCCTTTGGTGCCGTACGACTGAAATCGCACATAGCCAACTGACCAGTTACCTACTAACTCTGTTTGTCTTCATCGGCCCTGGCAGTTGCGTTGCGTCGTCGCATGCCAAGCGCCTCAATTGTAAAGCAAAATCTTCAGGGAGTAAAAGCATCTAATTAAAAATTGTTTCCTCTAAGCATTTGTGACAACATGAACAGAAGAAGCATAGGAAAAGAAAGGGTACAGCAAAGAGACAATCAGAAGAAGACGAAGTAAGCTAGCTAAGAAAAGCAAGTTGAACTGGCGCGAGAGCTCATTAAGTCCAAGTCGAGTATTAAATTCTTTTTAATTTTAACTCCGAGTTATTTCTTCGTACAAAGTAGAAATACCTCCGCAGACCTGGCTTCTATTTCCTACATTATCTGCATTTGTATGTGTACTATGTGCAATTTGAGCTTTTATGATCATTGTGAACGGAATGCAATTTTTAACAAAAAACGAAACTTAAAATTGCTAAGGTAATATGAAGAATTATTTTCAGAAACAAAGAGGCAAAATAACATAAATGCAAGAAATTATCTCTTTTGCATTCATACAAGATCAATACAGAAATTACGAATGGATGAGCGAACGTTGTTGATACTGACCAAGAAGGCTCTATAGCTATAAATTCGTTTTCCCCGTTTTCCATGGGCACAAGGCACAAAACTTGCATTTTTTTCTTCATAATTTTATTTACAGCTTCTAACCATATCTAAAAGAGTTGCACCCATTAAAGTTATGTATATTCCTTACTGTGCTCTTGTCGTTTACAAGTTTTCAACAGTCCAAAGACAATGCAAGACTTGCAAAATATAAAAAACATTTATTCGTTATACACACTAAAATATAATTTCATACATCAATTTGTGGATGGAAAAATAAGAGGAAAATCAGGGAACTTAAAAGAGCAAAAGCGAAACGAAGAGACCAAAATGTTTTACAATTTAAAACTTTATTATTTGTCGGGTGAAAGTTTATGAGCGTTGTACAACCGATCATATAAGCTAACAAACCAATAACAACACCATATTATTGATTAACCAAAACCGAGATGAGCGAAAACTTACTACGGCAATTATAGATTTGAATCCATTTTTTTAGTAAATTGACAATGAATTTGCTATCCAATTGTCTGCGCCTGTTTTGTCATCATCAATCATGTACGATAAGCAGAAGCGAAAGATATGTTAATTAATTAGGCCAAAAAGTATTAAAAAAAAAACGTATCTTGAACGAACTGCTACCAGCTTTCAGAACTTTTCTAGACAGAAATAAAGCCCATAGCCCATATTCCATCTAGATTGAACTCACCGCTGCGTTCCGGTTGGCGGCAGCAGCAGCTGCTGCTGCTGAGTTGTTCATATATTGATTCTGTGGCGACATTATAGCTGCTCCCATTGCAGCAGCTGCTGCAGCAGCAGCTGCCGCATGCGGTTGTCCGCCCATGTAGACGAAGTCCTGTGGTCCACTGGGCGGTCCCAATGGTGGTGGTGGCTTTGGCATCCCTCCATTCATTCCTGGATGCAGTGCACCCGCATGATGATCGTACATGCTGTTAGTCGCCGGAGACTGTGCATACGGTGGCATGTGGCCCAAAGCAGCTCCTGCGGCTACAGCGGCAGCCACTTGGTTGTTCATGACATGGCTAAGCAGGTTCGAGTTGTATTGATGCTGGCCAGGATGTGTCTGTCCCTGACCTTGTTGTTGTTGCTGCTGTGCTTGTTGCTGACTTGGATGCTGCTGTTGTTGTTGTTGTTGCTGCTGCTGTTGTTGCTGGTGCTGTTGACTGGGATGCGGCTGGCTCAGCCCGCCAAGGCCATTCCCATTGCCCAATCCATTGCCGCCACCCATGAGATGTTGAGGTGGTCCCTGATTATTCTGTTGCTGAGGATGCTGCTGAGCAGCGGCGGCGGCGGCTGCCTGAGACATCATGTGATTATGCTTGGCCACAGCAGCCGCCTGCTGCATGGCAGCCATGTTGGCAGCAGCGGCTGCCATCGATGGATGATGAAGCCCTCCATTGCTGCCGCCGCTTGCTCCCACATTGGCCATGCCACCGAGACCGTTGCCACCACCCATGCCAATGGTGCCAATTGCTCCAGGTCCACCATTGCTGCCATTGCCAGGTGGTGCGCCGGGTGCTGCATTTGCTGGATTCATTGGAGGATTGTATTTCCATTTATCCGGATTCTGAATGGACAATTAAAATTAGAAAACACATTGATAAGGTTAATGTTTATTCTTGAAAGTTTGTTCAGATCATTAAAAACAAGTGAGAAATCTACATTCGAGAGTGCTCGACCGTAAGATACCCGCAACCCATTTCGAGAGAAAACAAAAAACTTAAATATTTGAAAAAAAAAAACAAGTAAGAAAGCTACAGTCGAGAGTGCTCGACCGTATGATACCCGCAACCCATTTCGAGAGAAAAAAAAAGTTCAATGATATTTTAACAACAAATATACCAAAAATATACTGAAACTTGTATTTTGTTTGTATATATTTGAAAATAGCGGGTAAAAATCTACAACACCGACATGGTCACACTGTCAACTAAACAAATAAAGCGCGAGCAGCTGCAAGTGAATTTTGCATATAAAATTGATTCTTTAATACCTTCCATGTTTTTCATTCGATCTCAACCAAATTCACAGGAGTCATTCTGACTATCATTGTTATTATGCATACCCAAATTCAATGCTCTAGGTCTATTATTACGGCTTTTACAGTTTTTGGGGGCGGAAAGGGGCGTGGCAAAAATCTGAAACAAACTTGATCTGCGTAAGAGCTACATGAATACTGTCACCAAATTTGATATCTCTAGGTCATTCACACACTTAAAACGTCCATATGCACTGGGCACAAAAATTTTGATAAATAATTTCACGAATAACTTTTGTTCTAATTATCCGATTTGTACCAAAATTACAGGGTATATTAAGAGTGTCAAGCGCAGATGGGTTACCAAATTACACATCATTACACAAAGAACTTTTGGAGTTATACACGATTTACATAAAAAAAACTTGACTTTTTCTAGATTAATGCTTATTGTGGGCGAAGGGGGCGTGGCATCCAACTTTTGAAATAAACTTGATCTGCGTAGGGTATGAAGGAATCTTTTTGCCAAATTTGGTGTCTCTATGTCTTATAGTCTCTGAGATCCAGGTGTTCATACGGACAGACAGACGGACAGACTGACAGACGGACATGGCTATATCGTCTCGGCTGTTAACGCTGATCAAGAATATATATACTTTATGGGGTCGGAGATGCCTCCTTCTGCCTGTTACATACATTTTCTGTTGGCACTAAGTCATAATACCCTTCTACCCTATGGGTAGCGGGTATAAAAATCCATAACATACCGACGTGGACATACTGTCAACTAAACAAGCAAAGTGCGAGCAGATGCAAGTGAATTTTGTATAAATTAAAATATTCTTTAATAACTTCCTTGTTTTTCATTCGATCTCAACCAAATTCACAGGAATCATTGAGATAATAATTGAGAATAATCGATGTCTATTATTACTGTTTTTCGAGTTTTCGGGGGCGGAAAAGGGCGTGGCAAAAATCTAAAACAAACATGATCTGCGTAAGAACTTCACGAATATTGTAAAACGTAAAACGTCCATATGCATTGGGCACATTTATTTTGATCAATAATTTAACAAATAACTTTTGTTCAGATTTTTACCAAAATTATGGGATGTACTAAGAGTATCATGCACAGATGACATACTGTGGGTGAAGGGAGCGTGGCATCCAAGTTTTGAAATAAACTTGATCTGCGTAATGAATGCATATCCATATCCGTCTGTATGAACACCAAGAACTCAGAGACTATAAGATCTAGAGTCACCAAATTTGGTACATAGGGTCGTGCATTCATTACGCACATCAAGTTTATTTCATGTGTTGGATGCCACCCCCCTTCGAAAAGTTATTTGTTAATTTATTTTTTAAAAAAGTTGTACTCAATGCAAAGTGTGTGAATGACCTAGAGATATCAAACTTGGTGACAGTAATCCTGTAGGTCTTACGCAGATCAAGTTTGTTTTGGATTTTTGCCACGCCCCTTTGGTGTGCTTGATAATAATTATAGTTTCAATGATTCCTGAGATCGAATGAAAAACATGGAAGTTATTCAAGAATCAACTTTTAAGGGCAAAATTCACACGCAGCTGCTCGCGTTGTTTGTTTAGTTGAGTGTGACCATGTCGGTATATTACGGATTTTTTTCAAATATATACAACAAAAAAAAATTTCGGTATATTCTTGTACAAATATATTTTAAGTGTTTTGTATTCTCTCAAAAAAGGTTGCGGGTATCTTATGGTCAAGCAATCTCGACTGTAGCTTTCTTGTTTCATTTGGGATATTATATGGGGAAAGTATAGCGGACGAAATATATGGAATTATATGTAGAACACACTACTTTTTGGCTAACGTGGCTATAAATCTGATTAGGGTCGGAATCAACAAATATATCGATTGCTGAAAATAATTGATCGAATATGTAGCTAACTCTCTTATGTTATGCATTATTCTCTACATATGATATATGGTATCAATAAAGCGAAATGAACATTCATACTTTGTCTATTTTGTTCAGTATATTTTCTTAATAATTGGCATAACAACATTGCTAATTTACCGTTGATTTAACAATACAAAAATTCTTCCATGTAATTATCCATTGTTGCGTACGATAGTTTTTATAATTAACATTACTTTATTATTAGTACTTCAATGCTTCAAGAGAAGTAGTGAAAGGAGTGGCAAAAAAAGGATTAGAGCTGGGAAACTTAGTAGTTTGTAAGTTTATATTTTTTTCTTTTTTAAATTTTTGTCTGATTAATTCTTTAAGTTAATATAAAAGAAGTAAGACAGGAGCATTAAAAACAAGTAAGAAAGCTACAGTCGAGAGTGCTCGACCGTATGATACCCTCAACCCATTTCGAGAGAAAAAAAAAAATGTTAATGATATTTTAACAACAAATATACCAAAAATATACTGAAACTTGTGTTTTGTGTGTATATATTTGAAAATAGCGGGAAAAAATCCACAACACCGACATGGTCACACTGTCAACTAAACAAACAAAGCGCGAGCAGCTGCAAGTGAATTTCACATATAAAATCGATTCTTTAATAACTTCCTCGTTTTTTATTCGATCTCAACCAAATTCACAGGAGTCATTCAGACTATCATTGTTATTATGCATACCAAAATACAATGCTCTAGGTCTATTATTACGGCTTTTACAGTTTTGGGGGGCGGAAAGGGGCGTGGCAAAAATCTAAAACAAACTTGATCTGCGTAAGAGCTACATGAATACTGTCACCAAATTTGATATCTCTAGGTCATTCACACACTTAAAACGTCCATATGCACTGGGCACAAAAATTTTGATAAATAATTTCACGAATAACTTTTGTTCCACTTATCCGATTTGTACGAAAATTACAGGGTATATTAAGAGTGTCAAGCGCAGATGGGTTACCAAATTACACATCATTACACAAAGAACTTTTGGAGTTATTCGCGATTTACATAAAAAAAAACTTGACTTTCTCTAGATAAATGCTTATTGTGGGCGAAGGGGGCGTGGCATCCAACTTTTGAAATAAACTTGACCTGCGTAGGGTATGAAGGAACCTTTTTGCCAAATTTGGTGTCTCTATGTCTTATAGTCTCTGAGATCCAGGTGTTCATACAGACGGACAGACGGACATGGCTATATCATCTCGGCTGTTGACGCTGATCAAGAATATATATACTTTATGGGGTCGGAGATGCCTCCTTCTGCCTGTTACATACATTTTCTGTTGGCACTAAGTCATAATACCCTTCTACCCTATGGGTAGCGGGTATAAAAAGGCGGTCGTATTTCGACTATATTGACTAAAATAATTTTGAGAATTAAATTAATTACTCACATCAATGCCATGCTCATCGGCGCAGGCCCAGCGTGTTTGCTGCTGCTTTTGGGCAAAATGTGCTGCATATTCAGCAGCAGCGGCGTCGTGGAGAGTAGAGCCCACAGGTCCAACGCCGACACCTCCACCGCTTGCGCCCGGTGATGGACGCTGCTGGAATACATAGCCAACGGCGGCAGCGGCTGCCGCAGCACTTGCTGCATCTACATCCTGCGAAGAGGCGACAACATTGTTGCCAGAACGAGTCCCGCCTCCTACAACAATAGCGTCGCTGCCAACTCCGACGCCGCCGCGCCCATTGCGATCATCATTGCCACCCAGAAACTTCATGTGTTGTAACTGCTGTTGCTGTTGTTGTTGCTGCTGCTGCTGCTGTTGCAAATGTTGAAAATATGGTGAGTGCGGTGGCGGCAGCGGCGGTGGTCCGAAATGTTGCTGCTGAGGATAAGAAGCCTGTGAATGTTGCTGCTGCTGCTGTTGTTGCTGCTGTTGCTGAAGGTGATGCTGCGGCGATGACGACGTTGGTGGCGCTACCGTCGATATCGAAATCGTGGGCGCGCTTAACAGCTCAATTTTGGAGGCTTTGTGCTACTCAAGCTGATTAATTGGCGCGTATTGCAAATATGTTTAGAAAACAAAAAAACAAAACTCGACACGGGACGAGCACAACAGTTTAAAAGCGACTGATGCTACGTTACGTCGCGTTACGTTATGTTACGGTTACAGTTTAAAATTATAAACACGTCGACTGCACAGTGGTGATCAAGTTAAATCCGTTTTGTTTTCTCTTGATTGGGTTTTATTCACAATTTCGTTGTTTGTTATTGAATGTGATTTGTGTTGTTGTTGTCGTCGTTATTTTCACATGCATAGAAACCACACTTTGCACTTTCTTAATATTTAGTATTACTTTACAGCGATTCAAGAGATTATTTCTCTTTGATTACTTTCATCCACTCAAAAAAATGATTTGCATGTTTCGTTTTATTTGGCTTTTTTTTTTTTACAAAAATTTACACTATTTAACACAAATTATGAATAATACTTTACACAGTCAAACCAAACAAAAAAACTTTATTACATGCATTGCATAATTACCAATGAGAATCTGTTGAACAATATTTTGTACAGATCAATTGAAATTTTTTGATATTGAATTATTTTAGGTTTTCAGTTGAATTGAATTATAATTAGTATGATTTTAATTTACACGACGTTTTAATGATGAAAATATACACAAACTGTAAAGAGAATAATGTACAACGAAAATTAATATAAGATAAATTAGTTTTATAAAGGAACTACTTAGATTTAAAGATTGCGCTGAGACCACTGTGCCAGCTTTGAGCTGGTCATGGTAGACAGACCAGGATAAGGACAGGGACAGACGGACAGATAACCAGCTGAAGTATACATATGTATGTATGTACATATGTATTTACCACAAGCTTAACATTTGTATGTACAAAATAAATTCTTCGGCCTGCAATGCTCTGTTCTGTTCTGCTCATTGCGAAAACAATAACAAAGCACAAAACGTGCAAGAAGACAAAGAAGAAGCGACAGACCGACTGACGATGTTGAATCATACGCGAAAAAAACGAAAGGAAAACGATAGCAGCGTATATAGATAAGGTGCGGAGTTGGGGGAATACATGTAAATTAACATCAAACATAAATAGATACATGTAAGTTTGCATGTGTGCACAGCCGGCAGCGGCCGCAAGTTTTGAGGTTAAGTTACAAAATTTGTAAGCAATCGTATATTTTTCTGTAGTATATGCGCGCGAGAAGGCAACCCCATCGATGGCTTGCAAACACCTAGACTCCCTTCGCTGCCCCCCACCGCCCACTAGACAAAAGACGAGACAAGTGCAGCGTGCGAAACCGCAGCGCCTAGTGGGGGCCTCACACACAAACACAGAAAGAACGCGCACGCACTCACACAACCAATATAAAAACAAACAAAAAGATAAACGCCAAAAAGAGTCGTAAGAAAAACAAAATCACGAGAACAAACAGCATAAAAAGGAGGCGAAGAAAAACAACGACCGATGCGCACAGCAAATTCAAAAGGGGGTGTGGCACGCGCTGCTATAATATACACATACATACATGCATGACCACATATAACAAAGCAAAAAAAAAAAAACATTATTACGTTAAGTACAAATAATTATTAAATTGCATAATTAAAATAACTCTTGGCAGCCGTTGATGTTGTTTAGTTTGTTTATTTGTGCGTCGGCGTTAGCGGCAACGGTGCGACTGTCACATTGGCACTCACTCTTATTGGGAAAATTCTTGTATACAAATGCAAGGCACTCTGTGAGAGCGGAGAGCGAGCAGCAAGCAAGAGAGCGAAATGAGCGAAAAAGAAGAAACAAATTAAGCACTGCCGTGCAAATGTAAAGAAGAAGCAAATGGCTGCCGCTGACAAGGAAGAAAAATATACAAGGCACGGGCGGATAATGGACAAACTGACATTACACACACACACACACACACACACACGCATGCACACTCATACTCACGCAAGCATGATCTGGGCATTTTGCGAGCCAATCGGAAAAATACATTTTAGCAGGTTCACACGAAAAATTGACCCGCAACTAGTTAGAAATCACGCATTTAAGGGGACACTCAATTGATTTTCACCTTTTACGCTTGCAAAACTTATTTTTTGCTATTTGTACATGTTTATATAAAAAGGTAACAGTGTGCGTCTGGCCGCTTCTCAGTGTGGATTTACATACACACACGCATGCACACTTACACTTATATACATACATATGTATGTGTTTTCACATACATAAATACATATGTACATATAACAAAATTTTTGCAGCCGCCGCCGCAGTCGCAACAAAAAGGAAACGACGATGACAATGTAAAAAAGGCATGGAGGCAGGGCAAAGCAGCAAAATGTGTCTCAGTATGAAATGAAAATGTATTGCATTCAATAATATTTTTTGGCACTTACACATGCACTTAATGACTTGGTAATCACGCGCGAAATGCTCTCAACATTCTTGTGTTGTTAGTTTTGCGTGGATTTGTGTTTAATTTAAATTATTTAAATTACAATTATTTACACAGGATGAAGAAGAATACTGCTAAGAATTCTTCGACGTCGTCGTCGTCGCGAGAACGATAATAAAGCGAATGCGAATGCAAAGACACAGGCCCAGCGTCGAAAACACAAAAACCAGAAGGAGATTGCGCTCAGAGCGAAAAAACAGAGAGAGCAAATGCAAGTGAGAGAGCATGTGCCCTTATAAGTGTGACCAAACTGAAAAACGTTCCTAGGGCAAACAACCAATAACAGAAATATTAAGGGCATTTAACAGAGAAGTTGTCGACAGTTAAGTTATCGAAATAACAATATTAACAAAAACATATATTTAAAAAGTTAATATTGCAGACCAATAAATGAACGCATTGATGTAGTATATGTAGATATATTTGTCATATACGCAGCAGGTTGGATAATTCTCTCCTGCGAAAGTTGTGATCAATAAAATTAATTACAATTTACACAATCAGACAAACTGAATATAGCTTAAAAAAACAAAGCAGTGGGAAAAGTGCAGAAATGTCGATAATCTTAAATAACTTATCAAATAAGACTGCAATTTATTTTACACAAATATATTACCGAATACTTTAAAAAAGTTGTAGCACACTCATGGAACAACTTAATATTCTACTTGTAATTTAATGAAATATGATGCGCTCATGTTATTTTAATATGTTTGTGCACAGCAAACATTTGTGCCAATCGATTTTGGAGTCCGAAACAAATTTCATTAAATGCATCAAAACACATGCATATGTACATACACACACACAAACACGAACACACACATACAAACAAGCCACAAATAGAACTTTCTGACTGCTGTTTTGCATGTGTATTGTTTTGTTTCTGTTAGCGGCATTTTTAACAATTTTGTTGCTGTCATATTTTGCAAAGCATATTGCTTTCATGAAATAAAATGGCAGTCCACACATAGGCTAATTAATTTCAATGCAATTGCGTTTTTATACTCTTTAATTTGCTCGATTGCAAATTTACACAAAAAAATGAACACGAGAACTTCTGCTGGAACAAACATTCTTTATGAACACACTTAGTGCAAGAGCAGTTAGATTACTTATACTTTTATATATTTATATATCAGTATGCACCAAAAATTATTTACCTTAGCTTATTTGAAAAATGTACATATGTATGTATTACAAACACGCTGTTCCTACAAACGATTTACAATAACAGAATCACAAACTATCGGCCATTAGCGATATCGATTTATAGTGATAATTCTTGTTCTTCTGTTAAAGTTATTTAAAATGCGAATATTCTTTATTTTAATGTCGACAATTTCAAACTAGATTTTCACAAGTGTTATTTTGTATTAATATTTTAATTCTATATTTAGTATTTAACAAAAAAAGTTCTCGATTTAGCAGTGTTACGACTTTGAATCTGCACTTAACATACAGCAATTTTAACATAATTCTCGAACAAATAACATATTGATGCAGGCGGGAAAATTCAAATTTTTCAACTTTTTTCAATTAAACTATAGTTCTAATGTATGAAAGGGCTGTTCTCGAAAACAGAACCTACTTGATTTGCAAACTTCTACTTACTTAGTAGCATTAATTGGGATGTCCTTAAAAATAATAATAATAATAACTTTTGAGCCACTATTCAAGGAAAAGGAAAGAGGTACTAGATATTCTGTGTACGCATCATATTTATTATTTCTTTCGAGTTATGTTGATATCTTTGAATTGAATTTGCTTTCACAAATATACTACATGATATTGATGTTTTCTTATTAAATTATTTCTGCCCAAAATAAAGTGAAACTGAACAATAATCAAATCAAATCAAAAAATTATTTTCAATATTTCTTCATTGACTTATAAGTACAGTTACATAATGATTGTGAATCAGAACAAATGAAGATTACATCAAAGAACATATTGGCTTCTTTGTTTGGCGATTTAAGTCCAAGCTACCGCTACTAACTTTTTTTCACATTTGTAGACCAATGCTCAACTATGAGTATTGGGAAATGGTAAAAATGTTGTCCTCTTCTGGATTTATATTTTTTTTTGTTCATCTTGTCATTTGATGTGTACGTGTTCTTAAATATTTAAATGAAGAATTAAGCATCGACCCAATTGGGCTCATCGGAGATGCACTCGACGGATTCCTCTCGAGCGCCGCCTTCACCTTCGGAATCGTCGTCGCCGTTTTCTGATGCATCGTCCTTGCGCTTCTTGTTGTCCAATTTGGAATCATTGTTAGAAGGGGCTTTTGCTTGGGCTTCCGGAAAATGTTCACCCTCGCTGCTCACATCGTTGTCCTTACTAGCGCTCTCATCACCCCCTCCATTTGCGTCTTCAGTTTTTCCAAATTGCGGACGCGCACGGGGTCCAAGCTTCTTCGATACATTTAAAGAGGAATCGTCTCCCTGTTCAGCATCTGAATCCGGCTCTTCGGCATTGTTTTCAAACTGAGAGCTGGGAGATTTCTGTAACTTAGGGCGACCACGCGGTTTGCCTGTCGATTGAGAGGTGTTCCCTGGACGTCCCCGCTTCTTTGGCGTGGACACTACAGCTGCTGTCTCCTCATCGCCACGTTCAAGCTGATCAACACCCTCGGCATCCAGCTGGTCATCAGCAACGATGCTGGTATCGGCCTTTGGACGTCCACGCGGTCGTCCTGATGGCACATACGGAGTGGTTGTCTTGTTTAAAGATGGACGTCCACGCTTCTTGGGTGCAACCTCGCCATCTGATCCCTTCGCATCGTCAGACTTGTCCTTTTTAGGACGCCCGGCTCCGCGTCCAGAACGCACTATGTTCAAGTTAACGGAACCAGTTGAAGGTCGTCCCACTGGTCGAGGCTCTTCATCCTCGTCATCATCTACCAATCAAAAAAATGTATATAGTATGAACAAAAAACATATCTTCATATTATATATTAGCCTGAAGGCCGCAGTTGCTTTGGCAACATTATTGCAAAATTATAGCAAATAAATAAAGACTGTTGCATTACCTTCACCATCGTCACTGGCCTGATGCTTGCGTGGTCGTCCTAGTTTGCGGCGCTTGGCGGATGGCGGCGATTTTTGTTGTGGTGCGTTTTCTATGGAGTCGCCATCATCATCTTCATTATCGCTTTTCTCCGGTTCGGGCTCTTTGCGTGGACGCCCGCGACCTTTTCCGCTACTCTTAACCTTGACCTGCGACTCATCGACATCTTCATTGTCGCTGGTTGCAGCTGCCGGCTGCATTGGCGGTCTCCCGCGTCCCTTGGGCTTGGACGGGCGCCCCCGCTTTTTGGGTAGAGCAGGAGAAGAACTTCCCGCAGCAGGAGCCGCGCGTTTGCTTCCCGCCTTCGGAGGACGACCTCGCTTTTTAACCAGTGCAATATTTTCCATTTCAGAGTATTTTATAAAATGACGTGTGGATGATTTGAAAGTTTATTTCTTTTTACACAAAAATTACGGCTGATTTTTTTTCAGCTTCGTTTTGTGTTAATTTTCTTTCAAATTTGGCTTTTAAATTTTTTTATAGAAACATGCAAAAGTTTATCCAAATCAAATTGAGAAGAGAACACAAAAAGAAAAATTTATTAATACTACACAAACATGACAAGATTTTTCAATTTTCTCTTATTAAATTGAAGAAATACTTTTTTTCACAACAGTTACCTTCCTTCCACATTCAATTACCTTTTGCGAGTGGCAAATACGCATCAAACAAGATGCCTCCTCAAGTTTGTGGCGTTCTTCGATGCAACCCTGAGAAAAATGGTATCAATATGCAAATTATCGGATACCAAGCGCAGTGTGTTTGCCACAATCCAATATGTACATTGATCGTTATTCAGGTTAAGACTACATTTAAATCAGTATTGAATTTGTTTAAGTCTAAATGAACAATTTAATATTATCGAAGCTAGTGTTGCTATATGCTAAGGAGAGCCACATAAAAATGTGTGTTATCGATATCAATTGCTACAAAAAAATAAAAAAAATTGTGTACAAAAACAGTTTAAATTTAAATGAATGTATGTAAATATGCCTGATTTTTATTCTTTACCAAGTAAATTACCCAAAAAAAAATTTTTCATTTTTCAAACCATTTATTTATATTCGCATTATTTAAGTTTACAATAAATTACATTTTAGTTATTTTGAATAAAATATAATACTTAAAATAAAAATTTGTAGTGTTATTACATTTAAATTCTGTTGCGATCAAATTATCCAGCTTTTTTCCAAAATAATTATAACCTGTATTGATTTTTTCTTCGTGCCGGCCGGCTTAAAACTATTTGTTATCAAAGTTATCGTAATGCCAACCAGGGCTGCATTCCGTATTTTGGCCACAAATTTTTTATTTTGAAAAATGAACAGTTTTCGCCTTACAATTTTGTTGCTTTGCACCATGTCCTTTCAGCATAAGCGCATTCTTGTTGGTTTATCCTTTACAAATTTCGGGGCATCTCAAAAACTTCTTTGGCGATGCCTCCTTCTAAATGTTAATATGTATTCACATACATACATACATATGTATGTACGGAAGGGTCAATTAAATATGCCCCAAATAAGGGCAGGCATGAATATGCAATTTAAGTGCATGGTTGCATAGTTATTCGATTGATTAATTGGATTTTTTCGTAACTATATGAATAAAATAGGTCAAACAATTATTACAAAACTCAATTTGTATAGAAAATTAAACTTGCAAACTCACAAAACTGAAACCGCATAAAAATGCAAACACATTTCCAAATCCTGGCAAAAAACAAGTGAAATAACTACAGTCGTTAATGTTCGACTGTGAGATACCCGTTTTAAGAGACTCCAATATTCTTTTACGAGTATTTTAAAAAAGGTACCAAAAGTGCATTTCGTAAAAAATAAACCCTAATATTCCATACATGGTATTTGATTTTTGCTTAATAAAATAATTTCTTGAAAGGGTAAGGGGCGTGGTCAAAATCTGAAACAAACTTGATGTGAAACGTTGCTCCAAATCTTTTATACTCCAATATCCAGGTGTTCATAAAGACAGACGGGCATGGCTATATTGTCTCGGCTGTTGACACCGATCAAGAATATATGAACTTTATGGGGTCAGAGTTGCGTTCTTCTGCATGTTAAATACAGTTTCTGTTGTCACTACAACCTATGGGTATCGGGTATAAGAAGCACTCTTGAATATATGTATTTGACTGCAGTCTTCGTGATATTGATTCAACTATCTTATTTCGTTTTCAAGAAAATCCATCAGATTGTTTAAGACTTCAACTGTGTATATATGTATATGTATATACATAAATATGTAAGTTAGCACATATCAGTATCGCATTTCCACTGCAACAACCAGAAGTCGCAAAATAGTTTGCAGACACTCGTGCTTTTTCGACGTGGCGAAAAGTTTAAACCCTAATGTATTGAATTTAGCTTAATCCTTTCAATAATTGTATCTAGAGTTAGTTCTGCATAAGTTCTAACTATTCTAACTATAACGATTACTATTTTATAATAAATAATGTTTCTTCGTTTTCCAGAAATTTGATATTAAGTCATCTGTCTAGTGTGTAATGATGTAATTTTAAAATTAATTAAAATATATCTTAGCTATGTATATGTTCGCGATTGTCCGTTGCGCCCCTGCGGCCCGCGCGGTAACAAGCACTTGATGGTGCTGTTCGTTCGCACATAAACGTCCAAATATAATAATTATCAGTAATGGTCACAAGCAAATACGTTCCATTCAACATTTATTTATTTTTTGAACAGCCACCAAGGCCACTGATTTGAAAGCTTTAATCGTATGTAATTATCATTACCCGCAACTTAATATGTGACGCCAACCTACTAAGAAGGAAATTATGACACACACCTACATATAAGTTATCTGATCTTAAGAAGAGACATTATCTAGAATTCTTATATTGTATATAAAGAAACGAACTAAATCATTAGTACCGCATGCTCTTCGTGAATTGCAACATTTTTTTTTATAAATATTAGTATGAAGTTAAATTCGCTTGTGCTAACGACACAATTTATCCATAAATTGTAGTGAATGTTAACTATACTGAAATTGAATAGATTAATGTTGGGGTATTCGCGATTCATGTATCTTCTCATATCCTGGCCAGAAAATTACATATTTTATAAACTATTTTAATATATTCAATAATCATAGATATTTAGATACATACATATGTATGTATCACAAAATATAATCGCAGTTTTAGAGGCCTTCGTAATAGCTATTCAAGCTGTTTGACGATCTGTAGCACGCATTGTGCGACTGTACCGTCGAAATAAATTTTACGTGCACCCTATGCATTTTGAGTTTACCTTCAAAGGTCACCCTGTGATGATGCTTGTCGCAGACTTTTCATTTTTTTGCTAAAACTGCATTATTGCGAAGGTACTTTAATGAGCATCTAATTACTGTCTTTTCAAATAATCCGAATCAGTTGTTTACACATCTTTATTTTAATAATGGTCGTAAATTACATTAAATCAAACATTACACATTAACATTACAAAGACAACCTATTTCCACAATGCAGAAATAATTACTGTTTTTACCAAATTTATTAATTAATTGAAAAAGGATTTAACTATTTGAATGTTACTTAAAGAGAAATATGCAGTTCTATTTTTAAAGTTGAAAATTGTCAATTGTATATTAGAATAGCTTTACTAATTTACTTGGCGATGGTGTCTGTATGTTATTGTCCGCGAATGGTGGACGCCCGCGTTTCTTAGGAGTCCCAGCATCTTCTCCAACTGCATCAACTTCTTCATCGTCCTCAACAACCAGCGGATTTGCCCTTGGGCGTCCACGCGGGCGTCCAGTCGGTACATATTTTGTATTCTTTGGCTTAGGACGTCCGGGCTTGACGCCAGTACGAATGATGTTCAGCCTGACGACATTGTTGCCACTTGGCGGACGTCCAATCGGACGTCCAGTCGGCACATACCTTGAAAGCTGCTTCTTTCCAACATGGCGGACCTCCGAAGCTAAAAACATAGAACATTAATAAAGTAATAGTTTGGACCGAAACTGTACTGTACTCCGGAGTTACTCTCACCTTCGTCAGTAGTAGTTTGCTTTCTGGGCCGACCCACCGATTTCTTAGGTTGTGGTTGCTCTCTCTCATCCGGGACCACGACTTTGATTGGCGTCTTATTATCTTTCTTAGGACTGGACGGGTCTTCAATTTTTTTTGGTCGGCCACGGCCTTTGGACGACGGTGTTGTTGGACTTTTTGCTTTGCCTGTCGAGGGCCTTCCGCGTTTCTTTACAGTATCCATTGTATTCCTCAGTTGTTCTTTCGCGCCTTTTCAACGAACTCTTGCAGTATCGTGTCTGTTTTAATACACAATTAAAAAATAAATTCGGAATTCAATTTATAGTAACCTACGATTGCTTATTCATTTTCCTTAGGATAAGAATTATTCCGATATTACCTATGTTGTCGTAAGTTACAGGATCTATTAAGTCCTTGCTAGGCTCTTTTATTTTCAACCTTTTACAAATGGCTTCATGAATGCGTAAAGAATGATCCCAAAGTATAGTCGGCATCGGCGTCTATTTTTTTTCTCTTTTCGTTGCAACTCTGGTACAAAAGCTATCGATATGAATGTATCGACATTTTTATCGAATACATTTTCAAATTGAAATTTCTCTTTGGAACGATTATAAATTTCATTCCTTAAGATTAGAAAATTGTTTAAATAATTGATTATAATTGTTTAACTCAAGGATTTGTTTATTTAAAGAATAAAAGCGTTACAATATATTCAAACAACATATTCTTAAATAACTTTTTTAATAAAAATTTTAAATGTTAAGGCTTTAACATGAACATATTCTCAATTGATAGAAGATGGGTTTCGACGAGTTATTAAACAATTTAGAATTTTCATAAAGGGAAATTCGAATTATAAAAGCTATTTTTAAGTTTTAAGTTAAAAGTTTCGACTCACTTTATGAGTAGTTATGGGCTTTATGCGAAAATTATATAATGAGAGAGCATGCAACCAAAACTCTTAAAAGTCCATGGCGAGCGGCTGTTCATACAGTTCTAAAGTCATCTTTTCGGTTATGATTAAAGGATAACAAGGAACTAGGTAAATTTGTATACATATGTACATACAGACGGACAGACGGATATGGCCATATGTATCGTCTCGGCTGTTGACACTGATCAAGAATCCTTCTGCCTGTTACATACATTTTCTGTTTGTACTACGTTATAATACCCTTCTATCCTATGGGTAGCGGGTTTAAATTTGATCGCATTCTTACGTGCATAATATATTGATTTTCTCTGTCACGATAGAGTGTCGAGGTATAACCAGAAGTCACCCCTCAACAATTTGCGAAAAAAATTTAAAAAGTAATAAAAACCTAATTTCTTAGTTTTGTTTTCTCCATATTTTTAACTCAGAATCTAATTTTGAGTTAAACTATTTCATTTATTTTCAAAATAAATATATCAGTCTTCAATAATTAACAACAAAAATATCTTATTTTATATTCAGTAAATTAAAATAGTTCATATAAATTCAATTTTTTCGGCCTGGAAAAATAATAGAAACGTGTTTTGGCTTTTGAAAGCCTCGGAAATTTTTGGTCAAATTCAAAATAAAAGTTATTATTACAACTGTTTTGGATAATGGATGTGTTAATATGGCAACTTTAGATATACCTTATCATTAAATTTTGTCATTTATAATAAAAAGGGGTCGTGGAGAGGTGTAACAGTAACTTTTTTAAAAAAAAGTTTAAAATTTAGACTTTTTTAAAATTCTAAAAGATGTACAAACGAAAACATACTTGGACGAACGATGGGCAAACGTTAAAAGTTAAAAAAAAGTTGAAAATTTTGAGTTTCTTCAACTTCTGAAAGATGGGCAAACAAAAACATACTTGGCAATCGTGAAAAGTCGAAAATTTCGAATATTTTATATTAAGATTTTCTTATAATCTTATAAGCGTGTATTCATTATTTTGACCAGTTATGTATAAATATGTTGTGTTACATGTTATAATAATAAAAGTCAGCAAGGATTTGAGGTGAATTGTTAGGGTATGAAATTAGTTGCGATTGTGACATTATATTGCGATTTTGTGCCGGCTCTTTTATCTGACGTCTGTTAAGCCAATTTTGAGTAGCCAGCTAAGCATCGTTTGTGAACAGTTTCTTTATTATAGCCAAGCTTTTTGGGTGCGGAGCCGAATGTTGTATGTTTTATGAACGGAAGACACGGAGGAATATATTTTTATACCCGCTACCCATAGGGTAGGAGGGTATTATAACTTAGTGCCAACAGAAAATTAATGTAACAGGCAGAAGCAGGCATCTCCCACCCCATAAAGTATATATATTCTTAATCAGTGTCAACATCCGAGACGATATAGCCATGTCCGTCTGTATGAACACCTAGATCTCAGAGACTATAAGAGCTAGAGCTACCAAATTTGGTGACAGTACACTTATAGGTCCTACGCAGATCAAGTTTATTTTAGATTTTTGTCACGCCCCTTTCCGCCCCCGTAATAAAAGACCTAGAGCATTGCATTTGTATGGTATGCATAATAATAATGATAGTCCCAATGACTCCTGTAAATTTGGTTTAGATCGAATGAAAAACATGGAAGTTATTAAAGAATCATTTTTATATGCAAAATTCGCTTGCAGTTGGTAGCTCTAGCTCTTATAGTCTCTGAGATCTAGGTGTTCATACAGACGGACAGACGGACATGGCTATATCGTCTCGGCTGTTGACACTGATCAAGAATATATATACTTTATGTGGTCGGAGATGCCTCCTTCTGCCTGTTACATACATTTTCTGTTGGCACAAAGTTATGAGACCCTTCTACCCTATGAGTAGCGGGTATAATAATAATGCAGTTATAAACTGCGGAATTAGAGCATTTTTTTTTACTGCATCTTTGCTCACGAAAATTATTGCCAATAGTGGCACTATTAAAGAAAAAAATTATTTTTTTTCTGTAACAATTGTACACAAAAGGTGAGCCATCTCAGTAAATAAATAATTTCATTATAATTTCATTTATTTGCTTCAGCCAGAGATTTATTTTTATTTGATTTTTTTGCGGTTTGTTCTTGTTTCTTTCAGTATTTTTTAACTCATTGAAATATACATATACTGCATGTTGTTTACGAATTATTAAGAGATATACAATTGTTTATATAATATAAGAAGAAACTATATAATTGATGGCCAGCACGAAAAGCATGACAAGAAAAATTTTAGAATTAGACTTTGTGAGGGATAAGACGCGTCTTGGTATGAATATATGCATATAATATAAAACAGCATATACAACATTATGAACTCTTACGACTTAGATTAAAAAAAAATATACACTTGTGCTGAAATAACACAATTAAATATTAATTAATATTGTTTGACGTGTTAAAAAAAAATAATAGTAATCGATTCAAAAATTAATTACAGTGATAAGCTGAGTAGAGCAGTGTTTAACGGAGGCAGGGCAAAAGTGGTTGTTGTTTTTGTATTAGAACTTCGATTGTTTTTTTTTTTGTGTAATGAAATACTTCATATAATATATTGCAGGAAAGAGTATAAAATGTTGTTGCAGATTGATATCTCATTTCACGATTTTTTTAAAAACAAATACATTACGATATTTTATTTAGAAAAAGGGGTTAACGTGATTACGAATCTCATAAGTTTTGTAAGAAAGATAATAACTTTGTTTCATAGTTCTTATTCGATTCCAAATTGCGCAAAGAGTGACGCTCCTCGGGGAACAGATGAAGCGAATAAGGTTTATTGGCTTTATTTAATGCGCTGATCAGTCGTGAGGTGTGATAAAAGTGTACATTCTCATCGATTAGACCATGGATGAGCAGCAGACGATTATCCCTATAATTAAAATAGTATTTTAAGCAATCTATACATGTAGCAGACATTTTTTTTTTAATCTCACTCTTCAGGAAATGAATGCACATAGTTGAGCACAGAGCCTGCCGTATATCCAGCCTCATTGAACTGCGGTAGATCCATATAACGTTCCGTATAGCCGGTATCATAAAACTCCCAGTTGGTGACCGGTGCACCAGCGATAGCTACCTTAAATATATCCGGATACTGTACCAATCCCATAAGACTCAAATACCCGCCTGTAGAAATAGTAGTTGAAAAATGTCCAAGCATGCAAAATGTGTTACTCACCATAGGACCAGCCATGTATGGCAACGCGATCCATGTCAATGTAGCCCAATTGATCGGAAAGAATGCGCAAAGCGTCTACCTGATCCGTGAGCTCCACCTGACCCATGCGACCGCGAATATGACTCTCGAAACGTATACCACGATGTCGAGAGCCCCGTGAATCAATACAAATGACACAATAGCCCTGAGCAGCAAGCATGTGCATGCGTAATTGATGTTTGCCCTGGGAAGTAAAATTGTATTGAATTAAAATCACATAATAAGTTGAGTAACGCATTAAATCTTCGCTTACTTTGAAAGTATTGTTAACCGTTTGCACTTCGGGACCACCATAAACATTTAGCACCGTTGGATATTTGACGCCAAGTTGAAAATTGTGCGGCTTAAACACCATGCCATAGACAATATCACCAGATGGCAACTGAGGTCGAAATATTTGTGGGCAATATTGCGGCTCCGGCTTACCGCCCTCATGCATAAATCCAACCAACGAGATCTGTATACCATTAACGCCACCATTCTGGCAGGTTTGCGTCAAACGCATTACCTTACAGCTTGGCAATCTTTGGATATTACAATAGACTAGCAGCATCAGTTGACATTGCTGCATGCACAGTATATGATATGGGACACAATTAGCATCGTGTATATTGCTGGATGAAGTTGTATCGATCAATACTTACATCATCAAACTCCACCAGATACGAATAACCAGGTTCGGTGAGTAGACGTATATGTTCTGGTCGTTGCAAACTAACCACATATAGATGCTTTTCCAGAGGTGTATCGCGCAATCCAACAAAGTATACCAGCTGATTGGATTTATCGACCCACAAATTGCGTGCCAACACCTCCCATTCGCCGCTCGTTAATGCGACTTTATTGACAATTCTTGGCTGAAGCGCGGAAGGTTCTACAAAATTGGGTTGTGCCTGCTGCTGCTGAGCACTCGTAACAGGTGCGTCCGTTTGGCAGCCATTAACATGGGAGAGCAACAGACTAGACGTTACCAGATACAAATGCCTGAAGCCCGTCTCTTCTGAGGCCCAGACATATGTTGCACTTATATCGCTTATCTCTAGAAAATATAGCATGTCATGGACATTGATCCAGCTCTCTGATTGCTCCGTGTAGATGACCTGCAGTGGCGTTATAGTTCGATTGTATGGACTGCGCCAGCTGTGATCACCAAGCGAATCTGTTGGCGTCGACACTTGACTACTGTAAGATTCACAAAAATTGTCCAGCGGTACTAGCATGACATCCAGACGTTGTTGTTTTCTATCCAAACCCTGCAGCCAAACACTACAAAATGGAAAAAAAATAGGAATCACAGTGATGTTAAAGGATTTGATATAACACTTACTAGTTGGCATCTGGCGTCCAGCCCACACGGACAATGTACTCCAGCCAGGGAAATACAGCGAGCAGAGAATAGGGTAAATCTTTAATGCTAATTTCGCTAATTTGCAGCGCCTCATTGAGCACAAACTGAACGAGCTTCAGCTTGGATTTCGCATTCGGTGTGCCGCTGCGTGGAAAGCGGTACTCATCTACTTCGCCCGGCACCGCCGTCGACGATGGGAACGTGTACAGCGAGACGTCCGTTTCATCCACCTCCTCGTAGACAATCCGAAAGATGCCATCATCCGAGTGCGGTTGCCACCAGTAGCCCTGATAACGGCTGAACTCCTCTTGCATCACATACGATGGCACACCGGCGCTCAAAGCATCGTCCGCGTACGTTCGACGTCCGCTTCTCGTGAATGTCAGACGCTTCTCATGGCCGCTGAGTGTGTGCGTTACCCAGATATCACAGTCACTGATGTACGCAATCAGATCCGAGTTCTGTGGACAGATTTGCGGATCCAGTGCACTCCACTCCGGACATGTGCGCAGCTGCGTCGGAAATAGCAGGCTAGACTATAATAAAATAAAAAACTCATTAAAATTAAAATTGGTTTTCGAATTGCAAATTAACGATTGCGATTAACGCTTACATTATAGCCCGTGTCCAGGCACTGGTACAGATCGTTGAAACAGGGAAAGACTATCTTGCCACTTGGCTTGTGCAGCTCATACGATGTGATTCCCCACGTGGGCAGTCGCTTCCGCTCTAGCAGCAGCTGAAACTCTTTGGCATATGGACAAGAGCTACCACTACCTACGTGACTGCTGGGTATGGGCTGTTGTAGCAATGGCTGCCAGTCCAATCTGTTTGTTGCGAGTTTAGATTAATTAATTAATTAATTTAGTCACATCATTTACCTAGGCCTGATCTGCGCACCGAAATGAAAAGAGGGCAGGTTCATCGTAGGCGATGCTGCGCCACTTCTGGGACTTGTAACGCTAGCCTGATCGATGTCCCCACCCAATTGCTGCAACAACAACTGCTGCTCATCCTGCTGCAGCAGGTTGATGTCCGCATAAAGCAGGGTTGTTTCCCACGTCTGTGGCGGTGTGCTCAAGAAGTAACAGCGGGCACGGCCATCGGACAGATGACGGAATTGCACATTGGTTGGCACCATCGTTGACAGATTCGAAAGCTCCTTGCGTATTTCCTGCACAAACGATTTATTCTGCGCCCACGATTTGGATGGCGTTGGTGCCGCAATATGCCCATCATTGTCGACCGCATCATCCTCATCCTCCTCGTCGCCATCGTCGCAGTCCTCATCATTCACGCCCAGGCCGTGCGGCGGTGTGCCGCTTGTGGGTGAACTCAAATGATTCGTTATGGCCGATGCAGCGGCAACAACCGCCTCAGTGGTGGTCGCTGTGGCTGCCGCCGCTGCGGCCGTAATGGGCGATGTTAAAGAATTGAGGGCGCTGCCTATTGAGGAGTAAAATGCATTAGCTGTGGTACCCAGCGAGCCCATGCTCGTAAGACTAGCTATCGAACCGGCACCAATGCCGCCAACTCCGATGCCCAATCCTCCCGAATGCGTCGAACTGGGCGTGCTGGCTGCGCTGTGACTTCGCTCCATGGCGCTGCTGGTGCCGGCAACGCTGACCGCCGTCGAGACCCGTGACGTGAAGCCGTCCAGCAGATTGACGAACGATGTGGCCGCCGCATTTGTTATGCTATGGCTGCGTTGATGGCCACTGTTGTTCTTGCTGTTGTTGCGTTTGTTGTTGTTATTGTTGTTGTTGCTGCCCCCAGCGCCGCCGTTTCCAGTGCTCTCAATTGCCTCGGCAACCAGCAGACCGCCAGCACTGGACACTGTGGCATTTGGCCCGCCAAGATTAACGCTGAGCGGCGAACTGCGCAACGATTGTTGCGGTTGCTGCTGTTGTTGTGCCGTTTGCGTTCTACTAATATTGTTCTCCATTTTAGTTTTGTTTTAGCTTTTTCTTGATTATTGGGATTGTGTGCTTGCGATCGCGCAATTGCAAAACGCAGTTTTCGTTTTCACTCAAATTCCAAATTGACCCAAATTCGTGTACCACGTACCCACACACACATGCACACGCACACACACATAAACAGCAGGACAAGTAGCCAGTCGTCAGTCAGTAGACAAGACTGTTTTGGTTAACTTCTGTCCTTCTTCTTTACACACACACACATGCACTTACACCCACTTGCACTAGACAGACAAGCACACACACACACACACACAGACACGCACACGCACACCCCACACGCACTCACACATCCATTGGTTGTTTTGTTATTGTTGTTATCGCCTGCTGCATTTCTTGTTGGAGAGTGCCTCAATTTGTACTATTTTTAAAAAACTGTATAACTCGTCGCGTTGCGTTTCCAGTTATGCTTGTCTGTCTGTTGCTGTTACTGCGCTCGGCTTTTCATTTTCTTTCTTTTGTGCTCCTCTCTTCGCGAGACGATATGTCGTTTGGTAATTGTTGTTGCTTTAACTTTTATCGTCTCTTTGCAAAAAAAGTGAAAGTCTTGCGCGTGTGTGTTAAAAGTGCGGTTCAAGTCACACATGTGCCGATGTAATTGCATTGGACGCAAACAAATTAAAGTCTCATCTGGTGTGCGTAGATAGGCCAATTAGTTGAATTATTTAATTTGTTTTTATTGTTTGTCACAGGTCACAATGGGAGAAATGATTTCCACTGCAATGCCGTTTGTTTTACTTGATTGCAGTGTGCCCGCAAGTCGTATATTCAAATATATCATATGTAAAATATACCATTTCCTCAATGTCCATATATCTGCTTGGTCACATTCAAATGATGATTTGTAATTTTTCAAAATGTTGTACAAAATCGGTGTCTGTTTTTACAACATTTAAAAGGAACAAAATGTGCATGGGTATTTTTTCAACGGATTGATAACTGATTTTTGGATTACTCCAATCCCTACACCGACCATCGGTTTCTTACATTCGGTCACACTACGTGAAAGAATGTAAGCACATTGGTATTCTAACGGTCTTCTTTACTCACTTCGTATCGTGAAATCATCGAATGTAAAATCAACCAATTCCTGCGTAGGGCCAAAAACACATTTGTCAATACGACTGGTGGGACTGCCGGTATATTTCAACCAAAGACGCCTGAAAAATACATTATTATTTTAGATTCACATCTTAACCAACTTACATCGACTCAAAGCTGCGTGGAGTGCCCTGAATCAGGCCCAAAATAGTTCCATTTTCCGAATTCATGCACCAGCCGCGTACACCAAGTTTTTGTGCTCGACGCAGAGTATACTGCAAAAACAGGTGATCGAGGGTAATTATCAGACTAATGAAAAGTTTTCTTACATGTCGAAATGAAACGTCTGCAATTAAATAGTAATTAATGTCGATGTGTTCATCTTGAATATCTAAAAACTAACCCTGCACAATGCCAAATATTTCAAATTCGCAACTTTTTATAACTAATTGGGTTTCATCTTTTTCATTTGCAACTGGACATTGCAACACGAGCGCTTTTCTTTTAAGAAGCGCCGATTTTTTAGTTTGTGTAGCAACACTTTTAGATGTCATGCCTAAAAATGTAACAGATTTCATATACGATACATTTTTGAAGTTATCACCAACATACGGTTAATTTTGAGCATGTTCAAAATAAAAATGAGTAAAGGAACACTGGCCTGCCTATCGGTTCTCGATTATCGTTCAAACAGCCAACCGTCGTTAGCGCGACAACAAGGCAGCTGCTAATTAAATACATTAAAATACACATTGAGACTAAGATGATGTATTTAAGAACATGTCGGAAATCTGACAATAGAAGCAGAACACTCGTAAGGTAATAAAAAAATGATCCACACGGCGGCTAAAATTTCACAAAAACACGGAAACAACGAGCTGCTTAAAATGGTGCGCCTAATTTTGGGAATTTATCGAAATTTCTATATATGTAAGTGTACTGGGCGTTGACGTACATTGTATGCACATTCAAGTGGCCCAGGCGATACCAATGCAATGCTTGTTACGCGCGGATCCCAATAAACCCTCCTCCTGCCCAGCCGACCGAGGGGCGCTGTCGCAGGACAAACGACACGATTCGCGTTCGGACAGGATAGATTCGGGCATGCAAAAAAAGCATAAAATAGAAAAACAGGATCGGACATAAGAAAGAAACGGGTGGAATGAAAAAATTTGTATTTATTACTATAAGCTAAATTCAGTCTAATTATTAGTTAAATAGGTTAGTAGTAAAGTTTTAAGATTAAAAGCAGTGTTCGCGCTAGAAAATACATGATAAATCTATAACATAAAACTCTAAAAGGGTCATGCAATGCAAAATTAGATCTACATAGGGGGAGAGCAAGCGGAATGTAACTACGGGTTAGTCTAGATGGAACGGAAAAGGTTAGGTTAAAGGATATTAATTCTGAATCAATATCACCATTAATAAGATTAAAAATAATTAAAATGCCAAGCATTATTCTACGGTTAGCTAAAGAAGGTAGGTTTATTCAAAGAAGTCTACTACTATATGACGGCAATCTTACTTCAGCATTCCAGTTCAAGCCACACAAAGCAAATAAGAGAAATTGTTTTTAAACAGATTCAGTGCGATCCTGGTCCTGCGGAGACCATACGCACGAACCATATTCCAGAATCGGACGAACAAGTGAAGTATAAAGGGTCTTAGTAATATAAGGGTCATCAAATTCCTTTGATGAAACCGACTACAGACATTAGGGTTGCATGATATTTAAAAAATATCGTATCAATGATATTGTCATTTTTTAAATATATCAAATGTTTTTTTTAACGATCAAGAAAAAATATCGATATATCGAGTAGCTATGATATTTAAAAAATTTTTTTTTTTTTTTCGGTTCAGAAACGCTTTAGAAATCTCTTTCTCTCTATCTCATTATTCGTATACATTACCTCTCTATTGATCCTAATGACCCACAAGAATTTATTTAAAAAACTAACAACACAAATACTTCATATAAAGCTTTTATTACTTAAAGCAATGAAAGATACTGTAAGTTTACGTAAGTTAAAGTTAAAGATATTTCCAATATTGTTTCGCCAGAGACTTTAAAAATACACGCTGTGTTACGTGCCGATCAGTCCACCACACATTTAATTGCCGAAGCCCTCCATTCTGAGGATACTGAGCTACCTGGTATTATCAGATAGTGCAGTGCCAACTTAGATGTGGCATGGTCTGCTGTTGCGAAGTCCAAAACTGTATTGAGTCAACATCCCAATGACTATTTGGCAAATAAATATATAAGGGGGTTTGCTGAATGCTCGATTGTGAGCTTCAAAAAAACTTTCTTGGCGGTAGACTTGTGCTGTATGCAATTCTTCTGGCGGTTGCAAGTTGGAAATATCGGAAAATATCAAAAAAAAAATTTATCTATCGATATTACGGCTTAAAAATATCAAGATAAAAATATTTATTTTTTCGCAAATATATCGATATTTTGGTATTTCGATATATTTTCGACAACCCTAACAGACATAGCTTTATTGACCGTTCTAGAAATGTGGTCAGAAGCAGGAGGCAATTCACGGTATTTCTATATTTTGGTCTATCCCACTGGCTCTTTTTTTTATTAAACCAGATGTCTGAAATAATTTCCTTAAAAATAAATATTAGTTGCCATAAATAATCGATGTTTCATCGATGAATCGATTTTGCCATTGATATTTTTTCACCTCTAGAAGACGCAGTTGGTAATAAATAAATACATCACAAAATACAACAAATTGAGACCAAAAGAACGTATTTCAAAAACATGGCTACGAATACCGTATATGCTGGCGTGCATGTAAAGAATAAATTGAGTGACTTTTATCCACTGCATAACATTGATCTGGAGCAAAATGTGGCTTACTTGAAGAAAATAATCACACAGCAGCTGCAGCTGCAGTTTGACGCCGACGAACTTGGTGAGTTTATTTATATTCAGATACGCACAGCAAATGTTTATGTTGCCGTGTTTGTGTATATGCGAAAAATAATGCAAACTCATCATGCACACCCACATCCACACAGATATATGCT
The DNA here is from genome assembly GCA_963583835.1 of Drosophila immigrans. NCBI lineage: Eukaryota > Metazoa > Arthropoda > Insecta > Diptera > Drosophilidae > Drosophila > Drosophila immigrans. The sequence goes on along the minus strand of OY757142.1, from coordinate 28,380,753 downwards.
ACCTTGGCAAGATACTCGACGATGACTCAAAACTGTCGAACGCTATGAAGCCGAATGCCATTGTCCATTGTTTTCGCAAGTTGAAGGGCTATGAACCTTATCAGCCACCCCCAGTCAGCGACATCAATACCAAGCACATCCAAGAGCTCTTCTCGTTGACATCGCACTTGCAGATCAGTGTGACTTCGCGGTTCAACATTTTACAAAAGATTCTGGTGGAGTATCCGGAGTTTCGTCGCAATTTGGGCGCCCAGGCATTGATACGCGACTCGGTACTGTTCAATATGTTGCACGAACCGGAGGTGGTGCAGAACCTGGTGCGCGATTATCCATTAATTTGCGATGCGGCCTCCTTTATTGTGGACACCATTCGCAAAGAGTTGGCCCGCAATAGCTCGGCCCCACAATGTAAGTACTTTTATTCAGGTATTATGCTTTTGCAAAACTTTCATAATGCTTCTGTTGTGCAGTTCAAGAGCAGGCCGCATCCGAGTCCACTACGTCGTCGGAAGAAGAGAATTCCTTGGGCGCGGGCAGCAGCAGCAGCGGCGGCAGCAGCACTGCAGCTGTCAATGTGGCAGCAGCCAATCGTCGCGATGAACTGGCCAACATACGTCAGATCAGCCGACAACAGCTGGCCAATGCTTTGGCCCGCGTAGACATGAGCTCCTTTAACTCGCTCTCCAACATAGCACAACGCAATGTGGACGAGGCGCTTAGCGACGACCAACCACAGACTAGTGCGGGTGGCAATACCACAGCGTCCGCTGCTGGGACAGCAGCCTCTGCGTCTGCCCCTGCTTCGTCGACATCGACGACTGGTGCTGCTGCAGGAGGAGCTTCGGCCATATCCTCGGAACTGTTTCGTAATGAGCTGGCGCGTGCCTTTCAATCGTTGCAGGCCCAACAGCAGCCGTCGGCAGCAGCAGCAGCAACAAACCCCATTGAGAACATGGATGTAGAGGCGACTGTCGATGCTGGAGAAACCGGTGTCGTCGATGATCCAGAGGAGGATGACGATGCTTTGGCTGGCGATGACAGTGATGTGCTGCCCCGTTGTTATCGCCGTCATCGCTTTACGGACCAGTTGCGCACGATGGCTGCCATGGGATTCATCAATCATACTCAAAATGTTAACTACTTGACGCTGACCGATGGCAATGTGGAGCACGCCATCAATCTGCTAATGTTGGGCATGAACTGAACTCACTTTCTCTCTCTTTATGTTTAGCATATTGTATTTATTCTGCTGTTGCTGCTGCTGGTGATTTCAGATACCAAATACCAGATGTCATCATATATATTTATATATATATATATATATAAATTAAATATAGTACGTGTATTCACATACAATACATATTTATGTACACTTAAGCGAGTTAGCTTTATGTTTAGTAGCTGCTTATAATCGGATCGGGTTTTGCAAGCAAATCGAATACAAAATTCATAAATCAAAATCAAAAGAAGTTTGTGTTTAACGATTAGGCAATTGTATTGAATCCGCATCGCATCCATGCTGCTTATCAAAACATAATTGAAACTACTTAATTAAATAGTCTAACGCTTTGTCCTTATTGTTATCAAATTTCATAAGCGCCGCCGAGATTTTCGTTTCTTCAAAGCCGAGATCCAATAGCTCGCCTTGTGGTATCAGGTGTTCGATTATCTATCGTGGGGGAAAGTCCATTTAATATTAGATATGGCATTGATGGTATTTTGATGCATTACCTTTTTATCATCAATGCCGCACAGACTTATTACTTTGGCCACACGCTCCAAAGGAAATCCCATGCTGCTGATGCGGTGCGCCAGATGCTTTTCCGGCGCCGCCAGCTCCTGGAATACATTGCTGGAATTGGGATTACTGAGCTGCAACTGCTGCAACTCTTGTGGTGGTGGTGGCAGCTCCTCCATCAATGCCAATGCTTGCTGTTCGTTCTCATGGTGGCTGTGCAATCGAGCACGTCGCTTCTCCGCCTGCTGTAGTTCACTCTTCAGCTCACGCAGAATATCAGGCACACTCTTGGACTTGGCATCCGCCTCCTGTGGTTGCAACATTGTGGTTGCATTGGTGACATGACTGGGTGCCATGACAGCCAGATGAGTGGGTGTTCCATATCCATTGGCATAGGCGTGCTGCAAGTAATTATGATTTTGATATTGCGGTGGATAAAACTGTTGATTGTAGATCGTCTGTTGATAGATGGACTGCGCCTGCTGCTGTGGAGTGTTGAAGATGGGTGTGGGGTACATGGCTGGAATGTCTGGGGGATCATCACAGTGTAGTTGAAAGTTGACACTATCGAGCGTCGCTTTGGTTTCGGCAAGTGTCGTTACAGCCAATTCCAGATCGACGGCCACTTCCTCTTGCTTCCTTTCTGGTTTCTCCAGCTGCGGTTGCTGATCGAGCTCAAGCTGCTGGGTTGCCTGTGGATTTTGCGTTAGTTGGGTCTGGTGTAAAACCTGCGCCAGAATATCCAAATCGTTGATGGTCTTCATTTCAATATTATCGAATGGCGTCGAGTTCATATTGTACTCAAAGTCGGCATAATTCAGCGAGCTGTTGCGCTTGTGGTGCGTAACCACAGCGGGCGTCGCTGCCGTCGTTCCGCTGAGTATGGTGGGCTGCAGTATATCGTTGAAGTTGTTGCACGAGTTTATTGACTTTGGTTCGAGTTGTTCACGTGACTCAGCAGAGCTTATTGATTTTGTTGTTGCTGTTGTCGTCGCCGTAGTCGTCCCTGTTGTTGTTGTTGCTGCTGATGGTGCTGGCGACGACGACTCATCATCGTCCTCATAATCACCATCGTCGCTGTCTGAGGACAAGTCCGCCGCACTCGGATACTCGACAGCGCCCAGCATTTCTCTCTGCTTTGCCTCGAGCGCCCTCTGACGTTCCTGCTTGCGCTGCTCCTGGCGTCCGTGACGCGATTGCCGCTGCTGTTGACGCATGCTGCGCCACTGCTGGCACTTGCTGAGCACACTGCGCTCCAGCTGGAAGTCATACTGATACGCTTGGTCCTCCAGCAAATGGTTGCAACTGTTTTGTGCCAATCGGTTTGCAATCGTCTGGGACAATTGGTAGATCAATGGCGGTGGTTTGTAGCGGTCGACTATTTTGACGGGGACATCATCCATATTATTCGACCAGCACTAGACATAAGCGCATATACTGCGAATTTTTTGTGGATTTGTTAATTTAGACTCTATGCACTTTTGTAGCTATCCCGTGTTTTTGTTGTTTCTTTTTTTCTCTCTGCTCTTTTGTTTTCGCAAAAACGATTTCGATGACCGTAAAAAGCAAGTGCCAATCGATTACAATTGAGTCATACGTATGAAAATTAGGTATGTACACACTGTTCCCAGAAAAAGTAAGCAATAGCCTTTAAAGCGCAGTATTATATTTTTGATAAAATTGCGTGGTGAATCAGCTCAATGCAGATGTTAGGGCTCTGCTCTTTTAATCGTGCTTATTCGTTTCACATATTTTCATAACCCATCTTGCAGGAATGCGTATATTCGACCCAATCTACTGGATCAGCTGTTTTTTGTTTACGTTTTTGCTAACGTATGATAAACGTTTTGGGCTTGGACTCCCCGGTTATATTGGGTCTACATAAGAATCAAACATACTTTCTGCTTTCCGAATTGTCGTTTCTTGTTGTTTTTTGGTTAACTGATAAAGTAAGCTTAATATCGATATGTCGCCGATAGCTAAGTGACAATCGAGTCGAATGTTCAAGCAGCAAAAGCTTTGAATTGAATAGAATACGTACTTTACTTGCATTTGCGATATAATTTTGTGATATTCGAAGAAAATGTGCGATGAGCATAACCTGGCCCTAAATCACCAGCAGCTTTTTAAAGAGATTTCAACTCTGCTAGCAACCACAGCCAAGCCAAGTGACGGAAACGCTTTGATATTGAATCAGGAGTTGCAACGGCGTCTCGAATACGTACGCACGCAAATATTGCAGCTGCTGAAGCTGGTGCGTGCCCGCTATGCATGCAACGAAGAGATCCTTGTGCGCCGGCTGAAGCCGCGCTCCCATAACGCGCTGATGCAACGAGACTCACTGGCAGCTGGTGAAAGTCTGAGCTTTACGGGCGCTGTGTTGCGAGGTGGAACGTTTCGATTCAAGGGTAATTTATATTTTCGTGATATGGACGGTCGCAGTTGCCCCAACAATGAGGACTACGATAGACGTACCACTACAGAAATGTTCCCCACGGACTTTGATATGCGCTCCAAGCACGTGTGGACGGTGCTCGACAAGAAGAACGTAGTTATGGGCATTAAACAGCAGGTGACCGAAAGTTCCACATTTCACGTGATAGCTTCTTAATCTATTTCTTCACCCATGCAGCTGCTGGATCATGTTAGCTTCAACGTAGAAACCAATACAACAGGAAATACTCCACGCAAACGGAAGAACATTGATCTACACACACAAACGTTGGCCAGGTTGTTGAGTTCAGTTGACAGCAGCTTTAGCATTGATTGGAATCAGATCAGCACTCTGGATGTGGAGCATCGTCATTCGGCGTACAGTTGCGAAGCCATGTGGATGGTGTATTTGCATCCGCAGTTGAAACGTGACGACTGGACAATTGAGGAAGATGAGCGCCTCTTGGATGTGGCGCGAAGCAATAAGCTGCAAAACTGGCAAGCCATTGCTGCTGCAGTGCCACAACGTTCCGACTTCCAATGCTTTGTGCGCGTCCAGACAGCACTGAGATTTCATTTGGAGCCCTTATGTAGTTTTAAATGGAGTCCGCAGGATAATGATAGGTTGCGAAACCTTGTGAAACGGAACACTGTGAACGGAGTCACCAACTGGTCTCAGGTAGTCGAACATTTTCCGGGTCGGTCGAAATCTACATTAATTGGACGCTATTTGTATGTCCTGCATCCGAGTATATGTCATGGTAAGAAGCTAGAAGTAGAAGGAATTCATTCATATTCTAATTCTTACTATTTAAAATTACAAATTAAAATTAGTCCCAGTAAAATCACTTGCAGTGCCAGTGAGCCAGTGCTTATTGAATACACAAACCATTTCTACCTTTATCATAAATCTTACCATAATTTATTTTTGTCATTGTTTCAGAACCCTTTACAGACAAGGAGGACTTGATGCTGTTCGCAGCCGTCAAAGAGTACAATGGTAAATTCAATTGCTTTCCCCGCACTCTATTCCCAAATCGATCGCTGGCTCAGCTGCGGACACGCTACCACAACGTGCTCGCCCAGCGAAACAAGACGGATTCCTGGTCAGTGGAGGACGATACCAAGCTGATGGGATTTGTGACCATGCACGGAACCTCGCAATGGGTAAACTGTGCGAATCATTTGGGCAACCATACACGCACCAGTTGTCGCACACGCTTCCTGGTTATCAAGAGATTCCTGGAACAACATCCGAGAGCAACAGTATCGGATATACCGCGACGAAAAACTACAAAAAATGCGCCAGTTACCTCGGAGAATTGGGCCCAACGTTTACAGGAATGGCAAGAGGATCCGGACTCATTGCTCGAGCACTCTGATGTCAAGCCCAAGGCGAAAAAAATCAAACGAGAGCAACATCCCAATTGTAGCCACGTAGAAAAGCTGCGTGGCATAGATGTGCACATCTATGAGTATTTCAAATTTGCCTACAATCTGTCACTGCAGTCGCCTGCGCCACAAATACCTTTACCAAACGAGAAACGCAACTTGTATGCCGTAGCACGGGCACTGAAATTCAGGCCACATACTACAAATGATGGGCTCGTCCAGAGTGTTGCACTGCCCAAACAACTATGTCGATGCTACAATAAAATGCTGAGTCAACTGCCGTCATTAACTGACGATGCTTCGCCAGAGGCGTTACTGCAACCCAATTGGTCCACGATGATGGGATTTCGCTCCATTTGCATATTGTCTGTCCATTGTCAGAATCATGCGACACAGCCGACAATCGACTATAATGAATCTCATGCAGCAGTGCAGCTATTTCGGCAACGTTTGCGAACTCTCTTATTTCAGACAACGCTGATAAGTCGTCTGGAGATGACAGTGTTTAAACAATTGCCAGCGGCCATGGTGCGTCTTCCGCGTCCAGCGGTTAATTGTGTCATGCCAAACGCGAGTACAAGCAATGATGCCGCGTCACAACTTCGTCCTCAGTTCCAGCAAACTCAGGGAAATAGTATACGAAGTTCTCAAGAAATGGCGCGCAGGCAAATTGAAGAATTGAAATGTATGTCGAGTGCGAGACGCGTTTCAAAATCCGAACCAATTGACTGCAAGAAGGAGCCCATTGTTAAGGAAGAGTTGCCCGCTGAGTAGCCATTAAAATTATGTACAACCAAATGATTTAAATAGATAATAACTAATACCGTATGTATTTGCATGTATATAATTAACAATATAGAATATATCCTCATCAAAAGACCAATGTTTTAAAATTTCGTATGGGGATATATCAAGTTTATAATTTATATATATGGTAGGTTCTTTAGGTACTTATTATGCGTTTAGCGCAAAAGAAAACCAAAAGTTTTACAAGCATTTCGTCTGCAGGCTGTAATAAATCACGCTATTAGCTTAGCATATCATTGTTTGGGTGCACTATGTGTTGTGTTCCCTTGCTTTGAAGCCGATTATTGGAAGTTGCTAAAGTCCGTTTTCAGTTTGATCGTCGGCTTCTGTGGCTTCGCTAGCAATCCATTGCGTTGCGCTTCACTGGCCTTTTGGGCGAGATTCATTGACTGCTGCTGATTGCGTATGGCCGTCTCCAATTTCTGGCGCAGCTCGGGCTTTTGACACATCAGCGCTTTGAATTCCTGCGGATATTTGGGGCCAATCTTCAGTAGCCACTGCAATGCATGCTCGTGCAGTTGACGTTGATACTTGGGTAACGTGCGCAACTTGCTGAGATCGGCCAGATAGCTGATTAGGACCGGCACCAGCAGTGTTAGCATTTGTATATCTGTGAACGATTCAAGTGCATTTATTAGACAAGATTTGATTGAGTACGCACATAACTTAACAGCCAAGACAAAACAATTAACAGTACAATGCAAGGATTGTCTCGACACCTTTTATCAATGATTGATAAAAATTAGTAGTCGATTTATACATGCCACACCATTTAAAGCGTTTTAATCCGCAGCTACAACAATAATACAAACATCTATTGATTGAATAATGTGAGTTATGTGCATAAGTTAACATCGATAGGAGTGCATATAAGTATCTCGTGAATGGTTTTATTATTAAATATATTTTCATGGTCGCATCTATTTACCTTGTAGCAAGTTTCCTAACGTAACGATACATGGACATTATGTTTAATTAAGTGTGATTAATGATTAAAGAAAGCAGTTGAAAGAGAAGAGACAAAGAGAGAAAAATAGCAAAATGTAAGAAAAAAACTGTACTATTTGACGACAATAACAAATTGTGCGCCAAGCCTTGCTATTCGCTATTGACAACGGACAAATTGTACTGGGAGAATCGAGGATCGCACTAGTTGGGCATTATGCAGATCTGAATATATCGTCTTTTAGAAGTTTGTGCTACTTACGATGCTGTGGCTCGGCGAGCTCGATTAACTGATCCACGGTCACAATGCTTTCGAGGGTAACCTGCAGCTCCAGTTCACTGGCTGGCAACTTACTCGACTCCGCGTAGAGGGACTCAATGATCCTGGGCGCCAACGCATGGATATAGGGCGTAGAAGTTTTCAAATCGGCCTTTGTAAATATGGAACGCGTAGTTTCGATGCATTTCAATTTGACCGACAAATTCTCCGATTGCAGGCACTGCCGAAAATGATTGATGCACGGATATTGAAGCGATGGTGCAGCAACCACAGCGGCGGGCGTATGTAGTAGGAATACAGCAATAGCCAGCAACATGGTAACTTCGTCCACTTTGCGCTCCTCATTGTCACCAGCCGTTTTCGTCATATCAATAATTGTGGCCAAGGCGCTCTGCAGCAGCTGCTGCCAATCGTCCGCAGTACTTGGCTGCTGGGCCCAACGATGAACGCAAACGGAGCGCAGACACTGAAGGGCTGCTTGGACGGCACATGTGTTGGCCAGAATGCTGCTGTCAATGGAGGACTTGTTGGCAATCTCGCGTATAATGCTTGTGGTCATGTACAGCATGGTGGGCAGTATGGTCAATGCACCGCTCGGAGTGCACAACTCGAGCAGCTGCTCCACGCACTGCAGTCCACTGGCCACCAGTCGACCGTTGTCATCGCCCAGCACCGAGAAGAACGAGGCGTTATTCTTGGCATAGGCATAGTCCAGCTGCAGGTTACTCTGCTTGCTGGGATTGAGACTAGGTATTTGACGCACAAACAGGCAGAGACACACCTCCAACACGGCGTAGACATGAGAGCTACCCGGCTGCATGACACTACCCTCCCCCAGCTCCACATTTTCCGTGACATTGTCGTTGGCATTTGCATTGTCCGTGGTCTGTTGGCTATCGCGATTGCGCTGCAAATCCTCACGAGCCGCTTGTATAGTCTGCTTCAAAATCTCCACGCATAGCAGCTGGACTAGTAGCTCATCTCGAGTGAGAATCTGGCGATGCAGCACATGACACAGCTCAATGGTCAGTGCACGATCTTTGATCAGTTGGCGACGTGCCCAATCGGAATCAAAGATGCTGTGCAACGCCCGCAGGCAGCTGATGATGTTTCTGGGCTTGTCGGAGCTGCGCATGCTGCATAAAGCCTCCATGCAAATGCCAAAGATCATATGGAAACGATCCGCCGACAGAGAGCCGTGTGTAATGTGATTGTTGTTGGACTCCGGCTCTGGTGAACCCGCCGCAACGGTTTCCACTTGCGTTTGAGTATCCTGATGCCGTGCGAAGCCTTCGTCGCGCAACCAAAGAGCGGCCGCATAAAGAATGGGTGGCCAGCTGGTCATGTAGTGCGGCTTGGATGAGTTGATCGTATCCGTGGTGTAGAAAGAGCCGCCATCGCGGGGCAACTGCGATTGAAACTCAGCGGGCAGCAGCAACATCGCATGATCCTTCATTGCGGCCAGCCAATGGTTGGATAAATTGTGGAGCTCTGGCTGCACCAGACCCAACAAACTTTCGCCACGACTATCGACGTCCAAGTCCAGGCCGCTCACCAGCTCCGTTTGCATTGAGGCTGCAGTTGCTCCAGCCGGAGAAATGGCCAGCAATGAGGCGGGCGCTTTGCCATTGCCCAGCATTGCGACAATGTAGACCTCGGCCCAGGCTTTCAGAATGCTCAGCTTCTCCAGCGTAGCCATCGACTCGTTATACAACTGCGTGCTGTTCGTCTGCGTGTACAGCTTGTTCAGCGAGCTGACCAGCAATTGATGCACTCGACGCAAATCGCTAATGTCCCGTGCGACACCGGATCCAATCCACGCGGAACATACCTCACACGCTGCGGCCGTCACATGAGACGGTGTGTCGGGTGCAAAGGCCGGACGTAGAGCAGCGCCCACCTGTGCCTGGTACTGCTCCAGCAGCAGGTGACCTGGAAACTCTGGTTCTGGTACGTTGGCAAATCGATCTATGATCTCTTGCAGTGTGCGCAAACCCTCCAGCCGTAACTGATCCGAATCCGAGGTAGCAGCCATGAATGACATGCGTATGAGCTCCGCCAGATGAAGAATAAGATAGTCGCCGCTGCGTGATTTGAGCAGCTGCTGTTCCTTGGCCTGCAACAGATCAAAATGCAACGCATTGGCCGCCTCACAGCTGGCAATGATGCGACGCACGCTTTGCGCGGCAAAAACACGCGTGGGCCAACGGGGTTGCACTGCAGGATGCGTGGACGTATTCTCCTCCGCCCGATACTCGGTGACATCGTCAGCATACTCCTCCTCCTCATCGTCGTCGTCATCGGTGTGCAGTGGCTCACCTGTGCCCGATTTGCCAGCTGCGTCACCGGTAGCGGCAAGTGCTGTCGAATCTTCAATGGGTCCGCCACTCTCCACAGCCACAGTGAGAACCTTCTTGCAGAGGCTGAGCCAATTGCTGAGATTATCGGCAGCAAGCATTTGCAACATCGATGTCAGTGTGTCGTGAATGTTCTTCAGCATCTCTGCATCGGTTTCAGTGTCCAGCATGGAGAAGAGCAGGCCAGGCAGCCCGTATTCCGTCATTATCAAATCCGGGCATTGTTCCGGCGTTATGGTCAAGGCCAATTCACACACTTCACGAGCCTCGCGATGCGCCAGTTGTCGCAAACATCCAACTGCCGCCTTCCGCAGTATAAAATAGTTGCTGGCCAACATCTTGACTAACGTTGGAACAAGTAAGTCCAACTGCAGGGATTTGCAAGCAAACAAATGCAGCTGCTGGAGACAGCCAATTGCCTCAGATTGCACCAGTGGATCGGCGTGAGATTGCAGCAACGCTGCCGCACACAGGAAGGAGCTACGCATCGCCGTAACGGCGGCATTGCTGCCTTGCAGTTCGGGGCCAACGGTAGTGATCAAAGCGTTCACCACACGCCCGACACACTGATGCACATCCACATGGGCGTGCGGTACGCTGAGCAGCAGCTTCAGCGAGAGTGTCAGCGTTGCCTCCACATAGCCACGGAACATAGGTCCCCCAGAGTCGGCAATCTGGGCCAGCGCGTATAGAGACCACACCTGCACCACTGGCGAGGCGCTGTCTTGAGCCAAGGCGAGCAGTATGGAGACACTGGTGCTCAGGTGCTGCGAGGATCCCATGCCGCCCACATAGCGATGCAGACAACCCAAAGCATGCGAGTGTCCCGTGCGTGTCACCACATCGCGTGCCGATTTTAGTTTATCAAAACTGTTCTGCGCCAACTCGGCAGTGAAATGCGAGTCAGCGACGACTTGAGCCAAACGCCCAAGGGATTCGCCGGCGGCACAGCGTATTGTTGAATTGGCGCTGGTCAGTGAGGCGACTATAAGACTGGTGGCACTCTTCTTCACATCCTCCTGACCAATGCTCGTCTTGCTGTCCGTTAGCTGTTTCAGTGCAAACAGCAGCGCAGTGAATATATTCATCTGCACAGCCTCCTGGCGATTGCTCTTCGCCTGCTTAATGCACTCTGCGAAATGATCCAGCATCTGGAGGCGATGCTTGTTGGCCACCTTGGGAAAAATGGTGCCATACAGTGTCACGGCCATGTCAATAACCGCCACGCCTAGTGGCAGCGGTCCCGGGCATTGCTGTGCCTTATTGATCAGCTGAATATTGTTAGTGCTGGTATTGCTTGGACTAGAGATGGAGTAGTTGTGTTGGGCTGACCAGTTGGGACGGTACAGGCAGCAGGGATCATGCTCAAGTGCGCCGGAACCAGCAGCGCTATTTGGCTGGAGCTGCGAAAAAAAATAAAACAAGTTAGGTAAACGTTGAATACAATCAAAATTGAAAGAAAACTAAATATGAATTTAAACAAATAACAAACAAAGCGGGAACGCAGTTGCCCGAGTTAAGATAATTAATTGTGTACAAGGAAATGAATTCGGTGCGACTGCATTTCAGTTGTATCATATATCCGTTTTCTAGAGATACATAAATGTTCTACAATCCTTATGAAAAACAATGGCTTTACGGTTATCCCTAAAATTTAATCCATGTAAATTATGTTCCTTAGTTAAAAAAGCATTAATTGAAGCGGCTAAAAAGACAACAGTACAATAAAAACTGGAGCATTCAGAATGTTGTGCCCTGACTATAAACCTAAGACTTGTGAAGAACTCAGACTCAAAATTTTTATTTTTTAATTTCTGTGAGCAAACATGACTTTTGTCTCTAAAAGTCGAAGGTATATGTGCACTTTCCATTTATCATAAAGTAAAAACAGCCTTTTTGTGTTATTACACAATAGTAACGCGGAACTTAGATCACAATAAAATGTTTGAAATAACAAATAGTTAACTAGTTAAACACAGCGTAAAGATTTTCGATCAAAAAAGGTAAAACATAATGAAAAATATGTGTGTATCTAAATAAAAAAAAATAACGGCAAGTAAAACAAAGTCAACCATAAATTTATTAGACAGCAGTCTGAATAACGAGCAAATACGTAAATTCGATGTAATTTGGCAATTATTAAATTGCGCATGCAATCTAAAATCGTCCAAGATAAATAACTGAACGGAACTTACATGCTCGCCATCGACTTTACGATTGGGTTCCATCTGTGACGATAATATCGATTTAGCATGTAAACAATTTTGAAAATAGTGTGAGGGACAATAAGATATAGAGTTTCCATTATAGATGACACACTTAATATATTTATGTGAATTCGTCGACTGATTAGGAGTGACGCCGTGACGTACCTGATCTTCGATGGTACGATGATTGGTTTCCTGCAGCCAAGTGCCCAATATGATGGAGTCGTCACCATGACAGAGAGTGCGCAACAGTGAATTTGTTGTGTTGGCTGCATTGTCCGACAGTGTAAACTCTGAGACGAGCATGCGCAAGAGATGCGTGTACGACGCCTCCAGGGCAGTGGGAGGCAGCAGCGTAAGGGTTTCAAACAGACGTAAGCGAACCATGGCTGCTGGTGCCTTCAGTTGTGTGCCGTAGCTCTTAAGAACAGTAGCAAGGCTGCAAGAAGAAGTGTAATTTAATATTAATGATGTATAAAGTATATCTGGTGCACTCACTTGACCAACATGGCTAGAGCACTCTCGATGGGCGTGAGAAGACGTCGCGTTATATCCTCACTGACCAGATCCGGACAGTTGAGCAGAAAGCTGTGCATCACAGAAAGTGCACCAGCGCGTCCCTCAAGAGTCACCTGCCAGGTAAAAGCATCGCCTCGTGCCTTTTCCGATTCAAGCTCTTTGTTGGAGCGCGGGAATGAGTTGCGCCAAAGAAGCAGCATACGAGGTAAGAGACCCTTGACCACCGGCGAACCGAGGGTCATGATTGCGCCAATTAGAAGCCAGCCCGCCTGGGTGCGATGCAGCGACATGCGACTATTCTGGGAAGCAGAACGCAGCAGTTCCTCGGCGCAGTTGAACACCACTTTGCCCTTGGTGTGCGGTATGCCCAACGGTGAGTGGCGTGCGCTACCCAAAATGGCCGCCAAGGCGCAGCTATAGCCCGCAATGGCCTCTGGCGAAGAGCGCATCTGTTCCATGGCATCGATAAACCGATCAATCAGTGGTGTTATTTGGCTGGGGACCGCAATGCAGCAGCTCCTCAGGCACCACGCAGCCGCTAATCGAGCTGCAGCACAGGGATGAACCAGCACCGCACAGGTGGCATCGATGGCGTTCAGTGATTGATCTGTTAGTAGATTCTGTGCTGTTGTGCCCAGTCCAATGAACAGAGAGCTAAGCTCTTGCAGGGCACAGACTAGCAAGTGTTGACTGAATAGCGTCTCCTGGTTCGAGTCCTTGGCATTCTCGGGGTTGAAATCAATGGAGTTCATTTGCTTGGCCACCAAATGTATAAGTTCCTTGCAGGCGGCGCTTTGAGCCTTTTCCCCAAGCATTTTTCCTATGGTCGAGCGTAGAATAAAGTTAATGCATTTACGCGAATAGACGGCATCCACATGTGAGCAAGCCGCCTTCGGATTGGCCACCAAATCCAGTACATGGGCTAGAAATGTGCTCAGTTGCCGTTCCAGCCAAACGCTGCCCATGAACTGCACAAACACCACATAAGCATGTGTTACACCTACGCGCACCTCACGATTAACGCCAGAGCTGCCTTTGATGATCTCACCGGTGCCCTTAAGAAATGAGGCACCCCCACGTAGAAATCCAGCCATTAGAATGTTCAATGCTTCGTCCAATGACACCAGACGCAGTGTGCCGCCTTTAGCTGCCTGCAGTGCGGCAACCGCCTGAGCATGAGCCGATTTCTTGTTGCCCGCCGCCTCCGCCAACTGCTGAGTGTAGGCCAAGAGCGTGCCTAGCAGCTGAGCTACAGCACAGCGCACCTCATAGTTGCTACCGTCGAATGCGCGAAAGCACAGATTTCCCAGACTCTCCAGCTCCGTTTGATACAAAAATGGTGCACTATAAATCATCTTCAGAATGCAGCGAGCGGCTGCAACTCGCACGGCCATCACGCGGTCGAGCAGGCAATGCTTAGCCGCCTTGTAAATGTCCTTGTGCACATTGGCAATCGCCGTGCCCATGCCGGCGCTCACCTTCTCCAGCGTATGCATGATTTCGATGCGAGCCTGCGACTCAGCATTTCGCAGTGTGCGAATTAGGATCTGTACGGTGTCCTCGTAGGTGCGTCCCATCATGCGTCCCAATTTCTCGTACATCGAGCCCAATACGCAAATGGCAGCACTGTGATCATCAAGTAATAATAAAATAAATGGCACCGATAGGAGGAGAGGTAATGTGCAAGGCTACTTACAGCTTTGTGGGCAAATAGCTGGGTGAGTCATCCTTGTTCTTCAGTATATCATTGCAGGCGTTGACCGTATCGAATAGCATAAAGGTGTCGCCCACGGAGAAGAGTGTGGCCAGAGCGCTGGCAATAAGTTTACGCATTGGTGGCCCAGGTGCACCTTGTATGCGCTCCGACAGCTGCTGCACGAGCTTCTTTTGCCCGGTCTTGATCTCATGCTTGGGCAAGTGTGGCAAGGATTTTTCTAAATAACGCAGCCATTCCAATTCGAATACGGCACGTTTGTGTTCCGGCAACTGCTTCAGAGCCTCCTCGTTAAGCGTTAGAGTGTGGGCGAGTTCCATTTCGTCGTGTGGAGTTTTTGCCTCTTCTGCACAGTAGGTCGCAGCTTTGTCAGCAGCGGTGTCGTCACTATGTATAAACGATCTGCAATGCAAATGGAATGTTTTCATTAATTAAAATACATACTCCATACTTTGTGTGCGCGAATGATGATGAACAGCCGTTGCTCGTATTTCGCGACCTTTCTTCCCTCTGCACCCGACAGCAATCGACATGCGCTACTATTTCGACATCTGTGTATTCAATCTGTTGTTTATCGATAACTTGCAGCCCGTCATTGCTTCCTCCGCTACTCTTTACACATTTGTGTAAGTGATCAATTCAATTTGGTGCCTATCGATAACTCGCAGCCCGCCATTGTCATAGACCTTGAACTTGCCGGACCGCACAAAATAATCTCACAAAGGTCACAACGTCATAGGCAAGAGCCCATTAGCATTTGTTCAATTGAAAAAATCGTGCATCTAACGAGCTACTAAATATAAACAATGTCGCTTAATCATCGAGCTAAATATTGCATTACACACGTTACTAGGGAAGCTGTGTGCGCTACGACAATAAGTGCAAGAAGCTGTCGCCTTGAGCGCGTTTAAAAGCAAATCGTTGACATAGATATGCAAAGCTAAACAACATGTACATACGTACGAATAACGTATACATAAAAAGTCAAGAGGAACCGAATTTCAACGGAGCGAGAGAAGAGGTTGGCCCCAAAACAAAGACATGAAACGCCAACCGCCTTTGTCCTCTTTTGGCACCACCAAAATGTTGGGCGCCGGTTGTTGAGGCCATGGTTATTGTTATGAGGCAGCCAAGAAACACAATGGGGTAACGTTCTAAGGACTACGACTACACCGAGGGGCTTTTATTTGCGGTCGACGCTCAAGTGTTGCATATACAAAATCAAATCCATACGTACTATAAGAAAGCAAGAACAGAACAACTGACGCCTGCGGGCTTGGGTTACATAAGACGAGTTACTGTTTGCTACCCAAAAGAAGCACAGCTCCAGCTCTCTGGTCGTGTGGGCATCCTCACACGAATGAAGGAAACAAGTAAAACCTGTAAGGTGCAGCAAATAGGAAAATGCAACCACTAAAAAAAAAAACTCAGACTGCAGATTGTGGCATCATCCACGTTCCACCCTATTTTGGGCTTTGATTTGATAGAGCCAGAGTAACCCAACCCAACCCGCACAGTCTGTGCCCCGGGACCTCCAGCGTGGTGGTAGTTTGCATTTGTTGTTGTTTGTTGCAAGATTTATTTACCTGCGCGCCTCATTGATGACTTTGCGCAGGAATTGCGGTGTGCGTGCAAAGTTTAAGTTTTCCATTGCATTTACAACTTTAATATTGCGAAACTTTCTTTCTTTTGTCCAATTACTTGCCGCTGCTTGCTACTTTCACACAAATCGATAACTTTGCTACATGTCACTTTGCTTCGGCTACACAAAAATTACATTTGCCAACAATTATTTTGCGCTATATTTCAATTCTTTACAAATGGTTGAATTATTAATTTGGTTGGCTTTTAATAATAACTATGCAGTAATTGCGAAAAACTCGATGTTGCTTTCGCAAATTAATTCGTTTGCAACAACAGCGAGCGGCACTTGCTACGCGCATCAAATCCAAATGGCAACTGCGGAAGCATAGCAAAGAGCGGCAACTCAATCCGCAACGCCATAATCGTCACAGTTCAGAGAGTTGTTGTGTTGGATGCTACGTCTGGCTTCAACAAGGAATGAAATGTGACGTCACAACTGTAGTACTTAAAAAGTTGGAGTTTACATGAATTTATGGTAATTTACAATGATTATTATCGACGGAATATCCACGCATTCATGATGTCACCAGCCAACAAAATATGAGTAATATTGTTATTATTTGAATCTTGAGGCAAAGGCGACTGGCTGACTGGTTCAAAAATAAAAAAAACAGAGCACAAAAGAGCGCCATAGACCCCACAAAGAGAGCTTGTCGCTCATTTTTATTCGCTCTTTTTCTTTATATCTTATGCTTGTGTGAGTGCGCTAGGCATTTATAATGACGTCGTCACAGCTGTTGGCAGCAGCCTGTAAAAAACTTGAAAAGTCGTTATCGATAACAACATTGTGGGCGGACTATCAAATTGTGTCAATGTGTCAAAGGGCAGCTTCAAATGAATACTTTATCATTTCGAATTTATTACGATGTAATGCAAAAATACTTAGAAACTAGGGCAAAAACTGCATGCTGGGTATATTGATAAGCGCCTTAGACGTGGCACTGTTCGGATTGCCAAGGTCTTTAATGATGCCTCGCACCCGGGCAACAACATCGCTGCGCTGGATATCGCCACGGTTTAGCATGCGCTGGAAAAGTGTGTGCAATTGCCGCGTTGACGAGGAATTGGAGAGCTCAAACAATTGCTGGATCAAATCCTCAGAGTATCCCTCGTATTTACTGAGATTGGCCGCTTTTGCGTCACGCTTCAGCAAATCATAGACCAGCAGAAAGTCCACATACGGCTTTGTCGGTGGCACTCGTTTCTTGCCCGCCGTTGAAGTACTGCTCCAACGATCCATTGCCGATTCCACATCGAATGCGGCACGACCATAATTATCGTCATACAAACGCAGAAAATTATCCAAAGATTCAACATCGTTGGTGAAATCATCATGCAATGCTTCCGTTTGAATATCGCGAATTAGCGAAAGAGGCAATTTGTCAAAGTCCGTGGCATCGTGAATTTCATTGAACAACGCTTCGCCTTCCAGCGCAGTCGTTGCGCCTGCTCGAGAGCTATCTGCCACTGCAGCTGGGGCAAAGACAGCAGGTCCATGCGGTGGCGTTGGTGCTGCTGTCGGTCTCTCGGTGCTTGTTGAGCGTTCCGGGGTCTCCCACCAGCTGGGTGGTTGCCACCAACTGCTGGTGCTGCCCGAGGGGCGTCGGGTGGTCGTAGAGGGTCGGCCACTGGGGGGCACAGTTGTTGTTGGTGGTGGCGTGGGAGGAAGAGGCGTGCTGCTTGGGGCCTGCTCCTCGTCTGATTCCACGCTGAATGGCGGTTCTGCGGTGGTGCTGTAGAGCGGTTCATATTGCAAGAGATCGATGTAGTAAGCCAATGCCTGCATTGAGGCAGGCAGATAACTGTTGAGCAAATTTGCAGACTGGCCGGGCGAAAGCAGCCCCAGCAGTACAATTAAAATCCAACTGCGCATTTCACTCAAATTTGTTTGCTGTCGGGTTTTGGAAGCGATTTGGACGACTGAAAGACAGTTTGTTAACTAAAAGTTGGTAGCAAGCAGCACAAATCTTTAGACACTGAAGCTGGTTTTTCGAAATGGATGCTCGTGCTAAGTCTGAAATACCCTGTACCCGAGTACTGTTTAATTCGAGTAGCACGATACGCTCGCTAAGAAAGCGAGGAATTTTGCACATCAATTGAAATATTTTATCAACTATACTTAACTTATCACGAACTCGGTCTTACAAATCTGCTCCCCTCTTTTTAACACGCTGTAAACTTTCTGCTTACACGATTGCAAATATTTTGTTGAAGATCTGATCTGTTGAAACGAAAAATGGAAGTGGATTTTTTGGGCAATTATTTTCTTCTGGTCTTAGAAGAAAGAAGTTTAAGCAATATGAATCTCCCATTAATTTTTCAAGAAAATAAGTTAGGAGTAAGGTAACAATCCATTCGAATTCATTACTGTAGTTTTAACTCATCACATAAAATAAAACTATATATACAAATCGTGAAAACTCCTTAAGCGGACACATCGTCAGTTGTTGTAAGACATTTAGTATAATTTTCAAAACATTTTTGCCTCTTTTGAACTGATTGTGACATATGATAATTTCACAATAATAATCGGTATAATCCAACATCAAACAGCTTCTAGCTATTTGTTCCAGAGTATGTTTAAGTCGCATATTTTTTCTTTTGTGTTGGTATTTTTTTCTTTTTTTTGGCAAACTTGTTAAACAGAGGCCAGCGACCGCTTTGGGTTGCGTCAAAAATTTTGGTAGCCGTCGTTGTCCTCAGGCGTTGTTCTTGGAAAGAGTGAAAGAAGTTCGAGTGTGTGCTGTAAACCAGTTTGGGGATGGGCGAAGGCGTCTGTTAAATATTTATAAGGGGCATTTGTATAAACCTGATTGTATGCCGCATAAGTGTTGTTTTCTTTTTGCCAAATGAATGAGCAGGCAACGCATATTACATCAAAGTGCAATTTGAACTCAACTGCACAGTTTGGGAGCAACTGATAAATGCAGATGTCGCTCGCGTTATCGACCAATTGGCCGGTAATCGAGAGCAGCAGCTGTTCGCCGGCAATCAAAGTGCGAGCGAGACGGCACAAACCTGTTGTGCCATGTATACGTCACAGACAGTCTGTTGTTGTTATTCTTCTGTTGGCTAGGCTATGTTTTCGCTTTTTCGGACATAACAGCAAAAAATGGAACAAGGTAAGCAGGCCATCGACACTCAATATAGCGGAGCATTTAACTAATAACAGCACACACAATGGAGACGACACAGATAAGCTAATAATTGTAGATTTCCACAAGCAAAGAAAGCCAAAATGACACTTACGATTAATACTTAATGTTATCTGGGAAACTATACTTATTGGTGTCGTGTCGTGTTGTCGCAGTCTCAAATGACAGTGGAGCACCCACACACACACCCACATTTACATACTCACAAGCACACACTGTGAACGCATTGACAAATGTTCATATTGCATTAAATTTATGTGCAAGTCGATTGTGAAACTCACCGTTTTACAGTTTGCACATTCACTTGTTGGATTAAAAACCCTTTATCACATGTTTAATGCTTTTATTTTAAACAATTACACGCAATTTTCACTTGAAGCAAATTCCACTGCGCGTTGATATGTGTTTGTGTATGCGTCAAAGCGATAGCAATGTAAATAATCGTTGCTAGGCAGACCGATAACGGGCAGCAATTATCGAGCAGAACAGCTGATGCCACAAAGAAACATCGATAACATCAGATTACACGTGTTGAAATGTTTAGCTTTGTGTGATTTATATTTTCAATTTATTTTGCGAGGAAATAAGTACTAAGATAACAATATAAAATGGCCCGACGACCAGAGCATTCTGCCCCACCGGAAATTGTTAGTAGAGTCCTTATAAAAATGAAATGCACTTTATATTTTCTTTATTTTGCAGTTCTACAACGACGATGAAGCCAAGAAATATTCGACAAAGTAAGTAAAAGTGAATGAAATGCAATTGAACCGTTTTACAGAATTATATTCCCTAAAAGCACACGCATAATTGAAATTCAGGTTGAAATGGCAGAGCGTGCCCTGGAACTGCTAGCGCTCCCCGATGACGATGAATCGCGTCTAATTTTGGACATTGGCTGCGGCTCCGGACTCTCGGGTAGCGTTCTTGAGGACAGTGATCACATGTGGGTCGGCATTGATATATCCAAGTCGATGCTGGATATTGCAGTCGAACGCGAAGTTGCTGGTGATGTCATATTAGGCGACATGGGAGAGGGCATGCCATTCAAGCCCGGCACCTTCGATGGCGCGATTTCCATCTCAGCCTTGCAATGGCTATGTAATGCTGACAAATCCTATCACAACCCACACAAGCGCCTGCTGAAGTTCTTTAGCACATTGTTTTCGTGCTTGACGCGTACTGCACGCGCTGTCTTCCAGTTCTATCCAGAGAATTCCGACCAGATCGAAATGGTCACTGCCCAAGCCATGAAGGCGGGCTTCTATGGTGGCCTGGTAGTAGATTATCCAAACTCAGCAAAAGCAAAGAAGTACTATTTGGTGCTGATGACAGGCGGTGCAGCGGAATTGCCACATGGCTTGGGTAAGACTTCCTTGCACTTACATAGTTGGAATTGTAATCTATCGAGGTATTTTTTAGGATCACCGGAAGAAGAGCGTCGAATTAACTACATCAAGAAGCGCGATGCTTGCCGCGATGCACGTGGCAAGGCGCCAAAGAAGTCACGTGATTGGATCTTAGCCAAGAAAGAGCGACGTCGTCGCCAAGGGCTCGAGACACGTCCAGACACTAAATATACGGCTAGGAAACGTAGCGGACGTTTCTGAGAACTGCAGAATACATCTATAAACCAAAATATTTTACACACGTATTTATTTAAACAATTAAGCATAGAGTTGTAACATTGAACTGGACCTTAGCACTATACACTGTCTGCCTTTGGTACCGGCTCCTGGTTCTTTCTGTGAGCTTCTTTGGCCCTTTGCTTGGGCGTATCATAAGAAGACTCTGCGACAAACATCAGATACACAGCTACGCCTGCGAAAATGAACGTCAACATCACTAAATCATTCTGACCAGATATTCTGCTATTTTCTTTTTGAACTCGCTGACGCTCATGTTTCTGCTGGGCCGCCTGTCGTCTATCAAAATTTTTGCCGTAGTGAGCTCGACTCCATTCGTCAAAATCATAAATGGGAGTACGACCTTCAGTGTCGACGACTTTGGATTTCGTGAACCGCGACTTGTAGAACTTTGTCTGTGGATCGTCTTCAACTTCCGTTTCCTTGTCAGCGTTTTGTACATCTTGCGCGTACCGCGATCCTGTCGTATGCACGATTCCTTTGTCGTATAGACGACGCAGTCGATAGTTTCCTAACACCTCGTAGGCCTGAGTGATTTCGCGGAATTTGAGAGCGGCAGCTTCGCTGCCTTCATTACGATCTGGATGATAGACCATGGACAACTTATAATACGCTGCCTTGATTTCATTCTGCGTCGATCCCTTGCCAATACCCAAAGCATCGTAGTAATTGGCTTGCCATAGCGCCTGTGTTGCATAGAGACTGCGTGCAAGTGGTCGCCAGATATGCTGGCTGTAGTGCAGCATACCTTTGAGAGACTTCTATTGACGCGCTGACAGCTTTGTTTTTATTGTTATATCACACAATATTTTGCGGACCAAAACAAAACGAACAGCTGTTTGCACCTGAACTTGACCCAACTTGTATCGATTTCCGATTACATATTGTTATCGGTGAGCCAGCATGTGAGTAGCAAGCAGTTCGATATCTGATCAATTTGAAGACCATGCATACTGGGATGCTGATATGGATGTTTTCACGTTTTCATAATAATATCGATAGTTTCTAGAATTCTTTAATAGTGATAAAATGCAAATTGCGGAATGTGTACTTTATGGTATAAAAATGCTAAACTATTTATGGAGCATCACGAAACGTTCGATTTTTTAACGGCAATCAGTTAAAGATTTGTTGAGAAGAACAAATAACCGGCTGTTACCGATACCCTAATTTATACACACGTTCTGGAAATGAAGTATGAACTGGAAACAATTATGGGGTCACATTTCTTCGATGTTAAATCGCATTTATCAAAAATGTTTGTGCTCACACCCCAACAAAAATGTTTTTCACATTTATTTAATTATTATTGATTATTTGGTTGCAAAAACATCGATGTTTGTCATAACACACCGATTTCAAAACTATTTCAAAATAATCGAGTCACCGATAGTGGCAATCGATGTTTGCCCACTTCCACTGTTCGTTTTGAGCTTTAAATAATATATATTTATATATAGAACATCCCATCGGTTGCTTGATCTTTTTTGAACACATCGTGCCTGTTTTTCTCGCTAGTCTGTTTGCGATCATACGTATGTGTGAGTGAGTGTGTGCGTGTGCGGTCGGGTCGAGAAGTTTCTGTAGCTATTGAATTTAGGCCAAACGGTTTAAGAAAAGCGCATATCTACTCAATTTCGTGACTCATTTGGATTGCTGCTTTAGAATTTCGATCGTACACAGCTGAAAAAATTGGTTTTCATTCAGAAAATTGTATAATCATGACTACCGATGACACTAGCGCCGCCGCCATCAGTCACAAAGACAAGGGCAACGAAGCATTTAAGGCCTCAAAATGGGCGGAGGCAGTGCAGCAATACAGCTTGGCTATCAAACTGGGCGCCAAGCACAAGGAGCTGCCTGTGTTCTACAAAAATCGTGCAGCCGCTTATCTCAAACTGGAGGAGTACACGAACGCCGTGGACGATTGCACCGAATCGTTGCGTCTGGCTCCGAACGATCCCAAAGCATTATTTCGACGTGCGCAGGCATATGAGGCACTGAGCAAGTCGGAAGAGTCCTATAAGGATGCCACGGCGCTATTCAAGGCCGATCCGGGAAATAAATCAGTCCAGCCAATGCTTCAGCGTCTGCATTTGATTGTACAGGAAAATGCAGCTCGTAATGCGAAAACCTCCACCAAAGTGCAACAAATGATGGAGCTTGCCTTCGACATAGCAGCGCCCATTGAAAAGCGGCGATCGGCGGCCAACAATCTTGTGGTACTGGCAAAGGAACCAACTGGCGCCGAGCTGATGTACAAGGAACAGTGTGTGCCAAAGATTGCGACGCTGGCCAAAGTGGAGAAGGATCAGGAGATCTATCTGAATATGGTGCGTGTCGTGGCCTCGCTGTGTGAAAATTGCGTAGAGCGCACCAAGGGCGTACTCACCGAGCTGGGCATACCCTGGTTCATGCGTGTGCTCGACCAAAAGCACGAGGATTGCGTGTCCACAGCCCAGTTTTGCCTGCAGACCATCATCAATGCGTTGTCTGGGCTCAAGAACAAAGCAGACGCTAAGCCTAGCAAGGAACTCTGTGAGCGCCACAGCCGGGAGATTGATACGCTACTGACCTGTTTGGTTTACAGCATCACGGATCGCACGATTTCGGGCAAGGCTCGTGATGCTGTTATTGAGTTGCTCACACGAAATGTCCACTACACGGCACTGGAGTGGGCAGAGCGCTTGGTGGAGGTTCGTGGCCTGTGCCGTTTGCTAGAGGTGTGTTCCGAGCTGCAGGATTACAAGTATGAAAGTGCGATGGACATAACAGCCTCTTCGAGCACTATTGCATCAGTTTGCTTGGCCCGCATCTACGAGAACATGTATTACGACGAGGCCAAACTTCGTTTCACAGACCAAATCGATGAGTTTGTCAAGGACAAGCTGTTGTCGCCCGACATGGAGTCCAAAGTGCGTGTTACGGTAGCAATTACAGCTCTACTCAGCGGTCCACTCGATGTTGGCAATCAAATAGTGTCCAGAGACGGTAAGATAAATGAATACATGAGGTTATTCTCTTTGTACTCACTACTTTTTTGTAGGTATTCTACAGATGATTCTGGCCATGGCTACCACGGATGATTTGCTGCAGCAGCGCGTAGCCTGTGAGTGCCTCATCGCAGCCTCCTCGAAAAAGGACAAAGCCAAGGCGTTGTGCGAGCAGGGAGTGGAGATTCTCAAGGGTCTCTATCACTCGAAGAACGATGCAATCCGCGTACGCGCTCTGGTCGGTCTTTGTAAGCTGGGCAGCTATGGCGGCCAAGATGCAGCTATTCGACCATTTGGGGATGGCGCTGCCCTAAAACTGGCAGAAGCTTGCCGTCGTTTTCTCATCAAGCCCGGCAAGGATAAGGATATTCGCAGATGGGCCGCCGATGGCTTAGCGTATCTGACATTGGATGCCGAGTGCAAGGAGAAATTGATCGAGGATACCGATTCCATACATGCTCTAATGGATCTGGCCCGTGCCGGCGATCAGTCGTGTCTGTATGGCGTCGTCACCACTTTTGTGAATCTATGCAATGCCTACGAGAAGCAGGAGCTAGTGCCCGAAATGGTGGAGCTAGCCAAGTTTGCCAAGCATCACATACCGGAAGAACATGAGCTGGACGATGTCGATTTTGTTAATAAGCGTATTACGGTGCTTTGCAACGAGGGCATCACCACAGCCCTCTGTGCTCTGTCCAAGACCGAAAGTCACAATTCTCAGGAGCTGATTGCACGCGTGCTTAATTCTGTGTGTGGACTACAAGAGCTCCGCGGCAAGGTTGTACAAGATGGAGGTGTTAAGGCGCTGTTGCGACTTGCTCTCGAAGGCACCGAAAAGGGCAAGCGACATGCGGGTCAGGCGCTGGCACGCATTGGCATTACCATAAATCCAGAAGTGGCGTTTACGGGCCAGCGATCGCTGGATGTGATAAGGCCGTTATTGAGTCTGCTTCATCAGGATTGCACAGCACTGGAGAACTTTGAGGCGTTGATGGGGCTTACAAATTTGGCCAGCATGAATGAGAGCGTGCGTCAGCGCATCATTAAGGAACAGGGCGTGTCAAAGATTGAGTTTTATCTAATGGAGGATCATTTGTTGCTCACGCGTGCTGCTGCCCAATGCATCTGCAATATGGTCATGTCCGACGATGTGGTGAAGATGTTTGAGGGCGACAACGATCGAGTGAAATTTCTGGCCTTACTCTGTGAGGATGAGGACGAAGAAACGGCTACGGCCTGTGCTGGCGCTCTGGCCATGCTCACTTCTGTCTCGTCCAAGTGTTGTTCGAAAATTCTCGACAGTTCCAGTTGGTTGAACATACTGCACACGCTTATTGCTAATCCCAGCCCTGCTGTGCAGCATCGTGGAACTGTCGTTATCCTCAATATGATCAATGCTGGCTCTGAAATTGCCAAGAAACTCTTCGACACTGATATTATGGAACTGCTCAGCGGGTTGAGTCAGCTGGCCGATGATACGCGTGCCAAGGCTCGCGAGGTGGCCACTCAATGCATGTCGGCAGCGGAACGGCAGCGCATCATCGAGAGATCCGATGACGTCGAAATACCCGACGTCTTTGCCGAGAGTGCCAAAATCACCGAAATTGTCGATGACGATTGATCAGTTGATCGCATTTGATTCAATTTCATCGTTCATACGTCCATCTACACTGTACACATCAAGCAATATAATTTATATATTTATTTCTCTCAATTTGTACTTAAGCCAAACGTTTTTCATTAATATCATGTACGAATTTATAATAAATTCAGCATATGTTTTGTTTAAATTGCGCAGTTTACACGACTGGTAATATCATGTACGAATTTATAATAAATTCAGCATATGTTTTGTTTAAATTGCGCAGTTTACACGACTGGTAGGTGCTCTTTTCAACATATGGGCATTTCATATTACTTTTATTAGTAAGCAAAGTAAATATCCCCCAGAATTTTGACTCGTCGATAAGACATACAACGGTTTAAATAAAAAAAAGGGTTATTATTTCAAAGAGCATTTTTGCTAATGAGCATTCTTACTATATGCTTATGATGAATTTAAATCTTTGGAGTGATTTAAAGAAACGAATTTTCAAAACCAACAGAATTACCCTGAAATAAAATTTGTCAAGTAGTACATCGTAACTTTATCTGAAATCAAATTGACCCCACACATCGTAAGTTGAGAACTATGTATATGTTCAAAGCCAAATACGCCGCTTTAGTTACATATATAGTATTGCATAGTTTAGCAATTATTTGTTAAAGCGATGTATAAATTCAGCAATAAGGTATATGCCGCTTCCTCTCATTGACTGGCTGCACAATTTTGGCTTTATTGAGCAATGGCAACTGCAACTGCAACTAAAAGCTCAACAAGGCTTGTGGCATGAAGCTGCGTGGCGACTGTTTTAATTTGATTTCATTTCGATAGATGCCGCTTTTATTCCGTGGCCCCTTATTCGTGCTCATGCTCGCCAGCAGAGTCAGCATACAAAACATAATATTAGTTGCATTTAAGGATTTGGACGGATTTTATGCATTGTTAATGGAAGTTCAGACTCAGTTAGATGTTGAATAGAGTTAACTGATTCATGAGTCTGGGTAATGTTATATGTTCCCACATTGTAACTGGTAGAGCTGCAGCTGGAGTGTTCATTCCATCACTTAAACTGACATTAGTCGTCGGCCGACGGAAGAACATCTAATGCACAAATAATTGCAGTAGCAGACGTCAGTCAGTCAGTAGCTCGGCAGAGGATTCACACTGCTGCCTGCTTCTTCTCTCTATCTCTTAGTTATTTTCAAATTGCTCAATTTCAATGAAATATTATTAAATAAATTAATGTAGCGTTAATTCATTTTGCTTTTCTAAAGAAAATAGCTGTAGTTCTTGAGACCTGCTGAGCTGCAACACCTGTAACAGTTCATCCTAATTCTAACACCAATTGCAATCCCATCTCGGTTTGTCTTTTGCTGAACGATAACTATGTCATGAACGTAATACAATTCCTATATACTGAACGTATACATTTGTATATACTTTCCAGTTGGCAAGATAATAATGCCTTGGTCGACCCCTTTCAATGCAAGTTTGACAGATATGTGTACGCTGCTTTAACCCAATTGGGCTTTGGTACGAGTAATTGTAATTTGCATTTGTTTGGCTTGGGCTCTGGCCCAGAATATGACAATTGATAGACTTGATATGGTCCTATAAGCAGACTACAATTGACAAAGTTGCAGACTGTTGACACGCACACAATAACAGGTATTTATCATAAAGTATGGAACATTCATAGCCGTGGCGTATTTATAACTGTTCTAAGTCGATGTCTATTTTGTTAACAGAAAGCTAATTTAATAAATTATTTTCAAATATTCACGAAATATATACATATATTCTTGATCAGTGTCAACAGCCGAGACGATATAGCCATGTCCGTCAGTCTGTCTGTATGAACACCTGGATCTCAGAGACTATAAGAGTTAGAGCTACCAAATTTGGTGACAGTACTCTTATAGGTCCTACGCACATCAAGTTCGTTTTAAATTTTTGCCACGCGCCTTTCCGCCCAAAAAAACTGTAAAAATCATTGAAAATATTTTAATAATTATAATTATTATTATGCATACCAAAATTCAGTGCTTTAGGTCATTCACACACTTAAAATGTCCATATGCATTGGGCACAACAATTTTAATAAATAATTCAACGAATAACTTCTGTTCTACTTATCCGATTTTTACCAAAATTACAGGGTATATTAAGAGTGTTAATCGCAGATGGGTTACCAAATTACACATCATTACATAAAGAACTTTTGGAGTTATATGCAATTTACATAAAAAAACTTGACTTTTTCTAGATTAATGCTTATTTTGGGCGAGGGGGTCGAGGGGGGCGTAGCATCCAACTTTTGAAATAAACTTGATCTGCGTAAGGAATGAAGAAACTTATTTACCAAATTTGGTGTCTCTATGTCTTATAGTCTCTGAGATCAAGGTGTTCATACGGACAGACAGACGGACATGTCTATATCGTCTCGGCTGTTGACGCTGATCAAGAATATATATACTTTCTGGGGTAGGAGATGACTCCTTCTGCCTGTTACATACATTTTCTATTGGCACTAAGTTATAATACCCTTCTACCCTATGGGTAGCGGGTATAATTAAGTTTCAATCAGCTAACGCTATGGATTTTCTTTTATCAGGAGATCAAGATGTCAGATTGATCCGCATTTGATGTTATTTACTTCTTTTTCCGTTCTCAGCGCTGGACTCTCATGCAATTGTATTATCAGCCAATTAATGTGTGATATTCGCATTGAAAAGTGAAATTTTGCAACTGGTCAGCTTCTGCTAGATGCTGGAATTGGTGTTGATGATGTTGCTGGCTGGCAGTTCCGTAATGATCTTATATCAATGGATTACCAGACCACGCGTCGCGCATATCGTGGACCACTTGCACTTTCAATACTGTGTGGAAACGCATTCTACTTAAGCAACTTTCATTATGTTTCTTCGACTTTCGTCCAATCGGTCATTGTGAGGAGTCGTTCGTTCGCCTTCGGGGCCCATGCTATTAATACCCATCCGCCTCGATTGGGGCTTTGAAATTTGCATATTTTCCGCATGCACAGACGAGGAGGCGTCGCTCTCTTACTTGCTCTCCCTCCTTCAGTGTGTGGCAGGCAGTTTATTCAACAAA
This sequence comes from Drosophila immigrans, assembly GCA_963583835.1. Lineage (NCBI taxonomy): Eukaryota > Metazoa > Arthropoda > Insecta > Diptera > Drosophilidae > Drosophila > Drosophila immigrans. Next base: position 28,352,209 of record OY757142.1, on the reverse strand, counting down.
AATATTGACATGAAAATCGGCTTTCGATTTTTTATATGCGAACGTGCGACAAATTGTTCGTCGTCGCGCCGTTGCATTGCTTGTTGCTTGGTGCTTTGTGCATGGTGCATGTTGTGGATGCTGCAGTTGCTCCACAAAACGAGATTAAATGGAAAGTGAAGTTGCGCATGCGTCGCCAATCAAGCGCAGCGTTTGGACTCGACTTGGACCGGCTGTTGGGTCTCGCAATGTCTCAGTGTCTCCATTTCTTAGTCTCTCGCCTGTCTCAGTTTGTCTGCGTAATTAGGACAAAATGTCTAATGTTGACCAGACCAAAAAGTAAATACTCGTACTTGTTTGTCGTCTTGGTTCGTTTTCGACTTACGCACATGGTGATCATTTTACAAAGTAAACTGCAACTGGCCTTAAGCGTGCTGCAGCTGTTGTTGTTACTTGTGGTTGTGTCTGTTGTTGCAGTTGCTGTTGTTGTTGTTGTTGTTACTGGACTTAAGCCGATCCATCTGGCCAGTTGTGGTAAACGCAACTTTTACTCAAGTGGAAAGTTCTTCTGTCAACGCTTTGATTTGATTAGCGGCAGACGCGCCAACAAACCATTCGACAAAGGGACAGGTGAAGTGGGGCGATGGGTTGGGGAACGAGAGGAGGGAGTTTTCATGCTAGATGTTAGTGAGAAAGTGAAGATTATGGAAACTGAAAGTTGATTCCACTTGCGACTTTAATCAATTAAACATTTGGCAATGTGAGTAGAAATTGAAAACTTTAATCCTAGCTTAGATTCTGTTTATAAAGTTGTAATAGATTGATACATTTTTCAATCTTCGAAAGTTATCACATCTTTTTTACTGTAGGTGTCAGTGGAAGAGCGAAACTTTCAATACAATGATATACCCTTTTAAGTAAGGGTAAACTACTTATTGCTGGATATCTCATAACATTATATACACATACATACATATGTACGTGCACAGATAGACAATAGAAATACTGTAGGTGAAATTAAATGAAATGACCATTGAGATTATCACTGCTATTATTGGTCTATTTATAAATATATATTAATATAAACAGAATAAAGTTAAACAAATTGATTGATAATTACAAATAAAACAAGAGAATTAAAAAAAAAAAAATTTTTTTTATTATCTTAAATTTAACATTTTACAATTATTTTTCTTTCTTAATTTTCAACTGTATGTGATGAAGCTAATAAACTTATTTTTTAATAATTCTGTGTTCGACCCATTAACAGATTTAAACTAATACCCAATGCTACCTAATGAAATGACAGTGAAAGCTGAGTGATAAAAATCGATGGGCATATGCGATTGAAAAAGAGAATTCATGCTCATCGCAGCTATTAGAAAAAACAATTACAAAAAGTTTTTCACACAAACAGTTTCTTTCCCCTGTGAAAATGTGCAAGTAGAAAGTTGACGTTAGCTTTTGCAATATAAACAATTAAGGTAAAAACTGCAAGCTCATCGCTCTGAATGTTGAAAATATTGCAGATGTTGGAAGTGGGATTTCCTTAACCTTAATGAGTACACTCTGATGAGTCCACAGTTTTTTAGTTTGAGAGTCATTGGATTCTATACGCTGTGTGGTCGCTGGCCAATGTCTTAAATCGCTTAACAAAAATGCCCAGAAATTGACATAAATTTAGCCAACCTGAGTGCTAGGTCTAATTATGGGTCCGCTCTGAAGTGTTACTTCACTCTTCACCCTGCCGACACAGTGATCCTCACAGTCTTCTTATTCGCGTTCTTCTTGTTCACCTTCTTCCTCTTCTTATTGTATATCTTTGGGCTTTTTTCGCTTTATTTGCTCCATTTGCAGCGAATCAAATGCCCAACAATCTTTTCAATTATTGCTTATCATTTCGAATGCATTGGGCGCGTCGATGGGCATCAAATGGTGCTTGCAACATTGTTGCCTCTTTTGCCAGTTGACTTCCAGCAGGCACATCTTACTAATGGCCCCACTGCCATATGTTGCATCTTTGAATGCTTAGCATATTTTCTGCCCAGACCCAGACCCATTTCCAGTCATTGCCCTTCTTGCTCTTCCTATCTCCACAACATCACAAATTATTGACGATATAAATTCCCAATTTTTAGTTATCGTCTGATTGAATTGCGACGAAACATTTCGCTATCTTTTGACTTTGTTGTTGGCAATTGGCCGACATAACATTTGGCAGGCACATTTGAGGGGTTTCAAGTGGCATTTCCTATTACCAATTGCTTGATTAATTGGCATGCAAAGGCAACGGAAATTATACGACTTGTCCGCACATTTTTGAGTAAGAGTTTCTGTTTGGAATCACTATTTACAAAGTTTCGGGGTAAAACTATTTTTGGAAATTGTACATTCAGGGAAAACGAACCATTAAAGAAGGCAAAAGTTGGGTCTTATTTGATGTTTCTGACTTTAATTCATTTGCTTTAAGATTGTCACTGGAGAGTTTTAATTTTATCCAATTGCAGTAATATATGTATAAAAAGAGTTTTGACTTAAAAAAATATGCGTTGTCAAGATATAGCCTTACAGTAAACCCACCCTTTGCTAAAATGTACATATTTTAATAAAATTAAATAGTTTTATTGTATTATAAATTCTACATAGTTTTTGGATATACATATTTAATTAATTCGATGGTCTTTAATTTCCGCACAATTCTATTAATTAGACAACAACCCATAAAATTATTACAATAAGAGCAATTTAACGATCGACAAGAAAAATAGATTATTTGAGTAGTACTATCATAACATTCCACAGCGTGTGCAAGAATTGCCCAACGTCTAATTCTCCCTTTAATTAACATATGTATGTAGCTGGGTAACCCCTTACACACACGCTTATACGTATGTATGTGCCAACTTGGGCGCATTTTATGGACCACTCATTAGATTGGGCTCTAGATTGCGATAGGGACTGGCCGCTCCTTTATGACGTCGACGTAGCAGTTGGAATAATATCAACAGCGTTAAAAACGCGCACGGCTCATTATTATGGGCGGCACTTTATTTAAATGCGCGCACGGCACATCATTAACAAGGCAAACGGCAACGGCAACGGCAATGGCAATGGCAAACAGCAAACGCGAGTAGTGGCATGGTATTGGTCTTGGTATTGGAGCTGTCTTGCTATAGAAAGGATAGAGGATGCGTCTTTATTAGCGGACGACCGCACGCACCGACAACAGCGACCAAAACGATTTCATAATATCTCAATTGAGTCTCGGAACGGGCTCTTTGACTGCCGGCTGGCTCCACTGGACGTCGCCCATCAAAACATTGTTTACCGCACAGTGGTGAGACAGTATGCGAAACAGTAACAATAGTAGCCACATTAAAGTTTGGAATAAAATACTTAAATATTGATCAATATTACTCTTGTTTTTTTGAGAACAGTTCAGAATTAATTTGGCAAATTAAATACGTAATTCACTTAATTTTATTTAACAAATAATAAAATATTTTCATATTAGTTGAGTATGATTTTTGAGAATCGGCTCGGATGGATCAGTGTGCAGCAGCGGCTGGCGCCTTAATTGGTTTCTTAGAACTAGCAGCTCGCCCTTCCACTTTAGTGGCGTTCTGGTTCCTGGATCTAGCATTGTCTCTATCTTCCGTATGTGGCTTCGACTCTTGTTGTGCTCACTACATACATACATATGTACATACAACGTTCTACGTACTACATACTACATTCTATGTGCGTTTGCCTATTACGCGTTGATTTCTTCTTTTGCGCCCGTCGTGCCCGCTAATTAAGGTCGTCAGCGGCCTGCGCTTTTGTGCGTTTGCAAATTACCCCGCAATTGGCTAAAGGCTATAGGCAGCCGGCGACTGAAAAGAGCTGTGCCCAGTGCCCAACGGAGAAGGGGTATGATCGGTTGCGTTAGAGCTTCACTTGGTAATTGCGTGCAATGGCTGTTGGCCCCTTGCCAGTGACTGCTAAACTGTTATTCGCTTTTATTTTTAACACAGCTGCACGTGGTCAAAATTAGTCAAAATCGAAATATACCAGGCAAACATATGTATGTTTGTTGTGCTATAAATGTATTTTCTTGTCCAAATTCATTTAAAATACACTTTTAGCAAATGTTCGCGTAATGTAACGTAATTGCCAGATGTGATCTTGAGTACATTCATCTGTATTTATTATTATTCAACTTTTCAAAATATTTGCTTAATTTAACTTATGTTTTAATATTAGTTCGCTGTGGTTTGTTTTGTCTTTTATGTTTCTGTTAAGCTCGTGGTATTTAAATAGTTTGTAATTAAACGCCCATTAAATCATCATTTGATCAATCAATCAAAGCGTGCATCATCGAAGACTGCCTCCTAACTTACTGACCACTGTGGCAATCATTTGGCAGCATTTCCGCTCATCCTTGACACAAATTTGGAAATATAATTTTGTTAGTTGTGCGTAATTATGACAGCAAATGGACATCAAAGTCGAAACAAGTCGAAAGTCAATATGCATACACAAATATCTAAAACAAGCCAAAAAAATAAGAAGCATGATAATTTGTATTGACTCACACAATGGAACCTACACAAGTCAACAATGGTTTGTTTATTGTTACAAATCATTGCCATTATTTTACGTTGATTTTGCTTTCATTTGCAAGCCATCGCCATCGTCATCGTCATCAGACCTCAGACTTCAGAGTCGCCCTCGCATTCACACTCGCAGATACATATGTACATACATACGTATACAAAGTAGTTAATTACACGAATGTATCTGTCAGACACATGCGCCAATCTTTTTCCACAAAAATGCCAGCGGCGACTGCTGCCACAGACGAAGCTAATCAACTGTTCAACTGGTCCCAACTTGCGGCATTAATAGACTCCTGCCGAAATGATATCAACAACCCAAAAATGCAAATCGTTTTAGGTAAAGCCCAAAAGCCCAAGCCTGCCTCCACGCAAGATTGGCCTTTTGGCAATAATGGTACTCCGAAATTATTAGCACTTTGTTATATTCGACTGCCACGCCTCTTTCTTGTATGAATTAGCACTAAATTCCAATAAAGGCACATGCAAACACGCTTGCGCATTTCCAGCGAGAAAGAAGCAGTTAGGCTAGGCCTAACCAAACCTGTGACCAAACCTCTTCCTTCTTCTCCTTAGATTATTTTAAAACAAAATCGGGGAATCAGCTCCTCCGATCTACGACAGTTGGTCAACCTTTGTTTCCTTGCCGAGGATTGAGGAAGTTATTTGGCTAATGGACGCATCAGCACTTGCGCAATTTATTGTTGACTTACTGTACCTGGTCACTTTTCCTCTTCAGACTTGTTTGACGACCACAGGCGACCTCAGCTGATAGTTGCTGACCGATGTGATCCGCGTTGCTTAGTGCATCATCATCATCATCATCATCATCTTCAACATCGTCGTCATAATCATCTTGACTGTCTGTTGGAATGGCATCTTCACCTTTTGCCGACTTTCCATGCTTTTGCTTTTCACTTTCTTTGCACGACGAAACTTGCCACATGACAGGCGAATTTTGGTAGCTCAAAGAAAAACCAAGGAGAAAAAAAATGATAGGAAAAATAAGAAATAAATGCAAATTGCCAGCGTGTGTCGCGACTTCCTAGCAGCATCGCGTAATTAACATTCGAGTTGTCTTTTGTTGCTGCTGCCACTGCTGGTGAAATTGTGCGCTGCGCTTTCGTAATGAGGAAATAAATGTGGCCAAATGCGTTGGCGTGGCCGTTGCCGTTGCTGCTACTGGTAACGTTGGCGTTGACGCTGGCTGCGTTGGCCACCAGACGGCTGATAAGCAGCGGCATGCGAAGACGACTGCAACAGCGCAGCTGTCTAAAGTCATTGCACCCGCTATGCTGTGGTTTCACATGCCGCCACGCTTATCATCTTGTATCGTTCAACTGATAAACTGACAAGCTTGCAATTTCGTGTCTTAAGTCTTTTGTTTCGGTCTGCTATGAGAAAAACGTGTTGGCTTTAAATCAAATGCTTAACTACTGTCATATGCATATTCGAATCCTATACAATGCCTATTATAAGCTATGAGTTATCACTCCCCGTGCCTCTTCTATAAACAGTCCGTAGCATTGCAAATGTCAATTGCTCAGCTCATCCAGCGAAATGGATGCTACGTGCATCAATGCTCGAGATACCGCTAATAAAAGTCAAGGCCCCTACTTTGGGTCTCTTCGAGAGAGGTTCCCATGTGAGTTCTTGTTGTTGCCGTTGCTGCTGCTGTTGATGCAGTGGAGTGATGGGAGGCCTCCTTGTTCTCATAATGTTTTGAAATGGTTGCCAATTAGCAACACAAACGCAACATGCTTAAAAGTAAATTCACCGGTTATTATCATTTGAATATTATTAAAAAAAATTTTTGTTAGGTTCCTTATTAAAAGGTAAAAATAAACGCTTAAATGGTATTAAATAAGTTCAAAATTCGATGTGCTCGCGATTGGCACTGATTTATGGATATAAGTTGTTTCTAAGGGATCCGAAAAACGGATTAACAAATTTATAAAAAAATCACCAATTTCTAACTATGTATATTTAAATTGCATTGTTGTTTTTAAAAGCGTGCTAAATATAATTCCATCAGAGCTCCGTCAACCGGAAACTTACAATTAAAAACACAACGTTACTAAAGTGAAGTGAAGTGCACCTTGGAGGCAGTTTGAGTATTTCAGATAATTTTTTGATTTCTTTAAAGCGAGCTAATCATAAGATCAATGCCCACTAAAGCGATGAATCTGCTTGCAAATCGAGTGGAAATGGAGTAAAATAATGTAAAGAAAACACAAATTGACAGCAGACAGAGTGAGAGAGTGCGAGAAAGAAAGAAGAATAGAAGGAGCCAGCGAATAAGAGAAATGCAACTGCAATTGCGACTGTTGGAAGTGGCTGAACAATTATGCAGCTAAATCCACTTTAGGCGTTGCCCGAACCAGCGCTGCCAAGTGATTCTAATGATGCTTCTAATGATATAGTCAAAAGAGAAGCGACTGCTCCGAGGCCAGAATCAGCGTCAGAGATAGAGGAGTTGGTAGCCAATGCTAGAATGCTAGAGCACCGTCCACTTGCATGTGCTAAAGCTTAACCCTTCAATCAGCCAGAGTGGTTAGATCAGCTTCGGCTGAGCGGAAGTATTACTGCAATATAACTGTCTGCTCTGCTTGGTTCCTGGTAGCCAGTTTACGCACCATTGGTGGGTTAGAGAAAATGTTCTAGCACCGTGTCTGCTATGATTCTATGCCCCTAGTGCCACATGCCTGCCAAAGTCAGTTTTTCCGCTTTGATTTTGCGTTAATCTTGGCTTGCACCTGTTGGTGGTAGTTTGTGTTGCTTCCGCTTGCTGCCCTCCCTCCCCAGTGAATCTGAACCTGATGCTTCCCTCTGTTGCCTGCAGCTGTCTCTACAGTCTCTACAGTCTCTGCTGCTTCTACTGCTGTTAGGTTGCTTATTCCTCCTGGTTCCCGTCAAAGCCGTTGTTCAATTTTGCGTGCCGTTGCCGCCTCTGTTATTTTAACAATCTGCCATTTAAGCGTAAAAAATGTTGCCTCGTTTCGTGCCGCAGTGTTTTGGGCTATTTGATTTGGCAATCATGGCTGGCGATCGCGCGCTTTACCCACATTGCGGATTCTGCGTTCTGCATTTTGCTATGATTCCATTTGCTTTGCTATTTCAGCTTGCAGTTTCTGTTGCTAGTTGCCTGCAGTTGCAATTTGCAGTTTGGTCTGGGCGGTGGCTGAATAGGCCACATTGCGTTTGTTTTTAGGTCCCCTTTTTGGGCACACATTTAACTTTTTTATACCCGCTACCCATAGGCAGAAGAGTATTATAGCTTGGTGCCAACAGAAAATGTATATGTAACAGGCAGAATAAGGCATGGTTGACCCCATAAAACAACCTACGCATTTTAAGTTAGTTTTAGATTTTGTTCTCTACTAATAAACACTTATTACGAACGTACCAATGGTATCGAATTTCGGTACACATAATAATAAAGGCATTTCAAATGAATTCTATAAATTTGGCTGGCATAGGGTGATAAAAATATAAGTTATTGTATAATCAATTTATAGGGTAAACATAAGAACTGTAGCTTTTCTACTTGTTTTGTTTTGTTTTGTGTGCAATATAGCTTAGCTCTAAATCGAAGGAACTAACTATGACGTATGTGGCAATGCAACGAGTTGCCAAAGCTAAGACAACTTTTGTTTTAAGCAATTAGCTGGAAATTAGATATTAGGATTAACTAAATCCACAGTCAAAAACAGAGTACAGTGCATAATATGAAGCTAAACTAGATTCAACCTATATGCTCAATAACAACCTATTGAACATTTCCATTTCTTATTTTATCAATTCTATTAAATTATATAGCCTTTGATCTTGTGATTGAAATGACAATACTGGAAAAGCAACTAAAACTCTTAAACTGTCAGCTACTAACAACATCAACATCAGCATCAGCAACAACAACTTTAAACTGCAATTGTGTAAATGATGTTCTAATACAACATCAATTACAATGGCGAGCGGCCCATGGTCGGACGGTAATGATCGTACAGCCTGCAAGATGCGTCTGCACAGTGGTTCACCATCATCATTTGTAAAGAGTTGTGAATAAAAGTGTATATGGAAGAAACATTTACCAAACAAATGTCGTGGTCATGTATGGAATAAATAACAAGAGTGAATACTGAAGTGTATTTCTTTAAACATAATAAATGAATTGATCAACTAAAAATCAAGCAAAATATTGGCTTACTGATTTACATTAACGTTGTAATCACATAATGAAGTTTGATTCTCAATTCTTGGCTTTCGTACGAAAATAAAGTGAAATAACACGAGTATAGAAAATTACAATTTCGGAAAAAGGATCCAATTGACAACCAACAATTAACAACAACAAATGTACCAATTTGGAAGCCAATATGAAAGATGCGGATAGCAGGTCCAAATTTAAGTAATAAAAAAAATTAAATAAGTTGTAGCTCGCTTTGGGGTACTTGGCACTAACAAAGCACTGTGCATATGTTTGTGGTGTGTCTGCAAAATGGAGGCTTACGGCATTCACGCCTTGTTGCTGGCTGGTCGTGTAGCTGTTATCGTTGTCGCTGCTGTACCGCTTGCTGCCTTGTCGATAGCTCGCCTTAACTCAAATCGACTCGATGCGACTCGACTGGCCTGGTAACTAGCTACTGGCAGAACATGTCCCGGCTCTCTGGGTCTTTCGTCGCACGTCTCTTGTTCGTTTTAAGCAAACAATTTCATGCATGTTGCTGCCGTTGCAACAGCAACAACAGCCAACAACCGTTTTACGCATGCGTGTGCCACAGAGCCGGGTCTTAGCATTAGCCTGTTGCACCTGTTGCCAAAGCGTACCCGGGGCCACTGCTCTGCTCTGTCGCTGCCTACGCCCCTGCTCAGTCCGCTGCCTAAATGCCGCCCAGCACCAGCAGCCGATGTACTGCTTCAGTTTATGCTTTAATTGTGGAAATTATGTGACATTTGTTTATGTTCTTGCTACTGCGTCTGCAACTGCTGTTGTAATTGTTTTTGTTTTTGTTGTCTGTCATAACTAGTAAAGTTGTAATTAAACTGGTGTTGCCTCCCCATTCTTTTTATACCTGTCTTTCCCGTGCTCATCTCCTTCAATTGCTGCCTTGAGGCGCTGTTGTTGCCGCCCATGTCTGCAATCGTCTGTCGAGACACTACGACAGTTTTGTAGGTTTTATGGTTGCAGTAAAGCTTTTACTGTTCCGTATTGCCAGCATTGACGAATAGCTGAATGGAAATAAACATTGCGCAGCAGGTCAGGCATCACATGGTTGGCTAAATAATTAAAGTGTAAACATATTATAAACAAGCTAGTTAGCTTTTTTTGTATTTGTTGTTATTTTTGGGTCTTGTTGCAGCCTCCCACAATTAACAGTGTTGCATCCCGCTGCAGCCTCTTGCTGCATTCCATGATTGTTTTATTTTGTATACGAAAAAAGTATTTCCCTGGGTGGAATCGAATCCACGTTCTCAGCGTTCGCGATCAGACGCTCTGCCTCCCGGGAACACTGCCGAATCAAAGTGAAGTGCTCAATAAACTTATGCCATTCTATAGTATATTTAAACAGTGAGTAAAAATAATTAGATTGAAATGGTGCTTATAAACGTAAGTACAATACAATTGATAGTACAATCAGTGCATGAACGAACTACTTTGAATACATTAATTGGATTGCATGTATCTGCTAATAAATACCGGGTATTATAACTTAGTGCCAACAAATATGTATGTAACAGGCAGAAGGCAACATCAAGTATATATTTTTTACTGCGCCGACATCCGAGAAGGAGTAAAATGGGTAGTTTGCATCTCACACTCAATTATATTTTAATTGAATTATAGCCAGCTCTTATATTACAGCCATGATATAGATTCTTAATTAACACCAAATATGGATTCTATGTGTAAAAGACATAAAAGACATGTACATAGTTGTACATTTTTGCAGTTACTTATAATGGACCTTTTCATTTATTTTTATTTTGATTGGGATCAGGCTAATTGATAATTGTCTATGATATTAAAAATAAATTTTCTAAAATCATCTTTCTTCATTTCAATAAATAAATAATTAAAATAAATAATTCAATATTAAAATCACTATCCAGACCAAATTAGATTTAAAGTCTTGTCGAATTAAACCAACAAAATTTATAAATACACTCTCTAGTTTTAATCCGAACCACTCTAACTGCATCTAGAGTTTTTTACTTTGATGGTTTTGGGTCATTAAGAGGCAACTTGTGGCTGCGCTTGAATCTTGAACCCCGGTGAACTTGAGCCGCCAACCGCAAAGCAATATAAAATATACATAGCAATACAACACCCACAGATACATTGTACGAGCAAGTCTCCGCTTCTTTCTCTCTTGCAGTTGCTCGTTATCATTCTCTCTTTCTATTGTAATGTTTTTTTTTACATTTATTTGGCACTATTGAGCGTTGACTGCATTACGCGCGAGTAAAAATTTATGGAGTGTTTATAATTGGGATTGTTACGTAACAATAACGGTAAGCTTCCAGGCTTAAGTCCAGCTACTTGTTATAAATCCAATTCCAATAAAACTGAAGCGTCAAGAGCAGGTCATCACATTTAGTAGGCGACTCTCATTAAATTCAAAGTTAAAATACCGGCACGTAATCCTATAGCAAGAAACAGCTACGAAACACAATTAAGGTCTACATTTTTATGGCGTTCAAACTATAAAATTTATATTATTAAATTGCTGTTAAAGCAACGTCAGCAGCATCAACTGAAAAAGTTCAACAACTGTAGCCTAACAAAAATGGATAAAAACCAAAATAAAAGCGGTAGCTTTATTATATTTTACTTATGGTATATACTTACTGTATAAATGGAAGCATATAAAATGCGATAATCAAAGCTGTAGTAACAATAGAAACAACTACAGCAATGTTAGTTATGAATATCGTTATCGGAAGTAAACAACAACAACGGGAAAACCAAAATATTCACTAACAACGAATCAATAATACACTTACAGAATACATATTAATACAAACCATTTAAATTTATTTTTACCCTTCAACCCAAGAACTTATTGATACCTTACCCTGCAAACGCGATGACAAACTCGTGATAGCCATGTTGAACTACTGCAGCAAAATCTTGTGTTATGGCCAATTGCAATTTCTCCATTGCCTCGGTCACTTTTTCTCTTTCGCTAGCGAAAAACGAAACCATCGTCTTCGTTGCCACCGTCGCCGTCGTCGTCGTCGTCGGCAACGTCGCAGTACCCGGAAATCAATCAAAGTAAGGGCATTCCACTTCAACATCGATTGCTGGATGGCATCAAATTGAAAAGGCCGACTCGACTGTTACTCTTGTTGTTGCAGTTTTTTCACTTAGCCGCTGGCGCTGCGGCCACTTAGAGTAAAAACGAAGAAAAAACAATAACAAAAAACGCACACACAGCTCCAAAAGATATGAAATGGCAACGACAACAACAGCAACAGTAACAGCAACAAAAACAAAAAAAACTCGGCACCAAATTTGTCCACTCTTTCTCTCTATCTTTCTATCTTTTTGCTTGCTCTTCGGCGCACTGCAGTTGTGCACAGCAGGTGCCAAAAGCTCTCCGTACTGTGTTGTTGAGCTTTCAGCTGTTATTTGTTTTTAACTTGCTTGCGGTTGTTTTTAATGCCGGTCGCTGTTGTTGCTGGAGCGTGTATTTTCATTGATGAAAATTTTATGGCGCGAGAGAGCAAATGAGAGAGAGAGAGTGAGAGCGTAACTTTAGCTTAGCTGCACACTCGAGGCAAAAAAAGTTGGTAAGGTTGGCAAGTTTCAACGAAGTAAATAAGTTGTTGCGCTGAAAGGTACAAAGTCTTATGGGCTTTAGTTGACTATTTCTTTGGAAATATAAGTTTTCATGAAGTCTGAGTATTGCTCTATTATGTGCAAGTCAACAGTACTCCTTCCCATTCTAGTCGCAGTCCCGTATTACTAACGCACACAATCCTCCGGTTACTACTGCAACATCTCGAAACATCTGCAACAACAATATCTATAAACAGCTGTTTTCGGCTCATGCTCTCATGTTCGTGTTGTATTGCGTTCTCGCGCCGTCGCACCTGCGCTCTCCCGCTCATCCGCTCGTAACGACAGCAACAGCAATAGCAGCAGCAGGTGTAGCGACAATACCAACTCTGCGAACAAGTCGTAACAAGTGCCGAGCGATGCTTTCGTCTGTAGCTCTGGCAGTCGTCGACATTTTGAGCCGCAGTCGCTGATCAGTTCGAAAACGACTATCGTGCGAGACAGACGTGGGGTAGACCTCAGAGCTGGTTACAAATTAATAACTTTGGCGCGACTCCCGCAGACAACAATCGAAGTGAAAAAAGCAACAAGAAAAAACAACCCAAATTGAAAAGTGCATGGCAAATAAAAAGAAAAAGTGGCGTGTGAAGCAACTGCAACTGCAACTGTAACAAGTGCAGCAGAAAAGCTCATTGTGTTTTATTCGCGTTTCGTTGAATCGTTGAAAACGTTTGCGACTTTTCAAAAGTGTTACCAAGTGTAACACCGCGATACACAGATATTGTTATCCGAGAGTGACGAAGCTCAGCAAGTGGACATGTCTGCGTCTAAATTGGAGCAGCACTCAAAGCCCATACTGAGTCCAACACGATCCCTCGACGAAGGTTTCGAAAGTGATCCGGATCGGGTTTCAACTGATTCAGAGCATCAAACAAGTGCAACTGCTAACAGCAGCAGTAGTCACAACAATAACAATGCCAGCAAGTTGGCACTGCTCAGCTCAGCGGCAACTGGCGGTGCCAGCAGCAATAATACCAACAACAGCAACATCAACATCAACAGCAGCAGCAGCAGCAGCAACACCAACAGCAACAGCAATAGCAACAATAATAGCCTGACTGAGAAGTCAGCAACGCGAGTCGGCGGCACGGCCTGCGTTACAGGCGGTGCACTCAGTCTGGCCGCACCGCAGCTACAGCGACGCGAATATTATAAGGAGCAACTGCATCATTCACAACAACAACAACAACAACAGCAGCAGCAACACCAACACCAACACCAACACCAACACCAACACCAACACCAACAACAGTCGCAACAGCAACAGCTTAAGCACCAACAGCAGCAACAACAACAACGCTTGCAATATCAGAAACAACGACAACCACTGGTGGCCAGTGCCGCTTCGAGTATTCACAATCATCGACTGGCCAGCGGCGTCACAGTGGGAGCCGGTGCTGCTGCGGCTGCAGCGGCTGGATATAGACGCGGACGACGTCTGCATGTGACCCCGCCAGCACGCAGCGCTTTGCGCTCACATTCTGTGGATGCAATTGGACGTCAGCGGCATGGCTACGATCCCAGCAGTCTGATACTGAAGCACGACGGCAATGGTAACGTAAGCAGCTGCAGTAGCGCTGGTGTCATCTCTAGCAACAGCCGAATGGTCAACTATAAGAGCACGGCGTCCGGAGCTGTTGGTTCCGTAGCGGGATCATCGGCTGCTGGCGGTCAGTCAGCGCTGTTAGTACAGCCCATATCAAGTGCTACGCTATCGCCGCTCGTGGCAGTCGGTGTAGATGGTGTTGGTGTGGAGGCTGGCGGCTCATCGCCAGTGATTGCATCCGCCACGCACAGCTTGTACACCTTTTACCCGGCCGAGGGAAATCTGCAGGTGTGGCAAACGGAATGCGGCGATCTAACCTACAAGTCGTCGAGGAACATGCATCAGTTGCACAAAGCGCCAGTATGCTGGACACAATCCATACCCAGGCAGGCTAGACGGTGAGTCCTTGGACCTTACTTTACATAACTATTTGCAATTAATGCGAGATTTAGAACTGATTTGAACCAGTTAGGTGCAGTTTTAACTTATTTTTTTTGTGATGATCCTCGCTCTACGATATATTACAATGTGATTACTAGAATGAAGTATTTTTTAAGATGTACTTGTTTTTATTCTCTTTGTGAAATTGCCTCTCAAGATTGTGACGTATTGTTTTTTCTGGCTGAACATTTTCTAGAAATTTCGACAAATTGCTGTGCTCTGGTTTAAAACTATTTAAAAGTATACGCTAATGGGTTAATTGGTTCGCTATATTTTTGGCCAACAAGTCAATAGCTATTTCATCTCAGTGTTGCAAAGTGAAAGTCTTCATCAACAACAATAACAACAACAGTAACAGCAGCAGCAGTAATAGCAGCAACAACAGCAGTTTTGGCAGTAACAACAAATTGGCTGGCCATGTCGAGGTCTGGGCAAGAGCATGTGTCATTTAACTTGGCCGCGGGGGCTGCAATTAAAATGCCTTCAAAACTGTAACAGTAAATCGATCAACAAAAAAAGAGACCGAAGAAGAAATTGTTTCACAGCAAAACCTTTAACAGTCCTTTAACAGCGCTACGAGTCTGTTATGTTTTTGCATAACACGCACTGTGTGACCCTAAATTAAAACCAAATTGAAATTTTTACGCTGCCCAAATTTCAGGCACATAAAATTAGGTAATTTGGCTCACATTGTGAGTGGATTCAAATGCTTTTGGGTTATTTTTGGATTGCGTTGCTTTGCTTGTATTTGCTTGTATGACTGTAAAACTGAAAAAAAAAAAACACACACACACACTACCGAAATGCGTTTAAAATTACAATTTTGTATCTAATGTGCAACACATCTCAGTATTGCGAAGCTAACAAAGGGACGTGATAAAAGCCTCGTTGATCCAAATGGAAATATTGAAAACTTGAAATATCCATTTTTATATATTAATTTATTTTAGTGTAGTAACTAATATGAATTGGCCTTTTTATTGCAATAATTATTTCATTTTTAAAGAAGTTTCCTTTGGTCTACAATCGTTAAACAATTTATGCCTCTCCATTTAAATTAAATCATTTCATAATATTCGTCTAATTTTCATATTCCATTTTTTAAATTCTCTGCATTTGGGCAATACAAATTCAAATGAAACCACTTTTAATTCAATCAAGTGCTGTGCAGTCTGGCTCCTTGGGAGGTAGGTGTTTGGCACAATGTAGGCGACGTTGGGATTGCATAAGGCGAGTGCATGCTAAAATGTTATTTAAAAGCCTTTTACTTTTAAAAATTACCTATCACACAAGCGCCTGGCACACCGTGCCTGGAATTGATTGACTGCAAAACTTTAAAAAGCAATTTGATGGAATGCGAATCAAAATACTTGTTGATAATTCTTGCGAAACATTCGCTGTTGTCGTTGTTGTGGTTGTTGATAAATTTCGAAATGCATTTAAAATGATCTCATATGTACGTTACAACTGGTTGCAAATCAAATCGCATGATGTGCAAATATTTTCAATGTTTTCACGAATATTGTATCAAGAGTAAAAGTTTTTATTTACATGAACAATGTGTGTTGTTTTTAAATTCCCCGCCTCTCTCTTTCTCCCTTTCCTTCACCATCCCCTTGCGTATGTATCGTATTTTAACACACTTTTGCTTTTCATGAGATTGTTGTTTTTTGTTGCTTTTGCCTGACACTAATTTGTTTGTATATGACCATCTCGGAGGCTGCGCATAAGACGGAGGTGTAGGCGTCTAACGCAGCTGTCACTGTCGAGACGCCTGACGAAAACATTTGAAAGTGTTTTTTTTTTTCAGTTTGAGATGACGATGCGATGCATCGTTTCTTTATGTCGTCCCTCTGGGCGTGCGAAAGTTAAATTTTTTTCGCCCGTGGCAAATGCGAAATGTTTTCATCTTTTTGAAAGTGCCGAAAGGCCATCGGGGAGTGGAGCTAAGTGCGCCATTGCAATCGATATTTGGATTTGCAATTAAGAAATTAAACGACAGATTGTGTAATGAACGTAATTCATGATTGGGTATTTACGGCGAGTGAAGAGTCTTATGTGCTTAAAAAGAGAAAACAAGTAACAACCCTTAAGTGTGTTATGCCACATACTCATCTTTATATAATACAATGAGGTGTCTCCGATCTTATATTGTATTGTATTTGTCGATTACAACTATGTGTCAGTCAACTGTAGTTATATCCACACGGTCACGGAGTTGTTCTAAAATCCTTTTCGCGTCTCAAATTAAAAAGGGGCGAAAATAATAATTACTTGACAACGGTCTAGTCACAAAAAACATAACCTTTCAACTTTGGTGGACTACTCACTATTTACTTACAATTTTAGCAATTCCTGGCGTGCCTCACATTCCCTGCAACGAGTATGTGACTCACGCCTTTATGCTTTGCCACAAACAAATTCGCAGTCGACTCATACATATTTACATGGTGGCAAACGCTAGCTGGATAATTACCATGTCATGCAAACGCAAAAACGCTGTAGACATCAAATGAAATTTCATTATATATATGTTGGCATTTGGCTTTGTGTTTGTGAGTTGAGTACTGGGCAACCTCTCTTCACATATGAGTTCACATTTTTGGCCCGTGACCCAACCTGGAGTACAGGTGTCGACATCTGAGCCCACTATATGACACCAGGTGACTCTGAGTCACAGAGCGACAGCTCATGGGGGTCTTGTATTGTTTTTGTTTTCGTTTTCGCATAATTACAAAAATAAAAAAACATATTACAAAAAATGCTTAAAATGCTAACGAAAAATGTAAAACATAACAAAAGTTGTGTGACAGACCGGTGCATGGTAACCCTAAACGTTGTGCAGCCAGGGTGCAAAAGGTGCAAATGGGAGTGAAGGGAAGAGGTGAAGGGCCCTCTACGGCCTGGGAGCAAATTTTTGTTACCATTGTACGAGTTGCATTTCCGGTTGGTTCTTTGTCTTTATATTATTTTCAACTCGTCCGTATCGCATTTTCGGTCTGATGTCATTGACAATTCAATTATAGTGCGGCAGCCCCAGGCCCCGTGAGCCACTTGGTTTGAAGCATTTAGAATGTGAGCTAACAAACATATACAGCCCGCATAATTCCTTTGTTTCATGACTTGCCGAAAAAGGTGTTAAAATAGACGTCAGAAGACGATCTGACGATCGTAAAAGCCAGACAAAAATGAGAGCAAGCTTATTAAATAACGACTTTAAAACTCAACATTCTAACCTACAGTATAGTAAAAGTAAACCATATTTAAAAATTAACTATATGCATTAGCGAATATTTAGAAAATAAAAATCGAAAACCTATTTAATTGAAAATTAATTTTCACGTTGGCTTGGTCTCTTCCCAATACTAACATGCTCAACTGCTCTACTTGCAGTGTAGGCGAATTAAAATTTAAATATTTTAAGCAGATTTTGTACCAAAGTGTGAATAAACAAAACATTTTCGAAAACTTTAAAATCGTATGTCGACTTATTTTGTTTAGGTAATGACATTGAAGATGCTTGAAAACGGTGCCTTTTGGTATGAGTTACACACGTGTGTGCGTCATAATACAAAGCACAAACAAATGAGATAAATGAAACAAATGATTCATTTTTGTTTTAGCGGTTTCGGTCTGAGTCTGGGCAAATAGTGCATCAAAAAGTCTGAGACAGTCGCGAGTTCGCCTCTTAAGTCATTTGTTTGCGCGTGTGACAACAACAACGAAGGCAAGAAGAGGGACAACAATCGCAGAAACTGTAATGTCAACACCAATTAAGCAGGCATTTTGTTTATGTATTTTACTCGTGCAATGAGATATTACGTAAAACAAGTTTGTTGCTTCAGTCCCTCGGGTAGAGCGTCATCAAGCTTTTGACTCTAAAGTGGTCTATTTTTACCATTGATACCATCATTGCTCTTGGGTTAGCCATAATGGATTCCACATAGCATTTGTTGTTGTACTGCCAAAAATAAAAGCAAGTTAACAAATTTAATTTGAAAGCAAAAGCGGAAGATAAAACATGTTTGAATATTTTGGATTCTGCGAGCATGGCTGGTTTCGGTTCTGTATTTTCTTTTTATTTGCTTCTTTATATTTTTAATTAGGCACCTTATTTGTGACAGCCAACACAATAATAGCAGCAAGAACTGAAGCATCGACTGATGAGCAATCAGAGCTTTAGAAGACGGTACATGTTTATCAACAATAAGTGATTGGCAAATACTCGCGCAACAATCAGAAATCTTCACCAACTCATAGCATCAGCAACTTGTTTATTTATTTTTCTATTAGTTTTTCTCTCTTTAGTTTGAATATATTTTACTTCACTTGCTGGTGCTTATATAGTATATAGTAGAAAATTATGACCATCAGCTGGTAAGAGGCGCAGCAATTAGCGGCTTTGTTTACAGTCCAAAGCCGTAGCTTAAATGACAACATTATGAAGATTCTTAATGATAATTCTAATGTTGTACCAACTCGAATAGCCTTGAGGGCACTTTGATTACTGAAATTACTAAAGAGTCATCAAAGAGTTTCCAATACAAAAACGAAAACATATATTTATTTAGCATTTAGTTGCTTCAACTTAGCATGCACTATCAAGAGGGCATAAGCCCTGATTGCGAGAGGTTTGACCCTTGCCTTGTTTAAACTAGAATTGGTTCCTTCGATTTTAAATTAAATTATTTGAGACATACTCGTATACTATTAATATTATTTATCTAACCTTATTCATTTGAGAATATCCAATACAATACATTCGAAGTTAAAACGAGACCTCAGATAACACATTAATTAGTTGGCAAATTTCGTGCATATTCTTATTTATTCGCTTTTACTTTTGCTACACACACGAAACCATCTGTCGCTATAGCCAATGTGGTCTAAACTCACCAATTTCCCTTTGGAGCTGTACCATAAATAGCACCGTGTCTGGCTAATTAACATATTTCGTAGTTTTCTATTTTGCATTTCTTTAATTTCTATACCTACAATTTTGCAAAGTTTGTGCAATTGGGACAAGAATTTCAATTTATATATATTTAATATTTTATTGTTTATATCTTACGAAGGTAATTCCGTCAACTATTATTTTATGTACATATAAAGTATTACATATATTCATATATTTTATTTGGGGTTTACTAGTTGAATGCTAAAGTATTTTATCTTATAAGTAAAAGAAATATATTGAAAGCGAAAAAATGTTATGTCAATTGGCTGAAAGAAATATTTCTGTTTAAAATTATTTGTAAATAAAACATTTGAATTCACTTCCAAACACCACCACACAAACACTCACCACATGAATCCAGTTAATTGTTTGTGTGCTTTTGTTATGCAAATTACAAAATTGCATATGCAAATCTCCCGATAATAGAAATTCTGAAAAATATGTAAACCGGATTGGCATATAGTGTGGGCGCAGAAAGGAGAGAAGTGGAAGAAAGGGATAGATACATACGAAAACAAATTTTGTAAACACTGAAGCGTGTTTGCTTTTTTTCCGTTGACTTAGTTTTCAAGCCAATTACTGCGCAAGCCAAACTTTTCACTAATTTGCTGACACGGACACGTAAACTGAATGGTTTCAGGCACCTCGCATGTCATGGCCAAGTTCTAAAATTAAAAAAAAATAAAAATTTCAACTCCAGTTGAAGCTGGACCTGGTCCATTCGGGTGCGTCCATTGATGGAGTGGTTGCGATAAACGTCAGGCGATGTTTGGCATTTTGTTTGGTGGAGTACACAACAAATATTTTTGCTAATTAATAATAATAACAATTCAAGTGCAGCTAACGGCACTTCGAGGAAAAGGTGAATAAATGTAATAGAGTCGCCTTTTTTGTTGTTTTTCCTGGCCTAAATCATAGCAGTTCATCAAAAATGGTTTCGAAACTTGGCGAAAATAGGTTTATTTTAATTAGAAGTCTACTGTACTATGATCCAAGGTGAGTTCTGCTTTAAGATTTGAAAATGATTGAGAGTTGCAACTCCAAAACAAAGTTTGCGAAATTCGTTAGCTTCTTGACCCCGAATCAACTAAAAAAGTATAAAATGTTTTAAAATACGTAATCGAAAGCTTATAACATAATTTAACTACAAATGAAAGTATGAACAGCTTCCTTATTTTATAACTAATTTAAATGGTCTCTAATCAAGAAATTAGTTTCATTACTTGAACAAAACATTAAATGTGAGTAATTTCAAAGCTGTTTAATTGTTTTTATTTTATAGGTTGATCAAGAAATTCAGTAGTTTCAGCTTTGATTTCGATTTTAACGCCTGCAGCAATTAAAAGTAATTTGAAATAATTACATAGCCGAAAAGCAAACGGCGTAATTAGAAACCTGAAGAACGCAACTTGAATTAAACAAATTGCTTATCCAAATTCGTCTCATTGACTTGCGTTCGTGCCAAGCAGCAACGCCAAAGATGATAGCAAACTTTTAAGCTTTTTGAGCTAACATAAAGAAAAAAAATCCAAATTAGCGTTTAAATGGCCAACAAGCAAGAAACATTTCAAGTGTATGGTAAAATCATCTACAAATTCAGACTGATGACATTTATAGCCAGAGATTACGTAATGGATCAATGTGGAGGGAAAGGTTGTATTTCTCCATGCTTCCAGCTAATTTATGAAAACGGAAATGGTATAAGAACAATGCTCAGAAAAAAACAGGCTTTTGATTTGAAAGTAACTGAAAGTTCTTTGACTTTGGCCCCTGCGGGAATATCATGACACTATAGACACTTATAACCCAACTCAACTCAATTCATCTCATCCCATTCTATGCTTTTCCATTCTATTCCATTCGCTTAATTGTTTACTCACTCGTAAAACTTAAATTTGTTTTTCACACGCTTCAAAAATGAATCTCCAAACAAAACAAAACAAACCCGAATTGCCCACGCTGCCAAGTAGATTCAGTGGCCGAAACTAAATTAAAACTACAAAAATCCAAAAATCTCAAGTATTCCATGCGCTTGGATATAAAGTCGTTTGTTTGTCTTTTGCTTCTTGATTAATTTTAATGTTATCTGTCCGTCTCCATTGCCTTATGTTTTTCATATTTGGTGGATACATTTTGGTCTTGCCCTGACAGTAAGTAGCGATTTAAAGCAAAACATTGTCTCAGCTCTGGTGGGCGTCTCTTGGTCTCCAGCTTCATCCCCGTTGGAGTCCACGATTTCGGACTTTCGCGCAAACTGTGTGGGTGTAAAGATTCTGAAAGCAGCTAAGCAGTCAAGATAAGATTTATACGAGTGTTAATTTGCTTAGAAACACAACTTGAAGAAGCATTAAAAGCGCTTTACCATGTGATAAAATTTCGACAAGTTGGGGAGTACTTTATTATTAAATGAGTTAAGTTAAACTATATTAAAAAGGAGCAGTTTTACTCTGAAACTAGGTTAGAAATTGATTATGATGCGAAAATGTTTTTAAGTAATTCTCTTTTCTATGTATGCGAATGTATATGTTACAACTTCGACAGAAAAGCCTAATTTTCTTCACTGGTTTCCGAAGTTCTTGCACTTTGCTTCCCCGACTGCAGCGACAGCGCTGAAGAGACACCCTAACAAATTTGTGCTGACGGCGGCACATTTTCAACACCTGCCTGACTGTATTCATGGCTGGGGCTTGCAGGCAGGTAACCTTTGTGCCACTTTGCCAGTTCCCAAAACTCACTTTTGTGTCATTCGCAAAGAGAGAAAGATAGCGAGAATGTGTGTGAGAAAGGCACAGACGAGATAAAACTAAGAAGGAACAAAATGTTGTCGTTGTCTCGGCTGCAGCTGCCGTTTGTAGAGGGGGATCAGGGTGGATGAAAGGAGTGGTAGCGGTGCTGCTGTGCTGTTGCATGCATTAGAGCAAGTTCGAGGCATGCCGCAAATTAACTTGACAGTGGTGGAGACTATGGAAACATCAAACGAAGAGGTAGCCTCAGACGCATCTATGACTCGGGCCCAGACTCAAGCCCCTGAAAAGTTGTGTTGCGATCTGTAAGCTGCGCATCTTCTTAAGAAAGAAAGTACTTTCAGTCAGGCAGCTGTTGTAGCACCTCTGCATTTCTTAGCTATTTTTTCACCCATATTATATGTTTTTTTGTTTTTCCTTTGGCATTTTACAAGTGCCGTGCGAACTAAGCTCTAAGCTCAACTCCAAAGTGCAATCCGTTGGTTTTATTAACATTACGCACATACACACTCACACTCACAAACACACACACGCACATTACTGGCATGTGTATTACACGAACTGGTTCCGCTAGATTTAACTTTTTGAATTTATTTTTCTAATTATTTCCAATGCGTTTAAAATTCCAGTAAATTGGCAACAAAAAGTCAGCAATTCATGTTTGAGACACTTTGGCTTTTAGTTATGAACAAGTTTTTAGTGTTTTATTATTTTGTTTACTATTTAATTGCTGCCCATAATGCAATTAAGCGCAAATATTTATTTTCAAAATATTTTAGTTTTTCCACATCTCTGCAAGCTTGTTAACTATGTTTTTTGAACACTAAATGTGACAAACGAACACACAAATGAAATCACGATAATTGTTACACTATTGTAGAAATGTCAATGCAATTAGGCAAATAAAAGCTATTATTATTATTTAATCTAATTAATGCGCACAATGTGTTGAAGTCTGACAATCATTTATTGTAAGTAAATAAATCAAAACAGATTTAAGGTATGTGAACAGCTTTATTAGGTAGCATGAAGTAAGAATTGTTTGAAATAGTGTTATATATAGTGATATTTATAGTGTAGATAAGACTTCCGTCGAACATTTCCGCATTTTTTCGATTGCTAATTAAGTTATATAACCGTCTGGCAAATCATAAAGGCAACCAGGCGGGCAACATATCGTGGGCCAACGGGCGTGTCATCATACATACATCTTCATATAAATTCATTTTGTAGTTCCACTGGCGTGCACATGAAGAGATAGAAGAAGAGTTGATCTTCAACTTTCCTATGATGTAATATCGTTTCGTTTTTTTAATTAAGTCACGCAAAATTTGCGCTAATTTGCAGAGGTTCTATTTTCTATTTGTGCTTCTAATTGACGCTTCCCAAAAATAAAGTCCATTACCCCGAGGCAGTATAATTATGTAAACAAGGAAGCTAAGTCTCTAGTTGCTTTATGTTTTGGCTTCAAGTGTGTATTTGGCCAGAGACCCCTGCTGTTACTTTTACTAGTTGGGCCAATTTCCTACACTTACTTAAAAGAAAACAAGTAAGAAAGCTACAGTCGAGAGTGCTCGACCGTATGATACCCGCAACCCATTTCGAGAGAAACGAAAAGCTTCAATGATATTTTAACAAAAAATATACCACAGAATATACTGAAATTTGTTTTTTTTGTATTTACATATTTTTTTAAAATCCATGAAATACCGACATGGTTACTCTGTCAACTAAACAAACAAAGCGCGAGCAGCTGCAACTGAATTTTGCATATAAAATTGATTCATTAATAACTTCCTCGTTTTTTCTTCGATCTCAACCAAATTCACAGGAGTTATTCAGACTATCATTGTTATTATGCGTATTAAAATTCAATGCTCTAGGTCTATTATTACGGCTTTTACAGTTTTTGGGGCGGAAAGGGGCGTGGCAAAAATCTAAAACAAACTTGATCTGCGTAAGACCTACACGAATACTGTCACCAAATTTGATATCTCTAGGTCATTCACACACTTAAAACGTCCATATGCACTGGGCACAACAATTTTGATAAATAATTTAACGAATAACTTTTGTTCTACTTATCCGATTTGTACCAAAATTACAGGGTATATTAAGAGTGTCAAGCACAGATGGGTTACCAAATTACACATCATTACACAAAGAACTTTTGGAGTTATACGCGATTTACATAAAACTTGACTTTTTCTAGATTAATGCTTATTGTGGGCGAAGGGGGCGTGGCATCCAACTTTTGAAATAAACTTGATCTGCGTAGGGTATGAAGGAACCTTTTTTCCAAATTTAGTGTCTTTATGTTTTATAGTCTCTGAGATCCAGGTGTTCATACAGACAGACAGACGGACAGACGGACAGACAGACAGACGGACATGGCTATATCGTCTCGGCTGTTGACGCTGATCAAGAATATATATACTTTATGGGGTAGGAGATGCCTCCTTCTGCCTGTTACATTCTTTTTCTGTTGGCACTAAGTTATAATACCCTTCTACCCTATGGGTAGCGGGTATAAAAATACAACACGCTATATAAGACTTTCAAAGATGGATAAGTAATATTAATATATATTACAATAAGCGAGAGTAAAACTTTTGTTAAAAGTAAAATGAGCGAACGCATTGAGTGACATGGCTAATCTTATGAATCAGGTCTGGTCAAAAGTGATATGAACAAATTTAAATTCATGTTGCTGACATTGGTTGAATAACATTGGCAAAAGCATGGAATAATACTTATAACTATTTCAAAGTACGTAAAGACATTTTATGCTACTTCTTTCTCTCCCATCTTAGCACTAACGATAATTAAATGTGTAGTGACATAAGACTATAACCTTTACATTCAAAAGAGATAAATAGCGGTTCAATTGACAAGTGCTCGTAGCAAGTTTGGTGCCTAAGTCTTTTGTTTTCCAGCAACTTGTTAATTGAAAATGAAAGTGCAAACAACAAACAACGGACAGGCGGCAATAGAAAATCGACACCTGAGTGGAAAATCCATCAATATTAATGAAAATGTGTAGTCAGAGTCGCAATCGATAGTTAAATAACGGACGACCCTTTGAAAACTTTCTTTACTCTCTTTCGCATTACTATCATTGCGCTCTTTCCTCTCGTTCGCTACTTGATTTTGCATGCCACACGTTCAACTTCCGTATCGGCTGTATCGGCTGTGGCTTATGCACTCAACCGCCAAGTAACTAATATTACTTTGCATCAGTGCTGATCCATGCGATTCATAAGGAAAGTGACTTAACATGAAATGAAAAGTTTATAAACTGAAAGATAAATGAATATTAATACATAAAATAGGAAATACACATTCGTACATGGACTGTTATGTGATTTCTCGGCTTACATATTAGAATCTATGATAGCTTTATGCCTTTTATTTTAACCTTTCCCAACTTGACAATTCACTTACAGTTTCATTCACAGATAAAATGTTGTTCACTGATCGCTCTCCATTTCTCCTCTCTCTATCGTTGAAAACAAAAATGGAAATGTTACGACTTTTTCCAAAGCAGTTGTTGCTCTTTCTGTTGACGTTGACTTCGATTTGTGTCTATGGTTGTCGTTTTCCGATCGCCTTGGCAATAACAATAATTTCCTGTTAAAGAAAAATTGCAAGTTGGCTAATTTGCGGCAAATAAACGACGCGCAAATAATATACAATTAATTGCTAGACGCGGTCGAAGCCATCGTCGTTGCCATTGCTGCAAAGTCAAAGTCGTTTGGCGGTCAAATGCAACATTCGCCAGCATCTCGTAATGCAACATTGCACACAAAACTCCGCTTCTCCGTTGTCTTACGATCTGAGAGTTGAGCTGGGTCGGGCTGGGCTGTTGGACTCATAGGCATGTGGGCAACTGGGCGATGGGCTACGCCCACACTGAGAAAAACTCTTTTTTCTTCACTTTTCGATTTTTGCTCAGCTTCTGCTGGGCAAAGTGCAATTTGGCGCTCTGATCGGCATATTATGAAGTGCCAGGAAAGCCATTTAAACGATTTAATGGCACGCTGCAAAGCCTGCACGCAAAATGCTGGCAAGATCATAAATAAACAGAGCACAGTTGCAGTTGCAACTGGTTGCATACACATGAACACGCATCTAGAAGATCGCTGTGTGGTGGTCCTGCAACAAAGTACACACTGGTTACGAAACAATTTCTTGGTTTCATGAGGACTTTAAAAATTCTGTACGTAAAGGAAGAGAATATTCATTGCAAAAAGAGAAGATTATGATTATTATAGGCTCCGTTGAAAACAGTGGTAATTGCTTATAGAATATTAGTAAAATTAAATAATAAATCAGAATTTAATCTAGTTGCTTCAGTTCTTCACTCATTGTACTAGCCAAACGGTTTTAGCACGATGCCGAGTATTTAACCAATGTGCAAAGTGAACTTAAACTATAGTCTGTACAATGGATCAGAGATTTGCAACAATGATGCTTGTTGCTTCTTGTTGCTGGCTGTTTGTTATTTTTTTGTTGTTGTAGCGGAAGTTGTCTGCGATGTTTTGTATTGTTGTTTTTTGTTTTTAGCTAAAGTTGTGAGATGAACTTGAAGATCAGCTGAGAGCTGAGCTGGCTCGTCATCGCCAGCGCCAGCGCCAGCGACGTCCCCAGTACCCAGTACCGAAGTTGCCGTCATCATTTGATTAACTTTTGTGTTGGAAAGTTTTGCTGCAAAGTGAAATCAGTTGGGTTTGTTTCACCATTTGCTGACTTACCTTGTGGCACGGGCAATTCCAATTCCACTTCCATTTCCAATTCCATTTTCCACGTCGCGTTCGCATTCTATTATTATATCTGGTGATATCTGTGTGGGTATATACAAAGTAATGCAAAAGGTATTTTTGGCGCCCCGACTGCATGCCAAATCAATTGTGTGTCGTCTCTCTGTCTCTCTGTGGCTGGCCTTTGATAATAACATCATTTTGTTCAGTAATTGTCTATATTTTCTTTATTTTCTATTTCTATTACTCTGTCGCTGTCTCTGTCTCCGTCTTGGTCTCTGTCTCTTTCAGTATACTGTGATTCCCCAATGATTGTCAAGTGTTTCGAATGGTATCGCATATGAAAACGTTTCAGCTGCTTTCTTTTCAACGGCTTCAACAACTGCTGAACGTTAAAATTTGTTTCAACTTCAGCATCAACATCGGCATCGGCATCGACATCGACATCGACATTGGTCTCGGCTTGGGCTCTGCCCCTTTTGCTACACTTTTTCTTTATGTGCCCCACGGGCGCTAATTACGCAAGCACATAGTTAGGAGAACCACACTAGAAATGAAAGCCGCACGCTACTCGCTTCCACCTGAAGAGCATTCGACCCATTCGAGATTCACTGACCAGCATTTTATTTAGCGCTTCATATTGTTTCCCTATGCAAATTACTTATTGAGCGCATCTTAATTGAATTAACACATTTTTCCATAACCAGAGGCTGTGCCACGGGTCGATATATGTACAATTGTGGATGCCTAAGATGTGTGAAATAAATTTGTTATAATTTAGCATTATGTGCTAAAGTTAAGCAGGAACAAGATAGCATCCAGATTATCCGTGTTTTTTTCAACCATCTAATTTTTCTTCCCTTGCACAGTAATTTTCTTTTATAGCTAACTAGCCTCAAGATTAAATTAGAAATTAAATTCAAGTGGTAACGTTTTATCACATTCCATACAAAATGTACACATCTTCCAATACCTTCAACTGGATTATTGAGCCATCATTTGTTGCAATGGTCTGCAACTAAAATATTGTACTCGTCACATTTGTCTGCGACTCGTCAGCTGTGGGGTGCACACACTTCAGCTGGCTGTCCCTCTTTAGGTGCGACGCACACTCGAAATCAGGGACGTAGGAGAGGGTTGCGACAAGCTGATTACTCATACGCCGCAATGTTGCATGACAGCAACAGCAACAGAAACAACAACGATGCCGCATTTCAATTATAACTTCAATTTCAATTTTGTTACTCATTAACCGCCTGCATGGCGTCAAATGTTGATAAACATTTTATGCTTAAATCTTCTCTTGCTGTTGCTGGCAAACTCGCTGCACTTGTTGTTGCTGTTACCGGTTGAGTTTTGTTGTTATTGCTGTTGTTGTTGTTGTTGTAGTGTTGTTATGCAAGCGGCACGCGTTCAAGTCCGAAAAGTGTTTGTAGTTGGGTTACAGTCATTAGGTTTGAAATGCTTTACTTTATACACTTTACTTTTTACTTAGTTTCTAGTATTGTTTTAAGCGTCGTCTGACAGTTTGTTGCGTTCGCAGTGCATTTCCTCGTGTTATGCATAAAGGTTTGGAGGCAGACACATTTTCTTTTTATAACGATATGATGAGTAGTTGGCTTTGCAGCCTTTTGTTGTATAATAGGGTAAAAGTTGCCCACGCGGCACCAACATCCTCTCGCTACCGTCTCCATCTCCATCTCCGTCTCTCATGCGGTTTCGATGATGTTTCTCACGCACTTTAACACCGTTTAGTTGATAACAATCGCCTATGGTTTTTGGACCTCTTTGGTTCGTGCAATGCCACTTGCCACACAGTGCTCTTGCCACAGAAACAGAAACAAAAACAGACAAATACAGTCGCTTGCAAGTTGCAGTTGAAGTTGAAGATGATTTTGAAGCTGTCTGCCTGGCTGCCTAGTTGCCGCTTTCCCAATGCTTGAGATAAGCAAAGTCCAAAAGCGAACGGTGAAGGTGGTGGCGCTGGACCTGCACCCAACCAGTTGCCGACTTGTAATAAAAATTCAGGAAAAAGTACACATCGAAGGAGAAAGTAAACGTTAACGTTAACGTTAACGTTCAGTTTTTTCTGCAATGTTGAAATCTTGTTGCAAAGAAAGCAGCGAGCCGGCAAAAAGAAAAAAATATATATATGTTCATATATAAAAAGCCAAGACAGAAAAACCACAGTCCCGATAAAGGAGTGCTATATGTAAAGCGGGGAGGGTAAACGGATCCGGCAGTTTAGGCAGTGAATGCCTTCGCCATAAATGTACATATGTAATATGCGAATTTTACTGCCCCTGAAAACTGGTAATTCACATGTCAAAGGAAACCCAAAAAAAGGCGAGACGAGTTTTAAATTTCGAAACCGATTTGCAAACTATATTTTGAATTTTACTAACGATTCGCGATGAAATGAAAAACAGTTTGTCAAGTGAAATTGGAAAACACTTTGATTTGGCCCTTAAGAGGTGATTGAACTTCGCATCGTTGTTGTTGCCAGCAAATTGGCATCACACATTCCAGACAAATGTGGTATGAAATCAATAAAGCATTCAATGGATTTAGCAGCAGCCGAAGTTTGGATCGTAGTCGCATCCGCAGCCGCAGCAGCTGCTTCCACCTTTTGGCTCTCAATGTATAGTAGTTTGGCACTGTTGTTGTTGTTGTTGCTGGCTGCCACTTGTTGCACCTTTCTCTTGTGCCGCAATTCGATGCACTGGCAGTCACAGACACTTGCATGCTGATAAATTTCGTTGCCATAACGGCCACATATGCCGTTGCTACACTCCCTTATCACCCGATCCGTCCCCGATTCTCTACTCCCATCAGTTAAAATCTCTCTCTCCTCCCCCTGTTCACAACTTATGCGCATAATTTTGCCTTGATTTCATTTTTCTCGCATGCGATTTGCTGGCTGCGCGTATTTTTCAATTTCAAATGCATTCGCTACAAAAAAAGACTGGACGATCGATGGCCCTGGCCAGCTGGCAATTTATTACCTCACAGCCGAATGCAAATTTAGATTGAGATGCAGCTCAAGTTTTTATTTAGACTTTTTTTCCGATGCCTTGGTTGTTGTTGTTGTTGCATTTTACACGTGCTCAGCTGCCAGCCAACGGCAATTGAAAGTTTTCGGCCCGGAAAAGTAAAATTATGAAAATCACCGACGACGACGTTCGACGGTCGACTATGACAAAAGTTCAATGCACCTACGCCAACGAGTTGAGCAAAAAAACCGTTAAACGACGGCAAAATGCTCGGCTCAGCTCAACACACACGCCAGTCCAATACACGAGTATAGGAAAAAACAAAACCAGTCGAGAGCTTTAGAGCAGAGCAATCCAGGGACAAGGTCACTTCCGTCACATGCCACCGACAATGTTGTGGGTGTTATTAACCTCCTCTATCTTCAAACATTGCCTTAATTGTTTATCAAGGCGCTCACCTGTCACAATTCGCAAACTGTTTTGCTGACAAACTGGGTCAGCCTGTTCTCCACAAGTTGGCCTAATGGGCTCTCGTCGACTTGACCTAAACATTGCGAGGCGGTTGGCAAACATTCGGCAATGTTTTGAAGTTTTGGTAATCTTAAATTTGTTGCCTTGGGCCATTTAGGCAACATTGAGAGACACCTTGAGTTGGCAGCTGGAGATGAAGTCGAGCTGCAGATGAAATCGGATTTTGCTTAGGATCTTTGTGACATTATCCAACTTTATATATTTAGAATTTGATGAGGCAGATCGGTGATAGCCGTGCTAACAGTAACTGCAGCGGCAATGAGAGCTAATAGGTGAAGATTAGGGAAAACCGCCGAAGTAGTGTATAAATCAACTAATATAATGATATACAATCTTTGCTTATTAATGCATCTCTTCTGAATATTACATTAATTAAGTATGTTTTTATGGTTAATTTATATGTGTCTTTATTTCAGGTATGTACTGACATAACATGGTTACTTTAATAGACTTGAACTTAAAGTTCTACTTGGCATTCAGCTGGGTAACTGCAAGCCATTTAAGATTTCACTGTGAGTACTAACTTGTATCTTGAATCATCATGACATTCCATTTAATTATAAGGATGCAATATAGCTAACATAGAGTACCTGTCGATTATTCTAGAGAATTAGTTTGCTTATCAATCGAGCGGCATCAGTTAATGTTTGTGCCAAAGAGACAAGAGAGAGAACCGGCGACAAAAGGGCTGTTTAAGTGCGCATAATTAGAGACACAATTGTATCTCAAAGTTGTGGTCTGCGGCCGAGTTCATGACTTCATTTGTAAACGAAAGCGAAAAAGCAGAAAAAAGATACAAAAATGTACATTTTGTTTTTCTATTGCGTTCACTTTTCCTAGTCGTGCGAAAAGTTTTTCCTTTTGCTTGTTGATTATTTTTGCCCATAAGAAATGCATAATTAACAGCAATACCAAAAGTTGGCTGCTTTACACAGTTTTTGGCTATAATTGCACAGTTTCTATTTACCGAACCTTGGGACGGTAATTAATAATGGCAGATTGTCAAATTTACAGTGCGGTTGCTGCGGTGCGGTGACATTCAAAAGGCCTTTAAACGGATGCATAAATTTGAGGTATTTGATCAATTACACAACAAAGAAGCAAGTAAACTCAATATTCAAGTAGATTGGACTACAACAACTTTCTCAAGTGTTAGGCACTCAATCAATTGAAACGATTTAACAAAGCATACGCTGAAATAATTACAATGCGAGCCACAAGATCACAAAATACAAGCCTCAATATGCGTCTAGGTGTAACCTCTCTTCCAAAGACAACTGCCCTGCCCCTGCATCTGTCTCTGCGACAAACATAACGTACAATAATTGTCAAGTAATTTGAATTTGGAAAGTAAAAGTCAGAAGTGTGTGTCGGCTGGACTGTCAACTGTTGGGCCAAACCTCCGCTCTCAAATTGATCTATGGCTTCATACTCGTATATGTTATATGCTTATTAAGTTTTTGTCGAGACTTGTTTGTCATGTAATCAAACTCACTCGCATGCATCAATTGTTCAATTAGTTGGCTCAAGCATGCAATCGGTCGAGACGTAACAGCTGCTGACTGAACGCATATATTTAATTGCCTCGAAGCCATTGGCCAATAGTATAGTTTACAACCAGCAATCAGCCGATGGGTATTTCTTATGGTTCATGGTCTTCCCTAATGATACTCTGCCACTTCGTTGTTCTAATATTATTAACAAGTCAGTTATATAGCTGACCAGAGAGTGGGAGAGTGTCAACGTTGATTAGGCTTACAACATGATTATGTATTTAAATAATGCTGATAATTGCGCATCCATATTTTACTCAATTATCCATATTTAAGGCAATTATCTGCAATGTGCAATTAATATACCAATATTTGTGGGGTTATTTCCATTTTAAAAGGACTAACATTTGACGGTCAACACGATTTTACAGTATTTTGAAACTTATATTGCACAATATTTGTGATAGGCAGAAGAGAAAGAAAAAATGGTATTCATCCACAATTATGAAATAGTTCGAAATGTGCATTTAAAAGTAATAAACTGTATAAACTGGATGTACAATTGCATGTAGGTGCAATAAAGGCAGCCACAAATTGCAATGTTATTGCCATTGCTGCTATTTACTGGATATGAAACTGCGTTATTAATTAATCCAAAAATCACAGTCGAATCCCAACCATCTGCACTTCAATCTGAAACTCATTAAGTAACATTCCTAACAGACACTGAGCCAATAATCGAATGTTCGTAAAAATAATCAGTGGAAGAGTTCACGAGCTTTTCAAATACTACATACAATGACATATATGGTATTTTGGTTGTCCAACACAGTACACTGTGCCATAATTTCTGTTGCAGCCCTGACACGGGCAAATATACTAACAAAGTAATTTGTATTTTATGAAAGTGAAATTTCTCGTCTTCAGCTTCAGTAGCGAGTCTCGGAACTGTTGCCGCGGGGCCAGCGCCGGTTAAGCCGGCCAAGCAACTGCGTATCCAGCTGTCCGACTATCCGACTGGATGCTGTGCTTGACGCTGATGATGACGTTGATGAATAAACAAACAAAGCAAGCAACATGCGAGTCCCCCTAACCTCAACCTCCACCTCCACCTCCACCTCCACCTCCACCGCCATCTTCATCTCCATCTCCATCTCCATCTCCATCCCCATAAACTGCCTGTCTGCCCCGACGCGCTGCAACTCCACTTGGCCACTTGACGACGATGTCTGTCAACGGCAAATGAAAGTGTTTGCTGTGTTGGGCGATGAAAAGGGGCGCGATGTGGTGCGGTGATTGCGAGTGCTACTCATAAGTTTTATTACCACACACAAGAGCCCATAATTTTTAATATTTCTTAAAAAAACAAAATTAAAGACAAAAAAGAAAGAAAGTGCACAGCTTCGGAATAGTCTCCTCTCTTTTTACTCTCTGACGTGTAGCTTTCTTGACCTGTCTGACGCTTCAATCCCACGCTTCTACATGAAAACGGTCAGCAAATTAATTGCCAATTAAACACCTTGATAATCGCATTCGATTCGACCTCTTGCAAATTATCAGTGAACACAAGTACCCGTATTATCATAATTCTGGTATTATAAAGGCTGTTTATTATAGATGCCACGATTTTCGAGGCATATTTGTGTATGGTATATAAAATAATTCACAAACATTTTGCTTATAATAAGAATCTAAATTCTACGAGCAGTTTATTGCTGAATGTTAATATATCTATTATTAATAGCATTATTTATGTCTTTACTTGATCCATCTATCCATAGATCTTCAGTAGTGGCTGTGGTTCACCTAACGACAGCAGCTGACAATCTTTAGGAGCAACAGCTGCTTCAACTTTCCTTTGGCATTCGCTTAACAATTTCACAGCTTTTGCTTTTTTGACCCTTTCAACAAACTGGCTTAAATAAGATACCAAAAAAAACATCAGAGACCCCGTAGCCAATCCACATGAATGCCAAAAAACGGAGACAAAGGGCAGTGAGGACGCTGGGGCAAATTACTTATTCGTACTCGCAATGCGCGTATTCGAGTGAAACAAATAGAACACAACTTTTGCTTTCACCTTTTGCAGTTTTCAAGGCGGTCTGCCAACTGGCGACTTCACTATTAGACGAATAGACGAAGTTGGGGGCGTGTTGGGGAAAACAGTTAGGCAGATGCCAAGAGCCACTCAACGACAGTTCCGGCAAACGTTTTGCATGTATTTCTCTCTTTTCATACCCTGTTCCCATTCAAATTGGGAAGAGGTGTATTATAGGCTTGTGCAAAAGTAAAATATATGTGACAGAAAAGACTTCTACGAAATTATTCTTCATCAGACGTCTTTATGTTCGTCATCTGTTTCTTCATTACGCTATGAAGGTTATTTTAAAATTCACTTTCTTTTGATGTAAATTACGCTTTACATTAGAAGTTCTTAGTGAACAATCTATTCTGTATAGTTTAAATATATCCTGTAATTGGTAAAAATGGAACAAGCAGCAGAAAATATATTTGTTATACTATATACGTATATATATATATTCGTTTATAGTGTGTGTGTGTGTAACCGTGTTATGATTACAGACTAATGGGAACAGGGTATCTTTTAGTCAAGCACTCTCACCTGCAGCGTTCTTGTTTTTTTTTTTGTTTTGTGAGTTGGACAGCGTTGTGGGCCCTACCACAACAATTGATGGAGTCCAATGCGAAGCTGTTGCTCTTTTGTTATTGTTTCTGCTGTTGTTAGTATGGTGTTGCTGCTGCTGTTGTTGCGTTGGCGTCTGGTGCGCAATTTGCATGCCAAAAGCAACAACACCAGCAGTGAAGCGAGGTGAACTGTTCTCGTTGTTGTTGCTGCTGTGTTCGTTGCTGCTGTAGCTCTTGGTCTAGGCAATTTGTTATTTGCCTTTTGTGGCGCACGCGCTGCCTTTTCAATTTGCTGTCGACAATGCCCTACACGAACTGCACTTGGGAGACTGGAACGACTGGAACTAAGCCTGTCCCAGTGACCAAATGAACCACATTTTGTCTGGCCGGCTACATATTTAGTTGTGCACCGGGTAGATTTTACCATTTAGATATTCTAAACATGTGGCATCCGCAGAAATTTTGCGCATCTGAAAGATTAACAAATGCTCAACGCATGCTAATGCGCTTCAAGAAAGTTTTGTTGTCAACTTTCTTTGCTACTATTGCTAGATAAGTCTTTGGCTTTTTTCTTATTTTTTTTTTGTTGTTTGTTACTGTGGTGGAATTTACGAGCGTTCCGAACAGCTGTCAGCGGTTGGAAAGTTGCTGAAGTTGGCCCTATCTGCGGAATCTTAACACTTGCCAAAAGCCAACTCAAAGTCAGATATTGTTGCTTCGCAGTTACAAGCAAATAACTGAAGGTAGCAGCATTAAAAGCTGTTTAGAATACCATTATACCATCTCATCAGTAATCAAACTACATTAAATTCGAATAAAATGTCTAGCCCGTTTATTCCATTCATAAATTCATAGGTTATTGATATGAATTACCCAATATATTCTGGTATGGTATTTCGGAGATTTTGATTGAAGAATCACCCGATTACTCGTAGAAATGTCAAGGTTCGTCTTCGTCTTTATTTATTCAAAATGAAAACGAATTAAGATTAATGCGAGATAATTTGAAAGATTTAGCCCAGTTCGTTAATAGAGTTAACTGATTCGACATGCCTGATCATTGTGCGAGTATGCAATACAGCCATACACATTTGATTTTATCTCCGATCAAAATAATTAGGAGAGTCATTTAAGCCTTTTCAAACAAGCTGTAATTTGGCCACTAATCGGCAACACGCTCTCTGTGTAAATGTGAAGGTTAAGATCTAGTGTCGAGCAACAAGAGCTGCCGTTTTGGCTAATTTTTAATTTACGTATTTGCATCGAGAGATTTAATTTACATTATTTTTGTTTTTCTCAATTTTGGCGCAAGCGATAAAAATTGCTGTTGTTGTTGCCGTTGAAACACGTTTAAATCGACTGGAAACTAGTTTCATATTTGATTTGTAAGCATTTCTTGCCGTTGTTGTTGCGTTTGATGCTCCTCAGGCACTTTATAGGCTGATAAACTTAGCCGGTTTTTGTTGCTGTTTTTTTGTGATTTTGTGTTTTTTTTTTTCATATTTACTTTCGGCCATTTTCGACAGCGTCTTCAATGACCAGACGCATAGACGACACAAACGATGATTTATAAATATTTATGAAACAATTTTTATGGTTGTAGTTTTAGTTTTTCAATAAATTTCCAAGACATTTATGTGCTAATCAAGTGATACATGCATAGATAAAATAAACTCTGTTGTTTATACTATCGTCTTTCATTGCTTCATATTCGAGCTCAGACTGTTTTCTATAGGAAGTCGACAATAAATCAGCCAAATAAAAATCAATATGTATAAGTTCTGATCAGCGAAAAACTGCTTCCATAATAAGCAAGTGTTTAAATTCGACATGCGTCTTTGGAATACTTCTTAGGCGAAATTATTTTGAGAAATTTACAATATATTCATATTTATTTTTCACAACTTTCACTTGAGT
This sequence comes from Drosophila immigrans, assembly GCA_963583835.1. Classification (NCBI taxonomy): domain Eukaryota; kingdom Metazoa; phylum Arthropoda; class Insecta; order Diptera; family Drosophilidae; genus Drosophila; species Drosophila immigrans. Next base: position 28,315,761 of record OY757142.1, on the reverse strand, counting down.
CTTGAATAAATCACTTTTGATGAGCTGTCATCATTCGCAATTACCTAACATAATTTGTATAATTTAATGCGGCAGCCAAAACACGGAAAATGCTTTTGTTAAACTCAAAAATAACATTAAAGTAATTCGATGACTCGGACTTTGAGATAACATCGTACTTTACCATTACAGTTGGCAGTTTTGTAAAAGTTATTTAGTACACAGTTTGTCACGTAACAGTAAATGGAGTCCAAAGTCAGACTTTACTGTCAGTTCGTCAGTTGTTAAATTGGAAGCTGCACTAATGACAGGTCCTCAGCTAATGGACAAATATATTTACAGTGGCAATATGTAACAAAAACCACATCAGCCATAATGATAACTAATAGACTATTGCTTTAATATATAATTTATAGACATTGGGAAGCGTTTCGAATTGAGTCAAAGTTTTGCGCAAGCTGACACAGCAATCGCCAGAGCGAGACTTTATTTTAATGAGTTACTGCTCGGCAGCTCAACACTCTCACTTTTATTTTTACTCTTCAGGGCCTGTAATTAAAACGCATGGTATATAGTATATAGTATTGTACGTAAGCCTATTTATAGTTGTGATACATAATACAACTGATTACTTAAATAAGCTGTAGCGTGTCGTGTTATAAAACATATTTAGTTATGGCTGGGAGCAGTGCAAGTTTGCAGTGCTGACTTTTCTTTGACCCAAATAGAAAATTTAATTAAAGTGCACGCCTCGTTGCAGGACACACACACAATTAAGCAGACATACACACACACACACACATATACAAACAGACTGCACTCCCACATTTCACTAGCTAAACCAATTGGTCAGCATTCGGTTTTGGGTTGGTCCCTGACCGCAAACGAGAACGCCTCACAGTTATAATAATATTGCGCATACGCCACTTACAACGCAGCAGCCATCGTGCCTTGGGCCTGGTGAGCTAGTAACTCCTTTTCGCTGTCTGCCTATTTTTCGCTGTTTGCCTGTGCATAAGATATAATAACAATATTTTTCAAACAACAAAAGAAATCAACTAGAAGCGCCCTAAGCAACAGCACAGCTCAGAAAACCCACCGAAAACCAAACCCATTTTAACCGTTAAGCACATTTGACTAAATCTGCTACACATGGCAACTTCAGATTCAGACTCCGACACAGACTCAGACTCAGACTCAGATGAATGCAATTGAGAGGGGCAGGTGTAAGCGGGGGCAATTGCATTTGCTTCAGGAAATGCGCAGAGCATACGCGGGCTTCGACTGGAATGGCCCAACTTATTCTTTTCTATTTCTTGTGTTCTTCGGCTAGATAGCTGATCGCTTTAGTAACTACAATAGATAAAAGGAATTAGTGGAACCAACATTATGTAAACGAATTTCATATACGCTAGCACTTGCTTACTAATGCAATTTTAATTTCATAGTGTATATCAATTGATGCAAAAAAGAATTTTTTTAAATTGCTTTGCAAATTTTGTATACATATTATTATTGTGTAAGATTATTTGAGTTTCGCGGTAAAGTTGATAGGCTTATGTAGGAAGTGTATGCAAAAGGTAGCACGAACACAGGTCACTTGTTGCTTCAGGAAGCCAACGACAGAGTTGGCTGCAACCCACAAGAGGAAGAGCAACCGAAACAGCCCACATGCTACACACACACGAGACGAGTGAAAACAGTTAAGACAACAACAACTGCAGCGACTTGAACATCAACAGCAAACTGCCAACTGGCAATAGGAAGGCCTTAAACTTGGCCTCAACGGCAGCACCAGCAGCAGCAATATCGCGAAACTTACAACAATAACAACAATATCAGCAACAACAACAACAGCATCAGAGCCAAACACACTATTCAATTCAATTTTATTTTATTTACGTAGTAGTTTCTGCTGCCTTTGCTGTTGTTGCCATTCGCTCGGCTCGTTTGGTTCGCTTTGGTTTGCCTAGCTGGCAGCTTGTGTGTGGGCCGCTGCCTGGCTGCCTGCCTCTCTTCCACCGATCGGTGGATCGTTTGCGGTGCAGCTCCTCGAGCGCCAGCTCATGAATGGGAGCCGCAGACTGCCGCTGCGCTGCTTCTAAGTCATTTCATGTTGTTGCTGCTGCTGTTGCTGGCTTCGTTTTCTTTTTTGTGAATTGGCGTAAAAATGTTGTGAGAACAAATGGTTGTTAACTTTTGCACATTTTTTGTTGTTGTTGTTTTGATGTTGTTCTTGTTGTTGCTGGCGCGTTAGATTGCGTTTAACTGTTGAACGAATGCGAGCGGCAAATTCGTTGCCCAAATCTCTAGTTTTGTTGTGCGCGCGATTTTATTCGTTGTTGTAATAACAATAATCATTGTGGATATGTGCATGCCAGTATAATCCAGTGATTGAACGAACTGCGCCTGTGCCGTTAAGGCTCCTAATATATTTAGTTTCTTTTTTGGGTAGGGCACTGAATGAGTCGAAGGAGGTTTTGGATTAGTGGGACACAGGTGGGTATTATCTCATAAATTGAAACTATAAGGTGTGGGTGGCTACATAGTTAAGTGCTGATGGAAGATAGATGAGCCAACCAGTTATTAGTTTTTGGGACTAGCTCAGCTTTTTACGTAAACTGAGTGATTCGAATATTATAATATGTATATTATATATTTATCATTGCACCGCATTGTACTATAGTCGAAGTAAGCGAAAGTCGTCCAAAATGGTCACCGACCTGCAACCTTGAAATCTTCAAATACTGTACTTAATATCTGTGATCAGAGATGCGTCCATTAGTTGAGCGAATGAGAGTGACCAAGACTAGATTAGCATATTATGACATCAAAGTGTTGGCTTATTGTGCAGAACAATACAAAGGCAAGTCTATAATAAAAAACGCCGCGTTGATTATAGAATTTACTAAAGAGACCATAAAACATAGCCATTGTAACAGGAGATCCAAACAAACGTGTCTGCTTTGTAAAGTCAGCAAGCTTGCTAACCAAAAACTTAATACAAAAACTTGCCTTTCATATGCAAAAAGAAAACAACAACAGTATTCATTTAGTCATTTGACGGTTGTGACAAAAAACTAGCCAGAGACTGGCCCAGGTGGAAGTCTGGCTAAACCAGATTTGTGAAGGTCAGCGCGTTTGCCACCTCTGCCTTTAGGCGTGTTCAATCAGCTTCGACTTCCTATGGATGCTGTACAATACGAATATTTGGAAATCTCTTCTCTTTTGCCCGTCCACCCCGATTGTTACCGTACCGGGAGAGCGTAGTCTTGAATATCAGCTTCAAGTTTAATTGCGTGTCAAGTGCATATTCGACCAATAAATCAGACGGGTTAACTTTTAAATCCAAATATTGTAGTTAGGTCAACGTTTAACTACGACACAGTCGTGCCAGAGCTTGGGTCTGCGACTGCCTGGCAATTAGCGCAGCTCATGAGCAGCGCTGAATTTATATTGTTGGATAGGTTAACAGTTATGCCAACTGATTTGTGGCTGTCGCTGCCTTTCCTTTCCTACAACATTTAGTCAAAGTAACACCAAAAGTCACTTCAGACGGACCAAACAGCGAGACACAATCTCTGTCCCAGCCTCCGAGTCGGAGTCAGCCTCTGTTTCAGTCCCCGTCATCGTCACTGTCGTCGTCATCGTCATCGTCATCGTCATCATTCTCATCTCATGGTGTTGCAGAGTAGGTTAATAGTGCCAAAACGTTGCGACGAGTCATCGCAGTAGAGCCAACTACACAACTACACAACTGCACAGCAACAGCACTAAAACAACAACATTTATTGCAATGACTATAAGAACAAACGTTGCGCCATTTCTTTTTTGTCTTCCTTCGGTTGCACACTCCAGTTGCACCCTTTCATTCGACCATGGTTCGCCCATGCTTGCCCCCTTTCTTTCATTCTCTCATTCTTTCTATAATGCCAAATATCATTATTATGCGCCCCAGTGTGAACCCAAATCGCGAATGGAGGAATTGCCAAAGCGAGTGCAGCATATTTATGCAGCATTATTATTTATTTTATTGACAGCTTTTCTTTTCTTCACTTTTTTTGTGGTCTCTACTCTGTCGTATTGATGAAGAGTCTCTTGAATATGCGCGTCGGTTTGTTCGATGGCACGAGAGTTAAAGGCAAACACTTTTTCTGACATGTTGTAGACCCTAAAGTCCTAAAGACACTCAAATTAGAAGCCTAGTGATATAAGTAATAACATCATTTTATATTTGGACTTAAGAGTTATTTTGCTTAAACCAGTTTTAAACTCTAATTGTTTGTAGTTGACTTCTACTTAATACGAAATAGCTATAAATAAGAGCCTAGAAATTGTGATATGTGCTGGTCACAACATCCATCAGAAATAATCTGATCCTCTATGAGTAAATGATAATACTTAGAATGCCTTTCTATAAGAGTTTAGGTACTCTCACCATAGAGCATTCGGTGTCGGAGCGTTAGTACAACTGGTGATCTCGTGCCCAGTTCAAGCGCAAGTTGCAAGCTCAGCAGCAGCAGCAGCAGTTCGTTCGAATTTGCAACGACTGTTGCCACAGCCCAAGTGCCAATAATACCCAGCTGTCCAGAACGAACCTTTTAGTTTGCGCTAATAAATTGCCACTAAACGACTTCGACGGGGAGACGAGGAATCGACTCTCTCTTACCCTGTGTCTCCCTCTGACCCTCTGCCTAGGCAATAAAGTTCGGTGCGGCATGCGCTACAATTGTTGCGCCATAATTTCCCATCAAATTTTTCACACTCGCTGCAGCCGGTTACGATAATCAAATATTTGACCTCTGCTGCAAATAAATTTCAATGCAATCACAACAACAACATTCGAAAAAGGCTCGGGAACGTGAAAGCGCAATGTCTGTGCCGACTTCTCTGTCGCCGTCGCCGTCGCGGTCGCGGTCTCTGTCGCTGTCGCTGTCGACATTGCGTGTTAAACACAATTCAAAGTCTATAATTATTGTAGAATTGCCAGCAGAACGAACACGGGACACTTGGGGCAGAGGAACGAGCAGCGGGCACGTTTCCAGATCCCATGCAAGAGGCTGGCAGCTGCTCCGAACTTGCAGCTCGCGACTGCACATGGAACATGAAAATTGTAGCGTGTAGTTGGCGAAAAAATTCCAAACACACATTCTAATTCCACATTCGCTCGACTCTGACACCGACTCTAGCTTCGATTCGAACTGCAGCTTCAGCGTCAGCTTCAGCTCCTGCTCCAACTTGGAGTCGACTCTTTGACACACTGCTAGCAGGGAGCTGAAGCTGGGGATCGCTATCTTTGCTGGATGTGATTCAGTTGGGGCGCCTGTGAGAATCGCTTGCTTAACTGTTCACAGATCTTTGGCCAGTACATAGCATGTTGTGTGTGTGTGTGCAATTAATGCCTTGAACTGCGACTGCTGTTTGTGTGTTTGCCTTTTTCGGGGAAGCGGAAGCGTTGCACACGCCCACTTGTCGCTCGCTCACTGGCACTGCACTCGTATCGGGACTTGATGCCGACTATCGTTGTCGTTGTGGCTGTGGTTGTAGTTGTGGTTGTCGTTGTCGACGCTACGGCATGCGGACGTGCCTTATGCTGGCCAACATCCAGCAGTCAGCAGTCGGCAGTCAACAGGACCTGGGCCACATCATCTGGCTGGCACGCCCACACACAATTTCTGAATTTCTGTTCTCTATGCAATTGTGTTTTGTGTGTTGTGCCGGCAATAGTTGAAAGTTGTGTGCCGACTAAACCTAATTGTAAACTGCTGTTAGCAGTTGCCTAACTGTTGCTTGTTAGCCGCTTGTTTATTAACAATTTAACGCTCCACACTCGCACACAAACACATATACATATACACACGTACTATAAGTGATCATATAAAGTTCGCAACAGACGCTGCTCTGTGTTAACTCAACTACTCAACTTCTAAACTTTTACACGTTTCTGCTGAGTGGCGTCCAGAGTCAGATGGCGGGGGGCGGGGGGCGGTAGTCGCATTTGAGGCGTTACTTATCAACTGCATAGCCTACTAACAAATTTATGCTCTGTAAACTGTTTTGGCAGCGCATAAAATGCGCCGTTTTATACGCTGACCGTTTGACCTTTGGCATGTGTTTAGTTCTTCACACTCTACGTTCTTTTGGCTGTTGTTGCCGCTGCTGATGTTGCTGTCGTTGGGTGGCTTTGAAGCTTTCACTCCATTACAATTAAACTCCGCATCTGACAGCTGTATGAAATTCGAAAGAAGTCATTCTAGACATTTTAAAAGCAATTGCAAATATTTTTTTATTTGCTCTAAATTTCATACTTAAATCCGAATAAAGTACATTTATCTCAAATACCTCAGATGTATTTAGCTATCTGACGGCTGTATAAAATTAAACACAAGTCGTTGCATAAGTGTTGTTCATGAATTGAATAAATTTCAAATTTAAAATTTAAAATGAACATGCATAAATTTCAAATGTGTTTTCATTTACTGGCTCTATATTCTGAAACTGAAATTTGTTGTTAAATTATGTTAAATTGAGCTTATTTAACTAATTTTTGCAATCTCTTATTATTATTACTGTCTTCATCAAAGTAAATGAACAAGTGGTGGGAGTTAGATTAACTTTTGAGTTTATTGGTTTATTGTTAAAGTATTGCTTGTTTTTCTACTTGCAGGTAAGTTGAGCGAAGTCGCAAAATGAGCTGAACTACAGCAGGGGCTCTGCGAGGTCTGAAGTTATGTAAGTTGGCAAAAGGCAATGCAAATAATTGGCCAGTTTGTGGAATGCGAATGGGGACCAACGCCCTTATAAACAAAACGAAACCAGCCAAAAGTGTAACAATGCCAAAGCAATTTTAATTTCAAATGTTTACTATTTGGCTGTGTCCGTGAGTGTGTGTGTGTATTGGTTTTTGTAGTATGGCTCACATAAGTTGCAAACAAGCGGCAAGCTGATTCAGTCAAATAATAACGGGTAACTAGAGCTAATGATGCGACATGTAACAAAGCTGCATTACATGGGCATGGCGAGAGAGCTGTTGTTGAGGATCGAGGAGAGTGGGTGGGGGGCAGTTGGGAGAGGCCGACGGCGGGTCTAATTCAAAAATGCGTCACGCTTACCGTTAGAGCGAGCACGCACACAGCATGTAAGCAGAGCCCCATGGGAGCAGTGCTGCATCCCAAAAGTTCAAATCGAAACGCGAAAAAACCCATTGGAGGCTTCCGTGTCTGGCCTTTGCTTCTATTGCCACAATGTCAGGTTGTGGCACTGCCCAGCATGTGGTGCGCTCCCTTTTTGGCAAATTCGGTGCAGCATCGGAGCATCGGAGCAACGCAGCCAGCGCCTTTCACAAAATCTAATCAGCAAACGGGGCGGCCATTCGGATTCGGATTCGGATTGGATCGCAGCAATTTACTCAAGAGCAAAATTAGCAACTAACTCGGCACACAGTTTGATGCTGGGGCACTTGATTTACTGCCACCAGCAGGCCAAGTGAGAGAAGGTGGCAGGTGGAGAGGAGGGGGATCGAATAGTTAACTTTTACTCGCCCATACGAGCCAGAGACGGAGACGGCACAAGACCAGACCAGACCAGACGAAACTAGACGATACGATATGTGCAAATCTGCAAACATGGAAATCTTGTTATCCCGCCAACGGTCTGTGGCATCCTGTGGGGCATTCTAATTGAAATTCCGGGCGTTTACTTGATGAAAATGCCGCCGCCAAGCGATCGTCGGCGAAACGTCAGTCGCTGTCGAGCTCGCGCTCGCATGTGATCATGTGATGCAAATTTGATCCCATCTGTGCACAATTAGTTGTCAATATTGCGCATACGACATGTGCGAGTATGTAAAAAAGAGAAGCCACAACGCAAACAAACAAAACGCACAACAGCAAAATAAACAAAAACGACTAAATGACTTACTCATTTGCCAACGTTTTGCAACACGCAACGAAAATCAACACACGCAACTGACCAGCGTACAGTGGAGCAAACATCACATGACTCTTGAAATGTGGATGGGGAATTGAAATTGAATGCTTCTTTTCATTTATTTATTTTTCTGAACGTCGCCAAAAATAAGAATTAAATTAAACACCGACAACAAAACAAATTAAAAAAAGTGAGAATTCAAAGTATATTAAGAGAATAACTAAATCAAAGGTAATATAAATAATGCAACATTTCTTGCACAGTCTAGGGAAAACCCCACGTTTAGTTTACTAGTATGGAAATGGAGGCATAAAATCCAAAAATAAATAACAATACCGAAGGTATTAATAGCTATGCACCTGAAATGATGTCGCAATCAGGTAGTCTTGATTTGAGGCTTCTAGACCTGGTCCACTGTGCCTCCAAGTGGGTAACAAGTGGCGTCCAGTTGAGCATAACTGGCAGTCGGCGAGACTGGTATCGACACCTCTATGCTTACCTTCTAGCTCACAGCTTTGGCTCACCAAATTTATGTCAATGGACACATGGAGCCCGCCAAGAGCAGCAGCACCAACAACAACATTCGTTTGCATAATGTCAGTCGATGGCAAACCCACTAACTGAACAAGTAAGAAATCTGCAGTCAAAAGTGATCGACTATCAGATACCCGCCTTGATATTTACGAATATACTCTTACGTTAGACATACATATGTTAAACCATCACACACTCAATGTGCGTGCTTCATGTGACTTTCCAATTGGGACCAAATGTTAATGATTTGGACTAGAGTTGTTATTATGCGTAGCAATAATCAAGCTGGCCTTAAAATTAGTCTGTAGTCTCTGAGATCTAGGTGTTCATACAGATGGACATATCGTCTCGGCTGGCGACGCTAATCATGTACTTTATGCCTCCTTCTGCCTTTTATACACATTTTCTGCTGACACCAAGTTATAATACCCTTCTACCCCATGACTAGCGGGTATAGAAACTCCGCTCCGCCCCGTTTTAGGCGCAGCAACGTTTGTTCAGCCTCTCTCAATATTTGTGCGTTGAGCAACTGATAGCGACCACGTCGATTTCCATTTCCATGTGTGACATATATTTGCTTTACTTATTTATCTGTATTTTTGGGAACAGTAACAGGTGGACCGAAGCCCCAAGGCATTGCAAGCGGGTGACTCAGACTGTGGTGCTGTATGAATGTTTGTGTGAGAGTTTCGCAATCATCGTCGGGGCGATCCGCTAGGCGACGACTTAAATGTGTATGTGCCCCAGCAGCTCATGTTTAATTTATGCCATGGCACGCGCCTTGGGGCGGCTCAGACTCGTAAATGGTAAATGGGACTGCGGCCCAAAGGAACGTGTCGACCTAGCAGTGGTCTTAATTTTTATTAATATCACTCTCTAAAGTGTGTCAGCTATGTTAACTAATAGAATACTGCAAATACATATCCATAGGTATCTATGAATTGAGAGGAGCGTAATATTAAAAATAACTTGGCTTTGGTTATTCAATTGATGGCTGTAGATGAGCAGTCTGGTTCTTAGAGCCGGCTTCAGCGAGTTCAAATTCCACGGCAGCTTTACAGTTTAATAGCCTAAGACACTACTGTGGGTGGCCCATAAGTCTAACTGCCCGTACTCAGAGAATAATGTGCGCACACACACATTCACGCACATGTGAATACATTGTAACTGTACATAAGCGATCATAACTCAATGGCAGAAGCTCATTAGCAGCATACGCAGCCGAGAGCAGGCCAAAAATACCACAGTCATTAGGGCCCAGAGATTACGGAATGTGGCCGACAGAGGAGGGCGAAGTACGCGGGCAGGGTTGCAGCATAAGTGGCAACTTATGCCTGGATCGATGCCGCAAAGCTCTATGTGCACCACAGTAGGCCCAATTTGTTCAGTTCTGTGGCACAATGCAGCATTCTAACTAATAGCCAAACATTCTGGAAACAGAACAAGGCTGCACGAGGGAAAGCGAATGCGTTCGTGGCAAATTGCCACTAAAGTAGAGCTCAATTTCCTTGCTGCCCACGAAGATATCGTCATCATCATCGTCATCGTCATCATTGCGGTCCTCAACGTCATAGCTGTAGTTGGAGTCTTCATCGTCGCCGTTGGTCACGTCAAGCCGGGAGCGTAATGAGCGTAAAATTTGTGGCCCGCTTTTGTTGGCGTTGGTTTTGTTTTTGCTTTTGTTGTTTTGGGCAAGTTCTAATCACCACAGAACACGCTTCGTTATTAGTTAAATTAGTCACAAAACGGTTACTGAAATATTTCCAGCTAAACTTTAATTATTGCGAATTTTTATGTTTTTCCTTTGCCCTGTTGTTGGTGTTGCTTCTTCTAATGAAAACTCATTAAACTCTGTGGCAACAAAGTGGCTTCCATAGCCTTCTATAGTTGTACTCTCTGATAGGCTTGATCACAAATGTGGGTCAGCATAAATTATGAAAGAAATAAATTATGCTCAGGTACAACCACAACATCGACATCGACATCGACAACAACAACAACAACAACAACGCACAAGTACAAGTACTTACGTGTACTTGGAAAGAGAAGTTGGCATCCAGTTTGCTCGCCTGCCTTTCACTGCTATCAATAAATTTGTTGTTTGGTCCGTTGCGATGCCTGCGATAAAGACAAACTGCCTGCCAATATGAATTAGCTAAGCGAATTGGCAATTTAGCCAGTTGGTAAACAACTCCAGCCACAGTTTATTCTCCTCAATTCGAATCTCCCTCCCCCCTCTCGTTCTCCCTCTCCCTCTAGCTGCTCGATCCCTATTCCCGGCCCGACTTTGCTGGACCAATGCGGCGTGGTGCTCCAATATCATCATTATCATTAGCAGAGGCTGTGCGCCCAGAAAGCAGCCAGCAGAACTGTAGCAGTTGATAAATGTTAATGTTGATAGCCAGCGAAGAGCATTCATACAAGTTAGAGTGCTGTGACCGGGACTGCTCGACTAGCAAATACCTTTTCAAATTTATTACGAGTATTTATTACAAGTCGTTTTAATTTTAAATACGCTAAGTGCTAAGCCATATTTTAAGCTGCATAACTAGATATTAGAAGAACAGTAATACGCTTTGCATGCTTCAACGTGGCAGGTTGTCCCGCTTGGTAAGTGTATAAAATGTGTACTAGCTTCCTGCTAGCAAAAGGTTAACAAAGTTCACAAGCGAATTCCTTTCATTGCCTGCAACTGGAGCTCATGCTGAAAGCACTGCTGTTGTTGCTGTTGTGGCTGCTGTTGTTATTGTTGTTGCTGCTTTCAACACGCTCTGCCAATAAATTTGCAGCACTTGTTACGCTTTTTAACGGTCCCGAACCGCTCACCAAACATTCCTTTGGCATTGGCATTACCAACAGAGATCTATTTTTGCTTAACAACAAATATTTTCTTTTTCCTTTTTATTGCTTGTCGTTGTTGCTTTTGTTTTTGGCATTAACCATGCAGGAAACTGAAATTGCACTCCATTAAACTTCGGCGCCCAAAAAACTATAAAAGTATACAAAAAAGAGAACTTGTTGAAATTTTGCAGGCAGCTGTTGCGACTACTAGATGCGGCCCATTCGATTAGAGCTGATTTAGCCAAAGGTTAACAGCAGCCGCCCATAAGTGTCGAATTTTTCCATGGAATTTCCGTTCGTGATGTTTTCCGCTTTGATTTTTTCCCCCTAATTTTGTAGCATTCGTTTGATTGCATCGCTTTGTCATAACAGAGCCTAACGTGCACTGTGGGCTACTGTGTGAGTTCTGACAGTTCCTCTTTTAGCTTTGGATATGTTAGATATACTTGCACTCTCATGTACCATAGCAAATTATGGTTTTGCATAAACGATTTGCCAATACTAAATATTTTCGTATATGGTGTTCGTTGTGTCCGCCGCGGGCAATGTGTGCTATTAGCCTAGAAAGCGGGCATCCATCGAGCCAACTTCCAACTTCATTCATTCAGAGCAGCCGTATCTAAGCGCCATCGTTGGATAATCATCATGCTAATGATGATAATCTTTTTGGCAGTTTTTTGTTCATATAATTGGCGATGTTCTTTTTGCTGTCGTCGCCGCCGTCGACGTCGTCATCGTCGTAGTCGTAGTCGACGTTTTGTGCTAATCACTTTAACATTTTGCAGCCGCTTTTTGACCCGCTTTTGCTAAGCCTCAGCTTCAGCTTCGGCTCGACTGTTGTTGTAATTATATTACAGAGCAGCCATTTACAGTTGTCGAGGCGTTGCGTGCGGATAATGATGGGTGATCTATGCGAATGTAACTACCACCAGCTTAAGAGATGTTTTCAATATAGCCTGTTCATCACTTTAGTGCAATGTTGAGCGACGGTATGCAATTATGGAAGCTAATAGTTATCACCAGTTCCAAGGTGAACAAATTTGCATGTGTGAGACGAAAGTCCTGCCTGAGCAACATATTTCAAGTTGTCTTCTGAAACGATTGTTCATACTAGTTAGAAAAGAAGATGGTCATAAAACAAATCATGGGAATAATTCACGTTTTGATAAAATATTACAATTTAAAATACACTAAGGTTTTCTTATGTTTTATACCTTATTGATATATTAATTACTAATTGTTAACACTAAAAGTGAAAAGACAACGCTTCATTTAACGTATAACGATGGTCAATATAGAGGCAATTTTCAACTGGTAAAAATAGTTTCAACGGTGCTTGCAGTGTATGCAATAGATAACGAGATCTAATTTAATAAATACACTTACCTTTTTCTAATATTAGTGCAACTTTCCGCTTTTATTTATAAACGGGCGTTATGCCAGCAACACGCCCGTTAGAGTACAGGGGATCAGAGGGAGGAGCAACAGGGGTGGTATGTTGGCTAACAAACATTTAGTTTGCCGAGATCACGACACTATCAATTAGAGGCAAACAAGCAGCAAGACAATTGTTTAGGACTCTCAAGAGTTGGAACTCGTTAGCGGGGCGTGCCAGCCGTTTATCATTTCTGCAGATTTCGCAATGCAAACGAAACAAACAATAAACATTTTGTGAGCTGTGGGTTATTTCATTCATTAAGTTAATATTACAACAATTGCTCTGAATTTGTTTTTGCTGTTTGGGAACTTTCGGACAACACTTAATTATGCAAGTGGCCGACACCCACAAAGAAATCACAAAAAAATCTTTTCTTTCTTTAAGTAATTTGCATGAAATTAGCTGGAAGCATTTCATTTTTTGGTTTGGATTTTTTTCGGTTGCAGTTTATAAGAAGGCCGCTTACAGCAACATTGAAGGCTGACCCGTCTATTTTTGAATATATTTAAATTTTGTAACTGCATTTTATAGCTTGCGTTGTGAAGTGCACCAATTAAAAGCTAAGGTCACAGCCTAAAGTTTTGATGCGTTTTGCTAATGAATGCAGCCAGAGAGCATCATAATGGTTTTTTATCGTGCTTCAAGTTGGTGCCCATTACAAGAAAACTTTGTTTGTCACACTGACATATTTCGCTGCCACTTGACCAACTGAAACTCTTCAAAGCCAGCGAATGGCAAACCTACTGTGACGAACGTCTGCGTTGTCATCTTCGGCCTATTGATGCCCCAAAAACGGGTCTACGACTGACTGCAGATTAAAATGTTCATAGGTGCAACCAGACAGACTTCTGGACAGACGGACAGACGGCTACGCAGATGCCCAGTTGACAGGTTTACCGCTGCTGTGTTTCCTGCTAAACATATCGCTGACTCAAAAAGCTCTTGTTTTTTCTGCTTTGTATTTCGCCAAGACGGAAAGTGTTTTTTCCAGCTACTTGCTGGTGCAGTGGAAAGGAATTCTAACTTGGTATCAATATGTGTTCCTGAGAAGGTCTGATTATATACATTTTTGATCGGCGTCAATAGTGAAGATGATAAAAGCAGGTTCGCCTACTTTACAACTCGATATCAGACTCAATAGAATAGTATGGCACCCTAATATCGATATATAGCGACATAAAGCGTGTTTGAAGTTGGATTTAAGTTTTTGGTGTTCTATTGTTTTAATGACATTTAAGTAATTCCTAATGATTAAACGTTAAAAATGCAGCGAGTTGTTTATAGTTGGCTGCGATTGTTGACTTGTTTCTTCTCAATTTACGCAAACACAGATGCAGCTAACGGGATGCTACAAACTTGATACAGCTTTGGGTACAGGATATCTTTAGTGTGTCATAAGTTTAGTTTCGGGATGCTGCATTAGTAAGGGAAGAACAACTTCTCAACATGTCGAAGCAACACCTTGACAATGTTACAACTGCAACAACAATAACTTGATGTACAGCAAAGGCAACAGCCACAACAACTGCAAAGACTCAATGTCAAAAGTGCATTGAAGACTAAAGTCAGGGTTAACAGGTAGTCAACTCTGGCAGGAGACGGAGACAGCCATCCAGTCGGGCAGCCAGTCAACGAACCAAACATTCAGGTGGACAGAAAGACATCCAGACAGACAGACTGAAAAGTCAGTAAGTCAGTCAGTTTACACAGCATTTTAGATGGCTCTTTGTGTTGCAGTTGTTTGTTTGTTTGTGTCGTGTTTGGTGTGCGCAAAAGTTCAAGTTGGCTGTTCCCTGTTGGTTGGCCAAGGGAGATATCAAAAATTGGGCGTGGCGAGAGCCAAGCCAATAGTTGCATAGTGTCTTAACGGATGTTTTTTAAAAAGCTTTTGAACTTGAAAAGTTTAACAGTTACAGAAAAATATTTAAGTTAATTAACATATGTAAAAGCACTATGATTTTATATAAGAATGTGAGGATAGGTAACTTTTCTATTAACAAATATATAAGAATGTTTAACGCTTAGTTCCAATGAAAATTATAATTTCATTGATATTAAAACCAAAATTTACCATTGTCGCTTTAAGTTTTCTAAGCAGTAAAACTGAGTTTTATTTGATATTCAAACAACATATTTGCTGCTTGAAATATATTGTGTTGACAAGTCAAAGTTAATTTAATTAGTTATATTTAAAGTTACCAAATATTATCTTATGTATTTCAGGGATAAATCAATTGTGTAACGTGACTAAAATCTTCAGATATTGGTAGTTTCTACTCTTTTTTTATTACAATAATTCATAATGTACAAGTTATAAGTTGAGCTGGTTGCCAACATAGATAATTTACGAATGGAGTCGTCATATGCTCATCCTCAGTATAAATATGACATCAAGAGTCAGGAACCACTTGCTGAGTCAGAACCGTAGGCAAGGTTGAGATCATTAATTAAATACTTCACTTCGAAATATGGAAACTTAAAGCTCGAATATTAAGTATCTATAATAATACTATGAAAAAACAATTGTTAAGTTATTCGAAAAATACTTATTTATATGTTAGTTGTAGACAAACTTAATTGCGATTTACATATAAAAAAGAAACTGAAAACGAGAACACGACAGGTTCGACAGATGTTGCAACTTATGGTGCATTAAAGATGTCATATTTATTTGCCATTTTGCATTGGGCTGACGCCTAGTCAAGCTGAGCTACATGACTGCCAGGCCTTCGTCTTCCGTCTCCCCGCCCGGCACATAAACATTGATTGCATATGAAAGCTGTCGCCATGCATGCATGTAATTTTGAATGTGTTTTATAGATTTTTGATTTGTCATATTTTTTATGAGCCCCTCGTGTGTTTTCATTGGACAGGCAAATGGAAAACATAAAATGAAATAAATAGATATTGTTTCCTTGTGCTGCCACATTTGCTGGCTTCCGCCTAGCCATAAAAAAAGTGGTAGACAGCTCCAAACGAAACGAAGTTGATCGATTTGCTTGATTCAATGTTGACGCAGACACCTCAGCACTTCTTTTCAATTGTATTTACTTTCAATTTCACCCAACGCGTTGAGATTGTCAGCGCTTTTTGTACCTGTACTCGTTGGGTTGAAGAGTATCATAACATAGTGGCTGCCGAAAATGTTTTAATGGTAGCAGGCTGATGCATTTGGTGACAATTTGGATAATCCGCAGAAATATAACAAATATTTATTTACTTCGCCAAGGTTAGCTATTCTCTTGAAATGGGTATCGGGTATTTCCAAGTCAAAATTACGCGACCATAACTTTCTTACTTGTTATTTATAATTATGGAAAATGTTGAACAACTTTTACTTCTTCCGCTCTCCAGGCATATCGACGTTTATGTACACACAGAGAATAAACAGTCGAGTGTGCTGCAAGTGCACTTTATTATCTCTACCTTTGTTGTTGCTGCACACTTTGATATTTGAAAGTGCTAAATGGTGTTTGTTGTTGTGGCACAAACTCGCAATACGGAAGTTGTTTGGACTTATGGTTTATGATAGCCCCTGCAACCCAACCGCTTGGATCTGTTAAACTCTTTTCCGACATGACTTTATCAGTCTGAGTTTCGCAATTCCTGATAGATATATACACAAATTGTTTAATTGCAGTGATTTAATTTCGTTCAACTGTTTTGCAATATCACATGGACAACTTTGAGATATTTTATATTTCAATATAGAATTGAAGTCTGTCGCTGGGCTGGCAGCTAGCAAAGTCAAATATAACAATCGCAACGTATAATTTACAAAGTAAACGCAGATCTAAATATAGCAAAAGCTATTCTCACAGTGCCAATGAGACAATACAATATTAGAAGCATTGATTTCGATAACATCTAATTTAAATTCATAACATATATATACTTGTTGCATATACTCTATAAGAACAAATTGTAACACAATATTAAACTTATATTTATGCAGTATTTACTTAGTTTTACGTTTCTAACGGATATTAGTTAACATAGTTGCAGATCAATTTTTATTCTAAGTCCTAGTTTAGTCACGTTTACTGAAATCTTTGTGTATGCAACGCTACTGAGGGGCAGATGAGGCAGCAATGCAGCTGTTGGGGCTATATCTATGCATCTTTCGGCACAGTAGCTGCATGAAAATTGCTGGCTTTAACGGCCGCTGACAGCATCGGTGAGTTACTTGTATGCAGTGCTTTGGGTCAGTAATTAATTCACATCATGGGCGCATGATTTGCACTCGTCTCGACTGCTTTGGGGTCTGCCACTTTTGGTTTTGACCAATTGGCCAATTCATGCGCTTTAATTACTTCATAAAAGCCAGGTCTGAACATTACTTGGCCCTTAGCCACAGTCACAGTCACAGCCTCATCCACAGCCCCAACCACAGCAACAACAATAATTTCTTCTAACTGTTCTCTGATTTTTGCGCACATTTTTTGGTTTTTTTTTTCGTTTTGCTTCGCTTGTATACAAGTATTTTATTGTTAGCGCTTATTGCGCTGTGATCATCATTTGCTGCTGCTGCCTTTGTTGTTGTTTAATGATAGACCTTAAGGTATTTGTTGTCAGAGTTATTGTTATTGTTATGGCTGTTGTTGCTATTGTGTTGTTTTAAAGCACAAGCCAAATATAACATTCTTTCTCCTGTCGCTCTCCCCGTCTTGTCTCTCCATTAATACTTTTTATGCTCATCAATTGTTTGATCATTTTCAAGGTTCGATCAACTCTCAGAGTTCCAACAAATACGAGTAGAAGAAGTTGGCATCCATCGAGAGCTGTGTGGACTTTCATTGATGTTAACTGGAGTGTAAATCTTTAGGTGTGTGTGAGTGAGTGTGCGTATGCAAGCGGCACGCTTCAACAACTTTACTGGGCGGCCATTTCACACCATTAGATTCCTGCATCTGCATCTGTTTAAACTAGTTGCGAGTGCCCATTAGCGGGGAGTTTTAATAACTCGCTTATCAAAATACCGCCCCGGCAGAAGGTGAACACAAAGCTTTCAATGGAAACTGAAAGCGCTGGTTAAGCTTTCACTGTCCACGCCAGTGAAATGCTTTTGTTCATTGTAAGTCATTTTGATTTTGTTGTTAACAACAATAATCATCATTTACTCTGTTCACTTGTTTTGCAATTTGCGGGCATTGGGTAGTGACTCTTTGTATACTAAGAGTCCTTGTTTGTCACTTGCCTAAAACTTCCAAAGTGTGCTTTAAGGATGCTGCATAGTAGGATAAACAACAAAATGAATGAGCGCAAATTAAGATGATTTACGATAAAAGCTTTGAAGAATTGCGCAGAAAGTTGAAAACAAAGCATAAAATGCCGCCCATCTAGAAACACAATTTGTAAATTGCTTCCGACAGCAAGTTCAATAATAACAACGGCAGCAGGCAGAGTAAAGCCAAAGCCAAAGCCAAAGCAACAGCCACAAGAGCAACAAGAACAACAAGAACAACAGCAACAACAGCGGCGGCGGCAACTAATAGTTACTTTCAATCATTCATCATCGATTTCAATAAACAATTTCAATGGGTGCCCAGCTCCCCAGACAGTACGAAAGGCAGACGCACAATGGCTGTGGCACTTGCTACATGCTCAGACACGCTTCCCTTCCACCTCTCTTTCCTTCTCTCTATCTCTCACACTCTCTCTCTCTCCTCTTTCTCTCTCCTCTTTCTCTCTTTCTCTCTCCCTCTCGCTTTATGTCTTTCTCTCTCTCACTTTCTATGTAACTCTCTGTGTGCCGCATTTTGAACGTGTGAAAGATTTGTTTCATTTGCTAGTTAGTTGTTGCTGCTGCTTTTGTTGTTCTCTGTACATGTATGTTGTGTCAGTGTCTGTGTCTATGTTTGTGTGAACAGTTCAACTTACGGTCAATCTCTACATGACCAGTCGGACAATCAAATAGCCAGTGAGCAACCAGTAAGCAGCTAGTTATTTTTATTGGGCTCCGGGCTTTTTTCAATTATTATTAGAGAATTCTGAGTAGTTTGTTGCAAATTGCGGTTTCAAATGACTTTTGGTTAGTTTTGAGCAACAAAACCTTGACATTTGAGGGTATTATGCAGCATTACCACTGATCCTTTCTCATCCTGTAGACTTGGGAACATAGTCAAGCACGTCTAAAGTTAATAAGAACACATTTATTATTGCACTAATGAGACGGATTCAAAAATAAGCTCAGTAAGCAAAAACAAGTTTGTTTTTTAATACTCGCTACCCGTCGGTTGTAAGGGTATTATAACTTAGTGCCAACAGAAAATATATGTAACTGGTAGAAGGGCGCAACTCCGTCCAGATAAAGTATATATTTACATCTACATATATTCTTCATCTGTCCTTCTGTATGATTAGTTGTTCATACAGACATACCCGCATAATTATTTGTATAGTCCAAACATGTCCTGAATTGGGTTGAGATCGGTTAATTGAGAAACAATTCTTCAAAATATAAAAAAAAATGTACACACTTGGCCTTCGCTTAACACAGACTTGTTTAGCTCGAACGGTCTTACACGGTTATAAGGAGCAACCAAGATAAAAAGAAGATGCTGAAACTAAACAACCTAAACAATAAATGACACCAAATTCACTTCAAATTTGATTTATATAGAAACATATAATCTTTCTTTTAAACATTTTTGACTTTTTAAGAAGTTTAACCACATAATTAGCAACTTAAAGTAACATTTTCAATTTAAAAACTTGTACTTTTGAAAATATTAGTGATTTACATACATATATTTGGGGTATTTACATTGTAACTTTTAGTTCATTTTGAACAGATGTATGAAACCTCAATAATACTTTTCGGCATATTTTGGTATTTTTGTTTTGAAAATATCGTAAATGGTATTTGTTTTGTTTTCTCATCGCGGTCACGGGTATTTTCCAGTTAAGCACTCTCGACTGTAGATTTCTTACTTGTTTTTGTTGTTTCAAACGAGTCAATATTTACATTTATACAATAAAGATTAACACCCACGTCGGCATCCATTGAATATTCTTGCTAATTATTCTTATTCTGTGTATAATCATTATACTATATCAGAGGCAATTCGCTGTGCCGAAAAACCTGAATACAATTGATCAGACGTATGTAATTGCGGAATTGTAGCAGCACCTGTGGCAGTCGCAATCCTTGACACATACTGCCGGCATTTTTGTCATATGCTCAACAAAAGAATGAAACAGCCAACTTGCTACTCGAGGCAACGTGACACATAATTGTTGCATCAAAATTGCTTTGCATTTGCTCAAAATGAAGCAATTATTGGCCAGCTTGCAACAGTCGGCAAGCAGGCAGCGATGCGGATGTGAAACTGCGCATGAGCAGCACAGTGCGGCGATTCTTTTGTTTCGCCTTTTTGCCACTTTCTGGGCCCATGCCACATGCCACATGCCACACGCTACAGAACACTGCAAGTCTGCAAGTCCATGGCACAGCTGCTTAACATGCTACACACCCAGAAGAAGCGACTGCGTCTGAGATCCAACCGCGTGTAAGCAAAATATGTAATTATGTTAGAACCCAGTGCAACAACGGCTTCGCCATCTCTGCTCGCATCTAGCAGTTGAAGTTGCAATTGCAGTTGCAGTTGCGTCCCGTTGCATTGCCACGCTGCCACTTGTTTATTGCAATACTTTGCTTTTTATTTGAATTTATTATGCAATGTTTTTGTTCGTTGTTGTTGAGAGCGCTTAGCTCAGATGGCATATTGATTTTGTCGTTGGCTGCAATGATGGATTTATGCCAGCCGTATTGACAAATTGTGAAGTTTGCTTGTCATTTGCTTAACGCATCTGCAATAGCTAATACGAATTGCGAATAGCGAATAGGCAAACAAAAGACTCAGGCAACAAACTGGCTTAGCCACGGTGCCGCACGGCACTTGTAAGGCAATTTGTCAAATCTGTTGACGACTTAATAAGCCAAACAACAAAATTCGTGACACAATTTAGTATTTCAAAATGATGCCAGCTAAGCAACAAAGCATACGCTAAACTCACACACGTATTGTAATATCGTATTTATTGATTTATTGTCAAACAAAAGCCCTTGCCTAAATAAATTAACTGGTTGCCTTTAAATAAGTCAATTTCGCACAGTCAACTACTCACTTGGGGTCAGTTTTAAATTTATGAACTTGAAAAGTAGCAGCGACAACAACAACAACAACAAAAGACGCCTACGTTGAATTATGCAGCGAACAAAAGACTGAAGCAACGAACACGACGATGATTTATAACCTAAAGCCAACAAGCCGTTTAATACACTTTGTGACAGGCGCTGAGAATTGGGTCGAAATTAGCTAGATCTTTAAAATGGAGCTTACGATGATATGCTATAAGCTGTTAACGATTCAAAAACTAAAAAATAAAGTATACAGTACTTTCGCTGGCATCGCTGCAGAACAATCTGATCTGAATATCTGAAAAACGAAAAAAATGAACAACAGTTTTCTCACACATGCATTTCAATATATGAAGATGTTTATTATATTATAATAATTAATAATGGTTTCTTGAACACTTCAGACTTAAAGTCAAAGTAAAGTTCAATGCCAAAACTAAAAGCAAAACCAAAGTAAAAAAACAGCGGCATTTGTTTTGTATGCAACCAAGAGGTATGCTCCCATCGCGCTCATCTGTTTTCCATTCACTGCTGATAATACTTAATTATATATACATAAACCGCAAACAAAACAATGCAACAATACACAAAGGCAACAGCAACAGCAACAACAACAACAACAACAACAATGGTAGAGGCATACAAACCTCTAGCTGGCTGATAATGAAAAACGAATTCACATGGCATTCAAACATTGAGCATTGAAGGTACAAGTACAAGAGAAACTCATACGCAGCATTCCCATTAAATATTTCAATTTCAAATAATTGAAGTAAACGCTTTGGATGATGCGCAGTCAGATACTTGCGACTGTGACCCAGTTGATCTTAATCTGAGTGCAATATGGCTGGTGTGGAGAAGGACAAAGGTGAGATAATTAAAGCCGCCAAATATATTAGGCGATACATTAAATCAAAACTCACCAGCAAGTGAAGTTCAGCAACAATTCAACACTCACACGAAATATAAAAAGCGATAATAATAAAAAAAAAACATTTAACAAGGTTTATTTTTAATTTATTTATGCATTAACCGCCTGTCGCTCAGCTGTGCGACGCTGCTCGGTGAATGCCAATTGTCTGTCCACAGCAACAACAGCAACCAGAACGACAGCAACAATAACTCGTTGACATCATGAGGAAGTAAAGCAAGAGTCAGTTTATGGTAATTATGTTTTAAGGCAAGACTGCCAAAAATTGCAGTTCAGTTGTAACAAAACATGATTAAGCTATACTTGTGTTTCAATTGCAATCAGTTAATACGGAAACAAATATTGAGCGCTGAGGTTGGGTGCCTCATAAAATATTTTGATAATAAATTAATGTTGCACAAGCAGCTCAACGAACTAGCTATAAGTCAGGGGAAATTCATCAATTTATTTTAATACTGTTCATAATAATAACGTGTTGTAAATGGAATATTAATGCATTTACAGCACAGCGCTCCACGCTTATCACACATTTTTATTATGAGCAGTTTTAACTCTTAGATCTGTTATTGCTCATTGCCTCGACTTAAACTCATTTGCATATTTCATTGATGTATTGCGTGAGTTTGACAACAGCAAACATTGTGATGGACAAATAAAAGAGGAAAACTTTGCGAAAAAAACCTAAAAGATATACTATATATAAACATGGTTAATGGCTAACCAAAAAGTAGCGCAAAGACTGCGTCAACGACAGCAAGTCAGCAAAATCGGCAGCAGATCGAAGCCATCCGAGATGGCATAAACAAATTAATTAGCATCTGTGAGGTCGATACATCATTCAAAATTGCAGAAGAGTACGAAAATAAACAGCACGCTTCGGCGATGCTAAGTAAATTGGTTGAAAATAAAATAGCCAACCAATCCAATCCTATATCTATTAACCAGCACCCATCACAAAAACGAATAAAGAAATAAGAGTTAATCTGTATGCAGATGTTATGTTCAGGGCGAGCTTGTTGCTGGGCCGGCGTTTGTTAAAAAACATCCCACAGTACGTGTATAAAGACTTGCCACATGCCAGTTGGCAGTTTGCAATTCGCAGTTGAGTGCGAGGCATCTGAAATGAGCATCGATGTGGCTATTTGTGAACGTTATTCACACCCCAAAGTTTTTGGCAAATAAAAAATAAATCAATTAGCAGAGTTCGTCTGACTAATCCAATTTCTCACTGCCCGTTTTTACAGGTATATCACGCCAGCGGCTGCAGCCACAACAACAACAGCAGCCGGAGTAGGCACAAATGGAGCATCAACAGGCGGAACTAGTCTGGCAGTCTATCCAACGGCCACTGCGCAGGTTTATCGATCCAACAACGGACTCGATGTCCTTGACTGTGCTGGTCTGGAGCATCATAGTACAGCGATCACAACGGCAACGGGCAGCAACTCCAGCGGCACCGGCTTCTCCCAGAGACTACGTGAACTGGCCGTCTCCGCCGGACTCCTCTCGTTGAAGCCACGACAGCCGCTCAAGCCAGTCATCAAGACTCGTGGCTCACCAGGACCAGAGTTTCCCAAAAAGGTTACATTCAGCGCTTTTGCCACGGTGCAAGTGGTGTGATCGTTCATATGCCCGTGCCAGCTGAGAGGGGCGCAGGTACTATGACAAGGTAAATGCCCGGTAATATCCTATATTCTACTTACCTAATCGAACGTTGTATTTGGATCATATCGTTACACTTAGCGTGTGCCTTGCTTTGTTAAACCGTTATTGTTGTTTTGTTTGCTGTTGTTAAATGTTTAGCGTTATGTACTATGGATCGGCATCTGGCTCTGGACTTGGAAACATTCCTTAGGCTTCATTTAAATCTGTGCCATGTCTTTGGCTTGAAACTGTTATGAAATATGTACCAATGTACATATGACTGCTCCATAGCTGAAATACCTCGAAGACCCAACACATTAATTAAAGTATACATCTGAATTCACAATTCTATCCCTAATCATTTTTATCAACCTCCCTGCATATCCTTCTAAACATTTCTTACCATATTAATGCTCTTCCTGGAAGACTGAATTTTTCAATTTCACAGTTCCTTTCACTATTACTGTATTTACTACATTTCTATACATGTACAGAACTATCCCTACTTCCTAATTGTTTCCTAATTCCACACAGTATTTTCCACAACTACACATTTCCGGCAACTATCTTTTTGATTACAACCCAAATGAAGACTACACACAAAAATTATAATATTTTCTATCAAACTGTAAATATGTATGAATTTTTGCATAGTCATAATTATATATCTGACGAATATGAGTTTGTATGTATGTATATTATGTAAGTCTGCCTGAGTGTATGTGTATATACCAGAACTTACATATGTATTGTTTAAGTGTAATTTGAAAGATTGATTTCGAAAATCAAGAGTTTATTGCGATTGCTGTATATTTTAATTTAAATATATCATTAAAAAGCTTACTATAAGATTAATATAATAAACGATCATTAAAACATAAATAAAAAAATGCATACGAAATTACAATACATCACAGTGTTTTATTTTTCTTGACGAATAGATATTTGTTAAACAGGAGCATACATATTATCAGGTTTAACAGCCAAACTGTTTTAGCCAAAATTTGGTAATAATATAAACGTGCATAACTATCGACAGAACACTCAGAGTAACTATAAATCATCGGTCTAATTTTGTGGCAGAGAAAAGTTTTGGCTTGAATACCTCCGACATGGTTATATCGTCTCAGTTGTTAACACTGATAAAGAATATATATACTTTATGGGGTCGGATGACTCCTTCTGCCTGTTAGATACATTTTTTGTTCACACTATGTTATAATACCCTTGTACCTTATGTGTAGCGGGAAAAAATGTCGGATGGTATCTAAATTAAATCAGAAATTGCACATAAAACTGCAATTTAGACTTCACATAAATAAAAATATTTTAATAGACTTAAATAAAATAACATTCAGAACGCTGGGAACACCGAAATCGAGCACTCTTGACAAGAGCGTTGGTACAAAATTATAATACCGTTGGAACAAAATTATAATACCGTTGGTACAAAATTATAAAACCGTTGGTACAAAATTATAATACCGTTATTATAAAATTTTCGTTTGCAAGGAGAATGAACATAAACATCTGCGTAATAAATTTATTATAAATTAAAGCATATAGCACGGGAGTTACCGCAGATTGCCAAAAGATAAGAATACTTTATTGTTTGAAAAAGTGCCAACAATTTTATGATAACTTTAATTTATTTTTCACAAAGTTCGCGTTATCACCACATCGTCGACTGCAATACTCAGTCCATTTAGTCTTAGGTTTCGGGAACACATCACATTTGTATCGCAAATCGGGGATAACAGTAAAATAGTATTCATGGAACACTTGACTCAAATTGCATTTCAGGTAGATTCATGTTTTCGTAGAGTATGATTTTATTCTGTGTATTCAGGGCGAAAACGGCTAATCAACATTTCCGATTCACATTCAATCTTAATTTGCTAATCTGGTAACACCAGACCAGGGCTGCCGACGCTACAAATTCATACTGATTTATTCAAATCCCAAGTGGCGCCAAGCTCAGGAACATTCCAAAGCTAACAATCCCGAGTTTGAACGATTTAATGATACAAAAATAAATAAATTGAAATAAATTTTACAATAATTTGACTTTATATGCGAAACATCGAAGGCTCAATCGATACATCGACGGGTGACATTTTTTAGACATCGATGGTTTTATTTATTAATTATTAACGCCAACGAGAAATATCAAATTACAGTTACAACTATTTGTTTTCAATTAATCGCCTCCGCCACTAAATTTGTTCACATTTAAGCAAATAAATGTGCAATGGTAATTTTTGGGTGTGGTCGTTTCCAAGTAAATCAGTTGATCGTATGTAGACTAACTTTGGCGGCGAATTTAAAAATACACCTTAAGCAAATAATTATTTGAAACTGATAGTAGACATGCACTCCATATTATTACATATGACTGGGTCCCTAATTTTTGCTTCCACATGAATATACTGTGAATTTTGAGTGTGGCCGCTTTTCCATGAATCAGCTGATCAATTGTAAGCAAAGTTTGGTGGACAATTTAAAAATATACCAAAATCAAATAAGTAATTAAAATCGATAACATAATATAAGCGAAAGTTAAGTTTGAATGTTTGCATGAAATATTTTACGGATTAGATAATAACATTCGCCACATAGGGCATTGCCAACTTCATTTACATATTCAAACCTTGGCGCGCTTTATGTGGTGTGGGGAGCTCAGTTTTGGTTTCACATCAATACATATATATATAAATACATAATATATATATATATATTCATATATATTTCTATCGTATAAATATATTCAGTTTTATCTTAAGGGATTTAACATTTTATTATGTTTATTACAGAATTTTAACCTCCTGTGAGCGGTGCTCACGTTGAGCAATTATGTTAACAGGTATGGCAGCGCCAAAAGTATTTGTGATTATTGCATCAGTGTGTACACACTGTATACTTTCCCGCCATTTCGGAAACAATCTTTAGCTGCGCCACTTGTTTGTATTCGTATATTGCAATAATTGTAATCTTATTTTCGCGTTCGTTATGGCAGATTCACCTTGTAAGTAGAAATATAGATTGAGTGGATGGGGCATTAATCAATAATAAATTGATCTGCAGCTGGTCCACGAGTCAAGCGACAACGCATTGATAAAACTGGAAGATTTGCGGCGCTGGAACGCTTAAGAGGCTTGAAAGGAACTAAAAACAAATGCCAGGTTGAAGAGAATGTCGACGATGTATACGAAGTGGTCGACGAACGTGAATATGCCAAGCGTGCAAATGAGAAGTACGGTGGAGATTGGATTGAAGATGGTGAGTCCGAAAATCTGAGCAGGCAAACAGTGCATCAAGAACTTAAACTTTTGCATCGGCAGACGGCACTGGGTATGCGGAAGATGGGCGTGATTTCTTTGAGGATGAGGACGAGTACTCCGATGATGGAGAGGAACAGGGCAACAACAACAAAAAGAAGAAGGGTGGCGCTGCAAAGAAACGGCCGCGTGACAGCGAGAAACCAGCCAAGGGCAAGGCTTCGATACGCAATCTTTTCAGCAACGCGGTTCCCAAAAAAGCCGACGTGAAGAACAGCGTAAAGGATGATGATGTGCTGGCTGATTTACTAGGCGAAATAAAGGAAGAGCCGAAGGACGAGGCGTCTACTACTCCCAGGCAACAAAAAGTTATTGCGCCAGCCAAAATCGTGACTGCCACTCGGAAGTCGGATGCTGCAGCTGCCAAAGCGTATATGAATAGCTTTCTGAGCAACATCAAAATGCAGGAGGAGCTGCGAAGTAAGGTCGAAGCCACCAGCGACGACGAGATGCTGGAGCGCATATTGCAGCCAAAGGCAACCATGCAGCCCAACAAGAAAGCAACTACTGCTAAAGTTAAAGAGGAAAAGTTACAAGAAACCATCGGAAATCTTAAGAAAGACACGCAGAAAGCTGTGCAAGAGGTCAGTGACAATGAGATGGATTTTAGTTGCCTGGACGACGATGAGAATCAATTTGATGAGGCCGCCTCTAAACTTAAGACGGTTAAAGCGAAGCCCCAAACGCCAATTCCAACAGAAGCAACTGCAAAGCCGGAAACTGATGATATGAGCAGACTGCTCAGCAACTGGGAGTCCATTTGCCAAATGGACGATGACTTTGAGAAGACAGTGCTGGCAACTGAAGCGGAGTCGTCCGCAACTGCCATAGATCCTGTCGACGTGGAGCACTTGCGATTCTGGTACTGGGAGGCCTGGGAAGATGCACAAAAGCTACCTGGCGAAGTGTTCCTCTTTGGCCGCACAGGAGATGGCAAGTCCATCTGTGTGCGTGTGCAGAACATCAATCGGGTGCTCTATTTATTGCCCAGGCAGTATGTAAGTATGACAAAATTTATAATATATGCGAGGGGCACTTCTTAATCCCAGCGATTGTGACTCGTTTAGCTACTGGACCCCATTACAAAGGAACCGACGAAGCAAAAGGTCACAGTGGCCGATATGTACAAGGAGTTCGACACCCAAATTGCCTCCGAGCTTAAGCTGGACACGTTTCGGTCTCGTAAGGTCAGCAAGAACTTTGCCAACCATGCCATTGGCATCGATGTGCCCCAGACCTGCGACTACCTGGAAGTCCATTATGATGGCAAGAAAATGGCGCCGAATGCGCTCGCCAAGAAATACGACTCCATAGCGCACATCTTTGGCACCACCACCAATGCCCTGGAGCGATTCTTGCTGGAGCGCAAAATCAAAGGGCCCTGTTGGCTGCAGATTAGCGGATTCAATGTGAATCCCGCACCCATTAGCTGGTGCAAGTCAGACCTCACTGTCGCTGACCCCAAGAACGTTGAGGTGGTGCTGGAACAGGGCAAACCAACTCCTCCTCCGGCCATCACGCTGCTATCCCTCAATGTGCGAACGTCGATGAACCCAAAGACACTCAAGAACGAGATCTGCATGATTTCTATGCTGACGCACAATCGCTTTCACATTGACAAACCGGCGCCACAGCCCGCCTTCAATCGCCACATGTGCGCTCTGACACGACCCGCCGTCTCCAGCTGGCCCTTTGATTTGAACCTGCAACTAGCCAAATGCAAGTCCACAAAGATCTACAAGCACGACTCGGAGCGAGCGCTGCTCAGCTGGTTTTTAGCGCAGTACCAGCAGATTGATGCGGATCTCATTGTCACCTTCGATGCCTTGGACTGTCAATTAAATGTTATCACGGATCAGATAGTCGCCCTGAAGATACCGCAGTGGTCACGCATGGGGCGTTTGCGATTCACGCAATCGTTTGGCAAGCGACTCTTGGATTATTTTGTGGGTCGCATGGTCTGCGATGTGAAGCGTTCGGCGGAGGAGTGCATACGTGCCAGATCCTACGATATGCAGACGCTCTGCCAGCAGGTGCTTAAGCTCCAGGAGTCGGAGCGCATGGATGTCAATGCTGATGATCTGCTTGAAATGTATGAGAAGGGCAAGTAACTAACATCCATCTGATTGCTTCACTTAGAAATACTAATGATTCGTTGGCATTGCAGGCGAGAACATCACCAAACTCATTTCGCTGACGATGCAGGATGCGTCCTACATGCTGCGGCTCATGTGCGAGCTGAACATCATGCCACTTGCGCTGCAGATTACCAATATCTGTGGCAACACAATGACTCGCACCCTTCAAGGCGGCCGTTCGGAACGCAATGAGTTTCTGCTGCTGCACGCCTTCCACGAGAAAAACTACATTGTGCCTGACAAGCAGCCGCTTCGTCGCACTGTAACTGCCGCTGCCACACTTGATCCCGATGCGACGGGCAATGACACAACAACTGGTGCAGCTGGCGCAGCGCGTAAAAAGGCTGCCTATGCTGGTGGTTTGGTGCTGGAACCGATGCGTGGGCTGTATGAGAAGTATGTGCTGCTCATGGACTTCAACTCACTTTACCCCAGTATCATACAAGAGTATAACATATGCTTTACGACGGTACAGCAGCCGTATGGAACGGACGCGGAACAATTGCCAGCGCTGCCAGATTCCAGCGTTGAGGCTGGCATTTTGCCACAACAGTTGCGCCGCCTTGTGGAGTCACGTCGCGAGGTAAAGAAACTGATGGCAGTCCCGGATCTGTCACCCGATTTGCATATGCAATATCACATTCGTCAAATGGCCCTCAAGTTAACTGCGAACTCCATGTACGGTTGCCTAGGATTTGCCCATTCGCGTTTCTTTGCACAGCATTTGGCTGCGCTGGTGACGCAGAAGGGTCGTGAGATTCTTGTCAACACACAGCAGCTGGTGCAGAAGCTTAACTACGATGTGGTCTACGGTGACACGGACTCGTTGATGATCAACACCAACATCACGGATTATGAGCAGGTTTACAAGATTGGGCATACCATCAAGCAGAGCGTAAACAAACTGTATAAGCAGCTGGAGCTGGACATCGATGGCGTCTTTGCTTGTCTACTGCTCCTGAAGAAGAAGAAATATGCTGCGGTCAAGCTGAGTAAGAATGCCAAAGGAGTGCTGCGACGAGAGCAGGAGCACAAGGGCTTGGACATTGTGCGTCGAGATTGGTCACAGCTGGCTGTCATGGTGGGCAAGGCAGCTCTCGATGAAGTGCTCGCTGAGAAGCCGTTGGAAGATAAACTGGAAGCTGTCCATGCGCAGCTGGGACGCATTAAAGATCAAATTGCAGAAGGCGCTGTGCCATTGCCACTCTATGTGATTACCAAGCAATTGACGCGAGCGCCACAGGAGTATGCAAACAGCTCGTCGCTTCCACATGTCCAGGTGGCGTTGCGTATGAATCGTGAACGGAATCGCCGATATAAGAAGGGCGATATGGTTGACTATGTGATCTGCCTGGATGGAAGCACAAATGCAGCGATGCAACGCGCCTACCATCTGGACGAGCTGAAGGGCAGTGAAACTCTGAAGCTCGACACGAACTACTATCTGGCTCATCAAATACATCCCGTGGTCACGCGAATGGTCGAGGTGTTGGAAGGCACCGATGCGAGTCGCGTTGCTGAATGCTTGGGAATGGATGCTAGCAAGTACAGGCAGAATGTCCAGAGGTAAACGCGCTTTCTAAACATTTGTACACATCATTCATCCTCTTTATATTCTTCCTGCAGAGTTCAGCAGGAGCGCACTGAGGAAGCCGAGGGTGAATCTCTTCAGAAGAGCACGCTGCAACTGTATCGGCTATGCGAACCATTCCGATTCAAATGCGTTGGCTGTCAGACGGAGCAGTTGATGGCCAGTGCTTATCGGCCGGGTACCAACAGTAGCCATGTGCCCGTACTCCAGCAGTGC
This sequence comes from Drosophila immigrans, assembly GCA_963583835.1. Taxonomy (NCBI): domain Eukaryota; kingdom Metazoa; phylum Arthropoda; class Insecta; order Diptera; family Drosophilidae; genus Drosophila; species Drosophila immigrans. Next base: position 28,285,039 of record OY757142.1, on the reverse strand, counting down.
GTCAATCCGGAGTGCCGGACATCGCCACTACAATATCTGGTCAGCATACGCAATCAGCTCCAGTTGAGTATACGCAGCTATGTGCAACGTTTTTATGGCAATTGGCTGGTATGCGATCATCCCGATTGCAACTACAATACGAGAAGCTACTCAATACGTCTAGAAATGCGACGACCACGTTGCCTCAAGTGCAACAGCGGCTCCATGTTGCGCCAGTACTCAGAGCGTGATCTCTACAATCAGCTGTGCTACTTACGGTTCATGTTCGATCTAAGCAAGCAGCAACTGCATCAAAAATGTGAGTACTTCTGAAAATATTGCTGAATTGAAATTGAATACCCATTCGTTCTGTTTGTTTAGCCACTTTAACGCCTGATCTGGAGCAGGCCTATCAGCTGTTGTATGACACAGTGGAGCAACAATTCCAAAATTCCGGATATGTGGTCATATCATTGGGCAATATTTTCGCGCGAAGCCTGGCACTGTCATCACTACAGCAGCCCAAGAAGGAAGTACGTGATGACTTGGTCGCCAGCAGTCTTACGGATGTCTAGATTTTGCACAAATCCTGGCATTTTTATTCGACATTTGGAAATAGTTTGGTTAAATATAGTATATATACATATCAAGTCTTTGTGTCTATATGTAGATCATGTCTGGCTTATAAACTTTTCCAGCGGAAAGTGTCGAAACGATTCGTTAAAAATGTCCGTAAAAGCCGTGCTCACCAGCTCATTGATCATGGGCCTAACAAAAGGCAAACCCACCTGCCACATGCTGTTGATGACGCCGTCTGCAAGTTGATTCAATGGCTGACCCTGCAGCAGATTGCCTATATGCAGTTCCATGCCGCCAATGCGATCCACTTCCACATGCACCTTAAGCAGTGATCCAGGAGCACCAACACGTCGAACGCTTGTCGTTTGACTAAGGCGCGGAAAATCCAGCATTATCATTCAATCATCTTAGTAGAATACAAATTACCTGTAATCATATAGCGTGAGGTTCCAATGGCCCAGCCGTTTCAGCTCAGTGCCCAACATCTTCGCCGCGAACTCATACTCGCCTTCGAGGCTTTTCTGGGGAAAGTATTGAGCGTAGACAATTCGCTGATCCTCGACATCACTGTGAAACTTTGTCACCTCGGATCGCGACCAACCGTATTCCGAAACGTTGCGTAAAATTAGTTTAAAACTGCCCGGGCCATGTGGATCACCGCGGCGCATTTCAACGAACGATGCATGATGGGGATCAAAGGGTTTAATGTTGTAACCAGGCACCCCTGAAAAAGATCACATAATTGTTCAACGGTAACAAAGCCCTTGATGAAGACTCACCTGTTGTAAAATAGGCGCGCAAGTCGTTGAATACCTGTTTCATGCAATCATTGTAATCACCATCACTGGCTTGATTTCTGCGGCAACGACCGATCAAATTTTTAAGATCTTCATCGACATCTATTTGGTTGGAGGCATGTGCGATGCTGACAAGCAGAGTAACAGCAACTAAGCAGAGGCCGCTACAGTTTGCGAGCAACTGTTGCGACATAGTTAAGTTTTAGAGCTTCAATGGACAAGACTGTTAAATACAAATTCAAATTTGTAATGGTAAGTGTTAAATACACATTACTTATCAGCATGTGTGAAGAGCAAAGATACTTGGCATTCAAAATATGATTTATTACGTTACTATTGGTAGCCTATACTAAAAAGTAATTTAGAAGTTTTTAGTTAAGAATATGACTGCTTGCAACACTGCTTGCTAAGAATCTACTTGGGAGTAGCTGCAAGCAGTTGCCACTGGTAGGTAAACTTGTTTGTGGTTTATGTCGCACGTTCATTTTATTTTCTCAGCTTCCAAAGTGCGGGACTCACTTATCGCATTTCTCATGGACAAACCAACCGTAAGTGCACACTCTTTACCACTTTAATGAGCAGCTTCTTTTGTAATCTCTGTTGAATGCCTGCACTTGACCCCTTTATTGTAAACAGCTTCAATCTGCTGTTTAGATTGTTGCTTTTTGCGTTATTGGAGTTTGTCATTACTGAAAAGCGGCATTAACGACCGCTCGAGCGTATAGTTTTAATAAGTAAACAAAAGACTTGTCCAAGACACATACTACTTGCGGGATGAAAACACATTTGAGTATAGTGAGTGTTTTTTCTGTTGCATTTGGAAAATATCTTTGCAAACATGACTATTCGTTAGACGCAACACAAAAGCAATAACAAAAAAAATACGGTACTGTAAATTGTGCAGTTTAGCGCCGACTTTGGCAAGAGGCAAGTTGAAACTGACCAAACCAACAGTAAGTTAGATAGTCGGCAGCAAGTTGTTGTTGCAAATTGTGTAATTTCTCTTTCGGATTTCAAGCAGTGCAACTGCGCTTTGAAATTGAGTCTGTGTGAGAGCTGTGTGGCAAGCCACAGTTTGAGAGTCACCACCCTCAACTGACACAAATATTTACATTTGATAGTGTTGTTTGTTTTCATTTGTTAGCCAAAAATAGCTTCCTGATATTTGGGTGTTCCACAAAACTCCTTCGCTTCGTATGCAACACGAACACTGGGATTTACAGTTAGCTGTGCTGATTACGCGACGCGATTTATTTTTTCTACGTGTGAATCATGCGAGTGGCAACTGGCGACTGACTTCAAAATTTCAACCGGCCGAAAAAGTGAATGAAAATACCAGCTGAGTTATTGAGCGACGGGGCCAGAGCCGGGCTTGAAGTCTGCATTTCTTGTGTACATACTTTTTATTTGTAATTGTTTTTGCCCAATTTCCTTATGACTTTTTTGACAAGCCCAAAAAGAATAGGCATTAATCACGATTACCCATTGGACTTGACAATGCCCATTCATGAAGTGAGCTGAATATAATTCAACAACATCATTCCTTATGTAAACATTCGTTCGCTCAGCCACAGTCAAGTTCATGGAATGGAATATCTCAAGTTATTGTGCGTGCCTAGCAACTTAAACTGTAACACCTACAAATATAATCAAAAATATTTATTGTCACGACAATCAATCTTGTGTTGATTCGCGGACATCTAAGGTACTCACAGAAGGCTTTGTCAGCTTCAATATTTAGAGGTAAAGTAAGGCAAGGGTAAATTTTTATCAAATTTAGAGAAGCAGTTCGCATTTCTCAGTGGCGCCATCTATTGCGTGGGGGTTACCTAAAACATTGAAGCATACTTTTTGGCTGCATTATGTATTGGTTTTCTATTTTATATATATTTTGTTGTACATTAACATATTGCAACCGATACGGTAGCCTAACCTAATTACTGGTATTATATATATTATAACTTTATTCGAATAATTATATTCGTATATAAATTGAATATGTATTTTAACAGAGCAGAGTAGGATATAAGCCTGGCGAGCAGTAAACGTAGTTCGTGGGCTGCAGGCGCATAAAGTCTCCGACCTTCGGAACATCTAAATATCTTTGACTATCCTTCGTACGCATATAACAAGGAACATTGCACATTCTTTTAGTGATCGTGACTTATTATGACTTTATATATGCAGGGAAAGCTTTATATGACGACGGCAGCCACGAAATCTTTGCTGCTTTTGACTAAGAATAGTTTTTGCCATAAATTTAGCATGTCGACAAAAGTTGTGGCATATGTCAATAAAAACACCCATATACTTAAAGTGGGATTCATGATAGAGCACTGAACCAAAGCAAGGTTTAACCTAGACATCAACCGATTTGGATTGTGAAAGTCATGTTCGTACATTTACTGCTGTTGATGCCAATTTTCCAATTACTCGCCCATAACTCGAAGCTCCGCACGCTTTGGTTCAATGCCTGTGTTGCAATGCTAAGAAATTGGCTTCTGGTGACGACAGCGGTGTCATCGGCGCATATCGTACTAAGTACAGACCGCTTGGGCTGCCTTGCTTGGCATATCGCACGTATAGATAGAGTACAATGTAGGATCTCGGACACTATCTTGCGAGACTACCGCAGATATGACTCTTAAAGTCGGTTTGTCTCCATCCAAAGCAACACAAAAAGATCTGTCTGTCAAAAATCTGCTTACACATTGGTATTATTCGGGGGTCAAGAGCTGTTTCATTTTATAACAAACTCTGTAGAAAGCTTGCTGGATGGCCATGAACCCTGCGACAGATAATTGCTTATGCTCCATAGTTTCCAGTGCAAATCTTACCACTCGCCTCGATTTTGGTGATACGTGGCTTAAAGCTGTCCTCCAAACTATCTGCAAATATTTCTGCCTTCTGTATCCCAGAATAGCACCAATAACCTGTAGAATTTTTTAGAGGAGGGTTATGAATAGCTTGGCTCTTAAACCTCCTCAAAAGTCTTCAGAGATTGATTATTTAGAAGAGCGGCAACTTGAGAGGACAGCTCGACCCTGTGCTAGTGAATTTTATTTCGTGAAGGCACGGATGGAGTAATGGCTGCCTACTTGGGGTGCTCCACAAATGCACTGCTGCGAGTTTTGGTATTGGAACTTGTTGCGTTTTGCTAATGTAATGGAGATTTATATAGTGAATTCCATTACTCTATTTAAGATCTATAATTTTTGCGAAAAATACGGTTTTTTCACGGCATCATGGAAAAAAACATGATCAGTAATATGATCCGCTTTTATATACTATTTTTTAAAAAACTCTGTATTCATCTAACCGAAAAATCAGTGAATTTTCGTTATTTGGCTGCAAAAACTGTAATGTTTGCTATTTAAACCCATTTAGAATTCAAATAATAACAATAAATAGCTTGCAGTCGAGCATTTTCCCCATATTTTATTTTTCTTTGATTTACCTATGTCATAATTATTTGATTAATGTTTTTAGACAATTATTACATATGCGCATACTTTTTAAAACATATTTACTTAATCGATGGATGTGTATTTAGTGGATTCGTCATCATAATTGGGCTCTATGTATTTCTGCGCAAAGTTTTCCCATCGCGCACGTGTGAACCAACTGGGTTTGCGATTGGGCAACCGTTTAAGCACTTGATTCGTGCCGTAGCAAACGTCGTCCAGACAACCCCTGCATCTCGAATTGACACATGTTAAGTTACCGTCACATGTGAAGATGTCATTATTACAGGTTTCGCCTAAACCCTGAATGCAGGTTAATAGCGTGCAATTGTTCCTTTTTATTGTTCTGAGGATTTTACAATCAGGCGTTTTGCTATTGCATGGCGGAGGTATATTCCTGGAAAAAGGATTAAGTGATGTAACATTGATTTCCAAAGGATTACCTAGTGGATAATATCTACTTACATAGCACGGCAATGTTGCCAAATCACGAAAATTAAAATTAGTCCGAACAACATACGGACATTACCGAGTCCATATTGGGTCAATTGTTGGTTGCGCATTTTCAATGCGTTGCCAGTGCCAGGATATCTTGTTCTGATTTTACTACTCGCATTGAATTGCTTTTATACTAAGAATGCCGTCAAGATATCCTTAATTTAATGTTAATCTATGTAAATATATAATTGATAAACCACAATTAATGGAATAGTGCTTAGTCAATTGATTGACCATTATGCAGGCAGTGAAGCATAAAATTTATGAACGACCAACTAAGGGATGAATGAAGGTACTAGTTCAATGTCAATGTCAGTAAAAGTCGATTTCACCGATTCAATGGCTTTCGGATTGACACACTTCATAATTAATTTTTAATTTTAGCAAATTGTTTTATTTCGGTTTGTTAATCTTTAGTTTTACAAAAATTGTGTTTAAATCATTCAATAAATCCATTAAATATTAGAAACTGTTGGTATCAGATTAATTTTAGCGCAACATGTTTGTGTTCTTATACTATACTGAAGTGGCACGATTCCTTGAATTTCATAACATCAAATGCCGTTATAAGCCGTCCTTTATTACAGTTCAAGTCAATCATATCTTGAACAACAATGTCATCCCGGTAAAAATACGGATTGGTGAAACTAAATAGATAGCAGTATGTGATTTAAAATAAGAATCGGGAATATTTTGCACACAACGGGTATCCATAATATATTCACCTCATGGGCATTCTTGTTGAAAGAGAGGATGTTGATACAATGTATCCCAAATAAGGACATATTGCTTCATTCGAAAAGGCAAACTTTGAATAGTATTCAAAAAATTTGGTTAGCATGTTACGTGTTTCTGTCTCATCAACCATAATTTGGCTCATTTTAAAAGATGTTAATTTTAATTCATTGAATGTGACAACCCAAGCTAAAAAATTAATCAATATATGTTTATACATCAACAAAATTACAAATATACAGTTAAACATGGAATTTATTTTTACTTACGTCCACATGTGGGTAACTGATATTCCTGGAACTTTTTAATTCCTGGTAGAAAATTAGAAACTTGCAAGTAAAAGATGACCATCAAGACAATTACGTGGCTTCGGAATTTATCGAATAAATTGTGATTTTTTAACCAAACTCGCAAGTAAACAACCATATAACGAGCTGCTCAATAATAGAAATTCGAGATTTTTATATTTCAATTTAATGACTAGATGAATTTACCCATGGGTTGCAGCTTAAAGATATACTTAACCAGTTTATTCTGACTACAAGTAAGTCCATTGCAGCAGTTTATGTCAAATTGGGAGTTAATAGGAATGTTTATAATTCGAACAATGGGACATCTACCACCTCTCCATTCTATAAGCGTCCAGTTAGAATCTGATGCAATGGCATTTTTAATCCGCATTAGTCGCTGATGTACTTTTAAAGAATTTTTCGTGGTTAGCTCATTAAAACAATTATCTGAAAGAAATTTGGCCAGTATTAAATTTGTAAATACACACATACATACATCTATAATGTATTTGTTAAGTAATGTATAGACCTTACCAATTTCAACATAGACATCAAAATCAGAGCTCTCCTGACCCAAACCTAAATAGCGCGATCCGAATAAATGAAGTTTTACCGTACTTTCTGGGAAACAGTTGTTTATTAGACGTTTCAAATCTTGTAGATCATTCTCGGAGTCACTTTCTATTCGATTTGCAATGTTAATAAGATTCGTTAGGTTTGACCAAAAAGTAGTGCTATCTATGGAATTTTACGTTCGTTTATAAAAAATCTTAATAGATTCACAAATACTTACTCATCATTTTGCCAGAGATTGTTTAAATAATATGTGCAAGTCAATCAATGAGGGATTTCTCAATTCTAAATAAGTCTCAACCAATGTATCCATTAGTTTACATTTGTAATATACTAAATATGGTTTGCAAAAATATCGATATAAAGAAAATTGAATAAAAAAATATCGCAAATGGCCATTATTTTGGAATAACATTTATAATATTTTTTTTTGTCACTCTTCAGCCATAAGCATGACTGAAATTAGCAAAAAAGTTTTTACAGACTTCAATATTCCGCTAAAAACAGCATAAAAAACATAAAGCACAGCGGTTCCGATACGTACAAACCCGAACAACGGAAATTAAAGCCTTCTTCATTTTCGAGTTGAGAGACAACTCTATTAAAGCAAACTTTGCCAAAACTAATGACGGTCTCATTATTTAAAATAAACTTTAACTCAATCGGATGTGTCCGATACAATATCCTTCATCATCAGATAAATACAAGTTTTTTGAGACTTCAACTTTAAACAATTTTTAAATAAAACTGAGAATAGTCTTATAAAAATAAGTTTCAAATAAGTGACAGCACCAGGAGCAGCAAACAATATTTAAATATGTTAAAATCTGCAAGCAAATGATTTTTTTTTTTACAATCTTTTATCATTTTTACACTAATATTTTGTTTAGCGTCGCGTTAGTGCCAACGTGGAAAATCTCAAAACCCGCTCAGACTATGTTCAGCGTTAGCTTCCACGTCCATATCGCATTGTTGACAAAATTGCATGAGCTTTTATGCAATTTGAAATTTGACAAAATTATGATTTCAAATGCTATGCCAAACGGATAAATTATCAAAGCAAAATGACGGAAGCTATAGCAGAAATGTTGAGCTTGGAAGCTCGAATCAGTTTGATTTTAAACAACAATTTTTATGGTTTGGTTGCTCTGCTGCCAGGATTATGAACGAAAGACACCCATTTTAAACACCCTTGGGGTCATCAACAGAATATCTGCCCATTGCCCGTTTGTCTGGAATTTCAAATTTGAAATAATAATTCTTTATTTCGATATATTCCTCTTCGTTATTCGCCCTTTTTTTTTTTCAAATTCCGGCAAATCAAATCAAAAATCTCCCAAAAATGACCAGAAAATCGGATATACCACATTCAAATTCTTTAAAGCGAGTTGGTAGTACCCGCGTCCAAAATGGATGTTGGTATATTCTCTCCCCTCCCTCTTACCAGACGCCATCGAGCTGCCTATGCTTTTGTATGGGATCGAACTCGCGTTTGGTAAGTTTCGGACGCGGACATGGACGATCTTCCAATGTGAACAGGCTATTATTATCCATGTCGTCCTGGTCCTGTAAAAAGGTTTCTTTGAATAAAGTAAAATTTGTAAAAAAAAGAAGATAACAAATATAAATAATTATTGATTAACAAATAAAACAAAAATCAAAATTTTTTTTAATTTGGTTCTTGGCTCAAGAATCTTAAATTTTGTCAGTTTCACATTCTTGAATCAAAAATATATTTTTGAATTGAGAATGTTTCGCATCCTATTAAAAGATAAAAACAATACTATTTTTAAATTATTGGTACTGATACTTTTGTTTCTAATTTCCAGTAAGAAAGTGATTCAGCTTGGTGCGATGCTATCGCTTGTCCGTTTTTTTCAATTTAAAATCGCTCAGACGAGCAGTGCTGCCAACTTTTGACCAGCAAAAAAAAACTGTTTTTGACGTGAAGAATGGAGAAAAAAGCTTTAAAAAAATGGTAAAACATCCAATGAAAAGCAAATGTTCCAGAAAAAAACGAAATAATGTCAAATAATAACCATTTATTTAGTTAATTTTTGTTTAAAAGATTTCCATAATGTAATCAATATTCTCTTGATCTTCCTCAATTGCGTATGACATATTAGTGCCTATCATGCGGATATATTTTACAGCACTTCATAGTCGACGCAGCATTTTCCGATTCTTCGCAATCCGTATCTATATATTAAAAAAAAAATGAATACAGTATATCTTTTGCTTGAAATTAACCTTTACCTTATGCTTAGAATGCTGTTAGTCGTGCTGAGGCCAATAAAATTCCTTAATTTGGATTTTATTAGGTTAACGTGGCTAAAAACTCTTTCTATTTCCGCGTTTGACCAGGGCAAAGACAATATTTGGATGGCCACAGTTGCCAATTCAAAAAATCTGCGGTTATCACCAGAATCTTTAAAGTTTAGCATCTCAAGCCAAAATTTGTTTGTGTCGCTGATGTTGTCCCACTTAATCAAATTGATGTTGTTGTATTGGCGTTCAATTTCAGAAATATTTTAGCATTCCAGGAACACTAAAATTTCTGTGATGCTTTTCTTCACCGCGCACTATATCTTTGTGACGGAAAAAACATGCCACTTTTTCATATTTGGTATTTAAGTGTTAACATGACAAAAAAAGTCGGAAAAATGCAAACTAAATTTCTAAAAAAGCCAGAATTCCCGCTTTTTACAATTCCCGCAATTTAAAAATTTTTCCCGCAGTTAGCCTTCAAAAAAAGCCAATTTTGACGGGGAAAAATCCAAATTGGCAGCACTGCAGACGAGTGCATTATCGTTAAGTGATACCTATTGACTAAATTGGCATTAACAAAGTTGATAAGCCCAAAACTGTGCTGTGTAGTTGCAATTGATAATTCGAAAAAGTGTGCTGAGTTTCGAACAGTGCCAACCACCGTCGAGACTGATGCTAATCTAGTTTTATAATTTGCTAACAAGGGGTCTTATCAGCTAAAGCAGAACGAAAGCTAAAATCAGCTAGGCATTAAGTAAGCTATCGAGCTAGAAGAAAGAGAGGGCTAAAGGGAGGAGACTCATATGGCAGCAGCTGATAAGCTTAGCTGATAGAAAAACTACCCAAGAGACTGTATGAACTGTCTAGTTCTCAGTTTTCAAGTTCACAGCGTAGGGTGAGCAACACAATACTTGCTGAAATGGTAGTTGACAAAGTTATCTTGGCATATTCTGGTGGCTTGGACACGAGCTGCATACTGAAATGGCTGCTGGAACAGCAGTATGAGGTGATATGCGTTATGGCTGATGTGGGCCAGAAGGAGGACTTTGAGGCAGCTCGTCAAAAAGCTCTCAAGATAGGGGCCAAACAAGTAAGTGCAGAAAACACTATCGTCTGTCTTATAGATTATAATATGCTGCAATGGAACAGGTAGTTGTTGCCGATGTCAAACAAAACTTTGTCGAACACTACATTTGGCCAGCAATCCAGATGGGCCTTATTTATGAGGAACGCTATCTGCTTGGCACCTCCCTGGCCCGTCCCTGCATCAGCGTTGCAATGATGGAGGCCGCAAAAGAACACGGAGCAAAGTACTTAGCGCATGGGGCCACCGGCAAGGGCAATGATCAGGTTCGCTTTGAGCTATCTGCCTACGCGCTGCAACCAGATCTCAAGGTTGGTGATTGGCTTGTTTGTTACTCGTTCCTTGGAGTTTTTCTGACCAGAAATTTATGCAACTTGTAGATTATTGCGCCTTGGCGCGATGTGAAATTTTGTCAACGCTTTCAAGGTCGCCAGGATCTTATTGCCTATGCCGCAGCTCATGGCATTGAGGTGACAGCTAAGCCAGCCACACCCTGGAGCACAGACGCGAACATGCTCCATGTTAGCTATGAGTCGGGTGTCCTTGAAGATCCCAATACTGTGGCTCCCAGCAGTTTGTACGAGCTGACAGTTGATCCACTAACACAGGCACCCCAGAGTCCCAAGCGCGTGTGCATTCAATTTGAGCATGGCCTCCCAACTTCCGTTGAGGATGTGGCAAGTGGTCGAGTGTACTCCACTCCATTGGATGTGCTAACATTTCTGAATGATCTGGGTGGCAAGTATGGCATTGGGAGAATTGACATTGTCGAGAATCGATATGTGGGACTTAAATCTCGTGGTGTCTACGAGACGCCCGGTGGAACAATTCTGCATGCGGCGCACCAAGACTTGGAGGTGTTTTCTCTGGATCGTGAAGTACTGCGCACCAAGCAGCTGTTACGCGATCGCATGTCCGACTATGTGTACAATGGCTTCTGGTTCAGTCCAGAGGCTCTCTATGTGCGCCGCTGCATTGAGCTGGCAGAAGAGCAGGTCACTGGTCAGGTGACAATTGAGTTATCACCCGGATACTGTCGAGCGATTGCCCGCAAGGCCGCCGAGAAAGTAGGTTCGCTCTACAATAAGCAGCTGGTGTCCATGGATGAACATGGTGGCTATGTGCCACATGATGCTGGAGGTTTTATAGCCATCAATGCGGTGCGCATCCGCGAACATGTACGTGCTTTTGGTCCGTATCCGATCGACAACTAATTATTTAATAAATCATTTTTTCACTTCAAAGTGAGATAACTTTAATCTAACATATTTAAGGCTGCAGTAAGCACAGATTTAAAACTCAATTTTCTACTTGCAAACTAAGTACATCCTAAAGTTTATTTAATTCATAAACTTAATTGATACAAGAAATCATATTTATACCCGCTACCCATAGGGTAGAAGGGTATTATGACTTAGTGCCAACAGAAAATGTATGTAACAGGCAGAAGGAGGCATCTCCGACCCCATAAAGTATATATATTCTTGATCAGCGTCAACAGCCGAGACGATATAGCCATGTCCGTCTGTCCGTATGAACACCTGGATCTCAGAGACTATAAGACATAGAGACACCAAATTTGGCAAAAAGGTTCCTTCATACCCTACGCAGGTCAAGTTTATTTCAAAAGTTGGATGCCACGCCCCCTTCGCCCACAATAAGCATTTATCTAGAGAAAGTCAAGTTTTTTTTTATGTAAATCGCAAATAACTCCAAAAGTTCTTTGTGTAATGATGTGTAATTTGGTAACCCATCTGCACTTGACACTCTTAATATACCCTGTAATTTTGGTACAAATCGGATAAGTAGAACAAAAGTTATTCGTGAAATTATTTATCAAAATGTTTGTGCCCAGTGCATATGGACGTTTTAAGTGTGTGAATGACCTAGAGATATCAAATTTGGTGACAGTATTCATGTAGCTCTTACGCAGATCAAGTTTGTTTTAGATTTTTGCCACGCCCCTTTCCGCCCCCAAAAACTGTAAAAGCCGTAATAATAGACCTAGAGCATTGTTTGTTTAGTTGACAGTGTGACCATGTCGGTGTTGTGGATTTTTTCCCTTTATTTATTTATAGATCTAGCTTAATAATGATAAAATTATAAGCTAGTTTTTATTTTTCTGCTATGGCAGCGTAGGCCTTCAGCATTATGGTTGTGTTCTTATAATTGTGACTTATAATTAATTAACAAATATTTACATTATTTACATTGATTTATATGACTATTATTTATACGAATGTAACATACATGGTGGATGATTAATTTATGAGTTATTAGATTTTGTGATATAAATTAGTGGCTTTTAGGTATTTAAGCATGTTTGATATGTTTGAGGGGGTGGGAGTGGATAAGCATTGAAGCGGGTTGGTATTTTTAAATATTTGTTGTCTATGATAATTTAGGGAGTTGCATCTTGTGAGTATGTGTTCTATTGACATTGTGTCGTTACAAAAGGGGCATATTCTGGGAGATTGGTCGATGTAGTGTATGTGTGTTAGCTTGGTATGTCCGAGTCTGAGCCTTATTATTACCATTTGATCTCTACGTGAGAGGTGTAATAAGTTTGCTCTAAATATTTGGCAGCTGTTGAGTTTGTGAGGATTGTTTGTTTGGTACCAGGTGGATGTTTTGGTCAAGTCAGATTTTAGTTTTGTATAGTGTATGGTTTTTAGGTGTTTTAATATGTCGTTTGTGTTAAGATTTTCTTTTGTAATCAGGGGTTGTTTTGCAGCGTTTTTCGCGCAAGTGTCTGCTGTTTCGTTCCCTGTTATCCCTACATGTCCGGGTACCCAGAGGAGCTTGAATTTGGGGAAGGTTTTCTTCAGGATGTTGCGAGCTTTTAAAATGTAATGATCGTTGTTGTTAGGGTTATTTATTGCGTCTATTGCAGAGAGGGAGTCGGAGCATATGCAGAATTTCCCTTTTCCATTTTTAACTGTTTCTAAGGCTTCTACTATTGCAATCAGTTCCGCTGAGAATACTGAGGAGTAGTGGGGTAGGAGATATGATCTTATATTTATGGTTTCATTTGTGATGGCGAAACAATTTGTGGTATTGTGTTGTGATCCGTCTGTGTATATGTAGGTGTATTTGTTCTTGTCTTTAGCTTTGATTTTTGAAAATTCAGCTTGGAATATTTCTGGGCTTGTGTCGTTCTTATTATAGCGTCTCAATGTTGTGTCTGTCACTATTTGGCTTAAATCCCATGGAGGTGTGGTTTGGGTGTGTAGTTTTGTGGGTTGGCAGGGTAGGTTATGGATTCTGCTACATTTTATTATTTGGTCTATTGTTTAGTTGTATTGTTGTCTTCTTGATGGCCGGTAGGATTTTAGTATATTGTTTATTGGAGAATTTTTTGCTGTTAATATGCATTTTATTAGGTTGCATGTAAGGAGTTCACGTCTGTCTTCTAGTGAGGCAGCTCTAGCTTCATACATGATGTTTTGAGTGGGTGTGGTTCTAAAAGCACCTAGGGCAATTCTAAACGCTGTGTTTAACGTGGATTTAATTGGACGCAATGTTGTTTTTGGGCAGTATCCAAAGATGGGGAGGCAATAGTCTACTTTTGATGTAAGAACTGTTTTGGTGATGCTAATGAGAGTGGATGTGTTGCAGTTAAATTTAGGGCTTGAGAGACATTTTATTATGTTAATTGTTTGTTTGAGAGAGTTATTGAGTTGGTCCGTGTGTGTTTTCCATCTATGTTTGTCATTGAAATATAGGCCTAGAATTTTTAGTGAAGATACGTTTTGAATTTGTATGGTACCTGTTGATACTGTGCATTTGCAATTATGCTTTCTGCAAATATGCATGTGCTTGCATTTAGAGGTAGAAAGTGTGGCGCCTGAATAATCAGACCAGTTTTGTATCGTTCTGAAAACTGGTTCTAAATTAATATTAATGTTTTTTGAGTTTTTTAGCTTTATGATTAGGTTAAAGTCGTCTGCGTAGGCACTTAAATTAATATTTCGGTGTATCGTGAGAATTTCGGCTAGTTTGTTGTAGGCTATTATAAATAGTATCACTGATAGAGGCGAACCCTGGGGGATGCCATTGTGGAGGGGGTGGAAGGTGGAGAGCTTATTGCTTATTCTAACTGTGATTTTTCTGTTTGTCATGAAGTTTTTTATGTAATTTATTATCTTAGGTCCTGTTTTCCATTTTACGAGTTGGTCAAGTATTGAGTGAAGTCCGATTCTATCAAAAGCTTTTGCGAAGTCTAGGGATATAATAGATGTGTGGTTTCTTCTGGAGATGGATCTAGCTATTAGATGGTCTATTACAAGTAGACTATCTATAGTCGATTTCCCCTTCTTGAAACCTGTTTGACTGGTATGGGTAAGTTTATCATTGGCGACAAACCACCAGAGTCGCTTTGCTATTATTTTGTCCAATATTTTTGATAAACATGAGTTTAGTGATATGGGTCGATAGGAGTTAATGCTGGTTTTGTCTGTATTTGGCTTAACGATTGGGACTATTATGCTATTCTTGTAAGATTGGGGGATGTAGTTGTTGAGTATGCTGTTTTGTAGGTTGATTATTCGGCGGATTGTCTTTTTGCCTACATTTTTTATCATGGTATAGTTTATTCTGTCAAGTCCGGGTGTATTTCCTTTTAATGTGTTAAGAGCTGCTAAAAATTCGATCACTGTTATTTCTTTTTCTATTTCTGTAGCTTTTTTACTTGGGATGTATGTGTGGGTGACGTGGTTGTTTAGTGTAGTTTGTTTTATGCTTTTAAAGGTAGGAGAGAAGTTAAGGTCGGATGATGCATCCGAGAAGTTTTTGCAGAAGAGTTCGGCAATTTCTGGTTTGTTCGTGGTGTTTTGGTTTGTCGATGGGTTAAATATGCAATGGATGTGTCTTTGCGGATTAAGGCCGCAGAAGCGTCTTATATTTCTCCAAATTAATTTTGGTGGTGTGTCGGGTGCTATTTTTGATGTAAATTTTTGTACGCTAAGTTTTTTTGCTTCTTTTAGTGTTCTTCTAAAAATTGCATTTGCTCTTTTAAATTGTATGATGTTTTCAGTAGAAATGTTTCTTTTTAATGTGTGCCATTTTTTTATTTTTTCGTCTCTAAGTTTTTGTAGGTTTTTGTTCCACCAAGGCACGTTATGTGTTTGGATCGTGGGGTGTGTTTGTGGGATATATTTATGTGCGCTAGAAATAATTATTTTTTGTATTGTGGCTGTTTCTTTGTTTATGTTTGTGCTTGTTTCTAGCTTCGATGAAAGTTCTTCGGTAAGCTTTGAAAATTGTTCCCAGTTGGCTTTGTCGGTGATAAATATGGGTTTGGAGGGGGTGTTTGGTGTCTTTATTGAGTTGGAGTTGAAGAGGTTAATAAGGATAGGGAAGTGGTCGCTGCCAAAGAGGTCATCTTCGGTGCGCCATGTACTGTCGATTTTTAATATTGGGCTGCTGAAGGAAATGTCAATGTTTGTTAGTGTGTTGTGTGTGCTAAGGTGTGTTGGCGAACCGTTGTTGAGTAGGATGTAATTGGACTGGGCTATAAATCTTTCAAGTATTTTGCCTCTAGAGTTGTCAGTCTTTGAACCCCAGTTTTTGTGCCAGCCATTAAAGTCGCCTGTAACAATCGTGGGCGTGCTTGATGTTTGTAATACGTTTTGTAGGTTTTGTCTAGAGAATTTTTGGTTGGGAGCAAGGTAAGCTGATATAATTCTAAATTTGAGTTTGGATGTTACTTCAGCGCAAATTGCGTCGAAGTCATCATTTAGTGCTATATCTCGAGTTTGTATGGAATTGTGAATAAGCAGAGCTACCCCTCCATACGAGGGTGAGGTGTTTTTTGTTACTAAGGTGTAGTTGATAGGTGTAGGAATGTTGTGAGGGTGTATTATATGTGTTTCTTGTAGTGACAAAATGTGGGGCATATGTTTTTTAATTATTATTTGTAGTTCGCTGTAATTATTTATGTAACCGTTTATATTCCATTGAATTATCTTAATGGTCATTGAAATCGATTTATATTTAAGGGGTGCGTGATTGTTTTGTGTGTGTCAGTTTTGAAATAATTACAGCAGGGGGGAGTCCCTAATAGGCCGGACGGCCAATTTGGGACTCCGTGTAATCGTAGATTGTGGACGGTGTCCCCCCGGCGAGCGGCCCTGTCAAAAACTCTTATGTTATTAACACATGCGTGTTTTCACCAGAGTCGCTTGTCGGCGGGACACCATCCACTACTATTTCTATGTTAGGTGGATTTAGGTTTTGGTTTTTGTGAGGGGTTTAGTGCTTTTTAGAGTAGTAGAAAGGGTTTTTGGTTTATCTTTAGGGTATAGTCTTAACTTATGTTCTTCTGTTAATTGTAATGAGTATTTTTTATTTACTGTATTTGTATGATCGATATCCATTTCTTCTGGATCGATCTGGCTGGGTTGGTGTGTAGATGAAGATGATGTTGGATCAGTTGATAATGCAGGTTGTGTAGTGGGTTTGAGCATTAAGCGCCCATGAGGTGTTCGTGTAGATGTGATGGTATGATTGTTTTGGTTTGCAGTTTTGGAGGTGCTTGCTGATTGTGAGTTCTGTGGAGTGCTTGATGTTGGTTGTGTGTTGGTTGCTGGGGTGTTTGTTGCAAGTGTTCTGGCATAAGATGTCTTCGTTTGGTGGCTGTGTCGAGCGTAATATATGCTTAGTGCGGTTTTGTGGTCAACCTTTTCTGTTGTTTTGATTGCAGTTAATTCTTGTTGTTTTTGGAAAGCAGGGCATTGGCGGTCTAGGGGGCTGTGATTGTATTCGACATCTGGGTTGTTTATGCAGTTCAAGCAGCTTTTTTGGTTTTTGCATAGTTCCTTTTCGTTTGTATGCTTTGTGTTTGAGCAGTTGGTGCAATTTTCTATGCCCTTGCAGACTGAGGTTGGGTGACCAAAGCGAAGGCATTTTCTGCAGCGCAGAGGAAGTGGTACATAAGGACGTACATGAACTGTTTCATAGCCAATCCTAAGTTTATCGGGGAGCTTGTGTGTTGCAAATGTTATAATAGTGAGTCCTGTCTCAATTAATGTGGTGTTGTTGTTGTATTCAGCATTGATGTTGGGTGACTGTTTTTTTAAGATTTTCCTAACTTCGGTGACGTTTTGTGATTTCAATTCTTGTAGTATTATGTCTTCGCTTATGTTTCGCAGTTCGTTGCAATATATTACTCCCTTGGTATAATTGAGTGTTTTGTGTTCAGTGACTGTGATTTCAATGTTTGCCATTTGTTTTAGTTTTAGAAGTTTCGCAGCTTGTAAGGTGTTTATTGTTTTTATTAGAAGTGAACCGTCTTTTGTTTTTTTGCATGTTTCAACTTCCCCATTGCAGGCGAAGTCAATAGTTTTTTTGATAATAAATGGTGAGACATTTTCAAATGAGTTGTTGTCGTTTCTTTTGATTATTATGTATTTTGGTTCGCCTAAGCTTGTGTTGTTGGTTTTTACTCCGTATGTTCTCAAATCAGGTGGTTCGTGCATGTTTGTTATTGTTGGGCTGACGCCCGCGCTAACTGTTGATATTGTTTTTTGTTGTTGTGTTTTTCTTGTTATGTTTTGTGGTTGAAGTAAGTTGGGTTTTGTGGGTACCGTTTTTTTGCTTTTGCTTATTGCGTTGGCAGAATCAGTTGTAGTACGTCTTGTCTCTAGCGAGGTTGAAGTGATACTGACCATGTCGGTGTTGTGGATTTTTTCCCTTTATTTTCAAATATATACACACAAAACACAAGTTTCAGTATATTTTTGGTATATTTGTTGTTAAAATATCATTCAAATTTTTTTTTTTCTCTCGAAATGGGTTGCGGGTATCATACGGTCGAGCACTCTCGACTGTAGCTTTTTTACTTGTTTTCTTTAAGATTATTCCGAAATTAATTTTCATAGGCACCATTCTTGATTTTAAGGTGTGTAATTGGATTTATTAGTTATTCCATGAATTGGTAGAAATAAGATTCCATCGAAAAGAATATTATTAGTGTAAAACAAATGTACATATATGTATGTATGTAAAAATGTGTATTCATGTGCCCCTACCAATAAAGCTGCAAATTACCAGTGTTCGTTTTCCCAATTGCATTAATCTTATTTTCGTAGTTGCGCAAAACGAAGAAAAATAACAACAAATGTGTACAACGAGTTATGAGCTCAGATTGCTGAAGTAAAACAATAGATTTTGCTTCGGGGAGTATTTCGCTTATTTGCACCAGCAAATAAATGCTAACACTAACATTGTTACAACAAATAAAGCCAAACGAATCGAAACTCAAGAATCACATTCAACTGTGCATATATTGGTAGTTATGTATGTGTGTGTATTTGTTATATACAAATATGTCTGTTAGCTAACACAAATAGGATTTTTGTGAGTTAGATGGATTATATTGTACTTGGTATGAGCCCAAGGAAAGACACCAGTATTCAGGCAAATGCTCACAACGAAGTTTCAATTCCTTCAGGAAATGACCAGGCAAATATTGGAATAAATATACATAAATAGGAGTGAGCACAAAATCAGAGCTTTAAGAAGATTCTGAAATGCGGAAGATCTAAATTGAACTTAAAGGGAATACCGCTAACTTTGTACGTTAATATTGCATTTTCTATTCTATACTTTGTTTGTGTTCTCTGATCTGATGCGCTTTCAAACTAGTGGATTTAGCTCGCTCAAAGGGCGTTGTCGGAGTTTGTATTCAAAGTGTCTCTGTGTTGTTAACATGAATATTGTGTGGGCGCATACAAAGGTACTGTGACTAACGCAGTCGGACGGGCCGCTGATACCTACTGTTTGGTCACTGGAGCCAGACATCTATCCATCAGTTTCACAACAACGTCACAAATTTGTTGATGTTGTTGTTTCTGTTGTTGGCTTTGGTTTTTAGCCAACGATGGAATACGATCAGACATCGTTGACATTTTAACTTTGTGTTAAACGGCAAAACATTGTGGAAAAAATTGAGAGGAAGCGCAAAAAAGAAATATAAAAGGCTTCTGATACAAATCTGGGTAGGAAGGGAGAAGCTTGCCCCGCATAAATGTTTAAAAAGTTAAGCTCTCGGTTTTGCGGGATTATTTGCGAGTTTCAAAGGATATCGTCAGCCTTTGCCCGAAATGCTGCTCTCATTCTATGAGTATGTCTGTTTCTCGACGCGACGGAAGTGCAACTTTTACAACTTTCTAGATTTTTTCCCATTCGTTTCACAGCTTTTTATACCCGCTACCCAAAGGGTAGAAGGTATTATAACTTAGTGCCAACAGAAAATGTATGTAACAGGCAGAAGGAGGCATCTCCGACCCCATAAAGTATATATATTCTTGATTAGCGTCAACAGCCGAGACGATATAGCCATGTCCGTCTGTCCGTCTGTCTGTCTGTATGAACACCTGGATCTCAGAGACTATAAGACATAGAGACACCAAATTTGGCAAAAAGGTTTGTTCATACCCTACGCAGATAAAGTTTATTTCAAAAGTTGGATGCCACGCCCCCTTCGCCCACAATAAGCATTAATCTAGAAAAAGTCAAGTTTTTTTTTATGTAAATCGCGTATAACTCCAAAAGTTCTTTGTGTAATGATGTGTAATTTGGTAACCCATTTGCGCTTGACACTCTTAATACACTCTTGGTACAAATCGGATAAGTAGAACAAAAGTTATTCGTTAAATTATTTATCAAAATTGTTGTGCCAAGTGCATATGGACGTTTTAAGTGTGTGAATGACCTAGAGATATCAAATTTGGTGACAGTATTCGTGTAGGTCTTACGCAGATCAAGTTTGTTTTACATTTTTGCCACGCCCCCAAAAACTGTAAAAGCCGTAATAATGGACCTAGAGCATTGAATTTGGGTATGCATAATAACAATGTTAGTCTGAATGACTCCTGTAAATTTGGTTGAGATCGAATAAAAAACGAGGAAGTTATTAAAGAATCAATTTTGTATGCAAAATTCACTTGCAGCTGCTCGCGCTTTGTTTGTTTAGTTGACAGTGTGACCATGCCGGTGTTGTGGATCTTTACCCGCTATTTTCAAATATATACAAACAAAATACAAGTTTCAGTATATTTTTGGTATATTTGTTGTTAAAATATCATTCAAATTTTTTTTTCTCTCGAAATGGGTTGCGGGTATCATATGGTCGAGCACACTCGACTGTAGCTTTCTTACTTGTTATATATGCGCTTAACTTTTATTGAATTTGGTCAATTCAATGAAAGGTTAACTTTATAAAGCACAATGTATAATTAGCGGACATCGCTTCTAAAAGTGCATGTATTACAAAGTGTGGCTGGATAAATCTAGCGCTCAGGGAACAACATTTCATATTGTCCTTTATTAGTACCAACTGTAATGCTATTGCCGAGTGAATGAGAAAATCAAGCTTAACTTTGCAGGAATAAAAAAAAAGATGCTTTGATTATTTTATCAATCACATGCAGAATGACTTGGAAGCGTGCAATTACTATAAGACCTATCACTACACTCTTAATGGCGCATGAGTTATCTACTGGGATGGAGTGGGAAAGACTTTCTCGTAATTGCAGAAACGTTTATTTGCAACACACGCTTTGTTCGAGGATGACAGTCTTGGCAACAAGCAACAAATTTATGCCCAGTAGGAGCTGGATGGAAATCGAGGTGGACCAACGCCCAATACTTCAGCAAACATAAATTTATTTATGAGCATGCTATCCAACCTAGGTTCACACCCCCACTATGGCCACGTCCACGTCCTCGTCCACTCCCACGCCCTCGCCCCCGCTCAGTCCAAAATGTTGTTGAAACCCCAACGGAGTGCCGAAGAGCTGCATCATGGCAGTTGGTTGCCATCGTCTCGCAGCTTCTTCCGCCGCGCTTACAAATTGTTTGAGGGCGAATTTTAATTATTCTTCATTGTTTTGATAGCAACGCGTGCTGCTCTCTTGGCGGTCGTCAAGGGGAGCGCAGAGTGGGCACAAAGAGCAAGATAAAGGAGAAGAAGAAACACAGCTGCAGCTGGGTTGAAGTTAGAGCAGGACTCTGTTAGCTTTGTCGACAGCATCACCAACCTAACTGCAGGCAGCCTGACCCCAGCTTTCGTCTATTTGGATTTGGTTTGGTCTGGTTCTGGCTTGGATTCACAGCTTCCCTCATGGATGCGCTTTAAGGTGGTGCAAATGGTCTCCTAGATGCAGAAACAATTATTCTTTTGTCATACTCCAGCTCATGCCCTGCCCCTTTGTTTATATAGTCTTGGAGAATGGCTTCTCTACAGGACTGGAGCTTATTTGATTGCTGTGCCATAATTAAACACAAGCTAACATTAGATTATGTCTGAGCTAAACGTAGTTCTCGCATAAATATAATATAATTCGAAGATACTTTTAACAGACTCTTTAGGTATCTTTTGCCCGTAAGTGTGTAGAGAAGCTAAGATCTGAAATTATTTCGTTGACATTTTTTTAGCGCTTTAGCCAACGACATTGCCCCCAAATTAAGTAAAAAAAAAAGAGGGAGGTTCGAAGTGGGGCATGGAGAAGAGTTATTATTGAAATTTGTTTGCGTTGACTTCTTAGTTGTTGTCGCAGCTTTTTGTAATTAAATGCGGACAAACTGAAAATCAGGTCACTCATACGACCTGTCGCCATCCCTTCTGTGCCCTAGAACTAACTTACAAATTAATTTTTATAAATAGCTTTTAAAATTATTACCATCGCTACTTGGCAACAGTTTTGACCTGGTCGCAGCTGCAACCAACGTTAGTTGCCAACTCTCGCAGTTGCTGCAAGTGATTGGTCCTCTTCGCTAGCGATTTTAATTAATTTGTCAACTAAAAAGACACCTGGTGAGAACATTTTCTCCTTTAAATGCATAATAGGATTTACCATTCTGGTGGCTAAACTTTAGTTTAAATGCCTTCAATTATACGCTTTAAAAATTATAAAACTATATAACTTTTTGTAGAAAACTTCCTTCAAATTTGTTAAAGCTGGAGTAAAGTTTTAATCCTTTTCAACTAGTTCCAAGACAGACCCACGTGATGTACAGCTAACTTTTAGGGTTAAGCACCTTCATGCATAACTAGACAGATTTACTCGCAGCTTTGCTTGCCAAGAACTTTAAAATAATTTGTTTGTTGTTCCTCCCTGTGTAGCCTCTCACTTATTTCATTTCCGTTTAAAATTAAAAAAAACATTCGTCCGTCGCTGAATTAAAAAAAAAACGGATCCTATCTTGGATCGAACGTACGTCCAGAGCATCCTCATTCAGACGCACCACAAAATTCGATGAAATAAATTCTAAAAACAAATTTATCTTACCGAGTTATTTTCATGTAAAACTAAATAAGTTTAATTGTGGCTTACAGAACATATGTACATACATATTTGCTATTTTGTTAGCAAACATTTATTTATTTTTTGCAAGATTCTTAAATTGAAACATATGCATGTAATGTCAATATTTAAGAATTAAAACTTCATCCTCCAATAAAGCCTCTCACTGCAAACCCACGCCGCAGCCTTTTGATGTATACGTAAAAATTATTTCTCCACTTTCCCCAAAATTAATGCATTTAGCTTTCATTCAAATTAGTCAATACAAATGAAAATTGAGTTGCAAGTAAGAATGTGCAAAATATAAATGCGTCGAACATCGATTTTTTTTGGTGATATGTGCACATAAAGATGTTTCTGAGGTTTTTGTAGATATCGCCGTTACCAACGCATACAACAAACTAACAAAAATTATTTGTATTATATAAAGAAATTCATTTAAGCCTTTCCTTACATTGAACCTTATGGATATTTTTCCCTAAAAATAACATCTCCATCCCAAAAACAATAATGGGCCAAATAATTACATTTTCAAACAGTGATTATAAAAAGTATAATTTGTTGCTGGATTTGAAAAAAAAATACATAAATTAATTACAGCAATCCATGCTAATTTACGACTGCATCTTTTAACATCTATAGCATTTTTAAATAAATACATAAAAAAAATAATAAAGTAAATAAAATCTAATACAATTTTATAGTTGGTCATGAGAAATTTTAGATGCGGTTGTTGTGATAATCGTTGTTGCTATCGCAATTGCTGCAGCTTCCGCGGAACGTGGCAGATTATGCTGTATTATCACCTGTAATTCCTTATTGGCAATCAAAACTTTGCCGCATGCTGCACGTTCTCAGCGCGTCGCGCGCGTTTCCCTTCACAATATTATCGCATTTTCTACTTTCAATAAAAAGCAAAATCTGCGCATGCAGCCAAACTTTTAATTTTATTGGTAAACTTGGTGAGTGGACATGAGCCACATCCGCCGAGTGGTTCTCTCTCTTTCCCGGTCAGTCTCTCTGCTTCCACAAGGAAAACGTGCATAGCAACTCTATAAGTAATCGAAAAGTTTAATAGAGCTTTTTGAAAGGCCGACGCAAGTTTCAAACTGAAACAATTACTACGTTGTTAAACAAATCAGAAAATATATACAAAATTATAGCTCATGGTAATTTTAGTATATGTAACTGAGTCTCCACCTAATATTTTGATATATTTGTGATATATTGATTGCACCTTATTATTTTGTTGCGATAAAGTGCTGGCAACCAGAGTCTTCTTAGAATTCGCCACTAATTAAGTTAAAGCAGAAAGAGTGGGAATACTAATGGAAACTTGAGTAAATGACTCAACAATGCTGTGGCCATTCAGGATGGGTATGCCGTTCCCAGCAGTTGCAACTCCTTATGTTTCCCTCCTTTGTTTTGTGAAACCAGAATTAAAACTAAGCACTTCATGGCACTCAGCTCACATAAACAGCACAGGCAATAGGGGCAAGAGGCAAAGGGCAAGGGGCAAGGGGCAGCTAGTTGTGTGTTGTGCTTCAAAAATCGTAAAATTGAAATTATAATTGCAACTGCTACTGCAACTGATTCGAAATGGTCTTTGTTTTCCAGCATTGTTACCAATGGGCAAAAGCTAACGATGAGGCACGGCAGTAGCAAGGAGCTGCAAAATGTCGAGAATGACAAGGAGCCGAGGTGCAGCCAGAGGAGGAGTTTTCCATAAGTGGCTCCTAGATTCACGTCGGTTGCGCAAACGGCTGCAATCGACGCTCCCTGTTTCTTTTGCTTTACTGTCCGTGTCTGTTGTCTGCTGTTTGCTTTTGCCTGTTGGATGTAGCCTGTTGTCTGGCAAAAGATGTTCTAATTACGGTCTTAACTTGCTGAATTCTTAAAATGCTTGTCAAATAATAATTATTTAGAAAGCATTTTCAGTTATGAAATGCAATATGAGCGCATCTAGCCATTTTCTTTTATAATTGCCGCGCTCTGCTTTCCTTCAATTTTATTATTGTCTTTTTATATTTCGAGATTCAGCTAACAGTATGTATCTGGTATTTGGTATATAGTATTTAGTAGTTCTGTTCCACGTGCTTGTAACCAGTTCATGTTCCGATTAACATCCGATGCGTTAGTTGGCAATAGTGCTAGAGGGTGGGCGCTGATGCGGACTCGTAGCTTCTGTTGCTCTGTGTGCGTAAGCCCGAATCCTTGCCAAGTGGCATGTGGCGTGTGGCATTTGGCATGCCGGATGTAGTGACATTTGGGAAGCACACCAAAAATTTCAACATTTTTACAAAAGCTACATCGGGAATGTGCGCCGATAGCACTTTGTGTTGTGCTCCAAATTCACATTTTGTGACTGCATTTACTCCGACTCGGCCACTATTCTTTTTCGTTTTTCCCATTTTTAACTTGTTGTTTTCGCGTTTTCCTTTTTTTCTCAAAATATTTAAAGAGTTTGCCAGTTCTTTTATGTCATTGAATTTGACATTACATATTGTATGTGTTTCCATCCGTTTGGTGGATTAACTGGTTCAAGGGGAGAATATGTGATTGCTTTGGCGAGCAATATTTGGTTCGGAGTCCGGACTGATTCCAGTTTTTATCATTGTTTTTAATATTATTATATTTATTGTACCTACATATCTAAATGAATGGAAATGAATATCTAAAAAATGTTGTTTACGCGAAAATCGCTAATACTGACTGAACTTTCAACGCACAGTAGAAACGGTAAATGCTTGGAGATTTTCTATAAACTCCAAAGCACTATCAGAAAACAAACAAAAACAAGTAAGAAAGCTACAGTCGAGAGTGCTCGACCGTATGATACCCGCAACCCATTTCGAGAGAACAAAAAAAATTTTAATTATATTTTAACAACAAATATACCAAAAATATACTGAAACTTGTGTTTTGTATATATTTGAAAATAGCGGGAAGAAATCCACAACACCGACATGGTCACACTGTCAACTAAACAAACAAAGCGCGAGCAGCTGCAAGTGAATTTTGCATATAAAATTGATTCATTAATAACTTCCTTGTTTTTCATTCGATCTCAACCAAATTCACAGGAATCATTGAAAATATAATTATTATTATGCATACCAAAATTCAATGCTCTAGGTTCATTATTACGGCTTTTACAGTTTTCGGGGGCGGAAAGGGGCGTGGCAAAAATCTAAAATAAACTTGATCTGCGTAAGACCTACACGAATACTGTCACCAAATTTGATATCTCTAGGTCAATCACACACTTAAAACGTCCATATGCATTGGGAACACAAATTTTGATAAATAATTTCGCGAATAACTTTTGTTCTACTTATCCGATTTTTACCAAAATTACAGGGTATATTAAGAGTGTCAAGCATAGATGGCTTACCAAATTACACATCATTACACAAAGAACTTTTGGAGTTATACGCGATTTACATAAAAAAAAACTTGACTTTTTCTAGATTAATGCTTATTGTGGGCGAAGGGGGCGTGGCATCCAACTTTTGAAATAAACTTGATCTGCGTAGGGTATGAAGGAACATTTTTGCCAAATTTGGTGTCTCTATGTCTTATAGTCTCTGAGATCCAGGTGTTCATACAGACAGACAGACGGACAGACGGACAGACGGACAGACGGACATGGCTATATCGTCTCGGCTGTTGATGCTGATCAAGAATATATATACTTTATGGGGTCGGAGATGCCTCCTTCTGCCTGTTACATACATTTCCTGTTGGCACTAAGTCATAATACCCTTCTACCCTATGGGTAGCGGGTATAACAAGTAAGAAAGCTTGACTGTAAAATACCCGCTATCCATTTCAAGAGAATACAAAACCAACAAATATACCGAAATTTGGTTTTTGCGTTAATATTTTCAAAAAAAATTCGTAATATACTTCCGTGGTCACACTGGTATACACTGTCCGCCTGGCTGTAAGTCCGCCTGTCTGTATGAAAACCTAGCTCTCAGAGCTAAAATAAAATTTTATTTTAAATTTTCTTAGAATTTCGCCACGCCCCTTTCCGAATCCTCGAAGCGAAAGTACAAACCGTAATAATAAGCCTAGAGTTTTGATTTTGGTATGTATAATAATAACTACACTCTTAACGATTTCTGTGAAATTGGTTGTGATCGGATGAATAACAGAAGTTGTTCAAGAAACAACAACAATATTCAAAAATTCACTTGCATACAAAAAAAAATCGGAATGTTTCTTTTTGTATTCTCTCGAAATGGGTTGCGGGTATTTCATAGTCGAGCATACTCGACAGTAGATTTCTTACTTGTTAATTGATAAATTATGGTTCCCAACTATTTGGTTTGGTGCAAGTCGCTTTAACCTAGCCAAAATACTTTCTTATTTATTGTAATAATTTGCGGGTGAATCTGGGTAGCTAATAAATGCATAAGTCTAGAAATCACGTGTCGCTTAATTAGTGAATCAGTTCATTTTAATTATCCCAATAAGTGAGATTTAAGCTATACTAAGTATTTCACAAGAATCCATTGCGTAACGGACTATCACGTTTTTAAATTGCTGCATTCGAAAGCATGAAATTATTTTTAAACACGAGATGGCTGTAAATTACACAAAAGCCAATTGCAAGAATGTGTTAGGAAATTGTTTTGTGTACATTGCAGAAGGAAGGACATCGGAGTTCAGCAATAGTCATGTGTAGCCGTAGCTGTGTGAGGGCAGTCAGGATAAGCATAAAACAAGACAATATACACAGAACGGACCGAGAGACGATCGGACGGACAGAGCAGACAGTAAAATATCCTTAGATGTTGCCTTTTCGTTGGCACATCTTGCCACTTATTCGGGCTGCAGTTGCAGCTGCAACAACAGCATCAACAGCAGCAACATGGCAACAGCAACTGATTCGGATTGCTCGAAACGAGAGAATATATATGCAATGTTAAGTGTGCTAGATTGTTGGGCCCCCGTGTGAGCGTGTATGCGCTGCGTGTGCGTACGTGTGTGTGCGAGGGCACACACTCTGGGGTCTGCGGTTAAAGGAAGGCAAAATCTGCAGCAAAAGTGTTTGTTGTATGCAACTGATTGCAAAGGATTTTATGGTTCCCATTGCCGTTGCAGTCGCCGTTGCCGTTGCAATTGCAGTTGGGGCTGGTGTTGGCTTTGGTGTTGTTACTGTTGCTGCGCTGTGCTGTGTTGTGCTGGCGATGACGATGGCGACAATGCAAAAATATACAACAGAACACCGATCGCAGTAGCAGCAACAGCAACGGGCAAGGGCAGCTGTTGCAATGCTCTTAAGTGCAGATGGCTGGCAAGGAGCAGCAGGGAACGAAAAGGAACGGGGATTGCTTGTTGCCACATAAGGTGTCGTTGCAGTGGCAAAACATGAGCCCATTGCATCAGCAACGGCAGCAACGCCGGCAATGGAAGCCGTAGAAGTATCAGTGAAATGCCAACATCAGCATTACATGCGGCAATTGCTGCTGCGGATTTGCAGTTTAATGCCAACGATGCCGATGGAATCGGAAACGGAAATACGAGTGCAACGAATATGGGTTCGAGTATAGTCAGCATGATGCGGTTTGCTCTATTGCCACACGAACTGTGCCACAGTCGTGATTAGCTATCCAAACGGTAAGGCGTTCATTTGTTAAGTTCGTTTGATTAGGTCGAAGTGTGTCGCCTTCCTGTTAAGCCAATGCTTTAAGTTTTCGAATTTAAACTGTAAAGCATAATTAGCAAGATTTCTCTGTGTTGTTGCGATTATTTGCAAAAATACTTGCACAATACCCAAGAGCATTTAGTGGAAAATCAGCAGATTTCACATGCCTGAAATGAATTCCGATTTGGTTCCGTCTTTGCAATGCGCACTCCGGCTGGCTTTTGTTGTGCGACCATCGCTCCCCTCCCCTTCCCTTTTAACGTAACAGTATAGCTTGCTCTGATGTTGTTTCTTTATCAAACGCATTGATTTGATTTCAAAGCTTGCAAGGCATTTACATTTGCTTGGGTTCTATGCTATTCTGTTCTGTTCTCCTCTGTTCTGTGTGTGCTCGTTAACAAAAGATACTTACATATGTATTCATGTATCTTTCAGATACTCGCATGCCATGGCATTTGGCTTCGTGTTCGGGTGGCTGAGCTCTTCCCTTGCCATCTTCCTTATATTCTTTTACTTGGTTAGATTTAAATGCCGAATTTCAATGCTGCACACATCACGTTTCCTTTTTTTTCTACCCCGAGGACATATGCACAGTCTCTCCTCAATGTGCGAAGTCGCCGTGCCGCATGTAGCTGGGTTGGGGGGAAACACGTGAAAGTGTAATCACTTGTACTTAATATGCAGATGATGACAATGTGACAATCAAAATGATTCCAGGTCGCTTGATACTTCGCTACGTCTGCACTCGTCTACACTCGTCCGTTGTGTTCTCTTCAAGAATGTATTTGAGTTTGTGCTTGTACTTGTACGCGTACTGAGGATGACGTTATGGGAATCTGATTATTATTATCATCGTTAGAAGTAATGCCTTCCCTTTCGCTGCCAAATCGGATTTTCCTGCCCAGATTTCCAACAGACATCAACGCATTAGGCAGCTGCCAATGCTTCTGCCCAAGCACTTTTGAATTCTAAAAAGGCAATTTCATTTTATTTTTATGTTTCGAATTGTTTGCTTTAGCATATTATCTATTGTCGAAGCGATTTTCTTACACAAAACAGAAACTTTCGTATTCCGATTATGATTAATTCATTACCACCAATAGGCTTTGATCTCCGTGAGTGAGTGAAGATTATTTCTACCTGTTGATATTTTTCCGATTCTCTGCACTAAAATTATTTCAATTTTGAAAGTTAGGTAATAGTACGTTAATATACATTTTCTCTGGCATCAATTTGGAGTTATTAATGCACTCTGTGGCTGTTGCTTCATTAAATTATTTACTTCATGGGAGTACACTAAAAAAATGTTAGTCAAAAGTTGATCATGAAAAATGAACAGCGTGGGACGTGTGTGTGAGAACACATGAGTGTACGTTAAGAATATAAATGTGAGTAAAATGGTTCCTTTTGTAAAAAGCCACACGAGGCATAAAACCGAAAAAACTGTTGATGAAACAGCTGAACAGCAGAAAAGCTGAACAGCTGAAGCACGCGCAACGGGAAGCTCGACTTTTTGAAGTGAAATGCAACAGGAGGCGTCGTGTTAATGCAGAAGGGGCAAGAACAACAAAAGGAACAACAACCCTCGACAACATCGAGTGCCAAACTCGTGACGAACTGGAGCGCCCCTGGTCACTGGTCCTCGAACTCATGGGGTCGCGCGTTCACCACGTCAAGACTTGCAGTCATCTCTGCTCTCTGACTTGCTAGTTGATGGCCTGCGGGCGGCGTTCAGCGGGTAGCGGGTAGCGGGTGGCAAGCTGGTTTGGCTGGCAATTCATGTATTTCATGTTTTCCTTTGAGCTGCTGCCAGTCTGCTGTTGGATGTCTGGATGAGGTTCATGCGCTGTTTTTTAAACCAGCCATTGCCCTAATGAGGCGTGTGTCACTGACTGCCCTGCCGTGTGTCGAAGTTGGAGGCAAAGGGCAGCTGTCGCGCTTTCTGATTGTCCAAATGCTTGGCGTCTGCTTCCAAGTGAGTGCCAAGTTACACACCAAATTGCATTT
This sequence comes from Drosophila immigrans, assembly GCA_963583835.1. Classification (NCBI taxonomy): domain Eukaryota; kingdom Metazoa; phylum Arthropoda; class Insecta; order Diptera; family Drosophilidae; genus Drosophila; species Drosophila immigrans. The sequence goes on along the minus strand of OY757142.1, from coordinate 28,254,801 downwards.
ACAAGCTGTTTGCTTTTTCACTTGTTCTTTCCTCAGCTTTATTACTCATACGCACAGTTGCACGTAAACGAAATTACGTATACGAAATGAAACGAAACATATACTCAAACCATCGAAAATGCTCTAAAGCGTTCACATACGGAGTGATGTTATTCATTTCGATGTATCTTTCTTTTAAATACTTTTGAACACTTTAAGCATTTTCTAATTTTAAACATTCTTTCAATTATTCGTCCTTAAATGTGTTAGCTTAAAGCTCTACTTACATTTGAGGATTTCATTTACAATTTTCTACATAGCCTCGTTATAGACATCAGCAAATTTTTTATTCAGGGTAGACATATGTTTTCATACAGTGCGCCCACATGTGTTGCCGACCGAGTTTAATTGTTCTTTAAAGCCGCAAAGCAAATTGTGTCTTGAACATACATAGAGACAAAGAAGTATATCTACGTCACACAATTTTTGTTCACAAGGAGTTAAAAATGAAGGCACAAACAAGAAGGCAAAAACAATTACACACAAAGATGAGAAAACAACAATAAGAACAACAGCTCGAAAGGCAATTTTAACTTTTCTGTATACCTCATAGAAAAGTACTTTTCATTGTAATGTGGAAAGAGCCTTAAGGGTCTATTTCAGACACTTGTGTTTTTTATGTAGTCGGTTCCAAACAGACTATACACGCGGGACCATTCCATACTCATAATTTGCCTTGCGGTTCTCTCATTACCAGAAATTAGTTCACTCGGTTTAGCTTAGCATACAGTCAAGGATATTAGCATAAATGCTAATTCTACAGGCCACAATATGATGCAAATGGATAGGATACATAATAGCATTACAATGCTCAAAATAAATAATAATAATTTACTTTTTTCGAATGTATTCCATTAATAATTTTATAGATTCCTTTCTAACTTCGAATTGTTAACAGACATTTCAACTACATTATAAATTTTGGATTACTAGAAAATCGTTTGTCTTATTGTAGTAAATATTGTAGCTCATCTTCCAAATTCGAATAAGTTTGATGTATATCGCATTAACACCTGCAATTTTTACAAACAATTTTAATTGTACTATCAGTATTGATTAATGGCAGTTCCTTTGTCCCAAAGTCCCAAAAAATATCTTTACAAACCAAATTTGTTTTAAATAAATCTTAAATGTAAAAAATGTGCAGAAAATGAAATTAATAAATTGACAACTGCTGAAGATTTCATACATACCTCTGTAACAGAGATCTAGCAAGTCCATTTGGTTATAAAAATTTTTAAATTTAAATTCAAATGATTAATATTGAATCGTGAAATTGCCTCGATGGTTATGTCGGATTTACCAGCAGCCAATTTCTAACAATGTTGTATAATCCGCGGATATAAAATGATATTTACGATTTATATTTTCATTTAAAATCACCACTTTTAAGACAATTTCAAAGGCTAATCTTCACCAGGGAAAAAGGTAGCAATATTTCCGCAATATGCTATGATAGTTCGGTCGGAAACATCTGGAAACACCTGACCAAGAAATTCCAGAAGACCGGGCTGATTGCTGACTACTTCATAATATTCTTCGTATGAGATTGTGCCATCCTTATCCAAATCAAATTTATTAAATATAAACTCGCACATGTCCTGCAAATAAAAATGATAGAATTAAGTTATCTGTAATTAAGTAGCATATTTATACTAACAGCTTGCAACTCCTTAACCTCATCGTCATCTTCGCCAACAAAGAAATTGTTAATAGCCATGCCGACGGTTTCGCGATTTAATGTGCCAGACGAAGAAGTTGTATACACCTATTCGATCCGTAATTTAGATATCAACAAGCAAATTATAGAGAACTTACTTTATAAGCAAACTGCATGCGCTTTTCCAAATTTTTGCTTAGAAATACAGAAAACAGTTTCATCCAGGCTTCTGGACCAATGAAGCTAACATCTGCCGTAATATTCAGTAATATACGTTCTATAATACTCATGTCATAGATCCGAAAGAGTACCAAGAATAAGTTGTACATCTGTTTCTTTTTCATTTGTTTAGCTGTAGGACCGTTAATTTGTACAAATTTATAGTATATTATGAGCAAGCAAACAACTTCAGTGTTCGTAAACTCCGTCGTTGCGGTAAACTGCTTAATCAGGCTACTGTAAAGAGTTAAAAACTTGGTGTTGGCCATGTCATCCATGGTTGTATCTATGCGATTCATCTTGGCGTCTTAAATTGTATCGGCTACACGTATTCCTTAATTTTTACTGCGTCAGTGTCGTGTGGAGTGCTATTATTAAGGTTGAAAATGCCTTTCAAATTTAAAGGGCCTGCTTACACAGAAAAATAAATAGTTCTCTCGGGTAAGGAATTCAAAAAACCTTGACAATTTTAAATGCAGCGCCTAGCAATAAAAGTTTATCCTGCTCTGCCATTCTTAAACTTATTTTAAACTCACATGACAAGAACGGAATATTATTCAAATTCTTAAAGACTAAAGCTCTTCTACAATTTGTCATGTTTAAGAAATTGAGATTTAAGCCCGTTAAAATACCAAATGTAAAATGTATCAATCAAAACAGTATACGAAGTACAATAAAAATCCTTTGGCTTTAGCCGCTCTGAATGTGTATTCGGTACTCTGCTGTGCTGTGCTGCGATGTGTTGTGGGTTTTTTGTGTATGCCGCTGTAAATCCGCTAACACTCCGTGTTGTCAACTTGCCGACATTAAGGCGCGTGAATCTTTTTTTTTATTGTTATTTCTCCAGGTTGAGGGGTTGTGTCCCGTCTATACGGCTTGTGAAAGCGGTGCGGTTAGTGGGCTCTGAATGGGGTGGAACGTAAGGCCGCTTGTATGACAACATGTGTGGCATACAATTACAAGAGCGCCAGAAAAGTAGAGGCAACATTTGTTACCCCAAAACAAAATGGCAGTACGACCATTCTCCGTCTGATTTCCAGTTGAGGGCGTCCTTTACGTCCTTTGCTCACTCCTTGGGGCCTGGCTTCGGATTATTATATTCGCGTTTCTCATGCGCACAGCTTTAAGCATTTCTACATTGAAATATTTATTTCAAAAGCTAAACATGGTACGCTTAGCATCTGGAGGGGTATGGACTCTGATGTATTTTTTATGTCTCAGCTTCCTTTTTATTGCATTTAAATTGCGCTCGTTACATATCTTGAGGTTGCACCCCTTCCATTACCTCAACCAAACAAATGCTTGTAAGCTGACAACAGTCTAGAAGAATGTGGATAATTTCGAATAATTTCAAAGGTTCCGAATTTGTAGCACACGCATTCATAAAATGTCAGTTCATTGTACTCTCCCATATTATGAGTAGCTTTCGTTAATAGCTTTGTTATTTTGTGTGCGAACGAATCTAAACATCTCAAACTCTGGTGTCTATGTATTGATAAAGAACGGTGATAATACACCAAAATGAAAATAATGTCCCAGCTATTCTTGGGGCGTTCAAACTTTGAACGGAGAACTATCGATAGTGGGCGCCATCGATAGTCGACGATGGTTTATTTTAAACTATCGATAGTGTCGATAGTGCAATCGATAGTGGCTCGATAATGGCTCGATAGTGTAGCCCAACAAAAAAATTTTTTTTAAGCAAATATAAAAATATTATGCTTTATTTTAACTAAGTTACGATTTAAAAAAAAAGAATGAAACGAATACAATAAAATATGCTTTATTTCAGCCAAGAGTTGCGATTTAAAAACAAAAGAATGTTAACATTTTTTTCTTTGAGCCGGGTTCGCCTCTCCGATATTATTTGGCCCGCCTTGCTGAATGTTCTTTCAGACTCCACGGACGTAGCCGGAATGCAAAGATATTTGGCGAAAAGGCTCCCAATGGCAGGGAAATCAGTTTGATTCACCTGGAAAAAAGTAATATACTTAATTATATGCAATTTATAACTCGGCACTTTTAATTAAGGCATACCTTCATCCATAATAGAGGGTCGATATCTTGTCCGACAATTGCCCTTTCCAGATACTGCCTCTTAGTTAAAATTGCATCTACTCTTGAGTTTACAGAATTATTCATGGAACGCTCACCCAAAAAATCTAACAAAGTATCCTGTAAACTTGAATCCGGTGCTACGGGTTGATTACTTGCGGTCTCTTTAACTGGAAAATTGGCCAGCTCATTTTCAAAACATGTTGCTGCTTGTTCAGCGTTTGAGCTATGTTGAAATCCACTTTTTTTGAACCGTGGATCCAAAAGCGTAGCCATCCTGCAGACTGTTCTCTGCTCATATACGGAAAGACGTTGCTTGATTGATTCCATCAATATTTTGTTTAAAGTTTTTCCTTGAAGAGTTTGTAGTAAAGGTACAACACTTTCGATTTTCCGAAAAAGTCCATATGTCATGGGAATAATCAGCGATATCGTTACGTATTTTCCGCCAGAAATTTTCTCGCTTGCTTGCTGAAAGAAAGCCAATACTTTTTCAATATCTTTCAGCATAAGTATTTCCTCAGCAGTAAATGGCTGCGGTGCATTCGTTGTTGATAGTAAAACTTTGGCAATGGCATCGTTCATTTTTATAATACGCTCAATCATAAAATAAAAACTATTCCACCTAGTGGGCGTTTCTTGCAACAAAGTATATTCTGAGCCTTCTTGAGCTAATTTGAGCTTTTCATTTGATATAGTGCTTTGCTTGAAAAATCGAACGATTGATTTACATTTAGTAAATAAAGCTTGAAGCACTGGGTCATCAACTTTTAGAGCATCTTGCACCACGAGATTTATAGTATGCGCAAAGCATGGCAGATTGCGAATATGCAATAGATCACATGCTTTAAGCATGGAGCTGGCATTGTCGGTAACAATACATACAGTTTTTTCCAGTATGTTCCATTCAATAAAAATGTCCCGCAATGTATCAGCAATGTTTTGTGAACAATGATTAGTTGTGCTTAGAAGTTTTTTTGTTGCTAAGGATGCTGTTTTTAATTCGTAGTTATATACGAAATGACCCGTCACAGTCAAAAAACTAGCATTGGCACTTGATGTCCACAAATCACACGTAACTGCGATATTCGAAACATTTACAAGGATTGCTGATAACTTGGCAGAAGTTTCGGTAAAATAATTATGCATCAGCACATCTCTTAAGTGCGTCTTGCTGGGTAATTTATACCGAGGATCCAATACATGAGTGTATTGCACGAACCCTTCGTTTTCGACAATATTGTAATGCTGCACATCTTTGGCAACCATTTCAGTTAGAGCTTTATCTATGTCTGTCTTTCTTTTAGAATTTGAATCATACATGACGGCTCTTTTAAAGTAAGACGCCACAGAGTTCATGCTCGATCTGCAACTGCTGCTTGTAGATGTAGTGACGTTCCTCTCAGCACGTACAACTTGTGTGCTCGATTCTGCGCTCTTTCTTTCCACGCCAGGATGGAACCTTTTTAAATGGTCGTGCAAGTTAGATGTATTGCCGCTTGTCTTGTATTCTTTGCCACAATCGAGACATTTGGCATATTTCTTGTCGTCAGACCTTTTAAAATATTTCCAAACATGTGAAATTTTCGACTTCTTTTTGTTACTCTGTCGATTTGGTTCCAAATCTTTTTCAGAGTCTGTGCTGGAGGAGCACTCACAGTCCGGCTTGTCGGCACTTGATGAAGACACTCGACGTTTACCTTAAATTTAACAAATTATAGATCAAAACACTTACGTATGTAATATAATAAACATACCCAGATTTAAAAAGCGATCCATATTAATTTAACTAATTGTTTCTTGTTTTTAAATTTTTCCTCGTTGTTGCATTTGACGCCGACACAGAAAATGCGCGAACAAATTTTTTAGGGATGTAAGAAGCTCACTATCGATAGCACCATCGATAGTGGATGTGCCACTATCGAAGGTGTCTGCTGCCATCGTTGGTGGCTCGATAGTGCTAAACCATCGATAGTGGCGATAGTGCTATCGATAGTTCTCCACCTCTAGTTCAAAGTACTTTTTAAACCCGGTACCCATAGGGTAGAGGGATATTATAACTTGGTGCCAACAGAAAATGTATGTACCAGGCGGAAGGAGCATCTCCGACCCCATGAACTATAAATATTCTTGATCAGGGTCAACACCGGAGACGATATAGGACAGTAGAGTATGCAAAGGCATAATTCTAGCTATAACTAGAGACTAGTTTATTGTGTAATTAAGTTACAGCAGCGCACCTTTGTTCTATTAAGTTGCAATATTTGGACAGGTAATGACAAGTGTGAATATCTTAAGTAGGAATAAGTAACATAGAGCGCCACCTAAAATAATATTTCTTATATTCATGTATTTTTACAAATACTGCCTATCTACATTTTTTAATAAAATAAAGCCGTTAAACAAAGTAATAAAATAATATATAGTAAGAATATTTATGAGTGTACGTATATGCTATCAGCAGTTTTTAAGACACTTTCGCACGATCATTTCCTTTGCCAACTGTTATATCTGTTGTTTATCAATAGAAAGCAGTCTCTCAAGAGACACTTTAAATTTTTTTTTTTAAATTATGATTAATTTGAATAAGGCACAAATGTAAACAAATGAATCGGCCAATCCAAACAGTTAATAGTGCTACCACATTAAAAATCTTTTTCGGAAAAGTGAATATATGTTATAACATACTTTGTAATAAAAGCGTTTATTACTTCTTTGTTAATAACAAACAACGCTAGTACCCTAATTTTCACACTAGAAAACATTTTCGTTGTCAGCATTCACGTTTTACGTTTTCATTCCGAGAAAAACTGAGAATTTTTAAATTTCTCCAAGTACTGTGGCTCCTACGGTTTTGTTTAGCAGACTTACAAATCTGCTCAATCCCAAATCTCAATAGACTTCTGTTGCACCACCGCTTGTGTTCCTATGTAGCGGGTATCTAGTAGTTGAGTGCTCTTGATTTAGTTTGCTTTAATTAACTTGGTTGTGGCCCCACAAATTTTCAAAGTGATTTTGGTAATATCGAGCTCATCTTTATTTAAGTTATTTTGGTTTCTTTAAAGCGTTAACCATAATGTAATACTTCCATCAAGACTCTATGAATTTAATTATCGTTGATAATGATCAAGCAATTTGTACGTGCGGCTTCTCTCAGCGGAGTTAATGTCCTTCTCATGCCATCGACTTTATTGTGGTATTTGCAGTTGCGGCAGCTATGTACATCATTATGCTCATTATGATTCGCTTGGCTGGGAACTTGCGAGTATTTGCAGTCTGAGCGCCAGGCTCAAGTCCAGGCGTTGCAATGTAGAGCAAGTCATGCAACAGCAATGTCAAAGTCCGAGGAGGAGGATTGCTTCATAATATGCGTTTGATGAATTGCATAAGAACATGTGAGTAATTACAATAAATTAAGTGACGGGCTTGCAAGGCAAGTAATCTTACAACCAGCATAGAGGGTTAAGTAAAGCGTTTCAACTTGTCTTTTGCAGGACAAGGCATGAAAGGCGGATGCCATCTTAATTACGTTTCAGTCGTATTTTTAGTAAGAATTGCTGATGTGGGCATATGGTAAGTAAAATCATTGATATGCTTAACATTTACTTAATTCAATTCGAACAGTTTCAAATATTCTATTTAAAATGTGCGTACATTTTCACACTAAATGCACAATGTTTAATTATCCCCTTGACAATGACAAAACCCTCTTGCTAAAAATGGACTATTAATGGCCAGTTAAGTTTGAAAAGCAAACAACCAATTTGGCTCAAGATACAATGCAAACTGTGCGGAAAAGTCAAACTAAACTTTGGTGAGCTGCAATTTTCGATTAAAATTCCAGTTGGCGATTCAATTAAACACTAATTAAAAGACATTTTTCCGCTGAGCATTCACAGCTCGCAGCCCTTTGACAGGGCCCTTTCGCCAGATGCAGTCCACAGACGGAGCCAGTCCTTAGTGCTCAGCGCTCAGTTCTCAGCTCTCAGCTCTCAGCTCTCAATATGCCAGCCACTATACCAGTGACAGCTCATCTGGCAACCAGGTCCGCAAAGGGCTCTGCTGAGTGGGCACTGAAGAGCTGCCAACGGGATAAGCCAAGTCGACAAATGCGATGCAGGAGTGATAAATGAAGGTGGCAAGAGGGAGGACTGGTGGAATAAATGTCATAAAGGAAAAAATGAAATCAAAGGCAAAGACTTTCTTGCATTTTGCCGTCCTCTCTTCCTCTGCTTCTATTTTTTCTGTACAGCTTTTCATTTCATTTTGCTTGCCTTTGCAGCCTGTGCTCGATATGAACGAGTGTAAATGTGTGCGTGTGTGTATGTATGCAGGTATGCTAGTATCAACTCGATAGTGCGGCGCATTCTGCTTTGTATTCAGTGTTTATCGTGTACCGTTACAAATTAGTGCCACCCTGGTTTGTCGAGCGCCAATGGTAAATCAAATTTTTGAATGTCGACATAAGGCTTTCGTATAACTGTGATGCTATTTATAGACCTGATTAGTACTCGTTTTAAATACTTTTAATATTGCTAGCGAGCTTAGACAATTGAATAATAAATACATTTTAAATATACAGCAATATTTTTGTACCTGTTTGATGAAGCATTTTAAATTCTCTTTACTTTGTTTCTTCCTTGTGTCTGTCAGTCACTTCAGTGTTCAGTGTTCGGTGCTCGAAGCATGTCAAAAGCATTAACTAATTATAAATATTTTATGAGCAGATCCAGCGCCATAGCCAGAGTTAAGCCCAAGGCCTTGGCGTAATTTTCCGGATGTTTGGATGCGTCAAAACGTTGCAGTGACAGGCTTGTCATGGCCAGCCAGCCACCCGATTACGGTATATCGAATTACAAGCTATCGCTAAACTACTTAATTGCACATCTGTCTAATTAGGAAAGTTTTTGAGTTGCCGATGTCTCTTGCTTCTCTTTAACAACGGCTAGACAGAAGTCAGAAGTCATAAGACTTGCCTCTGCGGAGCAATGACGATTTGCGATTTAAGATATCGCTATGCCATCTGAATAAGAGTGACAATCATTATGCCAGTCATTAACAAATCATTCGCTGGCCATTGTTGAGAACGGAATTTGACCAAACAATAAGGGAAGTTCATTCGGCGGAATGGAATGGCAACTCAACAAAAGTTATTGTTGTTCACTAATGCCGTAATCCGATTTGAGATTGAAAATTCATAAAATTAATCTTTAATAAAAAGGAAAACGCACAATACAATCGGGGCACATCACAAACAATAATGGTCCAGAACTGCGGACGTGATCGACGTTAAAAACAAAAAACGGAAGTGGGCCAAGCGGCACCACTCGCATAAATTTCAACTAATTACAATTTCAGTGTCCGGTGTCCCCAATCCTTTCGTACACAGCCAAACTCACGCATATGTACGTTCGATGGGAAAACCATAACAATTACAAGTACAAATACAAATGTGGTTAAAAAAAACAGAAGATATGCGAAAACAGAAAAAAATACACAAACACCCAGGAGCAGAAAACAGATGACGGTTATGGCCAGTGCGCTTAATGGCTGAACGTGAATGTTGCTATGACCATAGGACTGCAGGAGAGGGTTAAAGAGAGAGTAGAGAGAGAGAGAGAGAGAGTGTATGGGTACAAGAATCCGAATGGCCATTTTGTGGTCATGGATGGGGCAACAACTACATACAATTGTGTGGGTGCATTGATGCGTTTGCTCGCATCTTTTTATTTGTATTTGTGTTTGTGTTTGTGTTTGTACTTTTGGCTTTATGTTGTTAAATCCATTGGAGGCCGGCAGCCCCGGCGCGACCACAGTGAATACTCATTAATTTATTCTTCCCTTCGTTTGTTGAACTTAAAATAACAGCGTTAATCCGCTTAGCGCCGCCATTCAACGGAAAACGACAACGACAACAAGAGAAACAATATTCGCTCTCAGTTGTCGGCAGGCTTCACCACTCCATCTCTGCAACGCGAAGGAGGTGCGTGGAGGACGTTGACGGGGAAAGAGAAAGTGCAGACATAGTTCCACTGCGGTTTGCTATCCAGCAAAATCCAAATGCTGACAATGACTATGACGACGCCCAGCAAACAAAATGAATTAAGGAAACCGCAATGACATAGTTACAATGGCAAACGCACATCTAGACAGAGCAGCAATGAAAGGTCCCTCTACCCTCTCTCTTAACCCCTCTTACCAACTCACACATAAATACAAATATATGTACATTGAAATCGAGTCACATTCATGTAGACATCCGCTTATGCCCGCCGTCTATCCCGCTGAAGGAGCCGCACATCGCGCTCAATACAAAAGGCAGACGAGGCGAAAATCCAGGGATGGGGCAACTAGGCCAAATTGAGATTTTGGAGAATGTAGAGAGTACATACATACACAGACATAGGCGACACACATAGCAGCGTATCCTTTAAGTGAAAAGTTTGCAACTTGTCTTGAACTTGTGGCAACCATTCTTAGTTCGGTTGCGGCATATGACCATGAAGTCAATTATTTGACCTTTGGTGACCGCGTCACAAAGTTGCTCACCCAGTAGGGTCTTAGCAGTTACAATTAAAATTCAAAAAAATAATAACGACCTGCAAGATCAGAGCTTAAATTTGAAGAGTCCACTTTAACTTTTCAAATTGATAAAACGTTGCTGTTCATTGGGTGGTCACTTCAATCAAGGCGATAACCGTGAAGAGCTTTCTTTGCAAAACGAATTCGTGATTCCCTTGTCGTACGATAAAAAAAATTTGTGACGTTAAAAGTTTTCACTGTTTCTCTATTTAATTGTTCAAATTCAAAATGGCGTTTAAGCAACCCAAAGGGTTTAAGTTTTGCCTCATCGATAGTCGATTACACTCAAAATGTTCCCTGTACTAAAAATATTTACTTACGTAATATGTACAACATTTTTTAAGGTTATTTCCTTAAATGTACATTATGATGTCAAGTAATAGTGTCATAAGTTAAATAAAACTTCAATTGCAATACAAAAAATAAACTGTCTCACATAGATATCACTATTTATGAACATTTTCGTTTGCGGAGCCCTAACGGGTCAAGCTTTGATAAATCGATAGGCGATAACAATTACAATTTTCGCTGCAGTCTAAGAATACACATATCTAATTTTTAAATCTTTGAGCGCTATTCAATGAAAATAACGATGTTGGGTAAGTTAACTGTTATTGGCAGAATGCATATCCCTCAGGCGACTTTTAATCAAACAACAACAAACAGGAAAAGCTGCTCTGGGTCCCTTTCCAGCATTGATGTCAAATTCTGACAAAACTGAGGCGGCGGCACCGACCTTGAAGCAGATCTCGACGACATTGCGTTTCTGCTTGAGGTACGCACATGACGGTGCTAATATATTCAGCCGACTATTCAAAATACTGGAGTCATCTGACTTAATCGCACACACATCAGCGCTGCCCGAGGAGGAGCTCCAGAGGCTTGTGTCGATGATTGCCGAGCGGTTGCGAAGCATTCGACTGCATTTAGGCGACGTTGTCAAATTCCAGCATCTATGCCAGTCAAGGGGCGTATCCACATTGCCGCTGATCCGCAGCTGCGATTTGGCGCCACCAAAGTCAGATCGAAACGACGGTAATTATTCTGGGCAATTCTTGTTCTTAGGTGCGCTGCTGCCACATTTGGAACTACTGAATATGCAGGCAGCTATTGCGATCCCCTTTCCCGACAATTTTCGCCATCTGCGCACCTTGATTGTGCATCAGAGTATATTCGAGAACATGCTGAAGCACATCTGCGAGAAGTGCCCTCTGCTGCAGCAGCTGTACCTGCGAAACGAGTCGCATCCGGACACGGCGTTGAATATTGCATGTGTGGTCAAACTGGAGCAACTTCGACAACTGCAGCTACCGCTGATGTTGCGGACACCTGCGGCAGTGGGGCAACTGGGAAACCTCAAGCATCTAACTTTGCAGCGCCAACAGCTGTGGCCTGATATGGACTGGCTGTCGACCGTCAAAGAAATTATTGGCGCCAAACGTTATGAGCTGCAGCGCATGAGCTGCGATGGCACTTGGCTGGTCAGACCATTGGATCTATCTTTGCTCCAACTGCACAAATGCTGGGCATTGAAGGAGCTGCTCCTCAGCAATTGCAAGCTGGAAAATCCCGACGATCGACTCACCCTGCCCCTTAGCTGTGAACGATTCAGCTTGAAGGATTGCACTCTGAGTACACTTCAAACTTACCTGAGAGGCAATCCCCAGTTGCAGTTGCTTGAGCTCTACAAATGCCAGTTGGCCCCCAATAATGGTAAATTATTAACGGAACTGCTGAAGCAACGACAGCAGATGCCCATTCTTCGTCCGCTTCAGTTGCGATTCAGTGCATCGTCTTCATTGCGCTTAGAACTCAACAGATGGAACCAAGGCAAACCTCAGCACCGGGAGGAATGGTTGCATGTTCAAGAAGTCTGTGGCGACGAGATGACTTGGAAACAACAAATGGCTGCGATCAACATGACGTTTGGAAAGCCGCTTTATTATCCTCCTGATCTAGAACAACTGATGTAATTCTCACAGCTACCAAAGAAACTCTGGTTACATTACAATTTTTTAATGACATTGTTTTTTTGTACTATTTTTACTGCAAAAAAAATTCACGCAATTACAAGCTTGAAGGTGATCGATTTAAATGTATACCCTTCGTTAAAAAGTATTTGGTGTAATTATTATAATATTTACTTTTGATCTTTAATCCTCGTTTGATTTACGTACGTATATAATTTAAAATGCAAGAAGCTTTTAAAAGGAGTTGAAATGTGTTCTGATGTTTAAGATTCAATTCAAGGTACATCATTTTATATATGTAATATCCTATTTGTTAATAGTCCATAGTCCATATTGCAAGCCCATATCGATTGGTTTCTTAAGATCGCAATTTAAGCTTTGACATTTTTTTACTTTCATGTATTTGGATGTTTTTGATAAAGTGCTGCAGTTAAATTCAATATCTTCGCATTTGATTAACCGATTTACTCCAGTATTATTGATTTGTTAAAATAATAAATAAATGTAATTTCCATAATCATTGATTGTGATTTGGAACGTCCTTGCGAAAAAAGCAATGCGCACAAATTGGTTTGCTGTTTAGTTGTCAAGCGCCGGGCATAAAACACCATGCATTCATCCCTACTTGCCCACCCACACACACACACTCACACAAAAGGGCACATACATTCTCAGAACACACCCCCTTGAGTCAAATAAGACAATCGAAACTCGATAATATTCAACAAAAGGGAGCGACAAGCCGAGCTAGAGGCAATGATTGGGTCAACAATGAAGTCTGTCCCCAAAAAGGAGCGGAAATCCGTCCAAATAAACTGCACAAAGCTTCAGAGCTTTGAAATCCGATGACAGACTACAAAAATACGGGTAAGTGCTATACCTAAAAAAGAAAAAAATGAGAGGAAAATGCCAAAATGGAAATAAAAAACAATGAAAATGCCCTGAATGCATGCTAAATAGAGGATTTAGGTAAATGGATTTCTAGGCATTTTCGCATTTGCCAGGGAAATTGAATATAAATTGCAAATGTGTATGTGTGTGTGTGTGTGACCCTTTTGTCTTTGGTGATGAGTATGTGTGTGTGCGTTAGTTTAATAGAAGCGACCAATGTTAATAGCCAAAGTTTGGGCGAAGATTTCATTTTATTATGTGGAAATTTATTAAAGCCCTTAGGCGAGAACGAAGGATTTTAATCGTTTTGCGTTTTTCCGTAATTGTTGTTGTGGTTGTTGTTGCTTCTGCTGTGTTGGCATCATTCCCTTGCATCTTTGACCACTGGAAATGGAATAATTGGATATTCTTGTTTCTTAGTTGTGCAGCTTTGGCCTCCATTCTTGTACGCTTGTAACATTTCAGGCGGCTCTCTAGCTGCGGGTCCAGCTGCTGATGATGACAATGACGTTGTTGGCTTTTCCAAAAGGCTTTAGGTAAGTCTAATGGCTTTCTAAGCTCATGCAAAAGGGCTTCACAGTGAGGAAACGCAGACAGCTAGTTACAAGTAAAGTTCAACGGAAATACACGAAAAGTATGAATATCTAATAACATAAGCACCAAATATGAAATCTAGCAGAAAGCGGTTTTATTAATGTTTCTTTAATGTAAGACAGTTCGCAATTTTTTTAGTATAGTATATGTATTAATTCATATGAAGAAATAAACATAACATCAGTTTTCGAAAAATCTAGTTTACGTTTATTTTTACAAAATTATATTACAATACAGTCTTTGAATTGATTTAAAGGTATAATCAGATTTCGTTATCCAGGCTGTATCTGTGGGCAGTGCTCATCCTTGAGAGTCTCGCATTTGTGGAATATTTTGAAAGTTGATTGTTGGGTTGGCTTACTCTGTCCCTCTCACGGATGGTAGCTTCCGATTGTCTTGTTCTTGCAGGTATATAACGAGCGAGAAAAAGATAGAGAGAGAGAGAGAGACCGCGAAAGAGAGATATTAAAGCAGAGTAACAATTGACACATTTGGGAGTTTAGCAAGAACAATTTTAGATATTTTTCTTTTACTCACTTTACTTTACTCCATGTTTAGTTGTTTTAGCTTCCGTTTTCGCTGCTGGCGCTTTCTAGTTTCATTTCTCATTGCCTTTTTTACATGCGCTTTTGTAGTTTACTCGCAGTTGCTTTGGGTGTCTTCGTGGCAGTCCCACAACAACAACAACCAAGACTGCCACGCCCTTCGCCGTATACCGTAGCGCTCTGCAGCTGAACTGCAGTTGGGCAACAATGTTGGTGACTGTTACCATTGGGAATTAGCGCGGTCTGTAATAAGGATCGTCATCGCCCCCATAATCATTGGCCTGTGTAAACCTGCACTTAGCGTGGTCATTTCGCTTGCAGTGCCTGGTCCAAGGGGCTGGACGGGACGGCACCCGACTGGACAGGACTGGACTAGCCTCGACTGGACTGGACCATGGACGAGTTGCGCCTGCATGCCATTGCTCTATATGTACTTCTGGCATGGCCATGCTGACGTATTCTGCCACTAACTGGAGCACTTGGGCGCAAATGGTTTCGCGCTTTGTGCGGCTTCCGCCTCGTCAGCTAATACCCAAATGGATGTTTAGTGTAAGTCGCCGTCATTGTCGCCGCTCCACCATTGTTTTGGGCATCCGAGCCGCGACGCTGTATTGTCATTTCCTCGCATCCTTTTTCCTTTAGCCGGCTTTGTGGGCCCAGATCCGGCTTCAGGTCTTTGTCCCTGTCCGTGTCCGTGTCTCTGTCTGTGTCTGTATCTTAGTCCGGCAACACAATTACGTTACTTGTTATTGTTGACGGACTTGAAACTGTTGTCAGTGTCGGGACTTCCAGTTGGAGTTGGCGTTGGCGTCGGCGTCGGACACAGAACTAAAGTGGAGGTTGTTGCTTATTTCTGCTTAAAACTTAATGACACTTTCAGTTAATTATCGCGGTGGATTTGCAAAATTAAGCGATTTGGGTATGCTCGGTAATTACGAGGGATTATGTGGCCACCTTTTTTCCTTCTGCCCTTCTTCTCGGTTCTCCCTTTGCGTATTGCATCCAAAGCGATTGGCGGGCTGTGGTTAACAAATCAGATTTTTGAATTATTCAAAGTACGTGAACTTAGGGAGGAATTAAAAATGTATTTAATCCTTATCAAATTGTTTGTTTTGCTTTATATTTGAAAATCTTTTTAACAAAACTGTCTTAATTCGACATTGCATTTATTTACCCGAGCAACAAATTTGGATTTTTAAGGTATGCTGGGTTTGAGCGTTGCAAAGTTGATATAACAGGTTGGTTAAGTGACTCTCACCCTATACAGTAAATATATTCTCGGAGACTGTATGAGTTAACTACTCCAAGTTTAATTAAAATACGAATTTCAGTAATAAAATATTTAAAGCAATAGATTACTAGCAAACGATGTTGCCCAATATTTAGAAGCTATAATTATACTTTATCCTGTTACAACTATTTTTAACCTAAAGTTTGTGAAGATCCTTTCATGCTGCCGTTAAACTACAGTCATAAAATGCAATTTAATTTCAAGCTTGCACATTAGACTTCAATTTACTTGCAGTTTTGTAACATACCATAAAGTTGGCGTGTGAAGGAAACATTTTTGTATTAATATTAATGCATTGCCTTTAACCAATTATATTTTTGGGAAAGGGGAGGCAACGCAGCAACTGGGATTGAGGCTGCGTCTGATACTGAGACTGAGACAAAGACTAACGTGAGCAAATAATTTGTGCGTTGAGTTAAGCGAAAAGCCCAAACGCAACCGCACAGAAAGTTTTTAGACAACAGTTTTCAAAGTTTTACAAGTGATGCAGGAAGAACAGCAAACGCAGTGAGGTAGTATTGGGGGACAGTACGGCCAGGAGGAGAAGGAGCAACGCCAAATGGCTATGCTAGCAACGCTGCTGCGGCTGAGGCTGAGGGGCGGCTGCAGCAGCGCCAAGTTGTATTTGCCCACTTAGACATGGAGCGAGTTAAAATTTATAGGTATTTCGCCTAAAATCTCGCAAAGTATAAACCACTTAGGAGCGGTTAAGGTAAGAGGAAGCAAGTAGTGAGGAGAGGGGGTACAGGGGGTGAGGGGGCTAGCAAGAGTAACAGCCACGCAAACATTTTGGAATTTTGTCTTGAAAGCTACTAGCTTTTTTTTGTGCTCTCCTCGTTGCCGTTGCACTTTGAACGCATAAATCAGCCATGAGCACCGACTGCCAAACCTCCCACCCCATCTTCAGGCACTCGAGAATCTGTGTTTTTGTTTGGTTTTAAAATCAACAGCAGGCAAGGCACAGGTAAAAGCCAATAACAAAAATAGCCATACTTGTATTACTTGCAAGTGTTCTCAACACTGAAGACCCCATTGCTTGCACATAAACTTTTATTTCCAGCAAAGTTTGTATAATTTTTTTATATTTTTCACACGACGCTGAATGTTTTGCATCAGTTTCTGGCAACGATTGCTGGATACCCCGCACCGACTGAAAGACTGCCTATATATAAGTGCATACAGGGTATTCCAAATAGGCAGCTTGCGCAAATTTGTACTTCATTGGCTTAAAAGCCCTTCACTTTTGGTTCAGTGCAAAAAAAAAGGATTTCATTTAATTTCCGTGGTCGTCCATGTGAAGTGGTCTGACTCGGAGAGGTGAACATTGTAAGGGAATGTTGGTAACTGGCAGCCTATTAATAAGTCGCTTTAAAAGGCTCTGAATTCACATACGTCAAGAGTTGCTGGCTTTGCCGATGACCTGTAGGGATTATATGATTAGACATAAATATTTCATGAGGTGAAGTAATCTCAGAGTGTTTGTCTGATAATCGAACGATCCTCCAGGTCTGTGATTCCAATTGAAGTTCGAGCTTTGAAAATATTTTTGAAAGTCAAACAAGTATACAAGTATTTAACATTCATATTGAGATATACGATGAAGGACTGATGGTCATCCATTGGCTGTCTTTATCGAATGTACCATTGAGGTTGCAAATCAAAGTTGGTGTGGCTGGATCTTTCGCATCTTAGTGATCAATCGACCTGACAGTTTCCGTCTTGTGCCCTGTTGTTTTCTCATTTCTTTCCGTATCTGTCCGAGCTCCGATGTCCACCACTTGTTGACGTTCGACTTGGAAAGAAGACTAATAGGACAAGATTTGTTGGAGACTTTACGTCGAGCATCTGGTTTTGGTTTGTCCTGCTTGTCTAGCCTTGTTACAGGGTAGTCAGGGAGGGACGCCTTGATAAGTTGGGACCATCTAACTTCGAACACCATCCAATAATTGTCCGAGAAGAAGTGTGGATACGTGTTAGTCTACCACAAAGAGGAAGCCTCTGATCGGTTATGTTGCGGAAAAAGGGTGGCTACCGCGGTTCAACACGTTAAGATTTGTCCGTAGTACGAACTCAAGCTGCGACGCCCCTCTCACGTTAATATATTTGCTACTCCATGTGGTGTCGTGAGCATTGGCATCACATCCAAGGATCGTATCACTGCCATCTTTCTGCGCATGCTTAATTAGAACTCGGACGCTATGCTGAGGCCAGGAATATGTTGAAGCCACAACTCTTCCTTCGCAAGTCCTTGTTGGTGTCTAGAGAATAGAAAAGTACATTAAATCCGATCAGTTCAGGATACAGGTTTTGGACTTACCTGGATTTGTAGCGACAAGGGCACTCAAATCGCCAACCCTTTGTCCTACGATCCCTGGTTTCTGGGTGAGAGCCATATTCACCACTTCTTGTTCCTCCACCGTATTAGATCGATCAAAGGAATCCTTGAGTGGTGTCGATTAATCTGCATGGATCGAATCCTCTCCGGTTGACCTAGTAGCTCAACATCCGGCGCAAATGATGGATCAAATGCAACCCATTCCCATCTCCAGTTCGCGGTATGGCAGTCTGCGTTCTGACTTTTGATCGATACAAGGGTGGGTCGATCCTCCATAATTGCATATGGAATTCAGGCCTCGTTTGCTCCGCAAATTGGCCTGTGCGTACAAGTTAAACAATTTGATTTTGATGAACCGTCGGAATTCGTTTGGATGGTTGTATTAATTAATGTCATCAAACTCTGTCAGAAAAAGGTTCTCCGGCCGAGTAATGGGATCAGCTAGCGACTGTTTTATTTAAATTTCCGGGGGGATAGCTCTTGCTTGAGCTTAAGCTGGCTAGAATTGGTTCTGGACACTTCCGATTGCTTCCAGAAGCTATTACTGAGGCATCAGACAGACCTTGGCTTGACTATTCGAATGCCCTAATCACTTTGCCATTGTGTTTCTTGTGCAGCTTCTTACGCTCGTTCAAGTACGTTTCGGAACTTGAATAAGTCCTTGCTCTCAGATTCCTGTTTCCGCTTGAGATCTAGCTGGTTTCATCTCATCGCCTGGTCCCTGGATTACGGTCGTATCGTCTGTGCTGGATGACCCAATAGTAACTTAATCAGGGCAGTGTGGGATCCATGATATTATTTTATTTCCCTTACATTTCATGAATTTAATTCTAACATAAAATGTTTAATTTACTATTGAAAATCAAACATTATTTTGTTTTACTTAATTCCAAATTGTAAGAACATTAGGAATGGGGCTTCTTGTAAAGTTTATTCTATACACCTTGCAATTTATCGATCATGTCAGTGAATTCTAACTAAACAATCATACATTGTGGAAAAGTTATTAATTGTCAAGGGGTTTATATACCCGCTACCCATAGGGTAGAAAGGTATCATAAAAGTAGTGGCAGCAGAAAATGTATGTAACAGACAGACTGAGGCATATTCGACCCTATAATATTCTTGATCAGAGACGATATGGGGAAGTCCTTCTGTTCGTATGATCACTTAAATCTCCAATTTTGCAAAGTACTTGTTTTTGCTGCACACGAATACAGTTTATTTTAGATTTTGGACACGCCATTTGTCACCCGCTCAAATAAGAAAAAATAGGATCAACAAGCCTAGTTTTAAAGCTAAAATATCAAATTTTGGTGTAAACTTTAATAACTATAGCCAAAATCATTTATTAAAAAACAGTTGTGGTCGAAAGAAAGAAGTTAGAAGTTACTCAAGAATCATTTTTATTGGGCAAAAATCAGATTTCATTCACTCAAAAAGGGTTTGGGGTATCTCACTGTCGTGTGATTTCTCCTGTAGCTTTGTTTCTTGTTTTGTATTATTTCAGTAATTTAAATAAATTTGTAGACATTATTAAAAACAAGTACCAAACCTAAAGGGGCTTGGCAAATTAGAATAAAACATATATGAGTATACCCAATGTCTTGAGAAAATTTGTTA
Source organism: Drosophila immigrans (assembly GCA_963583835.1). NCBI lineage: Eukaryota > Metazoa > Arthropoda > Insecta > Diptera > Drosophilidae > Drosophila > Drosophila immigrans. Next base: position 28,234,997 of record OY757142.1, on the reverse strand, counting down.
TCGTGCGTTGGGCAAAAGAAATCAGTTTAATCTGTACATATTTAGTATTTTAATTAATTCGATTGATGACATTATTTCCACGGGGACCGCATTACATTGCAAGTTATGCACGTGGCTGAACCGGATATTATCATGGACGTGCGACGTTATTTGATTTCACATCTTTTTACCTACATTTATTGCATGGTGTTTTAAGGCACTTTTAACTTACCTGCCTGACGGCTGGGTTTGCAATAGAGTCCTTAAGTTATTAGCTTCTTTACTCAATGGACATCCGGTGATGTTTTAATAATTTAATTTTTTCTGCCCACTTTTGGCTGCTCGCGGGCACAAAGCTGTCCAGGATCTAGGTCTTGGCTCGACATCCTGATGCTTGGTCGAAAGCACGCGACTGGGCCTGTGCTTTGTCATCGTGATTTTTTTGCATTTAGACCCTTCCCTTGGAAAAGGGTCTATGAAGTTTGTCTAAATCTAAAAGTGTGTAAATGGTACCTGACTATAGCCATTATAAGTGATAGAGACACCGAACTTTTTGAATATGTTTGTGAAGGAATAATTTTGCGCGAGCTTGTTTTTGAAATAAAATAAATTCTCCTGATTCCATTATAAAAACAACCAGAACCCGTATTTTTCAAGGTATAAGTTTATAACTCAAAAGGCCGTTGAAATGTAGAATTTTGTGAAGATTCTTCATAATCTACAACTTTTAAAAAAACTGACTATATTTGCTTTTTTAATGCATTTTAAATGCTAGTGCATAATATCTTTTAAAGCTGAAATCTACATGCTAAATATAATATTCTTATCGGAAATGACTTCGAAGGGCTACGATACTATGTAGACCAATCAATATGGGGTCAGTTAAAGTCAAAACTTGAGTGTAGCTTTGTTTTTTGTTTTTGGTTAGGGACAAGTGGCAGTCGCTGGTGTCAGCATTGAAATCCAACGAAGCAGAAACTTGGCAATGGCAGCCGGATACGTGGGTGGCTCAGTGGCTCAGAGGTTAGGTGGCTCTATGGACGATGGACTCTACGGAGATGTCTTCAATTCTAAGTTGTCGGAAATTGTCTGTTATAGCGATATCCTGCTGCGTTTTATATTCGCGTTATGAACTCTCTGTGTCTGTGTTGTGGACCCTATGCAAGTGTATGTGTTTGTGTATGTGCTTCTGGATAGATTAATGGTTGGAATGTCTGACACACATTTTACCCTCATAGGCGAAGTACACCAACGGTCGCAACGGTCTAATTCACTTTTACCAGTGCAATATCAGTGCTCTATTTTTTCTGTATCAAAAGTTATAATTTATTTTCATATTTTATGCTGGACTTCATCTGCTCAGAATGTTTTGAATCAAAATGATGCGTTAGCCGGTTTTTCGACATAGTCTGCTTCTAATTCCATTACAGTCGAAGTAAGGTTCATGTTTGGCTTAGGTTGCAAAATGTATATTTGTATCGACTGCACAAAAGTGAATGATTTGTTGAACAATATATATGAATCTAAAGAATTGTATTATTAATATGGGCAATTGTTTTCACCTGTTATGATATTAACCTACCTTCTTAAGTCAACCGTACATCTATGCTTGATTTTGTTTTTTTATTTAACTTATAAATGGTGATATTAATTTTTTAGCATTAGAGGATGCCCGTCGGTCGGTTGAGCGGGAGGTGGGTTTCTCAGTGATCCGCGCCTAAAAAGTTTTGGCTCGATGTCGCTTGGGCCACTTGAATATTCATACTATGGTTCAACGTTCAGGTCAAGTTTGTTTTCGAATAAATACGCTTTCCAAATTTAGATTTGATCACGTGCCATAAATAAAATAGGTAATTGAGGAAACACTTTAGTGAGCGTATGTAAATTGCAACTGTCCTGTAGATAGTAATTTTTATACCCGCTACCCAAAGGGTAGAAGGTATTATAACTTAGTTCCAATAGAAAATGTACGTAACAGGCAGAAGGAGGTATATCCAACTCCATAAAGTATATATATTCTTGATAAGTGTCAACAGCCAAGACTATGTAGGCATGTCCGTCAGTCAGTCTGGCTATCTGTCTGTATGAACACCTGGATCTCAGAGACTATAAGACATAGAGACACCAAATTTGACACAAAGGTTCCTGCATTCCCTACGCAGATCAAGTTTATTTAAAAAGTTGGAAACCAAGTCCCCTTTGCCCACAATATGCATAAATCTAGAAAAAGTCTAGTTTTTTATGTAAATCGCGTATAACTCCAAAAGTTCTTTGTGTAATGTTGTGTAATTTGGTAGGCCATCTGTGCTTAATACTCTTAGTATACTTTGTTATTTTGGTGAAAATCGGATAAGTAGAACAAAAGTTATTTGTTAATATATTTATTAAAATAGTTGCGCCCAATATTCGTATAGCTCTTACGCCGATCAAGTTTGTTTTAGATTTTTGCCACGCCCATTTCCACCCCCAAAAACTGGAAAAGCCGTAATAGACCTAGAGCACTGAATTTTGGTATGCAAAATAATAATTATATTCTCAATGATTCCTGTGAATTTGGTTGAGATCGAATGAAAAACAAGGAAGTTATTAATGAAGCAATTCTCGAATGTAAGTTTCTTACTTGTTCTTCTTTTTACAAATCAACTGAGATGTAATATATTGAATGTATTTGTTTGCTTCCATAGAAATGTGTATTTAACTACACAAATAATTAAAAATACAAAAAGAATAGTGCAATATGTGAAAATGTGTCCAGGTTCCTAAGCAATTGAATAGCTTATCAACCAGCGTATTAGCAACTTTCGTATAGTTTTCTCCCCTTAAAGACTATTTGGGTATGCAGGCAACCTAGATGTTTTCAACATTCTGCAATATAAAGTGTGTGTGTGTGGAAGTCATCTACATAAAGTTGTATCCACACATAAGCATACACATCCATACAAGTTTCTGTGCAAATGCAACTGGTGCACTAATGAATATTTATAATGAATCGCTTCCATTCCCCCATTGTTTTCGGTCAAACAAACTCATTTTAATTTATTCGTTCGCACGACTTTCATTTGTTTCACTTTCATCACAGAATTTCTAAGCGGGTGAAACTTTCACAAAGAAAACCCGTCGCAGTAATGTCTAGCATAGTGCCCTTTTCTAGGAACACACAATTCAACAATCAAGTGACTAGGAAACAGAGTGGAAAACAACACAAAATTACTGCTGAAATCATTTGAAGATAGATTGCTGACTACGAGAGAGAGAGAGAGAGAGAGAGAGATAGAGAGGATGCTCAGACTACGAGGGAGAGAGACAGGCTCTGGCTTGACAAGGCCAACAACAGCTTTGCAAGACATTTTCAAGATTTCTCTATTGTTATATTTGAATTTTTGTGTCTTTGCATTTGCATTTCAAGTTCGACACTTGAAGTGCCTTTTGTAGTTATTATAAGCTGTAGTTGTACTGTGAGTGAGAGTGTGTGTGTGTGTGCACCTAATTGAATTGCAAGTGCGAGTCTTAGGTGAATAAAGGCATACGCTGTAGAGTACACTACACTTTTTGAAGCACCATTCATTGGAAAATCAAATCATGTGAATTGAAATGATTTAAGAAATATTTTTCGCAACTATTTTTATTTATTCATGCTGCACATTCGCACAAGTTCATTTTCATTTTCAATTTCAATTGCAATTCAATTAAAGTCCGGCCACATTTCGGTTTTGAGTGATTCTCCGTCCTTTACTCCGATACAACGCGTTGCCTTCAGTCCATGACCTATCATATTCGCTCTTTATTGAAAACAATTTTTAATTGAAATGAAGAAAATGACTTTTGAAGTATGTTGACGTTTTGCATCAATATCAATTCTCGTCATCGTGCGGTTCAAGCCGTTTTCATATACATACATACATACATATACAATTGCAATTATATTGGATTTACACCAAAAATGTTATTGTTTGTACTGTGAAATTGTTTGATATTTGGTTTGTGTTGCATCACTTAGTATCGGTATTAAATTTTGTTCTTAAGTTGCAGCTCGTGCCAATTTACAGCATTCAAATTATAAATTTCCATTTTAATTGGAATTGAATCCTCAATCAAAGAAACGAATTTCTTATAATTGTCATTCGCATTTTAATTGAATGACAACAATAACAAATACTAATTAATTGTTGACTGGATAAACGAGAAGTCAACATTATTTTAATTGAAAAAAATTTGTTAATTAATTGCCACACATTTAAAGATATACATACATATTTGCATTGCAATATATCTGGCCAGTATCAATGTTATACATAGGTATATTCTCTTCAAAATGATGTAGTATGTACCGCAGCTCTGTATATCTGCGTAAGACTAACCCACTTTATCTTTATAATGAGGGCTACGATTCCAACACACTTGGGGCAGCTGAAGTGGCTGTGATTTCTGGTGCGGTTATTGTTAAGTGCTGAATAAATAAATGCAAATTCTTCAAGATTATAAATTGTATGCAGTTGTAAACAGTTTCAGGACAACGACGGCATGCAGCTGAATCTAGATGCGCCGGGAGGAGTGGTGATGTTTGGTGGGATCTGGGTAGTGGGGACTTGGAGCTGATGTGCCACAGTTGCATAAAATTGCATACGGAAAAGTGCACACCACAGTTTCTGGGCCAGCGTCGATGTCGATGCCGTTGCCGTTGCCATTGCTGTTGTCGTTGCTTATGCGAAGCGAGCGGTTTCCTCGGTTTCCTCCATTCGTTTTCAGAACGGCGCGCCGTATGCAACGCTATGGCATCCTTCGAGGACATTTCGGTTGCGAGGCACGTTTTAAAAGGCTTGATTTATGCGCACTAACTTGGATTTTACAGCGCGCTCGACACTCGTTTCATCTGCTATTGCCCCGCTCCGCTCCCTACTCGTATGCCTTTTTTCAGATGGTCTCCAGCTCCGGCGCTGGCGCTTTGCACTGTGCACTGAAGCTGTCAGTGTCGTATGGAAAGGATTATTTAGAGTCAGCAGCGGCTTGCAAGCGTCTCAGCGATAAGAGGGCACAACTAACGGCACTGCGAGGAGGCGTTGCGTCGGAGGCCCGCGACCGCTGATGACGACGAAAAGTGCTCCGATCAACGGCGTTTGCTACAGCTCAGCTATCGTATTGCCAGCCAACCCAGCGACATTGCTCGACTGGGGTGGACAGTAACCAACTAAATACTTACACACACATACGTACACACTCACAATCACACGCACACACACAACGTGAGCCACAAGGGCAAGGCGGAAGCTCTGTGTCAGCTGTGCAGCTTCCACAAAAATATCAGCCACTTTAGCCACAGATAAAGCTGTCGCTCTTTATTGTGCTCGTGTTCGTGTCGCTGTGTGAGTCGGTGTCGGTGTCGGTGTGTGCCGCCTGTGCGTGTGTGGGAAAATGCTAGCTAGACGTAGGGAGGTGGGAGGGGTGACAGCATAAAGTACGCCTCGACGGGCCCCAAATGCAACGAGATTCGGGAAACGTGCTTCCTTCGTTATTCAATGTGCACCTACAGTTTATAAGTCTGGGATCTAGATTCGGATCAGATTGTGTTTACACTGCGGTTTGAGTTGGAATACTTGAACTCAGCTATAAACATGTATATATTATTAGAGATATAGTACAGTAGAATCAGGTTATAGCGACTTTGCTTATTGCGTCCGTCCGGTTATTGCGACGAAAACTCGATGGCTTGGTTGCTACCCATACAAACTCCTTTCGGTTAGTGCGTCTCCGGGTATCACGACGTAAAATTGTCGGACCCTTGAAAGTCGCTATAACCGGATTCTACTGTATATCTAAATTTCTAAAAATTACTTTTAAATTTACACTAATTTTCATTGTATTTTTTTTCCAATCAGAAATTTAAGCCATTTGAACTTGAATTAATTTAATGTTGTACAATTTTAAATACAGAAATAATTTATGTTGTATTCAAAATAAAAATTCAGAGAGTTTATACTGAGAAAATTTTGTAGAATTTCCATAAATAGTCACAATAAAAAAAGTTACATAAAATATACTTATTTGAAAATAAAGAGTATTTTCTAAGGTGGAATTTAATAGTAGATAACAGTTTTACCTAGATTCAGAAGTATCAACTAGTCGAATTTGTAAATCCGAAAATGTAATTAAAAGGATAGTTTTATGTTATGGAATATATTAAATATATATCTTATAGTGAATCATTAGAGTTACAAAAAGCTTATGCAATTGTTACATATATAAATGTTTTGAGCCTGACAATTGAAATAACACCTGCGAGTTGAGTATTTTTACGTGCTTCTCATCAATTTAACTCGAACTCGAAAGGCGAGCTGGCGATAAACGTTGAGCTGCTTTGGTTGACATTGTAATTAATTTGATATTTGTTTAGTAAATTCCATAATCCATTAAAAGTAAGTAAAAGAGTAAATTGAAGATCGAATCGAGGCCTTGACTTGCATTGGATACAACACCATCGACCGCTGGTCAGTTGGCATGGAAACACAACAATGCTCGCTTGGCCTGTGGCTGAAGTTGAACCAAATATTTGCATCTGTCATTACGTGGGTCGAGGGTTTTGCCGACACGAGAGTTTTGTGGGCTTTATGGAATCATCAAAGTAATTAATTGATATGTGTGCGTGCACGCGTAATTGCTGGCCCCAGACAAATATGCACAATACTCGTTTTCGCAGTTTCGCTGTATAATGAAAACCAATATCAGGGGCGTGGCCGATAATATCCCTATTTGGACATAAAAGTAGTCTTGTTTAATATGCCACAGCGAGAAAGTAAGTAAAGGAAACAATCCCCTTGGAGCATGCCTCTGTTGAGCGCGATGCAATTTCTGCAATTTTTCAGCTTTTGCTGTTTTCCATAATCTCCCCCACCCCATTGATACTGTTGAGGCCACTATTCGCAATTTTCCAACCTTTCTACGTATTTTCCTTCCCCATTGCCCTCGCACTTTTGTAGCTCTGCATTCATAATGAAACTTAACAATTATATGCTGCAAGGCTCGAATTAAATTTTGAGTTGTGGCCCTTTTTATTGCAGCTGATAATTGGAATGTAATGACATTGCCCTTGTCGATTGGCAGGACTCACTTTCCTGGTTGGAGTTCGAGATTGTGTGACACAGAACGTAGCTTAGCACGAATTTTAATTATCCCATCGCGAGAACTGTTGTATGACAACATTGAAATGGATGGCCAAAGAAATGCCAAAAAATCTCAGAACAACTGCAAGCAATTGACAGAAATATGTTATATGCAAATCAATTGATTCTGATTCATCAATTTAATGAATATAATTTTAAGAACCTTTTTCTATTTATGGTTGATGGCAGTTGGCAATCTACACTTTGCAATTATAGCGTTACTCATTAATTAATTAATAATTAACAGCAAAAATGCACTTTGCGGCATATTTTCCCCAATCCCTGCAGCGAATGCTGCTTTATTATTACCCCCAGACTTTGAATAATATATTCTTATATTCAATCTTTAAGTAACAATTTTTAAAATTTATTACATCACTTTTTTTTTTTTTTTCAATGTAAACAAACAAATTTATATGAAACAGAAAAATTCTGTTGCTTTACCTTACGTTATAATAGGTCCCCTAATATAGTCAGTCATGCGAAGTAGTTATGTATTTTATACATATATCAATATATAGTACAGTGATAAAACACAAATTGAATTATTGAAATAAGAATCGATATCCCACAGACGAACCGTTACAAATTTTTGAAAATTGTTTAATATTGCCTGTATTTAATTTGAAATGTTGTTAATAAAATGCTTTTGAGAGCAAAAACAATAACATGAACAAACAAACACAAGCCCTTTCTGCGGTTGTTTATTGCAAATGTACTCATGGACCGCCATGGAGTATTACGCATTGAAGATAAACAATAATTACGCACATTTAAACACACGCAAATTAACTTGAAGAGCGTGTGTGTGTATAATGTGTGGTTGGTTGGTGGGTATGACAGCATCAGCATCAGCATCAGCATCGGCATCAGCATCTGCATGCGACGGTTGAGCTGGGCAGGTGGTGGGTGGTTGGGGGTAGAGTGGGGGTCATTACAGATTTATCGCAACGCAATGTAGGTGTGCACGATTTATGCACAGTTTGCTGAGAGCGACAACAGTAACGATGCCAACAAATCACAGTCAGAGTACAGCAACAACGAGATGGAGATGATGATGATTATGTGGCATTGGCATCAAGAAGCGCAACAGCATCAACAATAACAGTACCATGAGCAACAACAACAATAACAACGACAGCCATGCAAGCAACAACAACAACCAATGGCCAGCGGCAATGGAAACAATGCCTAATGCGGACTTAGGCAGAGATAGTGGGAGCTTGACTTGGAGAGTGAGTGTGGTGAGTGTTTGTGTGAGTTGAGTGTGAGTGCGAGTGTGAGTGCGTTATATGCTGATTGCCCACACACACATACACATTCACATACATACATACTCTTAATATGCGGGCAGGTCAACGGAAAGGAGGTAACAGAGGGAGGATGCAGGAGACCGTGAGTCAATTTGCGATTTTGAATGTAGCCGTATCACTTAATGTGTGGTGAAGTCAGTCAGCTCGAAGCAGAGGCAGAGGCAGAAACGGAAACGCCCCACAAATCGTGACCTAATGATCGGCTCTTATTTAATTAATTGTTGATAACAGTCTCGTACCCTCATGCCCCAAAATATGCCACGGGTTAACGGCCAAACTGGCATCTGCCATCTGCCATCCTCGCATAGTCCCAAAACTCAATCTGCATGGATAATGGGCCTAACCACAATATAATTACAATATCGCTCATTTCATATTCATTAAAGCGAAGGATTGCTTTATAAATACTAAATGCAGATACAATTGAATTCCAAATATACATGTCTTTGGATATGTTGTATATATTTAAGATGCTTGATTCAGATATAGTGGGGCAAACTACAATAGTGCTTTAAAGTTAAAGAAAGGAAGTAACAAATAGCAAGCGAACGAGTAGTGCCAGTTAAAGTGGGGAATCGTAATTCTTTGCATTAAATATGGGCTAAGGAAACACTCTTAAATGTAGTTAATTATTTTGAGGAGAATATCATTACGTATTCCATACTTAACACTCCACACTCCATATTCTACATGCCACACTCCGCATTCCGTCCGCAATTTGTAATTAACTTATGGTGCACATGCTACTCAGCAGCTCTTCATTTAGTTGCGCTTCACAAGTAGGGCGAGACTGCGAGTGTAGCGGAGTAGATGGCTGGTTGGTTGGTGGGTGCAACTTTGGACAGTTGGGAGATCGTTACAATAGGGAAGGATGAGTCCGGTTCACAAATTGCAACAATTTTAACATCGCGCTCCACATGCACATCAATTGCAACTTTTATAAACTGTTCAACTCAAATTATATTTACGAGCAGCCACAAACATTGACAAGAGGCAAGACCGAGACACTAAAAGTTCCGGACGGTGGGCTGGGGAGAATGGAGTGGACATTTACCGAATGTGCAAAGCAGATATGCCAAGAAGCCAGACACAGACTCCAAATTGCTCTCCCTCGCAGCCTTTCTCTCTCCCGTGCGTGGCAGAGTCGCGAATATTGGTGCGATTGTATGCGGCATCATTAAGCGCACTATTTTTGGTACTTAAAACTTTTGCATTGCCCGCTGTTGTTGCAGCTAGTAACAAGAGCAACAACAGCAACAGTCACAGCAGCAGCAACGGCAACGGCACCAGTAACTGCAACTGCAACGGCAACGGCAACTCAAAAGCACAGCTCGCGCCCAGTGAAAGAGACGTAATTTTTAATAGTTTCGCAATTAAATCGTAAAATTTAACAACTTTGCGCAGTTCTTAACGAAATTGCGTTGGGCGCGTCGCGCAAAATCTGACACTGATGCGTTTCCGTTTGCCTGCTGCCTTCGTCTAACTTTGGCACAGAAACTTCTCTTCTTTCGTCTTGGCCTTTGCTTCCGCCTTCGTCTTCTCCTTCACCTCAATTTCATCACCATTCCCAATTTCATCTCGGCACTCATCTATGCTTGGCGTAATTCGAACATTTGAAAGTTTGTTGATTCTCGCTTGCTGTTGCCCTACGCTCCTTTTCGCTCCTTCGATAGTGAACTTTATGTTTCAGGGTAATTTATATGCTTGAGTCAAGCTATTTACAACAAATATTTATTATGATTTGACGATACACATACGTTAACGTCCCTTAGTAAGAATATTATTTTTAGTAAGAATACTTGACAAATTCATTCCCAATAACTGCAATTATACTTCCTTCAAATATCCAAGTATTATAGCTGAGAGAATCTACTTGAACTGATGTCTAATTTTAAAAGTTAAATAATCTTGTTACTCGTAAGTGTTAATGGACAAACAAACTTAAAGCTTATTGTGAATTTTCCTTATTGCTATTTTTATTTCAGCAAATTACGTTTATCTCGAAGTTAGTTTTCAATTTCTTGTCTTAATCGGTTATTCAGCTAAACATAATGTGATGAAATAAATTGATAGATTCGGAACCTAGAAGATCTCAGCGGATTTCTTTATCAGTTGACTCTGGCCAATCTGTGACCTATGCCGTGCATGATAAATCTTGTGACCGCAAATGTTTTTGCCAAGAAATGAGCCAAAGTCTGTGAACAGAATGTGTCTCGCATGAAGCCATAATTTATATGCACATTGTAAAAGCCAAGAAGAAATACAGCTAGAGAGCTCTTCCCAAATGTTCCATTATGGTGTAGTTTTTGTTGTAGTTGCTGCTGCTGCTGCAGCGGCTGTCATGTTGTCGTTGCCTGCTTGGAACAGTAGGAAGGTGCAATTTATAGGAATTCCATCAATTCTAAAACCATGCTCCGTTCCAATTTCGAATCAACGGCATCCAACTGTGCTGTTTGACCCGCACCGCATGACATCTACAAACTACCATCTACCATCTACCATCTACCATCTACCAACTGGGAGTGGGCAACAGGCCAGTAGCATTGGAGGCCGGGTGTAATAGAAGTGGGCAATGGCCAAGTGTCAGCTACTCGGTGTAGTCATGAACTCTGCGCTGCCCGCAGGAGGCTGTGAGGCGGGATGGCATGACCAGCCGCTCATCATAAATACAAAGCAGGCAACGCTTTGTCAGTATGCCTCGTTCTGACACTTTTATTGGCTCTCGTGTCGCTGAAAGGTGCTCGCCAGCGATGTGCCAGCAGCATCCTGCAGCTGCCACTGCTTGATGCTCCCCTCCCCCCTTGATGCTCTGCAGCACTTGCGCTATACGCGCTGGACAACGCACGTCTTTGTGCAACGCAAATGAAATTGAAAATTTTTATGATGCCAACGCTTTCAGAGCAGAGGGTTGCCAGCCATACCAAGCGTGAGAGGTGAGGGCTGTGGGCTGGTGGCTGGGGGCTGAGGGGTAGGGATTGGTTTCGTTGCAGGGATGCTGGCAATTTAAGCAGCTGTATAAAGTTAGTTAATCTGCTGCTGATTAAGATGCGGCAACTTCTTGGCATTTACAGCATGGGGCCACGACCAGTATAATTTTAATAGCCTCCAATGGGCTGCACGGGCAGCACTTCAGCATACCAGCAATATCTGAGCTGCGTTCGCTCTGTTCCCCTCTCTCATCCTCTTCAGGTCTGACTGCTGCTAATGTTGAGAGCGTTCGCTTCTCAACTGAACTGCAGCTTAAATATTTTACAAAAATTTAAGGCACGCCCCCAAAAGTAGCTGGCAAGTAACAAGCTTAACCACAAAACTTTTAAATAAACTTTTGATACCGTTGTTCTTATTGTTGTTGTTGTTGGTTATTGCTGGTGGAAAATATTTCAGAATGCGCCCGCGCAAGCGGCATAACTATAACATCCGATTCCGTTGCCAACCAGCAACAGCAACGGCAACAGCAAAGTGCGAGAGCAGCGTGACAGACCAGATGCAGCAAAGTCAGAGTGAGAGTGTGGCTAAGGGGATAAGGGAGTAAGGGAGTGAGGGGCGAGGGGTGCGGCTGTTGTGGGTGCGCGCCATGTAATACAGTTAAATATAAATTCAAAAAATATATAGAGTTTGTGCAACTTTTTACTTGATTTTTTTCTCTCACCATTACTTTTTTGTTGCTTGCTGCTTGTGCAATTTGCATGAGCGGCAAACACCCACGAACAACTAACAAGTTCTGCTTGACAACAACAACAACAACGATACGCAACATGCAACAATAGCAAGAACAACACGAACATGCAACAACAACAAGTACAATAGGAGTGGCAAGGCAAACTTCCGGCTGATGAATAAGTGTCTGCTGCATGGCCATGTGGCTGCGCCTTAGTGGACTGCGGACTGTGGGCGTGGCCCGTGGGGCGTGACTGTTGCAATAGCTTACTGCTTGTTGTGGGATATGGCAGTGTGCGAGTATATGTGCGTTTAGTTTGCTTGACTGTAAAAAATAATAAAAACAACTTCCTAATTGCGAAAATAAAAATCAACAACTACAGCAACAGCAGCAGCGGCCACAGCAACACCAACAACAGCAAATGAACAACAGTGGGCAAAAACATTAAAAAATATGTGTCTTATTTTGAATAATTGTATGCACATTTGAAATAACTAAGGGTCATAAAATATATAAAAACTGAAATAGCTAACAAAATAAGAAAATATGTATTGGGATAATATAAATATACTAGTTTTTATTTGTTGTTGTTGACTTCGAGATACCCAGTTCCCATTAGTTAGTAATCCTGTTTACAAACATACTCTAAAAGTATGTATTTGGGAACACCTTCGATGAAATATAGTTTAAGAAACATCTTTTGTTCTGCTCGTCCGATTTTGAAAGGGTATATTAAGAATACAGTGCATGGATTGTTTCCCAATTTACACATCATCACACTAAGAACTTCTCAAGTTATACGTAATTTCGTTATAGATTATATTTTGGACTATCAGCG